>JADANN010000339.1:0-600000 GCA_018806985.1 Angiostrongylus vasorum
CACTGATGTCGGCTCCGATCATCGTGTGGTCTAAGTGGCCTAATGCATAAGGCGTCTGACTTCTAATCAGATGATTACCAGTTCGATTCCTCCACTGATGTCGGCTCCGATCATCGTGTGGTCTAAGTGGCCTATTGCATAAGGCGTCTGACTTCTAATCAGAAGATTACCAGTTCGATTCCTCCACTGATGTCGGCTCCGATCACCATGTGCGCCTGCGTGGCCTAATGGATAATGCGTCTAACTTCTAATCAGAAGATTACCGGTTCGACCCCGGCCGTGGGCTTGTTTTTGAAAACGCTCGATATAAGGAAGCGAGCTTCTATATATTAAGGAATACGTCTATTTCCGCTCTGCAATTTGCAAATGCGACGCTGAAAGCGTTGCATTCCTTATAAGCACCATCCCCGCCAACATTGTTACTTCTGTCTATTGCATGGATAAGCTGTCAAATTTCCAATCAGAAGATTGCCAGTTCGATTCCTGCACTGATGTCGGCTCCGATCATCGTGTGGTCTAAGTGGCCTAATGCATAAGGCGTCTGACTTCTAATCAGATGATTACCAGTTCGATTCCTCCACTGATGTCGGCTCCGATCATCGTGTGGTCTAAGTGGCCTAATGCATAAGGCGTCTGACTTCTAATCAGATGATTACCAGTTCGATTCCTCCACTGATGTCGGCTCCGATCATCGTGTGGTCTAAGTGGCCTAACGGTTAAGGCGTCTGACTTCTAATCAGAAGATTGCCGGTTCGACACCGGCCGTGGGCTTGTTTTTGAAAACGCTCGAATTAAGGAAGCGAGCTTGTGTATATAAGGAAATACGTCTATTTCCGCTGTCGAAATTACAAATGCGACTCTGAAAGCGTTGCATTCCTCATAAGCAGCATCCCCGCCAACATTGTTACTTCTGTCTATTGCGTGGATAAGCTGTCAAATTTCCAATCAGAAGATTACCAGTTCGATTCCTCCACCGATGTCGGCTCCGATCATCGTGTGGTCTAAGTGGCCTAATGCATAAGGCGTCTGACTCCTAATCAGATGATTGCCAGTTCGATTCCTCCACCGATGTCTGCTCCGATCGTCGTGTGGCCTGCGTGGCCTAACGGTTAAGGCGTCTGACTTCTAATCAGAAGTTTACCAGTTCGATTCCTCCACCGATGTCGGCTCCGATCATCGTGTGGTCTAAGTGGCCTAATGCATAAGGCGTCTGACTTCTAATCAGATGATTACCAGTTCGATTCCTCCACTGATGTCGGCTCCGATCATCGTGTGGTCTAAGTGGCCTATTGCATAAGGCGTCTGACTTCTAATCAGATGATTACCAGTTCGATTCCTCCACTGATGTCGGCTCCGATCATCGTGTGGTCTAAGTGGCCTAATGCATAAGGCGTCTGACTTCTAATCAGAAGATTGCCGGTTCGACACCGGCCGTGGGCTTGTTTTTTGAAAACGCTCGAATTAAGGAAGCGAGCTTGTGTATATAAGGAAATACGTCTATTTCCGCTGTCGAAATTACAAATGCGACTCTGAAAGCGTTGCATTCCTCATAAGCACCATCCCCGCCAACATTGTTACTTCTGTCTATTGCGTGGATAAGCTGTCAAATTTCCAATCAGAAGATTACCAGTTCGATTCCTCCACTGATGTCGGCTCCGATCATCGTGTGGTCTGCGTGGCCTAATGGATAATGCGTCTAACTTCTAATCAGAAGATTGCCGGTTCGACCTCCGGCCG
This sequence comes from Angiostrongylus vasorum, assembly GCA_018806985.1. Taxonomy (NCBI): domain Eukaryota; kingdom Metazoa; phylum Nematoda; class Chromadorea; order Rhabditida; family Metastrongylidae; genus Angiostrongylus; species Angiostrongylus vasorum. The sequence goes on from JADANN010000339.1 coordinate 1,738, forward strand.
TGGGCTTGTTTTTGAAAACGCTCGATATAAGGAAGCGAGCTTCGTATATATTAAGGAATACGTCTATTTCCGCTCTGCAATTTGCAAATGCGACGCTGAAAGCGTTGCATTCCTTATAAGCACCATCCCCGCCAACATTGTTACTTCTGTCTATTGCATGGATAAGCTGTCAAATTTCCAATCAGAAGATTGCCAGTTCGATTCCTGCACTGATGTCGGCTCCGATCATCGTGTGGTCTAAGTGGCCTAATGCATAAGGCGTCTGACTTCTAATCAGATGATTACCAGTTCGATTCCTCCACTGATGTCGGCTCCGATCATCGTGTGGTCTAAGTGGCCTAATGCATAAGGCGTCTGACTTCTAATCAGAAGATTGCCGGTTCGACACCGGCCGTGGGCTTGTTTTTTGAAAACGCTCGAATTAAGGAAGCGAGCTTGTGTATATAAGGAAATACGTCTATTTCCGCTGTCGAAATTACAAATGCGACTCTGAAAGCGTTGCATTCCTCATAAGCAGCATCCCCGCCAACATTGTTACTTCTGTCTATTGCGTGGATAAGCTGTCAAATTTCCAATCAGAAGATTACCAGTTCGATTCCTCCACCGATGTCGGCTCCGATCATCGTGTGGTCTAAGTGGCCTAATGCATAAGGCGTCTGACTTCTAATCAGATGATTGCCAGTTCGATTCCTCCACCGATGTCTGCTCCGATCGTCGTGTGGCCTGCGTGGCCTAACGGTTAAGGCGTCTGACTTCTAATCAGAAGTTTACCAGTTCGATTCCTCCACCGATGTCGGCTCCGATCATCGTGTGGTCTAAGTGGCCTAATGCATAAGGCGTCTGACTTCTAATCAGATGATTACCAGTTCGATTCCTCCACTGATGTCGGCTCCGATCATCGTGTGGTCTAAGTGGCCTAATGCATAAGGCGTCTGACTTCTAATCAGAAGATTGCCGGTTCGACACCGGCCGTGGGCTTGTTTTTTGAAAACGCTCGAATTAAGGAAGCGAGCTTGTGTATATAAGGAAATACGTCTATTTCCGCTGTCGAAATTACAAATGCGACTCTGAAAGCGTTGCATTCCTCATAAGCAGCATCCCCGCCAACATTGTTACTTCTGTCTATTGCGTGGATAAGCTGTCAAATTTCCAATCAGAAGATTACCAGTTCGATTCCTGCACTGATGTCGGCTCCGATCATCGTGTGGTCTAAGTGGCCTAATGCATAAGGCGTCTGACTTCTAATCAGATGATTACCAGTTCGATTCCTCCACTGATGTCGGCTCCGATCATCGTGTGGTCTAAGTGGCCTAATGCATAAGGCGTCTGACTTCTAATCAGAAGATTACCAGTTCGATTCCTCCACTGATGTCGGCTCCGATCATCGTGTGGCCTGCGTGGCCTAATGGATAAGGCGTCTGACTTCTAATCAGAAGATTACCGGTTCGACCCCGGCCGTGGGCTTGTTTTTTGAAAACGCTCGATATAAGGAAGCGAGCTTGTATATATTAAGGGAATACGTCTATTTCCGCTCTGCAATTTGCAAATGCGACGCTGAAAGCGTTGCATTCCTCATAAGCACCATCCCCGCCAACATTGTTACTTCTGTCTATTGCGTGGATAAGCTGTCAAATTTCCAATCAGAAGATTGCCAGTTCGATTCCTGCACTGATGTCGGCTCCGATCATCGTGTGGTCTAAGTGGCCTAATGCATAAGGCGTCTGACTTCTAATCAGATGATTACCAGTTCGATTCCTCCACTGATGTCGGCTCCGATCATCGTGTGGTCTAAGTGGCCTAATGCATAAGGCGTCTGACTTCTAATCAGATGATTACCAGTTCGATTCCTCCACTGATGTCGGCTCCGATCATCGTGTGGTCTAAGTGGCCTAATGTATAAGGCGTCTGACTTCTAATCAGAAGATTGCCGGTTCGACACCGGCCGTGGGCTTGTTTTTTGAAAACGCTCGAATTAAGGAAGCGAGCTTGTGTATATAAGGAAATACGTCTATTTCCGCTGTCGAAATTACAAATGCGACTCTGAAAGCGTTGCATTCCTCATAAGCAGCATCCCCGCCAACATTGTTACTTCTGTCTATTGCGTGGATAAGCTGTCAAATTTCCAATCAGAAGATTACCAGTTCGATTCCTCCACCGATGTCGGCTCCGATCATCGTGTGGTCTAAGTGGCCTAATGCATAAGGCGTCTGACTTCTAATCAGATGATTGCCAGTTCGATTCCTCCACCGATGTCTGCTCCGATCGTCGTGTGGCCTGCGTGGCCTAACGCGTTAAGGCGTCTGACTTCTAATCAGAAGATTACCAGTTCGATTCCTCCACTGATGTCGGCTCCGATCATCGTGTGGTCTAAGTGGCCTAATGCATAAGGCGTCTGACTTCTAATCAGAAGATTGCCGGTTCGACACCGGCCGTGGGCTTGTTTTTTGAAAACGCTCGAATTAAGGAAGCGAGCTTGTGTATATAAGGAAATACGTCTATTTCCGCTGTCGAAATTACAAATGCGACTCTGAAAGCGTTGCATTCCTCATAAGCAGCATCCCCGCCAACATTGTTACTTCTGTCTATTGCGTGGATAAGCTGTCAAATTTCCAATCAGAAGATTACCAGTTCGATTCCTGCACTGATGTCGGCTCCGATCATCGTGTGGTCTAAGTGGCCTAATGCATAAGGCGTCTGACTTCTAATCAGATGATTACCAGTTCGATTCCTCCACCGATGTCGGCTCCGATCATCGTGTGGTCTAAGTGGCCTAATGCATAAGGCGTCTGACTTCTAATCAGAAGATTTACCAGTTCGATTCCTCCACCGATGTCGGCTCCGATCATCGTGTGGTCTAAGTGGCCTAATGCATAAGGCGTCTGACTTCTAATCAGATGATTACCAGTTCGATTCCTCCACTGATGTCGGCTCCGATCATCGTGTGGTCTAAGTGGCCTAATGCATAAGGCGTCTGACTTCTAATCAGAAGATTGCCGGTTCGACACCGGCCGTGGGCTTGTTTTTTGAAAACGCTCGAATTAAGGAAGCGAGCTTGTGTATATAAGGAAATACGTCTATTTCCGCTGTCGAAATTACAAATGCGACTCTGAAAGCGTTGCATTCCTCATAAGCAGCATCCCCGCCAACATTGTTACTTCTGTCTATTGCGTGGATAAGCTGTCAAATTTCCAATCAGAAGATTGCCAGTTCGATTCCTGCACTGATGTCGGCTCCGATCATCGTGTGGTCTAAGTGGCCTAATGCATAAGGCGTCTGACTTCTAATCAGATGATTACCAGTTCGATTCCTCCACTGATGTCGGCTCCGATCATCGTGTGGTCTAAGTGGCCTAATGCATAAGGCGTCTGACTTCTAATCAGAAGATTACCAGTTCGATTCCTCCACTGATGTCGGCTCCGATCATCGTGTGGTCTAAGTGGCCTAATGCATAAGGCGTCTGACTTCTAATCAGAAGATTGCCGGTTCGACACCGGCCGTGGGCTTGTTTTTTGAAAACGCTCGAATTAAGGAAGCGAGCTTGTGTATATAAGGAAATACGTCTATTTCCGCTGTCGAAATTACAAATGCGACTCTGAAAGCGTTGCATTCCTCATAAGCAGCATCCCCGCCAACATTGTTACTTCTGTCTATTGCGTGGATAAGCTGTCAAATTTCCAATCAGAAGATTACCAGTTCGATTCCTGCACTGATGTCGGCTCCGATCATCGTGTGGTCTAAGTGGCCTAATGCATAAGGCGTCTGACTTCTAATCAGATGATTACCAGTTCGATTCCTCCACCGATGTCGGCTCCGATCATCGTGTGGTCTAAGTGGCCTAATGCATAAGGCGTCTGACTTCTAATCAGAAGATTACCAGTTCGATTCCTCCACTGATGTCGGCTCCGATCATCGTGTGGTCTGAGTGGCCTAATGCATAAGGCGTCTGACTTCTAATCAGAAGATTACCGGTTCGACCCCGGCCGTGGGCTTGTTTTTGAAAACGCTCGATATAAGGAAGCGAGCTTCTATATATTAAGGGAATACGTCTATTTCCGCTCTGCAATTTGCAAATGCGACGCTGAAAGCGTTGCATTCCTTATAAGCACCATCCCCGCCAACATTGTTACTTCTGTCTATTGCATGGATAAGCTGTCAAATTTCCAATCAGAAGATTGCCAGTTCGATTCCTCCACTGATGTCGGCTCCGATCATCGTGTGGTCTAAGTGGCCTAATGCATAAGGCGTCTGACTTCTAATCAGATGATTACCAGTTCGATTCCTCCACTGATGTCGGCTCCGATCATCGTGTGGTCTAAGTGGCCTAACGGTTAAGGCGTCTGACTTCTAATCAGAAGATTGCCGGTTCGACACCGGCCGTGGGCTTGTTTTTTGAAAACGCTCGAATTAAGGAAGCGAGCTTGTGTATATAAGGAAATACGTCTATTTCCGCTGTCGAAATTACAAATGCGACTCTGAAAGCGTTGCATTCCTCATAAGCAGCATCCCCGCCAACATTGTTACTTCTGTCTATTGCGTGGATAAGCTGTCAAATTTCCAATCAGAAGATTACCAGTTCGATTCCTCCACCGATGTCGGCTCCGATCATCGTGTGGTCTAAGTGGCCTAATGCATAAGGCGTCTGACTTCTAATCAGATGATTGCCAGTTCGATTCCTCCACCGATGTCTGCTCCGATCGTCGTGTGGCCTGCGTGGCCTAACGGTTAAGGCGTCTGACTTCTAATCAGAAGTTTACCAGTTCGATTCCTCCACCGATGTCGGCTCCGATCATCGTGTGGTCTAAGTGGCCTAATGCATAAGGCGTCTGACTTCTAATCAGATGATTACCAGTTCGATTCCTCCACTGATGTCGGCTCCGATCATCGTGTGGTCTAAGTGGCCTAATGCATAAGGCGTCTGACTTCTAATCAGAAGATTGCCGGTTCGACACCGGCCGTGGGCTTGTTTTTTGAAAACGCTCGAATTAAGGAAGCGAGCTTGTGTATATAAGGAAATACGTCTATTTCCGCTGTCGAAATTACAAATGCGACTCTGAAAGCGTTGCATTCCTCATAAGCAGCATCCCCGCCAACATTGTTACTTCTGTCTATTGCGTGGATAAGCTGTCAAATTTCCAATCAGAAGATTACCAGTTCGATTCCTCCACCGATGTCGGCTCCGATCATCGTGTGGTCTAAGTGGCCTAATGCATAAGGCGTCTGACTTCTAATCAGATGATTGCCAGTTCGATTCCTCCACCGATGTCTGCTCCGATCGTCGTGTGGCCTGCGTGGCCTAACGGTTAAGGCGTCTGACTTCTAATCAGAAGTTTACCAGTTCGATTCCTCCACCGATGTCGGCTCCGATCATCGTGTGGTCTAAGTGGCCTAATGCATAAGGCGTCTGACTTCTAATCAGATGATTACCAGTTCGATTCCTCCACTGATGTCGGCTCCGATCATCGTGTGGTCTAAGTGGCCTAATGCATAAGGCGTCTGACTTCTAATCAGAAGATTACCAGTTCGATTCCTCCACTGATGTCGGCTCCGATCATCGTGTGGTCTAAGTGGCCTAATGCATAAGGCGTCTGACTTCTAATCAGATGATTACCAGTTCGATTCCTCCACTGATGTCGGCTCCGATCATCGTGTGGTCTAAGTGGCCTAATGCATAAGGCGTCTGACTTCTAATCAGATGATTACCAGTTCGATTCCTCCACTGATGTCGGCTCCGATCATCGTGTGGTCTAAGTGGCCTAATGCATAAGGCGTCTGACTTCTAATCAGAAGATTGCCGGTTCGACACCGGCCGTGGGCTTGTTTTTTGAAAACGCTCGAATTAAGGAAGCGAGCTTGTGTATATAAGGAAATACGTCTATTTCCGCTGTCGAAATTACAAATGCGACTCTGAAAGCGTTGCATTCCTTATAAGCACCATCCCCGCCAACATTGTTACTTCTGTCTATTGCGTGGATAAGCTGTCAAATTTCCAATCAGAAGATTACCAGTTCGATTCCTGCACTGATGTCGGCTCCGATCATCGTGTGGTCTAAGTGGCCTAATGCATAAGGCGTCTGACTTCTAATCAGATGATTACCAGTTCGATTCCTCCACTGATGTCGGCTCCGATCATCGTGTGGTCTAAGTGGCCTAATGCATAAGGCGTCTGACTTCTAATCAGAAGATTGCCGGTTCGACACCGGCCGTGGGCTTGTTTTTGAAAACGCTCGAATTAAGGAAGCGAGCTTGTGTATATAAGGAAATACGTCTATTTCCGCTGTCGAAATTACAAATGCGACTCTGAAAGCGTTGCATTCCTCATAAGCAGCATCCCCGCCAACATTGTTACTTCTGTCTATTGCGTGGATAAGCTGTCAAATTTCCAATCAGAAGATTACCAGTTCGATTCCTCCACTGATGTCGGCTCCGATCATCGTGTGGTCTAAGTGGCCTAATGCATAAGGCGTCTGACTTCTAATCAGATGATTGCCAGTTCGATTCCTCCACCGATGTCTGCTCCGATCGTCGTGTGGCCTGCGTGGCCTAACGGTTAAGGCGTCTGACTTCTAATCAGAAGTTTACCAGTTCGATTCCTCCACCGATGTCGGCTCCGATCATCGTGTGGTCTAAGTGGCCTAATGCATAAGGCGTCTGACTTCTAATCAGATGATTACCAGTTCGATTCCTCCACTGATGTCGGCTCCGATCATCGTGTGGTCTAAGTGGCCCTAATGGATAAGGCGTCTGACTTCTAATCAGAAGATTGCCGGTTCGACCCCGGCCGTGGGCTTGTTTTTTGAAAACGCTCGATATAAGGAAGCGTGCTTCTATATATTAAGGAATACGTCTATTTCCGCTCTGGAATTTGCAAACGCGACTCTGATAGCATTCCATTCCTCATAAGCACCATCCCCGCCAACATTGTTACATCTGTCTATTGCGTGGATAATACCAGTTCGATTCCTCCATCGATGTCGTCTCCGATTATCATGTGGCCTGCGTGGCCTAATGGATAAGGCGTCTGACTTCTAATCAGAAGATTGCCGGTTCGACCCCGGCCGTGGGCTTGTTTTTGAAAACGCTCGATATTAAGGAAGCGAGCTTCTATATATTAAGGAATACGTCTATTTCCGCTCTGGAATTTGCAAACGCGACTCTGATAGCATTCCATTCCTCATAAGCACCATCCCCGCCAACATTGTTACATCTGTCTATTGCGTGGATAATACCAGTTCGATTCCTCCACCGATGTCGTCTCCGATTATCATGTGGCCTGCGTGGCCTAATGGATAAGGCGTCTGACTTCTAATCAGAAGATTGCCGGTTCGACCCCGGCCGTGGGCTTGTTTTTTGAAAGACGCTCGATATAAGGAAGCGAGCTTCTATATATTAAGGAATACGTCTATTTCCGCTCTGGAATTTGCAAACGCGACTCTGATAGCATTCCATTCCTCATAAGCACCATCCCCGCCAACATTGTTACATCTGTCTATTGCGTGGATAATACCAGTTCGATTCCTCCACCGATGTCGTCTCCGATTATCATGTGGCCTGCGTGGCCTAATGGATAAGGCGTCTGACTTCTAATCAGAAGATTGCCGGTTCGACCCCGGCCGTGGGCTTGTTTTTGAAAACGCTCGATATAAGGAAGCGAGCTTCTATATATTAAGGAATACGTCTATTTCCGCTCTGGAATTTGCAAATGCGACTCTGAAAGCGTTGCATTCCTCATAAGCACCATCCCCGCCAACATTGTTACTTCTGTCTATTGCGTGGATAAGCTGTCAAATTTCCAATCAGAAGATTGCCAGTTCGATTCCTCCACTGATGTCGGCTCCGATCATCGTGTGGTCTAAGTGGCCTAATGCATAAGGCGTCTGACTTCTAATCAGATGATTACCAGTTCGATTCCTCCACTGATGTCGGCTCCGATCATCGTGTGGTCTAAGTGGCCTAATGCATAAGGCGTCTGACTTCTAATCAGAAGATTGCCGGTTCGACACCGGCCGTGGGCTTGTTTTTTGAAAACGCTCGAATTAAGGAAGCGAGCTTGTGTATATAAGGAAATACGTCTATTTCCGCTGTCGAAATTACAAATGCGACTCTGAAAGCGTTGCATTCCTCATAAGCAGCATCCCCGCCAACATTGTTACTTCTGTCTATTGCGTGGATAAGCTGTCAAATTTCCAATCAGAAGATTACCAGTTCGATTCCTCCACCGATGTCGGCTCCGATCATCGTGTGGTCTAAGTGGCCTAATGCATAAGGCGTCTGACTTCTAATCAGATGATTGCCAGTTCGATTCCTCCACCGATGTCTGCTCCGATCGTCGTGTGGCCTGCGTGGCCTAACGGTTAAGGCGTCTGACTTCTAATCAGAAGTTTACCAGTTCGATTCCTCCACCGATGTCGGCTCCGATCATCGTGTGGTCTAAGTGGCCTAATGCATAAGGCGTCTGACTTCTAATCAGATGATTACCAGTTCGATTCCTCCACTGATGTCGGCTCCGATCATCGTGTGGTCTAAGTGGCCTAATGCATAAGGCGTCTGACTTCTAATCAGAAGATTGCCGGTTCGACACCGGCCGTGGGCTTGTTTTTTGAAAACGCTCGAATTAAGGAAGCGAGCTTGTGTATATAAGGAAATACGTCTATTTCCGCTGTCGAAATTACAAATGCGACTCTGAAAGCGTTGCATTCCTCATAAGCAGCATCCCCGCCAACATTGTTACTTCTGTCTATTGCGTGGATAAGCTGTCAAATTTCCAATCAGAAGATTACCAGTTCGATTCCTCCACCGATGTCGGCTCCGATCATCGTGTGGTCTAAGTGGCCTAATGCATAAGGCGTCTGACTTCTAATCAGATGATTGCCAGTTCGATTCCTCCACCGATGTCTGCTCCGATCGTCGTGTGGCCTGCGTGGCCTAACGGTTAAGGCGTCTGACTTCTAATCAGAAGTTTACCAGTTCGATTCCTCCACCGATGTCGGCTCCGATCATCGTGTGGTCTAAGTGGCCTAATGCATAAGGCGTCTGACTTCTAATCAGATGATTACCAGTTCGATTCCTCCACTGATGTCGGCTCCGATCATCGTGTGGTCTAAGTGGCCTATTGCATAAGGCGTCTGACTTCTAATCAGAAGATTACCAGTTCGATTCCTCCACTGATGTCGGCTCCGATCATCGTGTGGTCTGCGTGGCCCTAATGGATAAGACGTCTGACTTCTAATCAGAAGATTGCCGGTTCGACCCCGGCCGTGGGCTTGTTTTTTGAAAACGCTCGATATTAAGGAAGCGAGCTTCTATATCATTAAAGGAAATACGTCTATTTCCTCTCTGGAATTTGCAAATGCGACTCTGATAGCGTTTCGATTCTTTCCACAAGCACCATCCCCACCGACGATTGCTGCATCTGTCGATTGCGTGGATAAGCTGTCAAATTTCCAATCAGAAGATTACCAGTTCGATTCCTCCACCGATGTCGTCTCCGATTATCATGTGGCCTGCGTGGCCCTAATGGATAAGGCGTCTGACTTCTAATCAGAAGATTGCCGGTTCGACCCCGGGCCGTGGGCTTGTTTTTGAAAACGCTCGATATAAGGAAGCGAGCTTCTATATATTAAGGAATACGTCTATTTCCGCTCTGGAATTTGCAAACGCGACTCTGATAGCATTCCATTCCTCATAAGCACCATCCCCGCCAACATTGTTACACCTGTCTATTGCGTGGATAATACCAGTTCGATTCCTCCATCGATGTCGTCTCCGATTATCATGTGGCCTGCGTGGCCTAATGGATAAGGCGTCTGACTTCTAATCAGAAGATTGCCGGTTCGACCCCGGGCCGTGGGCTTGTTTTTCGAAAACGCTCGATATTAAGGAAGCGAGCTTCTATATATTAAGGAATACGTCTATTTCCGCTCTGGAATTTGCAAACGCGACTCTGATAGCATTCCATTCCTCATAAGCACCATCCCCGCCAACATTGTTACACCTGTCTATTGCGTGGATAATACCAGTTCGATTCCTCCACCGATGTCGTCTCCGATTATCATGTGGCCTGCGTGGCCTAATGGATAAGGCGTCTGACTTCTAATCAGAAGATTGCCGGTTCGACCCCGGCCGTGGGCTTGTTTTTGAAAACGCTCGATATTAAGGAAGCGAGCTTCTATATATTAAGGAATACGTCTATTTCCGCTCTGCGAATTTGCAAATGCGACTCTGAAAGCGTTGCATTCCTCATAAGCACCATCCCCGCCAACATTGTTACTTCTGTCTATTGCATGGATAAGCTGTCAAATTTCCAATCAGAAGATTGCCAGTTCGATTCCTGCACTGATGTCGGCTCCGATCATCGTGTGGTCTAAGTGGCCTAATGCATAAGGCGTCTGACTTCTAATCAGATGATTACCAGTTCGATTCCTCCACTGATGTCGGCTCCGATCATCGTGTGGTCTAAGTGGCCTAATGCATAAGGCGTCTGACTTCTAATCAGAAGATTGCCGGTTCGACACCGGCCGTGGGCTTGTTTTTTGAAAACGCTCGAATTAAGGAAGCGAGCTTGTGTATATAAGGAAATACGTCTATTTCCGCTGTCGAAATTACAAATGCGACTCTGAAAGCGTTGCATTCCTCATAAGCAGCATCCCCGCCAACATTGTTACTTCTGTCTATTGCGTGGATAAGCTGTCAAATTTCCAATCAGAAGATTACCAGTTCGATTCCTCCACCGATGTCGGCTCCGATCATCGTGTGGTCTAAGTGGCCTAATGCATAAGGCGTCTGACTTCTAATCAGATGATTGCCAGTTCGATTCCTCCACCGATGTCTGCTCCGATCGTCGTGTGGCCTGCGTGGCCTAACGGTTAAGGCGTCTGACTTCTAATCAGAAGTTTACCAGTTCGATTCCTCCACCGATGTCGGCTCCGATCATCGTGTGGTCTAAGTGGCCTAATGCATAAGGCGTCTGACTTCTAATCAGATGATTACCAGTTCGATTCCTCCACTGATGTCGGCTCCGATCATCGTGTGGTCTAAGTGGCCTAATGCATAAGGCGTCTGACTTCTAATCAGAAGATTGCCGGTTCGACACCGGCCGTGGGCTTGTTTTTTGAAAACGCTCGAATTAAGGAAGCGAGCTTGTGTATATAAGGAAATACGTCTATTTCCGCTGTCGAAATTACAAATGCGACTCTGAAAGCGTTGCATTCCTCATAAGCAGCATCCCCGCCAACATTGTTACTTCTGTCTATTGCGTGGATAAGCTGTCAAATTTCCAATCAGAAGATTACCAGTTCGATTCCTCCACCGATGTCGGCTCCGATCATCGTGTGGTCTAAGTGGCCTAATGCATAAGGCGTCTGACTTCTAATCAGATGATTGCCAGTTCGATTCCTCCACCGATGTCTGCTCCGATCGTCGTGTGGCCTGCGTGGCCTAACGGTTAAGGCGTCTGACTTCTAATCAGAAGTTTACCAGTTCGATTCCTCCACCGATGTCGGCTCCGATCATCGTGTGGTCTAAGTGGCCTAATGCATAAGGCGTCTGACTTCTAATCAGATGATTACCAGTTCGATTCCTCCACTGATGTCGGCTCCGATCATCGTGTGGTCTAAGTGGCCTAATGCATAAGGCGTCTGACTTCTAATCAGAAGATTACCAGTTCGATTCCTCCACTGATGTCGGCTCCGATCATCGTGTGGCCTGCGTGGCCCTAATGGATAAGGCGTCTGACTTCTAATCAGAAGATTGCCGGTTCGACCCCGGCCGTGGGCTTGTTTTTGAAAACGCTCGATATTAAGGAAGCGAGCTTCTATTCATTAAGGAATACGTCTATTTCCTCTCTGGCATTTGCAAATGCGACTCTGATAGCTTTCGATTTTCCACAGGCACCATCCCCCACCGACGATGCTGCATCTATCGATTGCGTGGATAAGCTGTCAAATTTCTAATCAGAAGATTACCAGTTCGATTCGTCCACCGATGTCGGCTCCGATCACCATGTGGCCTGCGTGGCCTAATGGATAATGCGTCTAACTTCTAATCAGAAGATTACCGGTTCGACCCCGGCCGTGGGCTTGTTTTTTGAAAACGCTCGATATAAGGAAGCGAGCTTCTATATATTAAGGAATACGTCTATTTCCGCTCTGCAATTTGCAAATGCGACGCTGAAAGCGTTGCATTCCTTATAAGCACCATCCCCGCCAACATTGTTACTTCTGTCTATTGCGTGGATAAGCTGTCAAATTTCCAATCAGAAGATTGCCAGTTCGATTCCTGCACTGATGTCGGCTCCGATCATCGTGTGGTCTAAGTGGCCTAATGCATAAGGCGTCTGACTTCTAATCAGAGATAGATTGCCGCGTCTCGACACCGTGGCCGTGGGCTTGTTTTTGAAAACGCTCGAATCTAATGGGAAGCGAGCTTGTGTATATAAGGAAATACGTCTATTTCCGCTTTGTCGAAATTACAAATGCGACTCTGAAAGCGTTGCATTCTCATAAGCAACATCCCCGCCAACATTGTTACTTCTGTCTATTGCGTGGATAAGCTGTCAAATTTCCAATCAGAAGATTACCAGTTCGATTCCTCCACCGATGTCGGCTCCGATCATCGTGTGGTCTAAGTGGCCTAATGCATAAGGCGTCTGACTTCTAATCAGATGATTACCAGTTCGATTCCTCCACTGATGTCGGCTCCGATCATCGTGTGGTCTAGAGTGGCCTAATGCATAAGGCGTCTGACTTCTAATCAGAAGATTACCGGTTCGACACCGGCCGTGGGCTTGTTTTTGAAAACGCTCGATATAAGGAAGCGAGCTTCTATATATTAAGGGAATACGTCTATTTCCGCTCTGCAATTTGCAAATGCGACGCTGAAAGCGTTGCATTCCTTATAAGCACCATCCCCGCCAACATTGTTACTTCTGTCTATTGCGTGGATAAGCTGTCAAATTTCCAATCAGAAGATTACCAGTTCGATTCCTCCACTGATGTCGGCTCCGATCATCGTGTGGTCTAAGTGGCCTAATGCATAAGGCGTCTGACTTCTAATCAGAAGTTTACCAGTTCGATTCCTCCACCGATGTCGGCTCCGATCATCGTGTGGTCTAAGTGGCCTAATGCATAAGGGCGTCTGACTTCTAATCAGATGATTACCAGTTCGATTCCTCCACTGATGTCGGCTCCGATCATCGTGTGGTCTAAGTGGCCTAATGCATAAGGCGTCTGACTTCTAATCAGAAGATTGCCGGTTCGACACCGGCCGTGGGCTTGTTTTTTGAAAACGCTCGAATTAAGCAAGCGTGCTTCTATATATAAATAAATACGTCTATTTCCGCTCTGGAATTTACAAATGCTACTCTGATGGCGTTCCATATTTCACAGGCACCATCCCCACCGACGATGCTGCATCTATCGATTGCGTGGATAAGCTGTCAAATTTCTAATCAGAAGATTACCAGTTCGATTCCCTCCACTGATGTCGGCTCCGATCATCGTGTGGTCTAAGTGGCCTAATGCATAAGGCGTCTGACTTCTAATCAGAAGGTTACCAGTTCGATTCCTCCACTGATGTCGGCTCCGATGGTGTGTGGCCTGCGTGGCCCAATGGATAAGGCGTCCGACTTCTAGTCGAAAGATTGCCGGTTCGACCCCGGCCGTGGGCTTCTTTTTTTGAAAACGCTCGATATAAGGAAGCGAGCTTCTATTCATTAAGGAATACGTCTATTTCCTCTCTGGCATTTGCAAATGCGACTCTGATAGCTTTCGATTTTCCACAGGCACCATCCCCACCGACGATGCTGCATCTATCGATTGCGTGGATAAGCTGTCAAATTTCTAATCAGAAGATTACCAGTTCGATTCGTCCACCGATGTCGGCTCCGATCATCATGTGGCCTGCGTGGCCTAATGGATAAGGCGTCCGACTTCTAATCAGAAGATTGCCGGTTCGACCCCGGCCGTGGGCTTGTTTTTGAAAACGCTCGATATAAGGAAGCGAGCTTCTATATATTAAGGAAATACGTCTATTTCCGCTCTGCAATTTGCAAATGCGACTCTGAAAGCGTTGCATTCCTCATAAGCACCATCCCCGCCAACATTGTTACTTCTGTCTATTGCGTGGATAAGCTGTCAAATTTCCAATCAGAAGATTGCCAGTTCGATTCCTGCACTGATGTCGGCTCCGATCATCGTGTGGTCTAAGTGGCCTAATGCATAAGGCGTCTGACTTCTAATCAGATGATTGCCAGTTCGATTCCTCCACCGATGTCGGCTCCGATCATCGTGTGGTCTAAGTGGCCTAACGGCATAAGGCGTCTGACTTCTAATCAGAAGATTACCAGTTCGATTCCTCCACCGATGTCGGCTCCGATCATCGTGTGGTCTAAGTGGCCTAATGCATAAGGCGTCTGACTTCTAATCAGATGATTGCCAGTTCGATTCCTCCACCGATGTCGGCTCCGATCGTCGTGTGGCCTGCGTGGCCTAACGGTTAAGGCGTCTGACTTCTAATCAGAAGTTTACCAGTTCGATTCCTCCACCGATGTCGGCTCCGATCATCGTGTGGTCTAAGTGGCCTAATGCATAAGGCGTCTGACTTCTAATCAGATGATTACCAGTTCGATTCCTCCACCGATGTCGGCTCCGATCATCGTGTGGTCTAAGTGGCCTAATGCATAAGGCGTCTGACTTCTAATCAGAAGATTGCCGGTTCGACCCCGGCCGTGGGCTTGTTTTTGAAAACGCTCGAATTAAGCAAGCGTGCTTCTATATATAAAGAAATACGTCTATTTCCGCTCTCGAAATTAGCAAATGCGACTCTGATAGCGTTTCCATATTTCATAAGCACCATCCCCACCGACGATGCTGCATCTGTCGATTGCGTGGATAAGCTGTCAAATTTCTAATCAGAAGATTACCAGTTCGATTCCTCCACTGATGTCGGCTCCGATCATCGTGTGGTCTAAGTGGCCTAATGCATAAGGCGTCTGACTTCTAATCAGAAGATTACCAGTTCGATTCCTCCACTGATGTCGGCTCCGATGGTCGTGTGGCCTACGTGGCCCAATGGATAAGGCGTCCGACTTCTAATCAGAAAGATTGCCGGTTCGACCCCGGCCGTGGGCTTGTTTTTTGAAAACGCTCGATATAAGGAAGCGAGCTTCTATTCATTAAGGAATACGTCTATTTCCTCTCTGGCATTTGCAAATGCGACTCTGATAGCTTTCGATTTTTCCACAGGCACCATCCCCACCGACGATGCTGCATCTATCGATTGCGTGGATAAGCTGTCAAATTTCTAATCAGAAGATTACCAGTTCGATTCCTCCACCGATGTCGGCTCCGATCATCATGTGGCCTGCGTGGCCTAATGGATAAGGCGTCTGACTTCTAATCAGAAGATTGCCGGTTCGACACCGGCCGTGGGCTTGTTTTTTGAAAAACGCTCGAATTAAGGAAGCGAGCTTCTGTATATTAAGGAAATACGTCTATTTCCGCTCTGCGAAATTACAAATGCGACTCTGAAAGCGTTGCATTCCTCATAAGCACCATCCCCGCCAACATTGTTACTTCTGTCTATTGCGTGGATAAGCTGTCAAATTTCCAATCAGAAGATTACCAGTTCGATTCCTCCACTGATGTCGGCTCCGATCATCGTGTGGTCTAAGTGGCCTAATGCATAAGGCGTCTGACTTCTAATCAGATGATTGCCAGTTCGATTCCTCCACCGATGTCGGCTCCGATCGTCGTGTGGCCTGCGTGGCCTAACGGTTAAGGCGTCTGACTTCTAATCAGAAGTTTACCAGTTCGATTCCTCCACCGATGTCGGCTCCGATCATCGTGTGGTCTAAGTGGCCTAATGCATAAGGCGTCTGACTTCTAATCAGATGATTGCCAGTTCGATTCCTCCACCGATGTCGGCTCCGATCGTCGTGTGGTCTGCGTGGCCTAATGGATAAGGCGTCTGACTTCTAATCAGAAGTTTACCAGTTCGATTCCTCCACCGATGTCGGCTCCGATCATCGTGTGGTCTAAGTGGCCTAATGCATAAGGCGTCTGACTTCTAATCAGATGATTACCAGTTCGATTCCTCCACTGATGTCGGCTCCGATCATCGTGTGGTCTAAGTGGCCTAATGCATAAGGCGTCTGACTTCTAATCAGAAGATTGCCGGTTCGACACCCGGCCGTGGGCTTGTTTTTGAAAACGCTCGAATTAAGGAAGCGAGCTTGTGTATATAAGGAAATACGTCTATTTCCGCTGTCGAAATTTACAAATGCGACTCTGAAAGCGTTGCATTCCTCATAAGCACCATCCCCGCCAACATTGTTGCATCTGTCTATTGCGTGGATAAGCTGTCAAATTTCCAATCAGAAGATTACCAGTTCGATTCCTCCACTGATGTCGGCTCCGATCATCGTGTGGTCTAAGTGGCCCTAATGCATAAGGCGTCTGACTTCTAATCAGAAGATTGCCGGTTCGACACCGGCCGTGGGCTTGTTTTCTGAAAACGCTCGATATAAGGAAGCGAGCTTCTATATCATTAAGGAATACGTCTATTTCCCTCTCTGGCATTTGCAAATGCGACTCTGATAGCTGTTTCGATTTTCCACAGGCACCATCCCCTACCGACGATCGCTGCATCTATCTGATTGCGTGGATAAGGCTGTCAAATTTCTAATCAGAAGATTACCAGTTCGATTCCTCCACCGATGTCGGCTCCGATCACCATGTGGCCTGCGTGGCCTAATGGATAATGCGTCTAACTTCTAATCAGAAGATTACCGGTTCGACCCCGGCCGTGGGCTTGTTTTTTGAAAACGCTCGATATAAGGAAGCGAGCTTCTATATATTAAGGGAATACGTCTATTTCCGCTCTGCAATTTGCAAATGCGACGCTGAAAGCGTTGCATTCCTTATAAGCACCATCCCCGCCAACATTGTTACTTCTGTCTATTGCATGGATAAGCTGTCAAATTTCCAATCAGAAGATTGCCAGTTCGATTCCTGCACTGATGTCGGCTCCGATCATCGTGTGGTCTAAGTGGCCTAATGCATAAGGCGTCTGACTTCTAATCAGATGATTACCAGTTCGATTCCTCCACTGATGTCGGCTCCGATCATCGTGTGGTCTAAGTGGCCTAATGCATAAGGCGTCTGACTTCTAATCAGATGATTACCAGTTCGATTCCTCCACTGATGTCGGCTCCGATCATCGTGTGGTCTAAGTGGCCTAATGGATAAGGCGTCTGACTTCTAATCAGAAGATTGCCGGTTCGACACCGGCCGTGGGCTTGTTTTTTGAAAACGCTCGAATTAAGGAAGCGAGCTTGTGTATATAAGGAAATACGTCTATTTCCGCTGTCGAAATTACAAATGCGACTCTGAAAGCGTTGCATTCCTCATAAGCAGCATCCCCGCCAACATTGTTACTTCTGTCTATTGCGTGGATAAGCTGTCAAATTTCCAATCAGAAGATTACCAGTTCGATTCCTCCACCGATGTCGGCTCCGATCATCGTGTGGTCTAAGTGGCCTAATGCATAAGGCGTCTGACTTCTAATCAGATGATTGCCAGTTCGATTCCTCCACCGATGTCTGCTCCGATCGTCGTGTGGCCTGCGTGGCCTAACGGATAAGGCGTCTGACTTCTAATCAGAAGATTGCCAGTTCGATTCCTCCACCGATGTCGGCTCCGATCGTCGTGTGGCCTGAGTGGCCTAATGGATAAGGCGTCTGACTTCTAATCAGATGATTGCAAGTTCGATTCCTCCACCGATGTCACCTCCGATTATCATGTGGCCTGCGTGGCCTAACGGTTAAGGCGTCTGACTTCTAATCAGAAGATTACCAGTTCGATTCTTCCACCGATGTCGCCTCTGTCGATCGTGTGGCCTGCGTGGCCTAATGGATAAGGCGTCTGACTTCTAATCAGAAGATTTCCGGTTCGACCCCGGCCGTGGGCTTGTTTTTTGAAAACGCTCGAATTAAGGAAGCCAGCTTCTGTATGTAAAGAAATACGTCTATTTCCACTCTCGAAATTAGAAATGCGACTCTGATAGCGTTTCATTCCTCATAAGCACCATCCCCGCCAACATTGTTACTTCTGTCGATTGCGTGGATAAGCTGTCAAATTTCCAATCAGAAGATTACCAGTTCGATTCCACCACCGATGTCACCTCCGATTATCATGTGGCCTGCGTGGCCTAATGGTTAAGGCGTATGACTTCTAATCAGATGATTACCAGTTCGATTCCTCCACCGATGTCACCTCCGATTATCATGTGGATTGCGTGGCCTAATGGATAAGGCGTCTGACTTCTAATAAGAAGAATGCCAGTTCGATTCCTCAACCGATGTCGGCTCCGATCGTCGTGTGGCCTGCGTGGCCTAATGGATAAGGCGTCTAACTTCTAATCAGAAGGTTACCGGTTCGACCCCGGCCGTGGGCTTGTTTTTGAAAACGCTCGATATAAGGAAGCGAGCTTCTATATATTAAGGAATACGTCTATTTCCGCTCTGCAATTTGCAAATGCGACGCTGAAAGCGTTTGCATTCCTTATAAGCACCATCCCCGCCAACATTGTTACTTCTGTCTATTGCGTGGATAAGCTGTCAAATTTCCAATCAGAAGATTACCAGTTCGATTCCTGCACTGATGTCGGCTCCGATCATCGTGTGGTCTAAGTGGCCTAATGCATAAGGCGTCTGACTTCGAATCAGAAGTTTACCAGTTCGATTCCTCCACCGATGTCGGCTCCGATCATCGTGTGGTCTAAGTGGCCTAATGCATAAGGCGTCTGACTTCTAATCAGATGATTACCAGTTCGATTCCTCCACTGATGTCGGCTCCGATCATCGTGTGGTCTAAGTGGCCTAATGCATAAGGCGTCTGACTTCTAATCAGAAGATTGCCGGTTCGACACCGGCCGTGGGCTTGTTTTTTGAAAACGCTCGAATTAAGGAAGCGAGCTTTGTGTATGTAAAGGAAATACGTCTATTTCCGCTGTCGAAATTACAAATGCGACTCTGAAAGCGTTGCATTCCTCATAAGCAGCATCCCCGCCAACATTGTTACTTCTGTCTATTGCGTGGATAAGCTGTCAAATTTCCAATCAGAAGATTACCAGTTCGATTCCTCCACCGATGTCGGCTCCGATCATCGTGTGGTCTAAGTGGCCTAATGCATAAGGCGTCTGACTTCTAATCAGATGATTGCCAGTTCGATTCCTCCACCGATGTCGGCTCCGATCGTCGTGTGGCCTGCGTGGCCTAACGGTTAGGGCGTCTGACTTCTAATCAGAAGATTACCAGTTCGATTCCTCCACCGATGTCGGCTCCGATCGATCGTGTGGCCTGCGTGGCCTAATGGATAAGGCGTCTGACTTCTAATCAGAAGATTGCCGGTTCGACCCCGGCCGTGGGCTTGTTTTTTGAAAACGCTCGAGTTAAGGAAGCGTGCTTCTATATATAAAGAAATACGTCTATTTCCGCTCTGGAATTTACAAATGCGACTCTGATGGCGTTCCATTTTTCACAGGCACCATCCCCACCGACGATGCTGCATCTGTCGATTGCGTGGATAAGCTGTCAAATTTCCAATCAGAAGATTACCAGTTCGATTCCCTCCACCGATGTCGGCTCCGATCATCGTGTGGCCTGCGTGGCCTAATGGTTAAGGCGTCTGACTTCTAATCAGATGATTACAAGTTCGATTCCTCCACCGATGTCACCTCCGATTATCATGTGGCCTGCGTGGCCTAATGGATAAGGCGTCTGACTTCTAATCAGAAGATTGCCAGTTCGATTCCTCCACCGATGTCGGCTCCGATCGTCGTGTGGCCTGCGTGGCCTAATGGATAAGGCGTCTGACTTCTAATCAGAAGATTGCCAGTTCGATTCCTCCACCGATGTCGCCTCCGATCATCATGTGGCCTGCGTGGCCTAATGGATAAGGCGTCTGACTTCTAATCAGAAGATTTGCCGGTTCGACCCCGGCCGTGGGCTTGTTTTTGAAAACGCTCGAATTAAGGAAGCGAGCTTCTGTATATAAAGAAATACGTCTATTTCCGCTCTCGAAATTACAAATGCGACTCTGATAGCGTTTCATTCCTCATAAGCACCATCCCCACCGACGATGCTGCATCTGTCGATTGCGTGGATAAGCTGTCAAATTTCCAATCAGAAGATTACCAGTTCGATTCCTCCACTGATGTCGGCTCCGATCATCGTGTGGTCTAAGTGGCCTAATGCATAAGGCGTCTGACTTCTAATCAGATGATTACCAGTTCGATTCCTCCACCGATGTCGGCTCCGATCATCGTGTGGCCTGCGTGGCCTAATGGATAAGGCGTCTGACTTCTAATCAGATGATTGCCAGTTCGATTCCTCCACCGATGTCGGCTCCGATCGTCGTGTGGCCTGCGTGGCCTAATGGATAAGGCGTCTGACTTCTAATCAGAAGATTGCCGGTTCGACCCCGGCCGTGGGCTTGTTTTTTGAAAACGCTCGAATTAAGGAAGCGAGCTTCTGTATATAAGGAAATACGTCTATTTCCGCTCTCGAAATTAGCAAATGCGACTCTGATAGCGTTTCATTCCTCATAAGCACCATCCCCACCGACGATGCTGCATCTGTCGATTGCGTGGATAAGCTGTCAAATTTCCAATCAGAAGATTACCAGTTCGATTCCTCCACTGATGTCGGCTCCGATCATCGTGTGGTCTAAGTGGCCTAATGCATAAGGCGTCTGACTTCTAATCAGATGATTGCCAGTTCGATTCCTCCACCGATGTCGGCTCCGATCGTCGTGTGGCCTGCGTGGCCTAATGGATAAGGCGTCTGACTTCTAATCAGAAGATTGCCAGTTCGATTCCTCCACCGATGTCGGCTCCGATCATCGTGTGGTCTGCGTGGCCTAATGGATA
Source organism: Angiostrongylus vasorum (assembly GCA_018806985.1). Lineage (NCBI taxonomy): Eukaryota > Metazoa > Nematoda > Chromadorea > Rhabditida > Metastrongylidae > Angiostrongylus > Angiostrongylus vasorum. Next base: position 22,663 of record JADANN010000339.1, read on the forward strand.
AGGCGTCTGACTTCTAATCAGAAGATTTCCGGTTCGACCCCGGCCGTGGGCTTGTTTTTGAAAACGCTCGAATTAAGGAAGCGAGCTTCTGTATGTAAAGAAATACGTCTATTTCCACTCTCGAAATTAGAAATGCGACTCTGATAGCGTTTCATTCCTCATAAGCACCATCCCCACCGACGATGCTGCATCTGTCGATTGCGTGGATAAGCTGTCAAATTTCCAATCAGAAGATTACCAGTTCGATTCCTCCACTGATGTCGGCTCCGATCATCGTGTGGTCTAAGTGGCCTAATGCATAAGGCGTCTGACTTCTAATCAGAAGATTACCAGTTCGATTCCTCCACCGACGTCGGCTCCGATCGTCGTGTGGCCTGCGTGGCCTAATGGATAAGGCGTCTGACTTCTAATCAGAAGATTTCCGGTTCGACCCCGGCCGTGGGCTTGTTTTTGAAAACGCTCGAATTAAGGAAGCGAGCTTCTGTATGTAAAGAAACACGTCTATTTCCGCTCTCGAATTTACAAATGCGACTCTGAAAGCGTTGCATTCCTCATAAGCACCATCCCCGCCAACATTGTTACTTCTGTCTATTGCGTGGATAAGCTGTCAAATTTCCAATCAGAAGATTACCAGTTCGGTTCCTCCACTGATTTCGGCTCCGATCATCGTGTGGTCTAAGTGGCCTAATGCATAAGGCGTCTCACTTCTAATCAGATGATTGCCAGTTCGATTCCTCCACCGACGTCGGCTCCGATCGTCGTGTGGCCTGCGTGGCCTAATGGATAAGGCGTCTGACTTCTAATAAAAAGATTGCCCGTTCGACCCCGGCCGTGGGCTCGTTTTTGAAAACGCTCGAGTTAAGGAAGCGTGCTTCTATATATAAAGAAATACGTCTATTTCCGCTCTGGAATTTACAAATGCGACTCTGATGGCGTCCCATTTTTCACAGGCACCATCCCCACCGACGATGCTGCATCAGTCGATTGCGTGGATAAGCTGTCAAATTTCTAATCAGAAGATTACCAGTTCAATTCCTCCACCTATGTCGGCTCCGATCATCGCGTGGCCTGCGTTGCCTAATTGATAAGGCGGCTGACTTCTAATCAGATGATTTCCAGTTCGATTCCTCCACCGACGTCGGCTCCGATCGTCGTGTGGCCTGCGTGGCCTAATGGATAAGGCGTCTGACTTCTAATAGAAAGATTGCCCGTTCGACCCCGGCCGTGGGCTTGTTTTTGGAAACGGTCGAGTTAAGGAAACGAGCTTCTATATATAAAGAAATACGTCTATTTCCGCTCTCGAATTTACAAATGCGACTCTGATAGCGTTCCATTCCTCATAAGCACCATACCCGCCAACATTGTTACATCTGTCTATTGCGAGGATGACCTGTCAGATTTCTAATCAGAAGATTAAGGGTTCGATTCCTCCATCGACTTCGTCTCCGACTATCGCGTGGCCTGCGTGGCCTAATGGATAAGGCATGCGACTTCTAGTCAGAAGATTACCGGTTCGACCGCGGCCGTGAGCTTGTTTTTTGAAAACGCTCGAGTTAAGGAAGCGAGCATCTATATATAAAGAAATTCGTCTATTTCCGCTGTGGAATTTGCAAATGCGACTCTGATACCTTTCGATTTTCCACAGGCACCATCCCCAACGACGATGCTGCATCTGTGGATTGCGTGGATAAAACGCCAGACTTCTAATCAGAAGATTAAGGGTTCGATTCCTCCATCGACTTCGTCTCCGACTATCGCGTGGCCTGCGTGGCCTAATGGATAAGGCATCCGACTTCTAATCAGAAGATTACCGGTTCGACCCCGGCCGTGGGCTTGTTTTTGAAACGCTCGAAACAAGGGAAGCGAGCTTCTGTATATTAGAAATACGTCTGATTTTCGCTCTGGATTTTGCAAATGCGACTACGATGGCGCTCGATTTTTCACATGTATCTTTCCTGCCGACGACGCCACATCTGTCGACTGCGTGGCCCGCGTGGTCTAGTGGATAAGGCGTGTGACTTCTAACGAGAGGTTTGCTAGTTGGCCTCGGCGGTGGGACTAAGGGCTTGCTTTTCCTGCGGCGTTGCATGGACTGATCTTATCGGCTAGGCGACGTATACATACATAAATGTATATATACTTGATACTTAATACTTGAACATCTCGTCTACACTGATTGTGTTGACCGCAGCATAAATTCCATCTTTTTCTTGGAGTTTTGCTGGTTTATCCACTGCGATTCCTTGAAGCCCCGAGGTCAGCCTAGCCAATGTCTGCTCCTGGTGGTCACCACCACAGTCTGTGTCGGCCCTTGTGGATCAGGAGGGAGATTTGTCACCATGCGACTTTGATACCAGCGCGGCGGTAGATCCTGGTATTGGTTTACTCTTAGCTAAGCTTCCTGATGGAAACGGCAGATTCTCAACTTGGGAGACCTCGCCGGAGGATAAATCCCCACTACACATCGCAGCTCGACAACAAGGACACCTCCCGGGCACGATGAGGCAGTAAACCGTTGCGAGGTATATATTTCACATCTTTCTTCAACAATAATCGTGAACGACTGTGACCATCGGATCGGTGGTATTGGAATACGTTTGACATTCTGAGGAATCCACTCACTAACGACTGATGCCCATCGTTTGTGTGTTTAGTCCACCCTACCTTCAACAATTTGACGTTTTGAGCAAATTCCAAGAATCATGGAATGAACCTTAAGCAGAAGTGCCTTGTTATCACTAGGGACATCGTGCTTTACCTCAGACTGATTCTTTTGACCAAAGTCTGGTACATTCCTTACCAATGTAAGACTTTCTGCCGCTGGGCTCCTGCAAATAACTGGAAGGCTTACAATAAACAAAGTAATGAGTTCTTTCTCGCAATTCGATTCTGCTATCCTTAACTATATTCCAGTTTTTGTTACCTAGGATCACACTGCGGAACGACAGGCAGGGGAAGGCTTTTCTCCTACTTTCCATTACTTCTTCGTCCAAGCTATTCCAGTTCCGTATCTTGACATCACTTTTTTGAGACGACAGGTTTGGAAGATATTTCGACCACTTCTTTGAGGAATCGTCAGATAACGTAAACAGAGTCAATGAGAGAGGAAACTTCAGTGCAGCATGTTGGCTGACGATTTCGCGTCGAAGTAGTCGAAATATCCTTCGAACCCATCGTTTCAAAAAAGTGATGTCAAGAAACGGAACTGGAGTGATTAGAACGAAGAAGTGGTGAAGAAGCTTTTCCCAGCCTGTCCCTCCGAAGTGTGATCCTAGCAAACGAAACTGCAGTAAAGTTAAGGATAGCAGAATCGAATTGTGAAATAAATAACGAGATGAACGGAGTCAATGAGGGAGGAAACTTTAGTGCAGCTTATCGATTAAAGAGATCCTCGTCTGGGAAAAGTTACAAGTCCTCAAGTTGAAGGTGATCAAGATTCTTATTTGCAAAACCCCACCACGGTTCGTTCAATGTTGGCTGACGATTTCGCGACAAAGTGGTCGAAATATCTTCCAAACAAAGCGATGAGTATTCTTCCACTGATATGTTTATACCAGGTTTATACCAAAGACTTCATTCGGCTAACGTTTCAGCGCCTCGCCTTTTTCAGAGTCGGATTGATCCAGAGCCGATTGTCCGTACTTCTTTCCTTGTTCGATGTGGGTGCTCCTGATCGGAGCGAGACGAATCCAGTGGAGCACCCCTCGAATGAAGCAACCTCATTCGGCAATCGACTTTCCTTTAGTGTTTTTTACCTGGCCATGACTATTCAATACGTATCCGTTCGTGCCGATGTTATTAATTCTATGCTGTTTTTACTCTTTTTTTTTAACCCGCATTCTTTCATACTGCTTTCAGAAAGAACATTGATTGGGTGTGCTGAGGGTAGAGGAAAATCGTCTTCCAATAAAAAACATAAGCGTTTAAAAAGAAACTGCTTACTACGCGAATGAAAACTTGTGTTAAGTTTTATCTGCTGAGGTAACGAAAGTGTTTAGACGGACTCTGAAGAAGGCGATGCATCCAAAACGTCAGCTATTGTGAATGAATAAGCACTGTAATACCACCTTCGTGCTTATTCATTAACATTAGAAAACACTGAATTATTCAAATTTATGATCAAAAGTACGATTCGTAACACTTTATCAGAGAATGTTTGTAGGATTTTCCTGACATGACCTTCTTCGATTATTAAGCAAACGCGGGCTTGATGAAAACATTTACTTGGTTAACGCTTCGACGTTTTCGTTTCTTGATGAGCCGGATTGATCAGAGTCGATGACCCACAGGTGGGGTCCTCTTTGCGATGTGGCTGCTCGCTGTCGCATCGAGTTGAATCCAATGGAACATTGATCGAATGAAGAATCTTAATCGACTGTGTCTTCTTATACAAGGCGAATGTCGACCTACTTCCGCCATTCAATATGATCCGCATTTTTTGACGCTAATGCACCTTGCAAAAACAAAACCTTGTTGACACGTTTCAATGTTTGCGCAATCGAATACGATGTCTTCTCGATGGGGGCGAAAATGAAACGGTGGCCTGTATCTGTAGAGAAATTCTGCGGCAGTTTTGACAACAAAAATGTTGTCCGAAGTGCTCAACCCCCCTATGGGTTCCAGAATTGGAGCAGTGTGGTTTTCACAGTGGTCAAAATTGGTTCGTAGTGCTTGAACATTAGCTCTGTTTATGCACTGTTCAATATACACAGCAAGTTATCAGGCAGTTCGAGCGTTGAGAGTTATTCATGTCGTCTCGGCAAGGATTTTTTTTACACGCGTTACACACAGAATTTTATATGGTACCACCTACTCAAAAAACTTTTGCGCTATGTCTGTCTTGAAATATTAATGGAGTATCCATTCTCTGCTAAAATCTTTAGAAAGTGTGACGGTGGTAGTTGAATCGAACTAGCAAGATAGTCCATTAAATCCTGTCATGTGATACATGTCATGGCATTTTATCAGCTCGTGTTGATGTTATCACAGATGCAAGCAACGGGAGGATTAAATGCTTAAGTCTTCTTTCTCAATTTATCTCTACGTCATTCCATACCTTGCTAGTCACACTATTTTACAAATCTTTTGGCGAAAAGAATCAATGGACCAGTCAACAATTAGCTACTGTAGGTAAAGGAACAAACGTTGTTAACAACAAAATAAAATATTACCATTCATGCTCATCTTTTTTCTTGAAGAATATAGTGGATTGAAAAGTAGTTGAGATCCACCCTATTGCTATGGATTTGCTAAATGTCCCTAATTGCTCCATGAAGGCTCCGCTTCACTATCGTGCAAACCACAGGACATAGTACAAATTAATATTATTAATAATACCAATATTTTACTGACTTGACAATATGGTTTTCCTAGAGTCTTGAGAAAACGCGTAGCACCAGCGCACTCAAGAACATGTCTTGGAACTGATGAGGCAGTAAACTCTTGGAGGAATAAGTTCGTATTCTGTCAAGCTCTGTTCTCTGTGAAAATATTCTCGATAGATTCTACTCTTGTTTTTAGAGATAAACTAACAGTGTTTATGACTTTAACGGCTATTCAGTTTAGAATAGTTTAAACGTAGACTTCGTTGAGTTTGTGAATAAGTGCTAACGTTCCACTGTTTCAATGAAAGAACTGATAATCAGCTCATCGTTAAAGCCGATGCACTTCGCCGTTATCAGGCCCTAGTGGATCATGGTTGTGATAAATATAAATGTAAGATTTAGGGGTGCGATTTTTATCATTCTCTACCCACTTTTGCTGTTTTCCCAGAAATCTGCGGGGTTTTCCAATTTTTTTCTTCAGACCACATTTAGTTATTATCTCTTCACTTAACGCTTTCTCTAAGATGACTACCTAATGGCGTTCCTTTTCAGTACAATGCGTGCCCATCTATTGGTTATTTTTGCTCTGCTGGGATGCTCCTTTGCTGGTGTACACCAGATTCCTCTCGTCAAGGTCGAATCGCTGAGAACGAAAATGATTCGCGAAGGCACCTGGGCCCGCTACGTCCAGATGAAGAACGCCGCACGATTCGCGAAAGCAATGATGACGAAAGGTGTTTCCGTTCCACAAAGAGTATGCTTTACTTCTGGTGGAAAAGTAAAGGATTAAGTGTTCGGGGTTGATTGATCTGTTAGGAATGTGCCATGTATTCGACTTCAACAGACATCGCTAGAGATGGCTGGATGCATATTTTGACCTGTTCAGCAAATAAGGTGGTCAACCGGTATATCAAGTCCTTTTAATACATGTTCAGCACGATTTTTCAATCAGTGCTTTTGCCGTAGCGTGGAACCCAATTAAAAGCGTGCGTATAGCTGACGCTCTTAAATACCACGTTAAGTGCGCCTCTCTTTTCTCTTGATATCCTAGCTTAATCGACTATTGCAAAAATAATCGTTTAGCGTTCGGAAGGAAATAACACTCAAATGTCCCAGGAAAGAAGAAGTGAAAAGTTTTATGGTAAGAAGCTTTGTGTTTTATTGTGGGCGTGTGGTGATCATAGACGCCTCGCAAACCGACGAATGATGAAGAATTTTTCTACGGAAATTTTTTCATCCATTGCTCTCATCAGTGGAAAAGTCTCTTTCATGTCCTCAGCTTTGGATTTGGTGTGTAAGTTAAAAAGTGTAAATCTGGCGTTCCACTGTATTTGACAAGGCAAAAGAAACTTTTCTTGCTACTTGGACCTTGTGTAGCACTCGATGACAAGGAAAACATTCAGACACTGTCTTCCAGAAAAGGACGGAAAATTTTTACTAAGAACTAAATCCATAATTATTTATTGTTTACGATGTCTTGCAGGTAACCGATTTTGAAGACGAAGAGTATGTTGGAAATATCACCATTGGAACACCAGGACAAACTTTCCGAGTTCGTAATTCATTTGTCATTTACATCACCAGTATCATCCACTCTTATTAATCGAACAGCGATTCAAAAGAGCTTTCATAGGTAGGACTACAAGAGCCCAGGTGTTCTTACTACTAAATTGCAAGGCTGATAAGTCTTGTTTAGGAACTGACAACTATTTATTGACTATGATACGTTTTCTTTGTTACTTAACTGTAGTTCATTAGAAAAATCGACGTATTTGACACAATCGACATACATACACCCATAGATTAAATAAGTTACTTCAAATTATAAATAAATGTAAAGCAACAAATACGAGGCGCTCATTTCTTCAGTTCACCTGTAACAACCTGTTGTAGCCTCGGTGACAATGGCTAGGAGATCCTTGGTACGAGTGAGATCTTTATTATGCGCGAAAAAAAAACAAGAACACGTCAGTATGTGGTATATGCGACACATTTCAGGACGAAGTTTGCTTGCTTCTCCTAAACTTCTCTATCATCACATCATGACATAAATGTGTTTCCATTTACACCGCAATTCAACCCATGAATATTAGTGATGTAACACTCTTGAGCTCACCCATGTCTAAATCCGTTGATCAAGTAATGCTGGAAATCGCTTAACGCTTATTTATTGACCAATTTTAGGTGGTACTTGACACTGGATCGGCCAATTTGTGGGTTGCAGACTCCACGTGTGGCAAAAGCTCACGAAGCTGCGACAATTCCTTGTGCAGTAACCATGGCAAGATTTTTTGTTTCCGATAATATACCTCCAACGTTTGACACTGAATTTGTGATCGTTGCAGTTTCATGGAAGTAACGTTCGTTCAGCAATCTCTCTATCAAATTTGGATAGATTTTCGCTAAAAAAATCACTTTCTAAATATTTCATGAATGAAAAGGCATCCACTGCCATAAGTACTTAGATATTCCGATTGTTCATTGGTTTTATATAGAAATTTTAAAAGTTTACCAACGTTAAGACGACAGAGAGTCCGGGATTATTCAGTTTCTTAGGAATCGTATTCGACTTTATTAAGCATCACAGAAGTGATTGAAAGCGTATCTAGCTTGTAGAATGACTTACGGCGGCTTATCGATATATAAAACTAGTCTTGCTATCCTTCCAAACAAGTCTGGCACTACTTTTATTACCTCAAAGAAATAAGTGGTTTGCTGAGAGCGGGGGCACCTGATCGAACTCCATGTAGTATTGGCCATTTCTACTACATTGGTAGATGCGCTGTGCTAAACTCCATGTTTTCAAATATGTGAAAAATTCTATTCTGTGTATCTGCTCAATAATATCTTCCAGTAAAATAATCAAAAAATTGGTTTTAGGCAACTACAGTCAACACGTTGTCCACTAGATAGTGCACGTTCACAAACCTTAGCGGATAAAATCTATCATAATGAGACCACGTGCTAAGCAACAGGAACTAATACAAGCAAAATTTGTATTTATTTATAAAGAGCGTTTCTTTTTAGTTTTTTGCTCTCTTACTTGCGATGATCGCCGCTGCTGCACCCAGTCAGTGGGCAATTCGGATTCCTGTGCCAACAAGCAAACCTTCGACGCGTCTCAATCGAGTTCGTATTCGGTTGATGGAAGACGATGGTCGATAACAGTGCGTTTGTTGCTGAAACTTATACTGTTCTCTTCTAGTAATTCAATGCAAGTGCTTGTTTAAGGCTAGTCAGCAGATTAGAATGCTATTCTTTTTGTAATTGCCACGCGTGGCTTGCACTCATTTGCACAGAGGCAGCTTAAAACTAGGGTAATTCAACCATATGCCAACATTTTGAGCACGACAGTAATGCACCGTGACTATTATTCAAAGACTACACAAAAAGATAATTAACATGAAATGAGAAAAACGAATTATGTGCCAAGTTTTTATTGGAGTGAAGTGAGCGGTTAGGAGATAGCTAGGAGATGAAGCCCTCGCAAATTTAGGAGGTAGTAATGTAATATAGTTGATCTTGTAAGGATGTGTTGTGACAAACTTATGAGTGAATGCCACTGTTCAGCCGAATAAGATGAGGATAGGAAGCTGACACCCAAACCTTATTGGTCCGATGAGCTTCCTTAGGCATCCTTGAGTGTGCACTGGATGCACAGGTGTTAGATGCGAGATATAAGATAGATGACATTTGAGCTAAGAAAATGATGAGCAGATTTAATGGTTTGCAGAAAGGCTATTAAAATTTTACAAAGTTTAAGAAAGAATAATATGATGTAATTAGTGTTCCAGTTAGACGAGTTGCATGTTGATGATGTGGTGTTTAGCTTAGATGCACGGATGTGATAAGATGAGATTGGTGAGGCACAAAATAAAATGCTTACAATGTCATTCGAAAACGCAAAATAGGATGATGCGAAGGAGCGATGATAAGACCAGAGAATTGTTTTAGTTTTCGCATTTGTTGACGAATCCTGAATTTCGAATGAGGACTGTGGACAGTTGTATGGGTTGGGCTCCCAGCGGATGTTTCTGCACACCAAGTAACCACAGGAAGCTCCAGTCACATGCGATATGATGCGATCATCCGCTCCAGCTGGCCATGATTCATGTAATGGCTAGTTTGGAATTTGCTAGTCAGAAACAGAAATGCTGTAAATAACAAACAATGACTATTCAGGGGATGGTCATTATACCAAGTGCCTCATAAATTTTGCTTAAATCTTCATATTAAATTAAGCGAAGGGAAGCAGTTAAATACTAGAGCAATATAAAATGAAATAGATCTCTGCGAGGGTTCTAACGTCATTTTTATTTCTTCCCCTTTCCATATTTTTTGTGCAGGCAATACAAATTGTGATGCTTTCTGGAATAGCTAGTGAGTGCATCAACGATAATGACCATTGAAATCATTATTCTCCAGGAACGTCAACAACTCTGTCATAGAACCATCCTTTTTTCGTAAAATTACTTCGATTTCAGTATGGTTCCGGCATGGCATCTGGATATCTTGGTAAAGATATTGTGCGTATCGGCTCACCAGGAACGCAGCAATTAGTGATACCTGACACTGTATTTGCCCAAGCTGAGGTGCTATCGCCATCCTTCGATGGGGGTACTGTTGCACACTTTCCGAAATTCTTGTGCAAAATATCAGAACTAAAAAATGGGTGCAAGTCAATATGATTATGGGCACCTTGAATCTAAAGAGTAACTCGATGTTTTTCTTCAATAAGTAGACACGAGGCTGTTATTATAATAATATTATATGTTATTATAATAACAACCTCTTGTGTGCTTATTGAAGAATAACATCGGATTATCAATCAATGCCGAGGTTAACAGAAAGTTGGCCTTGGGAATTGCTACGTAAACAGTAACTCTCAGAATATGTCCGGATAATTTAGTTACCGGTTGATGGAATTCTTGGACTGGCTTTCAAGAGCATTGCAGTGGATGGTGTCACACCTCCGTTCCAACATGCAATGGAATTAGGTCTAGTGGAACAGCCTCTGTTTACCGTATATCTGAAGCATATCACAGGTTCGCTGATTGCCGTAGGAACACTTGGGTAAATATAAAAAAAACGTCTCAGTGGCCAATAAAGTCATTTTTTTGCCAGAAGGTTCCCATCGTGCAAAACTAACCATAATTATTCTAAATACAATTCAAAATTTTCAACTTGAAGAGCAGTCAAACGTCTACGGCGGAGTGTACACATACGGTGGAATCGACAGCACAAACTGTGGACCCATCATTGCCTACGAAGATCTTTCGTCGGCCACATATTGGCAGTTTTCGGTTTGTCTTAATTCACTCTTAACAAGGAGGAATTATGAAAAACTCTCCATTTAGTGAACATTTAGGAAGACACACATATTGGAGTTCTATCATGAAATTAGATATATTTAAGGGTACTGCCTCTGTTTCCGATAATGAACGTCAAGCCTATTTTTTGGGGAGAAGTTCAAACTTCCTATATAGATCGCAGTAACCTGGACAGTAGTTTTCAGCAGGACCACCTTACTGTGTATTGTTCATGTGCCCAACAAAGAATGTACTTGTGCATCAAATCTACCATCTAATGCTTATGCTTCTGGCTCCTATGACTTCTGTTCTTCCGAATCTTTCACTCAGTATCAGTCGCATCAGCTGTTTTAAAGTTGGATCCATTTTCAGTTATTTGTTCGTTTCTCGAGAAACCCTTTGTAGTGGCTATGCAAGCCAAACACAGCTGAGCATTCACCTAAAGGTGTGTGGTGTCCCCTAACCTGCTATTTCCAAAGGGAAGCATTTCCTTCACAATAGTCTGTCATATGCCATATACCTTTTCATGGACGATAACATGTTTTCTCCAGCCTGCGGATTTTTGTTGAGGGCGGTAATCGGATGTAGTAGAAAAGAAGCAGAAAAGTGGAGCTGTGAAGGTGTCATGAAGGCAATACTTTGCTTTATAAGGATGCGGTCGGTCTGCAATCGTATTGTTAGGCGATTTCCATCTCCAGTGAATAGCTTATCCGGTGGTGGGGAACCAAGTTGATATATGACACCATGGAGTATCAGATCAGCAGTGAGAGGATGAAATATTGAGGGATACAAAACTATTTCAGTACGAAAAAGAGTAGGCAGTAAATAATAAGTCAAAAATTGTGATTATTTCAGTACGCTCCATTTTGTTTGCGGACATGGTGATTTGAAGCGCTAACCAGTTGGTAAAAATGATAAAACGATACGTGACTGAATCAAATGGCTATGCTGTAATATCCAAAAGCTAATCGTTTTTGCCGCACACTATATTGTAAGCATTTCGTTGGATACTCGGTGCAAAATAAGGCGCTACTCAAGTAAACGTGGTGAATACTTCGATTCAGCTAATCTTACTAAATCTTATCATATCGCTTTTATGGTGCTGTCACAGTTATTACTCGCACCACTGAAATATCATTTTTTGTATTGGATTACATTTAGCAATTTAGATGACGGGCGTGAAGTCAGGCGCCTACGAGGCTGCAGCTAACTGGCAAGTGGTATCCGACACAGGTACTTCATTCATCGGTGCTCCTAGTTCCGTTGCACAATCGCTTGCAAGAGAGAACGGAGCAATGGTAAGAATGTAACACTAGTATTTCTATGTATATTATGGTTTCACTAAAATCTCCGCTAACCATTACGAAGCCAGCAACGTTTACACGTCAGTTACGTTTTTGGACAATCGAGTTTCCTCAAGCAAGGCTAATTACCGTACACTTGGGTCATTTCTCAAGAATAAGCGAATTTTTCTAACCGCTTTCAAATTCTCTTCCTTGAGTGGTTTTCAAATAGTTTCCCACATTTTTAACTCAATCAACCCATGCTGTAATAAATTCGAACACTGTTGTTAACCAGTACCATGGCCTTCTATAAAATTCATAAAATTTTGTATATTACAAAGTGCAAAAGGAATGTGTTTGTTTAATTTTTCCACGCATTAATTAGTTCAAATATTTACTTGATTCCTTGATTTTTCTCGAAAATTCCTTTACAAGTCAACATTCTTTTTAAATTTATTGCAGTATGACCCAGAAAATAGTGTGTACTTCATCGACTGTCACGCCAAGCCTTCACTCACGTTGGCCATTGGCCAAAACAAGTACACTATTGATGCGAAAAATCTGGTGGTGCCGGCAGGTAATGGCCAATGCCTTTTCACCATATTCGGATTGCCTAGCTCTGGTTTCGGAGTGTCGTGGATCCTCGGCGACCCCTTCATTCGTCAGTTCTGCAATGTCTACGATATTGGAAAGAAGAGAATTGGATTCGCCAAATCGTTTCAGTAGTTGTATACTAAATAAATTCATTTCAATGTTGTGCCAAATATCACTCTTTGTGGCTTTTTTCTAACAAGGGGGGTAAAAACTTTCAAAGTCTTTGCTCTTTTGATATCTGCTTATGTGACTTGCAAGATTCGAATTTTTGTCTCTGGATACATACAATGTTTTGCCTAAATCCATGAATATTGATGAGTCTCGTTTATCACTAAATAGCACTGAACAAACTTTTTTTGGCTAGCTGGATATTTACGCATGGACAAAAAACCTGTTTGGCTTTGGGCTAGGGGATACCCAAATGAACATTAGCTATGTCACTCCTAAATTCCAGTTTTAAGCAGATATATATATATATATATATATATATATATATATAGCTGTGTTTCCTGATACTTAATAATCGAATGGTTGTTTTTTGCGGTGAGTAGTGATGGCTCAGAGAGAACAGAGAAATGACAGACATTATATTTAGCTTCTGGATGGAAGTGTCGATATTCTCCCCCTTGCTAATCGTGGTGAGATGACGAATCTGTATCTATAGGTTGAATAACATTAAATTTAATAAGAATTCAACAATCATTTTGAATAGACTTTCGTACCTACTTGGATTCTTGGACCGCCCATCTTTATGAGTTGCGCCGACCCTAACACATGTTCAATTCGCTTGTTTGCCTTGCAATTGTGGTAAGACCTAATGTTTTGGATCGAGCATGATGACTTCTGCGAGTCTTATACCGAGATCCTTTAGACAACTGCAGCTTCTAGTACAGTTGTTTGACTTTAGTTGCGAGCACATCCGCTCAAAGTGTAGGCGGCCATTCACGTGGGCACCTACATATTCGTGGAGTCCACTCTACAGTCCCTTCGTCCATTTGTCGTCTGTTCTTCTCATCATATAACCGGCCCATCTGTTTTTGCCTATGAACACGTGTTCCTAGGTCTCGAAGAAGAGACAGATTTTGAAAAATAACTGCTCTGTGAGTAGAGTGCAGTTTGTTGACCTGGTTGAAGTTTCACTCCCCCTTTTCTGCTACATATGAAAGCCTGAGCAAGAATGCCGCATCGAAAAGGTGAGCGCATAGTTTCGTCTCGAATCTTTTGAAAGTCAAGTTTTTTTAAAGTTTCGAAAGTCTCGAACCTCGAAAAGAAAAAACGAGAATTCAAGTTGCATTTCTCAGTATGCATTTTAGGGGCTTGGGAAAAAGATTGTGAAATAGGAAAGGTTGTTCTTCACTCTTACCTTTTTCGATTGTTAAGTTAACACCAGATTGGTAAAAAAAATTTTCTATGGACTCGGCTCAGTCTAGCTCTTAAGACGACGAAGACGTCGCAACGTTAGCCAAATAAACCCTTTTTATCAACGTCGTATTAGCTTAACAGTGGAGAAGCCATTGATCATTTTTGCCGAGGATTAGCAGAAGTTGATTTTAGACTATTGTCCGTTGTTAATTGCATACCTTGCCAAGAATTCTGGTGGTCACATCTTTGTTTATTATGGCTGGCAGCAGAACATTATAGTCGCACAGGTTCCGACGGTATTTTCTAAAAAGTGCTTTTTTTGTGCTGCTTCCAACAGTTTCTACTACCCATACCGATGTAAATCATCGTGTACAGAACCTCTACGGCTGGAATTTATCCATCGTCGTTTTAAGCGTACTTCAATGCAACCAAGTTTCAATTTCCGTCTCCTTTATAGCAATCCCTTAGTGGTAGTGGAGATGTGATCTGATCTTCCCCCCTTGAGGAACTGAGGCGAATTTGGCAGAACTACTGAGCCCCTTCGCCCAGCAGCTCGTTGTCTTAGGTCGGGTCTTCCTCAATCTGGCAGTCACGTTTGGATAAGATTCCGTTCAGAAAGTTATCGTCAAATACAGCTACCATTTTTTTCGTGGTTGATATGAATACTTTTCCAGCCTACCGCTATATCGAATCTTCGCGCGAATAAGGCAATGATCAGACTCACTATAGAATGATCGAGTTATCAATGCGTCAAGTAGACACCGGCTTCTATTCGTTAAAATGTGGTAGATTTGTTTGTTAATCGTATCGTTTGGAGACTCCTACGTCAACCGTCAGCTTTCGTTCCTTTCCAAAATCGAGTTTCTATGGAAGAGGCGCGCTGCAAACACCCGCCAGACGGTTTCTATTCTCGCTTCTTTCTCTTAATTCCAATTTTTCCGATCTTGTAACCGCTCTTGTTGGCGTTTCCTATTCCGGCGCTGAAGTCTTCGACAACAAATTTACAATAAGCTTTATCACTGAGAAAAACTTTTTCCAAATGCTAGTAGAGCGCATTTAATTCGTACACATTAGCTGGATCGGTCGGTGAGAAGCAACTGATTATAGTGACCTTCCTATAACGAGCCTGTCTAAGATGGTGGAAGGTCATGCGAGAGGAAAGGATCTCGTATGAGTCGGCGAGATGGACAATGGACGGGTGGGAGACAAAGCATACGTCACCGACATTACATTATGATACCTTTTCTTCACAGATGACAAGGCTCACGTTGTTTAGTTGGTTTATGTCGGTCTTCTTGTTTTTACTTCTGTAGGGAGATCACATGAAATTTCATGCGATCTGCGGCTTCAAGAATCACGTGAAAATCGGCGTTTGAGAAGACTGTCCTGGCATTATAAGTGCAGAGTAAGAAAGAATCTCCATGGCGTGTCGTGCGTGTGCTCGTCAGATCGAGTTCCAATTCCACCTTGCGTAACCTGAAATCCTGTCCTCTCTCACCGGTGGCGTCAACCCTGACCCCATAGAAGGGAGCAACCAATGTGTGAGGTGCTGAGGCGGACCTATTGCTCGTTAGGCATCTTGGTCATCCCTGTAGTCCTGCCTTACCCTGCAGTCTTACCTTGCAAAGGCATTTTCAGGTCTTCACCACGATGTGCATCTAAGGGAACTTTCTTTTCTGCAACGATTCCTTTGTTCAATATTCCTACTAGTTGATTTAAACAATATTAAAACTGGAATCAACAATGGAAGCCATAATGGAAAGACGAATCATCGTACAAGGCGATGTTGCAGCTGAAGCCATTGTCCAATATTGAAGATAAAAAAAGTAACTTCTGTTATTTCTGTAAAAGTGAAATTACTAGACGTTATGAATAATACAGACCACGACCGTGGGAACGAATCCGAGGATGGTTCACAACGATAATATTTAGCGTATATGTGTTGGGCATACCGATTAATAAATAGCGAACATTAATTCGAGATTATCTATATTTGGAACAGCTAACTACGGGGTAGTTGCCGTTCTGTCTCAAGGCGTCAAACTTTCCATCCACAAGGGCATAGATGCTGCCTGTGGTAAAATTGAGAACCTTTTCTAGAGCCACGTCTATTGAACATGTAAATGTGAAGAGACCAACAGAGATCCTCAAGTCTCAGTCAAGTCAACGTACGAACCTGATAACCTCTAACGATTACCTTCGAAAGGCAACGAGACGAATGAAAGGACTTTGAAAGCCGTGTAAACATGTGAAGCTGTCTAGGTATCGAAGTAGCCGATTATCAAGTTTTTTTTAAATTTTACTTCCGTGATCCATTATTATTCATCGTGCGGATCACAGCAATTCCTGCGCCTGATTTGTTTTTCGCTTCCATAATCCACAAAAGTTTCTAGATTAACACTTACATTCATTTGCTCTTTGAGGATCTTCGTTTTCTTTGTGCATGACGTTGGTCGCTGGTCCAGCCGATTCTGCTTGCAATTCCGGAACAGCCGTCTGGGGTATCCACATCATCACCACTCTACTTTAGCCATCTTTTGCGAACTGGAGGAAGCGATTCGATCACATACAGATTTTTGTACCAATTTTTCCAGACCCGGAGAGATGTAGTGCTTAGTCTGCTTGGGTGGGTTTAAGAAGGGCCTTGTGTGTATTGAACGCTATTATTGCCACTTCACCACTCGCGACCTTTGTTATATCACACTGAATTAAAAAAGTGTCGCTCATTTCTTTTGGCTATAATTGTATACCACGTCTTGAAGACAACGTGATTCTGGAAGATGGTTTAAGGGATGTTTACCTCGCCCCTGAGCAATACTTTCCTCAGTCCATCTAATATATGGTAAATAATAGATATTAGAGTTTTTTTGCGAACCGACATTTTATTGGCATCAATGTATTTTTAAAAAGAAAGGCTTTTTTGAAGTATGCTCCGCCTAATCATCGGCTTGCAAATACAATCGATCAACAGCTGTGGAGGATGTAGGGAACATCCCCAGGCTACGTTTCTTTCTTCGCGCAGTGTTTTATACAGTTTATTTCGTCTCCGTACAACTCAACAAACTTGATCACTAAAAACACCGAGCGGTAAGAATTCGGCTTAATTCGAATCGATTTTTGCACTGGAAATTGTATCACAGGAGAAGCCTTAGCTAATTATAGGCATTTTCCACTCTCGTGTTAGCTTGTCAGTAAACCTGAATGAACCTCTCTCTAGTAATCTATGGCTATCCTGTACATAGGGGCGCGCGTAGCGCAGCGGTCAGAGGCGATTTGGAATACACATGCGATCGGTCCCCGCGCTCTTGGCCCACCAAGCCTTTCATTCGTTCAGAGATGGCGAACTGGTACCAGACTTGTCTGGGAGGATAGCAACACTGACTCGATACATTGGTAGGCCACCGAAAATCATTATACAAACCAGATATGGATTCAATCACCTTCAAAAATTCTTAATGAAGTCGAAGACATGGCGCATCCCTCAGGGGACTGCACGGAGCGCTTCATCATTTTCATTTTTATGGCTATCCGCAGCAGCGCAGTGTTTAAAAATTTTTAAAAATTTTTGGTTTGAAACTAACGATGCATATTTTTTTATTGACTTAAAATTACCATTTATGCATTGCAAGCCAAATTAGCTTGGAGTCCTGAACAACTCTAAGCAATTCTTTTTACATCAAGAGTCATATGTTGCGAATCACAGCACCTCTTGTTTCCTTTCTTTGCATCCGTACTACACAAATGTTTTGGCAATTTGTTGTAGGCACGGAGACTTATCGGGTGCTCGATCGTTTACACTTTTGTCATGAATACCGTAGAATGCTGATCGAGTAGACTCTTTCTTGAGTCCTGAGACAGCCGTGGCATATTGTACTCATTGGATTGGAAAGAGAAAGCAGAGCCTTGAAGTGTCCGGTACCAGTTCCTCGACCCCGGAGGAATGGAGAATAGTGGGCCGAGGGTGGGGTTGACGCAGGTCATTGCTCAAAATGAAAGGCACGACTACCAGTGCACAATGTATTCTCTCCAATTCCATCTCCCAGTTTCATTTCCGAATAAATTTAACTGGCTAATAAGCTGCAGCATAGTTACCGTTTTGCTAAGTTATTATGGCAAAATGGTTGACAGCTTGAAGTGTTTGTTAATCCAATGTTAGAAAATCGTGCAAGTTTAGCAAGACAAAAAGTTGCAATATTTTTAAGTATATAAATATACATGCGGAATGGATCCCCGCGCCCGTGGCCCAGCAAGCCTTCCAACTCTCGGCAAATTGCTACCACACTTCTCTAAATTGTCTAGGGAGGATAGCAGCACCGGCTCGATACATCGGTAGGCCACTGCGAGTCACTGTAAAGGCTAGATATGCATTCAATCACCTTCACACGATGCTTAATGAACTTGGATGCATGGAGCATCCTTCTGGCGCTTTATATACTTATGTGACACGTAATAGTTCGATCAACGGTGCATTAGGCCAAAGGACTCCGCCATCCCTTCGGGCTCACTAAATAAGTGCCTGACTTTTCTGAAAGGCTATAATCACTGTCTCTATACGTCATTCGGTCTTCGCAATTCACTGTGCTATCCAAATACTGGTTGCATAACGGACCCGAATGCACAGTGCATCTAGAAGGAATGGATCTGACGCTTTACCCCTTTCTCATCTATTCTTTTTCCACCCATCGTATTTAACTCAACGAGAAACATAGAAAAAGTATACTCACTGATAATCTGCTTGAATACCCCTCGCTGATTGTTGTTGCATTCGTTGGTGACGCTGAACCACAGATGGTTGACGTTGCGTAAAAGCATTGACCCGGTTAAGATTTTTCGCTTCGATTTCCATTAGTTAGAGGTGCTAATTTTGTTTACGGCGTCAATTAGGGGCGCATTTTCAGCCTAGTCCACTGGCCGTCTGGCCGATCAGCTGGCCTTGTTTTTTTATCAGACGTAAGCCTCAATTAGTCCTACGATCAGAGCTTAGTGTACGAATGCTTCTCAAATTATTATTTGTTCACTTGCATATGCAGTCTTCACAATTAGTGAAGATCAGCGCACGTTTTGTCAGCCTTCGAGGTCGACCATAGTAGTAGACTATTTCGTAGTTGATGGTCCAAAGCGTCCACAGCTGGCCGTTGTAGCGAAATGGGTGTTCATTGCCGCATCGAATTGAATTCAGTGGAGCGCGTACCTTCGAGTGGGAAACTTCACGCGGAGTTTCCCTTCTATACGAGATGATGAATGTTAGTTGATTCCTGCCATTCAATCTGACATCAATTTATGGGTGGCTATGCATTCTGTATCGGTCAGTAATTCATCTGCTGGGCTAACGCACCAATATATTGAGAACCACGAACAGCCAAAGAACACAACAGTCATTGTCATTTTAGCATGATGATATTTCTAGCACTTTTCTACTTTTCTTAAGATAAAAATGCTAGTTCGCCATACCCTGCCACGTAGATGCTTACTCAGATCTAGCATAATATTGCGGATGAACATATAGATCTCCTTAATTTGTGTGGCGTTAATCGTATGATGAGTATCCGACTGCACATTGGTCTTCTGTAGTTGAACTCGTCGATACTCATAGCACAAACGGGTCTCGTGGTCTCTGAACATGTAGTACCATAGGCGTTTCTCACTAGTAAATTCCACATTTTTCACACGGCAAAGGTCTTAATATCTTGTAATAGACTCCTTTTTTTATTTTACATCAACTGCTTTTAGATCTGTTGTGCGGGTCCCAGCTGTCCTTGCATTTTATTCGTTCCCTTGCATCCATCATTCACAAAATCGAGTTTTTGCACGTGAACATGGTTGGATTTTTGTCCTCGTTATGGATGTCGTTGAATGCCCCTCGAGTCAATTTTTTTGCTAGAGTCTTGTGACACCATTTCTGGAGCGCTCGTGCTGATGTCCCGTTTTCGAAAAAGGAGGGGCAATCACAAGAAGGACAACATGCTTGTAAGTGAGTCTTGTGTCCAATACACACATTTTAGACAGAGTTTTCAAACAAATGTTTATTATCCCTCGAATATTAACTTTTTATTTACTGCCTATTACAATTTTTTCATGACAGGGTATTACGTGTGATACAAGCAAGATGATGCTGAGATATTTGCAAAAAGCCGCACCGCAGGTGTGTGCAGTGGGGAACTATTACTGTTACTGTTACTATTGCTATTACTATCACTATTACTATTACTATTACTATTACTTTATTGTGAAGCTTAAGTTAATATTGTGGTTTTATTTTAACTAAAGCCTTAAGCTTACACCTTCCGTCGGATCTTTGCAAATATCTCTGCATCATTTTGATTATATCACTCAAATAGTTTAGTGATTTTCAAGAGGTGGTAGTCAAATAATGGCACACGCTTACGACTTCTAATTTCATTTTTAGGATCCCACTTCACTTTGACAATTGCAATTTATTTAACGTTCCGACTTTACTTTCAGCACAAGTGTTTTCCCATTATCTCCAAGTTGTCCACTGCGACACACACACGTGGAATCGATCCCCGCGCACATGGCTCACCAAACCTTCCATCTCTTCGGGGTCGGCAAATTGGTACTCAGACTTGTCTGGAAGGATAGCAGCACTGGCTCGATACATCGGTAGGCCACCGCGAGTCATTGTAAAGGCCAGATATGCATTCAATCATCTTCAACGATGCTTAATGAAGTCGGAT
This sequence comes from Angiostrongylus vasorum, assembly GCA_018806985.1. Classification (NCBI taxonomy): domain Eukaryota; kingdom Metazoa; phylum Nematoda; class Chromadorea; order Rhabditida; family Metastrongylidae; genus Angiostrongylus; species Angiostrongylus vasorum. The sequence goes on from JADANN010000339.1 coordinate 43,230, forward strand.
GCATGGCGCATCCCTCAGGGGTTGATCAACGCCGAGAGCTTTTTTTATCCTCCAAGTTGCCTTTAATCTATTACTTGTTCGTGATTTCTGTGTGTGCGTGTGTGTGTGTCTTGTCTTCGTTCCTATGTAGTGTTTAACATTTTTCACGAAAGGTACTCAACACTGTCACAATGATTCATGAGCTTTGGCAGAAATCGAATGTTATAGTTGTAATATAATACAATGGTAATAATAATATTTTCCAACCGACCACCAAGGGCACGGAGTTGGTTCGATTCTGTTCGGGCATTACTAAGTAGGCCTCTCATCCCTCCATCTTCAAGAAATTAGTACCGGACTTGTCCTTGAAAAAATCTCTCTCTGCAATCTAAGTGGGAACTCTCTAGCCCAGCTATCTCAGGACTACAGGGAGAATCGGCTCGATCGGCATTCAGCGACATTCGTTACGAAAGCAAAATCCTCAAGCAGAAGCACACGTAAAAAGTTGGACGACCTTTGCGGATGATGATTGCGAGGAAACGAATCAAATGTGAGAAGCGCTAGGATCAGTACAGCAGAAGTGAACGACGGTCCGTATAAAAATCTATATATATACATTTACAAAAATAAAAGATATATTTAGACATCGTCCGAACTAGTGTACATGGTTTATATAGACGAAGTTTCTTTGGGATTCCACTCCACTTGATTCAATAGGATACGACTGACAAAATTCACCCATCGGAAGGGAATAACTGCTGTGGATATCAGATCAGCTCACTGCGAGTCTTAGCAAAATATCAGCCACAGTAAAGGAATTTTGTCTCATGCTTGTGTAGTTCTATCAGTAAAAGACGACATTGATTATTCATGCCAAGTTTCAATAAAAGTCGGTTTTCAGATTTACCTGTTGTGCGTTCACTTCATACAATATCTACTTTGTTTGCTTGAATGTCCTTCCTCATTGGTCAAACAAGAAACATTAAAAGCCAATGTATTCTGTCGTGAAATATTTTCACAATTAGATCAGTGCTGTTTGACAACCTTAAGAATAAAGTTAGAAATGCTTGAGCCTCTCATAGTGTCAACTGAACTAAGACCCGATTCTGTATTCTCTTCCGACAACTGTCTTTAAAATTCGAACATACATCTGTCTATTTGTTGTATGATTGGAAATGCATGGTACATTATGCGCATTTTCAAATAAAAGGATAGAAATAAAGGATAAAGCTCTCGGCGTTGATCAATCCCTGAGGGATGCGTCATGCATTCGACTTCATTAAGCATCGTTGAAGATGATTGAATGCATATCTGGCCTTTACAATGACTCGCGGTGGCCTACCGATGTATCGAGCCAGTGCTGCTATCCTTCCAGACAAGTCTGGTACCAATTTGCCGACCCCGAAGAGATGGAAGGTTTGGTGAGCCATGTGCGCGGGGATCGATTCCACGTGTGTGTGTCGCAGTGGACAATTTTGAGATAATGGGAAAACACTTGTGCTGAAAGTAAAGTCGGAACGTTAAATAAATTGCAATTGTCAAAGTGAAGTGGGATCCTAAAAAATGAAATTAGAAGTCGTAAGCGTGTGCCATTATTTGACTACCACCTCTTGAAAATCACTAAACTATTTGAGTGATATAATCAAAATGATGCAGAGATATTTGCAAAGATCCGGACGGAAGGCGTAAGCTTAAGGCTTTAGTTAAAATAAAACCACAATATTAACTTAAGCTTCACAATAAAGTAATAGTAATAGTAATAGTAATAGTGATAGTAATAGCAATAGTAACAGTAACAGTAATAGTTCCCCACTGCACACCTGCGGTGCGGCTCTTTGCAAATATCTCAGCATCATCTTGCTTGTATCACACGTAATACCCTGTCATGAAAAAATTGTAATAGGCAGTAAATAAAAAGTTAATATTCGAGAGATAATTAACATTTGTTTGAAAAACTCTGTCTAAAATGTGTGTACTGGACACAAGACTCACTTACAAGCATGTTGTCCTTCTTGTGATTGCCCCTCCTTTTTTTTCGAAAACGGGACATCAGCACGAGCGCTCCAGAAATGGTGTCACAAGACTCTAGCAAAAAAAAATTGACTCGAGGGGCATTCAACGACATCCATAACGAGGACAAAAATCCAACCATTTTCACGTGCAAAAAGCTTCGAAGGATTTTGTGAATGATGGATGTTTGAGGTGATTGAATGCGGCCTTTAAAATGACTCGCGGTGGCCCACCGATGTATCGAGCCAGTGTTGCTATCCTCCCAGACAAGTCTGGTACCAATTTGCAGACCCTGGAGGGATGGAAGGCTTGGTGGCCTATGGGCGCGAGATCGACTCCACGTGTGTGTTGCAGGGCGCCTCCAACCATCACGCTACATGCGCCTTTATTCAAATACTTCCCTCAAAAATCTTATTGCTTAGAAGTTATAGAATTACGTTTAAAGGTGGATAATTTTCGTTCTTTCGAGTCGTCTTCCAGTGCAAGCGTGCATAACGTGGTGAATAGGCTCATGGAGTGAGAACAATTTTTTGTGTTCTTGCATCAAAACTCTTAAAATTCCGTGTGTTTTCGCAAGGTATTGTTAGTATTCGGTCGTTTGCGCTACACCACCGACAGAGACACCGCGTCAAACCTCTGTCAAAAAAAACTTCTTCCTTTGCTGGTAGCGTCTCTGCAAATTCTTCTCGAGCTTTCTCACAGTCGCCACTAGATCGACTGCCGTACCATCGAGACGAGTCGCCATAATTGTGGTGACTCCTAGATATCGAAATTGCTTGGATGAGGACCAAAGTGTAGTTCATTCAGCTCACTGAGTAGAGATTATCACGCAACTTATCACCTGCATCCCAATAAGGTAAATAAGCTCCTGGTTCTGTTTGATGCAGTGAAGTCTCTAAATATTTCTGAACAAATGCAAATACTACAATACAGATACACTTTATTTTGGTGGTGCAAATAAGTGTTGGGGAAAACAGATTATTGCTTGGAATTGCTCTGTGAACCATAAGCAGTGTGAGTGCCACTTGTTTCTCATGACAATGCATCGCATTCGCACTTCCCGCGCATTACCCAAGCACAACAGACGTGTAGCGGTGTGGATACTGGTGCCCTATAATAAATGCAATGTTGATAGTGCGATTCCGCATTGCGCGATAACTAAATCTCCTACCCAACAGAGTCGTAAAATTGATATTAGACTTACCTGGGAGGAACAAAACACCGACTTGACACTTTTGCAGTTTTGTTTGTGGACTAATAAGCACTCAGTGCTTTGTGTGGTATTTGATAATTTCAAATACATGTTGCGCCTGCATGGGTTACAATGCATACTAAACTGCCTTGGTTTGTATCATAGCCGTAATTTACATACTGTTCTACTCACACATTTTGTCAAAAAAAATGGTGTCGATTCGTCGCCAAAGATGAGCGCAATTGGAGCAATGATTTCGAATCGCCTTAATCATTACTTATGATTCCTCACCTAATTTTGAGTGCTAGAGCATTTTATCAATATAACGAAGGATGAAAGCTCTCGGCGTTGATCAATCGCTGAAGGATGCGCCGTCCATTCGACTTCATTAAGCATCGTTGGAAGTGATTGGATGCATACTTGCCAATGACTCCCGGTGGCCTACCGATGTGTAGAGCCAGTGCTGATATGCTCCAAGACAAGTCTGGCACTAATCATTGTCAGTACCGGGAAGATGGAAGACTTGGTGAGCCTGGAGCGCGGGGATCGATTCCACGTGTATCGCAGGGTGCCTCCGACAACTGTGCTACACGCGTTCGTTATTATATAATACAAAAAATGACTCAGTAGTGATATCTGCATAAAAGCTGTTTACTTTTTATTTCATGTTACGCATTTTCCAGTAGTATTATTTGAGCTATTTTTTCTTATTGCGATGCCGAACTGTAGATCCGCTTTTTCGCAATTGAATCACCTGTGTCACCTGTCATCCCTTTGATTGTTGAGTGACTGGAGCGGGCGCAAATAAATTTTCGATTCTTCCCTGTCACGATCAAGAGAAGCCTCGTTGTTTCCTGCTTGCTCTCGGTATTCCTTCAGCATTACTTCTTGCTTGCAGTGTTTTCGTGTGAAGCTCTGACCGTTGGCTCGGTAGTCTGATTGCCGTGCTTTTGAAATCCCAAGGAATGCAATCGCTAATGACTGTAGCCTATCGGTTATCGCCTAGACGCATCGCTTTTCTAGCTCACTTGATTTTTTCACAATTTGGCGCAATGAACGACGTCTTTGATTTTTCATCGTTGACGAAGCTCACAGCTTGCGAACCCCTCTCTCACCTGCGCGATACGAGGTGCTCCCATCTTTTCAACTGTGAATTCCACAACGCCTTCATCGTGCTTACGTAGCAACCACGTTTCTGACACATTCGTGAAGGAGGGGAGAATTGTTTAGTTGGAAATGTGGGCGCAAAATCGCGTGTTTCTTGTCGCCTTCAATAGATTTTCTATGGTTGTGCAAACTCCATAAGCCGCTAACTTGGTCCTGCTCAACTCTGGTGCTTATTCGTTCATCATATGATCTGTGAGACCTATGAGACCTAACTGGACGATTAGGAAATCATTCCGTTGAGGATCAACGAAGCACAAGAAACGTTTTTCATGAACGTCGATATATGAGATCTAGTCGAAGACGAATCTTTCTACACGCTTTGTAACGTTCGGTTAGCATCCTTTCTGCTTGGCTTATGTTTGGTGTTACAAGAACAGTGTCATGAGCAAGACGAAAATGGTGTAATGACGACCAAACGAGTTCACTCTCATCATGTTGTCTCATTCCCAACGTTCCCACAACGCTATCGAGAGAGGCGGTAAATAATTTTAGCGAGATGGTATCGCCTTGCCTAACTTCCCTTTTCACTTTGATATCGCTGTAGAATGCTGATATCTAGGTTGTGAAATTTTACGCAGCTCACAAGGAACCTTTATACACTGGCTAGGGACCCTTGACTGTTTAGGGCTTCCTTGACCACCTCTTTCTAACCTAAGTGCAAAGCCCTCTTCATTTCGATGGAAATGATACAGAGCAGCCTCTCATACCCTCGCGATACTTCAGTGCGTTTTGTTATCGTGTGTATGTGATCCACCGTACTGAGTTCTTTTCAAGACCCTGCTCTCTCACGTGGCTATCCTTCGTCCAGTGTTCTGTCGGCCATGTTTACAAGGACTCGAGTAAAGATTTTACAGACGGTGGACAGTAACGGTCTTGCTGTCATTCAAATGAATAGCAATCTGAATTCTGACTCGTAACGTGTGCCGAGCCGAGCTAGTAGGTTTCCGATGACTGGCTGAAGATTCTTCAGGTGTTGAGATCTTATTCAGCCTCGATCTGGTGTTGTTCGATTCCTCACCGACTGAACAGCAAATCGGATTCCAGAAAGGAGAACCGGTGGAACGACATATCCATCCACCTTTTTTTTATATGAGCGAAAGAGGACGTAGCTATTGATGAAATCGAGTAGTAATCAAGAAAGACTTCCTCCACTGTCTCTCCGGGAGATGGAACTGTTCCGTCTGGGCGTGGAAATGCATTCATCTTAGTCTTGCAACTAGATTAGTTCCGATGGATTTTCCGAGTGATCCTCTCATTCTTCGCAGCTTCGGCTTAAACTGCCCTCTTCTTTGTTTTAGATTTTTAATCTCCTTCCAGCATTTGAAGAACTCAAAAATTCATTACTACCTAGAATTGAATTCAATGTAGCAGTAATACTATGACAATTTGAACATTGGCAATAAGTTAGCTAAAAAATCGCTCGGAGGGTAGTTGACGTTTCATACTTATTTTTCGTATTTTGTTTACAGTAACACTGAGACAGTACCGGAATTGGTGGCAGGGAAAAGAGTTTGCTGATTCGTATTCATTTCATCTAAACTCACAGCTGAATGAAAAAACTTAAATTTTATCCTGATTTAGCCCAACGTAAGTTAAAACGTTGTATTTAGTGGGTTTTTTTGAGTGTGTGTTGGCCTCTTTCCATCAACCGTTTAATCCGTGGCTCTTCAATAATATTGACACGTCTGATAGTCGGACGAACGGTCAACGTAAGTACGATCCGGTTACCGCTAAACACACATTCCAGGCACTTCTGTCCTTTGTTTTAATAAATAGATAAATTTCCTACGACTGACATCCCGCTGGACACGTTGTCACTCCGAACGTCTCCGAGTGTCGAACACAGTTAGTTAATAATGAAGAAAGCACTAGTTTTGCATAGAAACCGCTCGAACTATTCTCTTCAATGTCTCTTATTCATAGCTTTTATTGCATGATGTCTTTATTGTAATCAAAGAATTTCCCACAGCGAATTCAACAGTTTTTTCTCAGAAAACGAAAGCGGAGGTTCAGAGGGTTGTGATCCGAGTAAGGAAGGATCGAAAGCGCCGAAATTTATACTTTAAGAAGAAAAAACTAGTGTTCCAGAAAGCAGAAATCCAGGGAAAATACTAATTAAGTTCCACAAGTTTTGGAGCTTAAGAATGTTCTCGAAAATAACAACGATGAAAAGTGATAGTGTCCTATTACGAGCTTAAGAATGTATATTACATTAACACATGTCACTTTCAGTTTTTCCAGACAAACACGTCCTCTTGGGTATTTGAAGAGACAGAAGCTTTCTCAATGAAAACATTACTGACCACAGTTGAAGCATTCGACAAGCATTGAAAGCTTGATTTATAACAGTTGTAGAACTGCGCTGTATTCGAATTGTAACATCGCTTACGATAGTACTTTCGACTTCTCTCAGAGATCGTCGCTGTTTTTAGAAAAATACGCATAGTCGAAACGTAGCAAACCTGATAGCACCCAAAGGCCAACTAGGTTTTTTTAATGAATATCAGCGAGTTCCTTAAAGAACTGCTTTCTCGGAATTTCATGGAAAAGCGTATCACGAGCAGTCACTGTGTTTGAATAGGTTACGTGATTGGATCTGAATAATAACAAATCACGTACACCAATCGTGGACTACTTCTGATTTTGTGCAGATATCGGCAAACATCTCCTGGTGACTCATCAGCGATATAAGGGAAATTTAGCCCGTAACTCGATGAGTGGGTGCTGGAACCCACACCGTTTCAAGTATCAGTACATATTTTTTTTGCCGAGGTTTAATGAAAGTGGGCTTGAGAACTATTGATTCGTTATATGCCAGGCAATATAATACCGAGCGTTGTAGGATGTATCGCCGCCAAAAATGGAGATTGCACTGAAAGGCGGCAGTATATCAACACCCGTCCTGTATAAGAAGGCATCATCTATGGAATTCTTCGTTCAAACAGTGCTCCACTTCATTGGATTCGACACAATGCGATAATGAACATCGCGAGGACGACCACCTGTGGATCATCGATTCGTATCAACCCGGTTCTAAAGGAGACGACGACGTTGATTGAAACATTACCGAACAAATCCTTTTGTCAAACTAGTGTTTGCCTAACAGTTAAAGAAGGTATTGTTAGTATTTAATCAAAAAATGTCGCTAACATTAGTCCTGTCCTGCAGTTAACTGCTATTGTTCTTGTTAACTCTCACTAAATTTTATTTCAGTTGCTAGTCATTTTATGAGTTGCTCTTCCCATCGAGCGAAGAACACCATCAAATAGTGATGTCCGAAAACCTACAGTTTTGTAAAGCTTTTTAAAGAGGCTATGGTTGTGAAGAGTCCTTGTACAACTTTCTTACAGGCGATTTCGATACATTGAGTGAGCATAAGACTGCGAAAACGGAATATTTTTCCCACAAATACCGGGAAATAAAACAGTATTAGAAGGTTAGACTAAAGTTGCTTGTTCTTCCGACAGAAATTTTTCAAAATGAAAGGCTATAACAGCTGGATGTTTTAATCGCGGCGCGGAACGGCTCATTTAATAGTCGATCTAATCCTTGTTGACAGGAGATGGAGTATATTCGATCTCATTGTTGTCCTACTTTTTGCACTGTATAATATCACTGCATTCTTCGTGTATAAACCTTTTTTTTAACTAGACAAAAAAGAAGTTTTGCGCAGTTGGGCGGACTGAAATTCCACGTTTCGCAAACCATTCTTGGCTTGAGGGCATATTTTAAATGCTTATCAAACAAGGCTGCTAACACGAGTGTATAAGAACCAAATCTAAGACCCCTATTAGACGGAAGCCGAGCCCTGGGCTATCGACAAACATGATTCTTATCAGTTACTGCTATGGACTCCTTAACAACCGAATATACTCGCAATTAAGTCCAGCAATGTTCATTGGACGGATGGCTACAGATACCAGCACAATGAAGCTTTTCCATTGACCAGCCATTATTAAAACCAGTAAAGGGACATCACAATACACCACAGCACCACAAAGAGTTTTACCGTAGTACTACGGAAACGTATGCGGATACTAGGACAGAAAGCGATACGTATTGGTGGAAGATTTCTCAATGTTTTGACGATGAGATTACCAATACCTGCAAATCTAACCCGGAGGCAGAGATAATGTCTCAGTAAAAACTCAGTAAAACAAAGAGAGCTAGGAAATGAGAGCATGGACTACAGATGTTCAACACTGGCTGCAGTGTCTTAGCCAGTTGTTTTACTGCCTTCACCCTTCGCTACTTAAGTCACCAAGTGTTTTTTATTCAATTGTAGGTAAACGACGTTGTTGGACGTCATCAACCTAAAAAAACACCTTGTTTAGAAAAACTGCCATTTCCTAAAATTGTCAAATTTCCTGGTTATGAACTGAACTGGTTTGCACGATTGAAGAGACGAAACGCACCAGCGGCGAGTTGACCACGAATGAGGTACTGTATCAGCGAAATGACATGCGCTGGTGGCTGGCGAACTAGTGCTCCTGACAGTCTGTCCTAAGTACTTCATTTGGTAGCGATAGCACCGTGGTGTTGATACCAGTAAATACGAGCCACGGTGACATTTCTACACTTTTGAGCTCACCAAACTTCTCATCTTTTCGGGGCTAGGAAAATGGTGCCAGACTTCTCTCTGGAAAGTTCACTCTCTGCAATTCAAGTGAGAACGTTCTATTCCTGCTTTCACAGAACATCAAGGGAATCGACTTAACCAGCATTCTACGATATTCATGACGAAAGGAAAAAAACCATCGAGCACCAGTCGAACCAGCCCTGTAAAAGTTGGATGACCTTCGTGGATGATGGATATGAAGAGACGACGAATCGAGTGCAAGCTTTGTTGGGAACCAAACAGCGGCAAGCAGAGATTGGTCAGATGTTGTAAAATGACACTTAAAATTTACTTTATGGACTATCGCTAGGTTAATCTTAGTGACTACAAATGCATTCCTTTGTTTTCGTTCACGGAAATTCTCTTTAATTATTTATTTATATGATCTTATAAGCTGATCTTCTTAAGCTGATGCGAAGTTGGTATTGTTCTTCGTTGTCGTTGTCGTTGGTGTTGTCGTTGCTGTTGGTATTGTTGGTCGATGGTTGACGTTTCGGCGATTTCTCTTCAATTAATAAATTGAAATAAAACCCTATGATTCGCTTAAAGGTGCTTGCAGGTAACATTTTGAAATCCTCATCGCATTTGCTGTGACACCTAGGAAATTCCCAATTTGCCCTCAATTGTTTATGGTAGAGTTATCAAACCTATTCATGCCATTATATTTTGAACAGTTGTCTAATACTGCTACCGCTCGTTAACAGGTGCACTTCCGAAGGAGGGCAGTCGACTATGACAACGATATGTAAACATAAAGGCGCTTATAGCGCATTGGTTGTACGTATCCTCCAACAATCACATGGTCATCTGTTCGATACCATACCTCGGGCGACCATGCCCTCCATCTCTTTAGCGTCCACACAATTTATTATTTACCTTATTTAGTACTTTCGTGAAGTCATCGTATATGCCAAATAGGCACTCAGCCACTTCTAATGTAGTCGAATGCATGAACTATCCTTATGGTATTGATCAACCGTAAACTCTTTCACGCTTTTGCCAAAAGTAATATAAAGTATTAGGGAGCTCTAAAGTGAGAAAACAGGTAGGTATAAAAAATGAAAAGAGGGGCATGCATTGAATAAAGTCATTGACAAAGCAGCATGATTAATGTGAGCAAAGCATTTCTGAGACAGCGAAGGTAAAGCAGAGAGGAAAACAGGGAAATGGCAAGGAAAATAAATAGGTGAAGAAACGCTCGGAAAATAACAGCTGGGAATCAATAAGGATTGCTGAACAAGAAAACGACGAATAAGGATTCATTTTATGGTATACACAATTTTATATTTGTTGGTGTTGGTACTGTCCATATGACTGAAATGACTCTTCGCTATCTGGCTGTCAGTGCATATCTGAAGAAAAACGAAAACTTTTGGTCCCTCGAGTGACGTTATTCGATGGCGGAAGCGTTGTCTGTGCTGTTTAGGGATTTCCTTCTGGGTGAATGCATTCCACAGCGCAGCTTTCTAGAAAGTAGGACGTTTTTTATACATTAGTGTTGTGATTATGAAATCTTACCGCGCATAAAAAGTCAATCCATCGTTTTCACTCAGCATGTCGTTGAGTAGCGAACATAGATGCTCAAGTTTTAGAGCAGCCGAACACTTCTACAGATGACGACTACAAGCTAATCTTAGGGATAAAGTGCTGAGCTATCTAAGTGTCTAAGCAAGTTTCGAAGGCATATTTGTGCTCAAACAGGTAAATCCTCTTATCTTTTGTTGAAGTTGTGAAGAGTTCAGCACTGATTTGCGCTTACCAGATCAGTTCCATTGAGGGACGATTGCTGACTGTCTTGTTACGGTAAAAAAACTCGACTGGCCGAGAGGAAGGCAGAACGAAGGCCTCAGTGGTGCAGTGAGTAACATGTGAGCTTCCGGAAAAGATAGTCGCGGGTCCAATCTGGCATGTGGTCTAGTTTTGCATATCTCAGCATCATTGCAGTTGTACTTCACATAATACGCTGCCGTGAAAGAATAGTAGGTAGTAGAGAAAAAAGTTAAACATCGTCAGAAGTTAGTTGCGAGTGCTTTGTTTGTTAAAAATTGCTACAACTACCTTCATCTTAGTGGTTCATTACTAAATCTTCTTGGGAGAAGGCGTCAGCATGAATACAGTCAAACCGTAGTAGTTTTTATGTAGAAGAAGTGTCGTTGCTTTTTCAAAACATTTTCGTATTGAAGTGATAGGTAAACATACCAAGTAACTATTGTTATCAGTTGCAGCTTCAACACTGTCTTTCTGGATATTACTGGCATCCAAAACACAAGCGATTAATAGAACGTCGTTACCTTCACCTCTGAGGATTCACTCAGTACTTCATGTCACGGCCTTGACATATGTTCAGGTTCTTTATGGCGACTCACAGCAACTGCCACTTGAACTGGCTTGGAGTGTTTGTTTATTCGGTGATGAGAGCATCTTAACGCCCAATGAACGCGCCATACTCGCCTTGCATTATGAGAAGCTTTATTACATGTTGTGGGCTTGACTGATTGCAAATGAAAGGCGAGTAAAAGACGAATCCTTGTCGTTATCACTGAACCCTGAACACTCATTTTGACCATTCGCTTTGCACAGTTACAGGTGACGCTGTTGTATGATTTTCATGAGATTGTTTTGAGCGATTCCACGTTATTGTTGTTAGTTCACTTGCAAACGCCCTTTTCTGGATGTTGACAATGAAAGGGATAAACTCAAAGGACGAAAGGCGCTTGTTTTGTCTAAGATATGTTTCTTAATACAGTATTAACAAAGGTTAATAGTCTATTCAAAGTCAGCACGGTAAGTGAGCATCATAGCGGATGCCGAAGATAGACCATCGAAATATATCCACTAGCTTTTTGAGTTTCCGTTATCATTGTGCCTGTTCGAGATCTGGTTCAGCTTTCATGAATTTCAGAGCTTCAACACCACTCAACTGCTTAAATGCCAGTGAAAAAATGTGTTAATGTTGTAACTTTGACGGGGGAGTTCTCCATGTCTAGTTCAAAGTTGTATGCATGGACATAAATTCGTGAATTATTTAAAAGAGGATGACAAGTGCCATTCTTCTTTTCGAATGCAAGAGACTTCTGCGCCTACGTGTTTCGAAAGTTCCTGCGTCGTGTATTTTTCACTCAGGTAAATTCCTGGGAATTCTCAACGCTGTATATCAACGAATATATTCGTGCAATCATTGGTTAGATTGCGATCGGCCGGTGTTAATCTGCGGGACAAACATCAAAAGACCTGACCGCCAGCGGAAAATCCATGTGAATAATCCTCATCCGGCTAATGACCACAGCAGGAGCTGCTCAACGCTCTAACTGATTGCTGCTAGAGATTTTCATCAATGACCAGTAATCACTAACGTATCTTCCATATCGAATTTGTTCTTTATTTGGAATATAATTACCAGTAGCTTATTCATCAATGATGCTTCATCAATGATGCTACTAATGACTAACGACTCTACTGGTTTGCTTTCTCACCATGGCGACTGGTCCGCCTTGGGTATACAGCAAGCAAGAGGATTTTGAAACTAACGTCTAGAAGCGCCGCGCCAACATATTCATTTGATGACCATCTGGGAATACTTAACCTACCTAACTAATAACAAACATATCTGTACCCAGCTATCTAACAAAAAAAACAATGTTGAGATTTGTATGATTCTTTGTGATCTTAAAATCTTCATGTATTCTTCCCCTTAATAAGCTACACAAGTTTGCTATTAGTTATTTAATCCGCTAACGTTTCGACTGCTTCGTCTTCATCAGAACCGATGATCCAAGTCGATAGTCGAAATTTGTTCATCTTCTTCCAATAAAGATGAGGGAGGCGTAAAGGTTTATTGATGTCGTCAAAGGTAGACAGGACGAAGTTTTAGAGCAAATCCTTATATTGTGTTTATCACTTACATCGAGAGTATTCTTCCAATTTGTGATATGACCTAAACTGTTTTCAATTTCTCCGTCTTCTTACTATATCGAAAGCTTTCATGAACAGTTTTTAAAAGTGCGCATTGCGTTTGCACAAAAACTCATAAACAGCCAGTCGTTTCTGACTCTGTTTTATCTATATATTTGATGTCATATGTAAAGACAGATTTAATTATTGAATCTTTCAGAAACAGGAAGATGTTCGAGTTCTTAAACTTAAAACATCGAAAAACTATTCAGGACTCAACATTCTTAAAAAGTTCTTGTGTACCACCTTTCGTTCACTGGCCCTCTGTACCGTGTGGCCATTAGTTTCCACTTGTTCTTCTTACGTTCCCAGTTGCACATACGAGTGAGGTCCCCTGAGAAATAGAAGTAGATTCATATCTTTTGCTGGTGTCTTCATGACGATGTCTGACTGTCAGTTCTGGTTTTTCCGTTCTAGCTGATACCTATGGGACTCATTCATTGATGACTCTTGGATTTTGGTTAGAGCTATTGCTTAGATTCATCGCAGTTCCAGCTAGACTGGTCTGTAACGTGTTGGCAACACCCTTGATCTATCGCCTTCTTAAGACATGTCCACCTTGTGATGTAATTTTAGTTAAGAATAGTACATGAAGTGGGTACGGATCGGGGTATTCTCTTTATTTTCAGGGAGTCTCCTATGCTCAGTTGAGATCCCGAAGTGACTCATTTTTCTCCTACCCAGTTATCAAAGTAAATAAGTTTCTGCGTTTAACCATAAGGATGCTGAGATATTTGCAAAACTTCGGAACGCGAGTGTCTGCTGTGGGAATCGAACACGTTATTACCCTTTGCGGGAACCAACGCTTTCACCACCACACCATGCTGGTCCTTCGTTTCGCCTTTCGTTCAGCCATGTTTAATAGGTGCTATCAGCAATCACCCGTCAACGGGATCTATCTGACGAGCACAAATAGACATTGAACATAGTTAAGCTGAAGCTCTATATCTATATCTATATAAATATTTCAGCATCATTGTGGTTGCATTCAACATCATAACCTGTCGTGAAGAACATTAGGCACTATATGGAAAAGTGATTAATTTGTGATTTATAACTGATACCACCACCGCAGACACCTGCGGTCGAAGTTTTAGCAAATATCTCAGCATCACTGTGGTTACTTTTCACATCATTCCCTGCCATGAAAAAGAGTCGGGAGTGATATAGAGTGGTTAGTTTTTGTGTTTATTTCATGTAAAGACACTACACACAGGTAAGCAGAGGTATTACTTGCACTGAGTGTGAGCCAGGGCATCAAAAAACGAACCTACTATTTATTCGAACATCGTTCCCTTGCGCGCAAATTGAATGCAGATTATTCCTTGTGCGCTCTCGAGATCGGCCAGCATTCTTTTGTTTGGACAACGCTTAATGTCATGAGGAACATGTCATAGGGAAATCAAAAGAGAATCTGCAGGCTAAATTTCAGTGCCCATTTTCATTCTTCCCGCTTTCTCATGATGTTCTTAAGAGTGCCTGTAAAAAATTTTTGGCGGCATGATTTTTGCCCTATCGAACCTGTGCTGATGTGAAGGTGTGATAGCGTGATATTGTTCATAGATGGTGCTGAAAACGACATCACTTCAGAGGCCGGCTAATGATCTGAATAAGTCCCAATTTGCGATGGCAGTGGGATTTAGTAGTTTCTTCGATCTCAGAGTTCTCTATCTGCAAAAAAAGGAGTCTTTCATAATGGATAGTCCAAACTCTCCGAAAATATTCGGACAACAACAACAACGACAGTTATCAAGCTCCTGGATTTACTATGATGTGGTCTGTTTCTCAACATTCATGATAATGTGGTCAACTGTGGTGCTCTCCATTGGGGGCTTCCATATTCAACGTTGACAGTGATGTTTCTAGAGTTGTGCCTTACCATAATTAGTCTTGGTTATCATGATAAAGTCGATCGGCCCCTAACTTTTTATTTTGCTACAATTCATCTTTTTCCGAATTCAAATTCTGCAGTCGTTCTCTCAGGTAAAATGTTAAAATTCAAGTCGCCAATGATGATTTTAAAAAGTATGGCGTTTTCCGGAGAACTTCTGTAATCGATAAAGAACACTTTGATCTCGTCATCGTCACAGTTGGTGTTTGGGGCGTAAACGAAGAAGATTGGCAGTGCTGGTAATGGTCCATATCTCTTCAACAGTAAACGTCCGATTCGGATCATCAGCGTTATCCCTGCTGATCATTGCCGCAAAGTGGACTTTTTTGAGGTCAAATGATCGGTAGGAATAACGCTGATGTGGCCCATTTAAATTACGGTTTGGCGACTGGTATCCATGGGTAGGCTGCTAAGTTCGAGTAAACCTTGAGCTTACTTGTTGAGGGCACTTCCCAACCACCTCGCATATACTTTTCAGTCACTTGTTGCAAATGCTCTTTTCTTTGAATTAAAATATAAAATGTGCGTATGCGCGAGCGTTCCAGCACGCAGGCATGAACATATTTATACATATTTACGAAAGTATGCGTTAAATCGGTACAGCAGAAAGAGGAAAACCGTGTATCGTATCTGTGCCTCAGGGAGGCACGAGGTGTATACAAAGGTGTTTGAAACCCCTGTGACCAGCAAGTTCCCCATATCTCCGGAGGCGTTAGATTGATTTCAGATATTTCTGGGAAGAAAGTTGATACCGGCTTGATATATCAATAGACACTCGCAAATCATTTTGTAGGGAAAATATATATTTAGGAACATTTACGATGTTTAACGAAGTGAAATGCATTGTGCATCATGTAGAGATTAAGAGATTGATAGAGATTAACGCTGAGCGCTTCATCATTTGCGCTTTTATTTCATTTTATTATATTAATACGGGCGCGTGTGGGAGGCAGTGGTTGGAGGCACCACCGCGACACACACGTGGAATCGATCCCCGCTCCCACGACCTATTAATTCTTCCATCCCTCCAAGGTTGGCAGATTGGTACCAGACTCGTATGGGAGGAGAGCAGCACTGACTCGATACATCGGTAGGCCACCGCGAGTCATTGTAAAGGCCAGATATGCATTCAATCACCTCCAGCGATGCTTAATAAAGTCGAATGCATGGCGCATCCCTCAGGGATTGATCAACGCCGAGAGCTTTATCCTTTTTTTCATTGTACTAATTCTAATATCGATATCTATTTATATCTGTTATACTTACCCATATATTTTCGAATCGGTGACCTTCGTATACTTGTTGGCATACAGCAATTGTGACTTCATTCATGTTCACTGTACTATGACAAAATTTGTGCTCTTGAGAATTTCTTAGTAGTAAATTGTAGAGCAGTTAGTATGCAACGATTTCTTCTCATAGCAGGCGACAAACCAATGACATCTGGTAGATTACATGTCATGAATAATTATGTGAATCGAAGGCTAGGGGGTCGGCGGCCGATGACGATGACCAACACGAGATAGACGTTAAATGCTCGACTAAGTGGTCCTGTAGCTATAAGTGCTTCTCGAGTACGTCGTTTAAAGCTAGATATATTTTTTTTACCAGAAAAAAAGCTAGAGACAATTAACATAAATGGGATTTGAATACAGAGTCAGTGGGAGTACGGAAAGAAAATTGAGGAATGCTTTGCCAGCGATCCACATATCTCTTAGATTTTACCATTTATTTCACTTCAGATAAACATTTTTTGAAAACCTTTCGTATTTCCAGCTCAGTTCACGTTAACCTCGTTCATTATTTCTCACTCTTCAAATCTAAGTTCCTTGTTCTTCTTCTGTTTCATCTCACGTGGATACAACATGTTCGTTCTCTAATGCTTCCCTTTCATTCCAGTTATCTCTCGTGTGTCGTTCTTTTTCACCTATTCTTATTCTTTTTCTTCTTCTCTCCAGTTACCTCGTCGAACTTCGTCAGATTATTTCTTTTTTATCATTTATCATCGTTACAATATTTATTTTCATCCTTATGAAGTATGAAATTGGTGGCATAATAAAACATACAATACATGCAAAATTATTGCGAACGCGTAGTGAAAATGTTCAGTTTGCCAGGGAAGAAGTTTCTTTATACTGATATCAATCTCTAAAAATCTGGTAGGCTGTATGTAGGGGCAATGGTTAGAGCTGGCTTATAGTGCATATGATCCATGGTTCGACTCCCTGCCTAGGGCCAAACGAGTCCACATTTTTTTCCGGGGCGGCAATCCGGTAACATATTTGTTCGGAAAGATGAGAAAAAATGGTAGGTTATCTCACATCATTATACTATGCTACTTAGAAATTATCCTTTTTTTGATGGAGAGTTGGACAGGGATAATTTTCCTGCGCACCTTGTCTACTCGTCATTTTTTTTCTGAGCACTTTGACGTCACTATTTCTTATCAAGACCCAACTTCACTGAAAGCTGGTTTGGTGCCAGTGCTCGTCATAACTCTACCCTCGTCGAGTTTCCATTTCACATAATAGCCCCCACCCCACATTAACACGCATGCTATATGACCAGTCGCATCGTGGATGTCAAGTCGAATTGCTTTCCGGGCAGGTGATATGGATGGGCTCTCATATTCCACAGTGTAACGCTGATGAGGCATTTGCGATGTTTATGGTATCCATGCAGGTGCTCCTAATGCTACTGGTCTACAATAACACGCACTCAGCATATAAAGCAACAAAATTTGTTAGTAATTCTCAGAAAATCCAAAAATTTTTAGAAAAACCTAATCCACACTAATATTTTTTGAAGAGAAGGTCATCGGGGGTGAAATCAGTGATTTCTATAAGCTACACAGTCGAACAGTATGGAAGATGAGATGAAGAGTGAGTACACTACGGCAAGGATCCAGCTTTTGACCATCTATAATTTTGAGCTACGATTTCTTATAAAAAGTTAAAAGAATAAAGCCTTCTGCTTTGATCAATCCCTGAGGGATGCGGCATGCATTCGACTTCACTAAGCATCGTTCGGAGGTGATTGAATGCATATCTGGCCTTTACAATGACTCGCGGTGGCCTACCGATGTATCGACCCAGTGCAGCTATCCTCCCAGACAAGAATGGGGGCAAATTTTCCGACTCCAGAGGGATGGAAGGCATGCTGGGCCATGGGCGCGGGGATCGACCTCGCGTGTGTGTTGCAGGACGCCTCCGACCACTGCGCCACATGCGTCCGCACAATTTCGTATACGTGTAGTAAAGAAAATGGAGTGTGAACATAAGACCGATGTTTTTCATGATAAATATTAGGCTGAAAAGTTATTTATTTGATTAGCCCGGAGTACCGAGGGAGACCAATTTAAGTGAATGATGAGTACTATAAAGGAAATTAGGCGAGTTTAATTTTCTCTAGCACATAAACATCTGTTTTATTCCCTTCATTCTGCCAAAAATTATCCTGTGGTATCCTAACTTTTATTTACTACCTACTGTTTTTTTCATGTGAGGGCAAGAGAAAAACTGAAAAAAAATTTGAAGACTTAAACCCCGCCTGTGTGAAAGAATGGAAACCAAGGCCTCGGTTGGTGTGAACGATTGCTCATGATCCCCTGTAGGAGTGGGTGATCGCGGATTCTGAGCCCACCCGAGGTTTCGAGCTTTGCTCATGTCTGAGCATCATCATGTTGCAGTAATTTTTGAAAACCAACTTTCGCCTAACCTCGACATGAATAATCAGTAAAACTTCACTATATTTATGAGATGACACGAAGTTGTTACACAACGTTTGTTCGCCCAATGTTTCAACGTCTTCGTTTGCTTTATAGCTGATATGAGTGAAATCGATCGTCTACAGCCGTTCGCCCTTGTGATGTGGACCTTCGCAATCGCATCGAGCAGAGTGTTCTGGAAGCGAGCATCACTCGAATGATATGATCTCCTTCACGATGCCTTTTAACACAAAGAGGTTGCTGATTGAGTGATAGCGAAATGATAATGATATTTTCTCAGTAAGCTGTATCCTACAGCAGTCGATTAGTATTAGCTGGGATATAGCGAAGCCATAATTTCGGAAACCGACTTTCACTTAGCGTCACCATCTTGTATAAAAGGGTACCGTCCATTGGCGTTACTATATTCAACCGCTGCTCCACTCCAGAAGATAAACCTCAACATGCGATGAGCCTCACAATGGAAAACGGCTGCAGGCACTCTATTCGGATCTACCCGGCTCTGATAAAGATTAAGAGGTTGAAACTCCAACCGAATAAATGTATTATAACAACTTTGTGTAGGTCCGCGAACAGGAAAAAATATCCTGCAATACTATATTATCGGCTGAACTCCAGCATTAATCTAAGTTCCAAATCCTACTTTTTTCAAAACACAAGAAGTACGTCATCATTTTCGAATTTAATACTGATTACTTATCATGTTATCCAATATGACGTATCTTCAGATTTATTCTACGTGTCCCACACTTCACGCATCGCATTCACCGTCCACACAGGTCTTCGAATACTTCGTACATTGGTTCTGCTGCTGCTTGAGGATCTCGTCTTCTTTATGAGTCTCGTCCAGTGCTGGTCGAGTCGATTCTCCATGTAATCTTGGAGATTGCCGAGCTAAGACGTCCCCATGTTCACTGGAGGAGAGTGTTGGTGAACGAGTCGCACTTCCATCTTGCTTTTTGGTGGACTGCATCGCTAACCACTACGCTATCTCTCAAACTGCGGCAAATGAAGTAGTGAATAGCTCAACAAGAAGTGTTGTCTTTTTTTCATGCCATATTTCAAAACATCTTTATTCTCAGTAGTTGCATTTAATTTTTCACTTCTTTTTCTATTTCTTTTCCTTTGCGTTGTAGACTAAGACGTAAATAACGTAGGGTCAGACCGTTGAAGACCTCAGTGAATATGTAGCATTGTTGATCTTTCTCCAAAGAGAGTTATTTCAAAGTAGAGCCAGTTTCAGATGGTAGTTTGTTTCTATATAAAGTCCTTCAGATATGAAAAAGCATGAGCATTGTCAACAACTTATAAACTGTACTAAATAAGCGGATATAACAATGATATAGGGCGCGTGTAGCCCAGTGGCCCTAGGCGCCCTTTAGATATCGGATACATAGGATCGATTCCCGCGCCCATGGTCCACCAAGCCTGTCATTCTTCCGGGGTCAGAGTTGTACCAGACTTGTCAGGAAGAATAGCAGCACTGGCTCTATACATCGGTAGGCCAATGCGAGTCGCTGTAAAGGCCAGACATGCATTCAATCACCTCCAAACGATGCTCAATGAAGTTGAATGTATGGCATCCCTCAGGGATTGATCAGCGCCGAGAGCTTTTTTTTAAACAATGCTGTGTGAACACCATACAAGCGATCTTAGTGCTGCAAAAATGGAAGCGAATGTTCACCGAATAAAGGAAGCTAAATAACAATATGACCAGGCCCTAATGGAAGCGAATTCGCCGAAACATTAGCCGTGGAAAACCAAAGATACATGTGAACAACACTCTGTCAACTAAACAAGTGCAGTTTGTACGAGCAATATAACTTGTTCGTAACTGCCAAGGTTAACTGAAATCAACCTTCCGAACCATTATAAGATGTAGCAGTATTGCCAAAAAATAGTCATTGGGTTTCTTCTTCTCGAAAAGGAACCAGGAAGTGGACCAAAGCCTCACATTACACAGAATCATTACTTGAAGTAGTCGTAATTTCATTAGGTTGGACGAGCTAAGTGTGTAGGTGGGACAAAGAATACGAATGAGATTGGCGGAGAAGTTGTTTTGTCCTTGTGAGTTCTACTTCTAATCAGAACTTTTACTGTAGGGCCCTTTGCTCTGAGTTTTAAAGCTACGATTTTGTCTTTTAACTAGCGATTAAAATACTGCATAAAGAAAGAACAAATTATGATCGCCAGTGTTTCCTTTTCGTTAATGACGATTTGAACAATTCAGAAAAGAGATATGAGATAACAGAAATTGAATAAAGTTTAAAATACTGAGTAAATTGAGAACCATGTGAATGTCTATACGCATGAATGCATACAAGCACCCTACCTAATAGGCGTGACCAAATAAATAGCTCTCTCCATCGGTCGGAGTGGGTGGGGCGCGGTTCCCATTAAGGGGATCAGGCATTACCACCAGCCAGTCAGTCGCAAGAGCACCGGACGTCGCTCGCTGAGCGCTTCCAATCTCCTTCTCGTTCTGCTCGCAAAATTCATTTCGTTTCTGTTTCTCGACGTTCTGTGATAAATTTGTGAGTGGATGGAGAGAATATTTTCCTTTTGAGCTTTGTGTATTTACTCGTTATAGTTTCCATCCCTTACTGCATCTTTAATCTTCTTCGTTAATCCTTGCTAAATTAAACACGATGTAGAAAAACTCTGCTCCACCTTAGTGTGCTTAACGTTAGATTTTTTCACTGCTGAATCCCAATACATGATCCTTTATTAATTGGTTTGAATGAACCAGTTTTGCGAGTCAGTCTCACCAGCCCACACATAGCCCTATGGACGACCGCCGAATAAATTTAATGCACTTATTTTCCCACACATTCATAAGTGCATTGTCGAAGAGTGAATCATCGTCCGTAGCATATTTTTTCTTCATAGTAATTTCATACGATATCGCTCGAGTAGCGATCGGAACGACTATTTAATCGAGCGTCTTATCGTGTCTCTTCCAGTACTCATACAGCATAATAAAACGTCAGCTTCAAGCTTCTCTATGACATGATGTATGGGAGTTGGACGTTTTTCTAGTTACCATTTGGTGGTTGGCGGAAGTACAAATTTTCTTCCAAGAAATTCAATTTGGAACGAGCTGCTTCATTGTTTGCCTCGCCCGTTCGCTTCCTCTGGTGCACGACGTCTGCACAATCAATCCGGAAAGGATATCCATCCAGCGACGATATCTGTTTTCAAAATCAAGAGTGTAAATTTTTTTGAAAGCGCACAAGGTGTTGGAAAAGGAAGTTTCGTGTAGTTTAAGCATACCTTTGAACATTTTATTTAATATAGGATGACGCGACCTTAAAACACACCAGTAGACAGTTTGAATAAAGTTCACATTTTAACAACATAATCTCGTCAGTCTTTCTACGTGCATTTTTTATAATTTAGAAGGTAGAGCTCTCGCTCAGTGTTGACCAATCCCCTGAGGGATGCGCCATGCATTGGACTTCATTAAGCATCATTGGAAGTGATTGAATGCATATCTGGCCTTTACAATGATTCAGGGGGAGCCTACTAATGTGTCGAGACAGTGCTGCCATCCTCCCAGACAAGTCTGGTAGCAATTTGTCGATCCCGGAGGGATGGAAGGCTTGGTGAGCCACGGGCGCGGGGACGATCCAATGTGTGTGTCGCAGGGCGTCTCCGACCACAGCGCCACACGCGCCCGTCAATTAACAAAACCATTTCTAAATCCTGGAAGACATTTCAAATTAACCAGTTAGAGCGGAAATTGTGCTCTAACCGCACTATTATGCTAGCATATTATGGTGCAGAAAAAGAGAAAGGAAGGATCTCATGTGAGTCTTCAAATTGGAAATGCTGACCATAAAATTCTCTGTGTGAAATGGATCGATTTTAATTAGAACGCATTTGCCAGACTAAGGCAGTTTCTCGGAACAACTAGAATTTTACTCGTCCATTCACAGTGAACACTATTTTAAGGAAGTGACAACTTTCATTGAAATCTCAAGATTTCATTTGGTTGGGTCGTAGGCGTTGCTACCTTCGTCGTTAAAAAATTTACATCGATTTTCTTTAGGCTGAATGTCCCGAAGACCTGGAATTGAAGACTTGTCAAAGTCAGCACAATAGTAACTATTATTATGCAAATTCCTATTCCAAATTACAACTTGATTTTACTTCTAAAGTCATTTTTTTGTGTAATTTTTTCTTTTGAATATCTACTGTATTAACGTGTGGCGCAGTTGTTAGAAATGCCGTGCAATGCACATGTCGCCTTTCGTTCGACCTCACGTATTAGGCTAAATAAGCCTTTAATCCATTAAAAGTCGAAAAAACTGAAGCAGAGTTTTTTTGAAAGAGTAAGGATAGTGACTTTATACATCAATAGGCCTCTGAAAGTCATTGTATAGGAACAGTCTGTATTCAGCGACCTTTAGGGTGCTTAGTGGAATCGAATATATTTCACGGCACACAAGGATTGATCAATGCCGAACGCTCAACCTTTTAGCTTTAATAAGCCTACGTTTGTCTGTCAATTACCCTATTCACAGGTATAAATCAAAATATGAAACAGCCATTATATTTCATATTTGCAATGCTGCCTGAAAGTCAGATTAAGGATTAATGAGAAGTGGTTGGAGGAATTTTTTTCTGGATGTAATTCTCTTGGTAACTACAAAGAATTGATGGGTGCCGTTGGGTGCAATTCTTCATAGATTGCTATTGAAAGGTGATTCAGTCAGCTAATGAAAGGTGCTTTAAGAACTCGATGAGCACTTATGTCGTAAAGGTTTGTACGCATTGTTCTGACAGTTCTAGCCCCTCAGGCTACAAGTCTATAATTATTTTTTAAGAATTTTCCCACGAATTCGGGGGCGAATAGTTCCAAGTGGCTCTTGTGAATCTGGGAGGCCCTGTGCTGTGGCAATATCTAAAGTGTAAAATTTCGTAAGAATAACATAACGGGAAAAAAATAATTACGTCTTAGCATTACTACGACTGTGTTAGTAGTCCATTTTTTTTTCTTCGTTGCTACAGAGTAATTGCATTACCATGGTAATCTGTGGTCGTGTAGATGATCTATGCCCACTGGAATACAAATGCTTTAAAGTGGTGTGTAGTACAGTGGGTTTTTTGACTCTAAGCGATTGGACGTCTGAGTGAATGCTTGATTTGTTGATTCGTTCACTTCAGTGCTCACACTCATATTCAAGTCTTTTCGCGCTTTGAAATAACTCTACGGTTTTTTGACCTGAATTGCAAAGCAGGACCACTCATATAGAAACGATTTTCACCAATATAGGTTTATAGCGACATTTTTTGTTGTATCACCTGTATCACCTTGATTACCGGGTAGACCGATGTGCCACTATAATGCATTCGTCCACACTGAGAGCGAGGGCTTAATAGCTCATTGTAAAGACAAAAAATCCATCACACTTTGTTATGACTGCACATTTTTAATGTTTTTTTTTCACAGGAGAATTTAGCGAATAGTTCTTCACCAGTCTTCTATGACATAGTCTTTAGTCATCATTGGATTCCTGGTCTAACATAACGTGCTCTCGGTTGGGATGACTCTGCTAGTAGATGAACCCGTTACAGCTCAGTTCGACACTCAAAAATGTCTTCAGCCATGATAATGCGGTAAATAATTTGGAGGGATTTAAAAGTATTATCTATTGATATATGGTAAAAGGCGATTGTGGCGCAGTGGTCGGAGACGGCCCATGGCCCACCATGCCTTCCATCCCTCCGGGGTCGGCAAATTAGTACCAGATTGTCTGGGAGGATAGCAGCATTGGCTCGATACATCGGTAGGCCACCGCGAGTCATTGTAGAGGCGAAATATGCATTCAGTCACCTCCAACGATACTTAATGAAGTCGAATTCATGGCGTATCCCTCAGGGGATTGATGAAAGCCTAGAGCTTTATCCTTTGTCTTTTTTATCTAATGGTATGAATTGACGTCCGTTTAATAATCATCTTATCTAAGATGTGCTCCTATTTCGTGAATATCACAAGATGAGTATATACAATTTCACACCTTCAATATATCCTTTATACTGTGTGTATGTTATATGTATTCTAGGTATTATGGAAAGGAACGATACTGATTTTCTTAGCACATGATACACCACGGATCTTATTTCCATGTCGCCAAAGCTAAGAATATCTTCGACATTTCTATGGAGAGTTGATTATAATTCTACACCATGACAAAAGTCCTTGAACTACCTATTGTTTTCTTCTTACCATAACTGATGGAGTAAAACGCCTCTTACTAAAATGTGTGGTGCTCTTCGTATACCTCTAATGATTTGAGCCAACTGAGCCACTGACGATTGGTGCCCAGTTTAAGTCACATTTCTTCGCTTTTTTCTTTCGAATATAGCCGGCTGAAATTCTAAAGTTAGGCTCATGCACTTCGTTTCAACAGCCTTATTCTATAGAACTTCATGGTCATAGTTCAACTATTACAACTTATTTCTGTTAGAAGAAACTGTGCCTAATCTTGTATGGCCGGTCTTCTCTTTATGTAGTACGACGAATGAAAACTGTTATTATCTATAGTTTGCACGTCCGCTGTTTTATCTGAATCCTAGGTCTGATTAAGTAGGATATTTTTGGTGAAAAAAGTCCACTTGGATTTTTGGAAAGCCTTTTTTAGTGGGCATTACGTTTTTTTTCCTGTCTCGAAGCCGGTCACAATATGCTTTTATGTTTAGTACATATCGGCCGGCGCTCAATTTTGCGTGTCTGCCATGTGGTACGACGCCTAATTTTATGTCGGTCACGAACTTGCTGGTTTTTTCGACAGTAGATAACTATTTTTCGATAACTGGATTACTTCAAGGGTTGAGGGCGTCGCACATTGCTGTCAGCATTTGGAAATGCTTTGCTACTTATGTTGTTTTCATTTCCGTACTTTTTTATATTCACTCAGTCCAGCAGTGGCTAGAATTCGTCAGAGCGAGCTCACGGTTCATCATAGTTACTGAAGGTGAAATCATTCTCAATGACTAATCAGGTTAGCAGTGAACTCATCCAAAAAGGTTACTTTGTAAATTATTAAATGTAAGAGATAGCTTCTCACTGGTGACACCTCAGACAATATCTGTGATGTAAAAGCTGTCGATAAAAAAGCAGAAAGTACGGTAATGTCTTTGTGGAAAAAATGAACCACTGAATACGAAATGCACTAGATGCAATGCACATCGTCCATTTTGCCCTCACGTAGAGTGTGCATCTCTTGCGTCATGCTCTGATCTAGCAGTTTTTCCCAATAGTTCTCCTTTTGTCATAGCTTATTTTATCGTTTTCTTAATTCTTTATTAATGCTCCCTACATTTTAGTGCGCTCATTATAAGTGCATAGTTCGAATCCAACTATTTCAATATAGAATCCCCTTGACAGAATTTTTGTTATTAAGGAAACGAAGAAGGAAATTTTCTAGCGAAGGCAAGCCAGCATCTAAAAATATCAGTTCCCAGAAATAAACCTGATTATGCATTAAAAAAGATTAGTTACTTTCAGGTTTTGAAAGGCATGGAAGAAATTATGAATAGCTGAAGAGAGTTCTTGACGCTCCCTGCTCCAATGAGGTCCTTAAAAAACGAGGGCAATGGGTGCTTTTTTTTCGCGCTTTCTATGGGGCATCCTCCGTTCTAAGGCAAGTAGAAAATCGATAAGGACGAGGACGACGCTTTCCACTAATTATTCCAAAGATTTCGAGCCAGCGAAGCTTAATGATAAATTGAGTTCATTTGTGGAATTGCAAGCGAAGGAGCGTACAAATCTTTCAACTCTGGCTCCGCCACGCTTGAGCACATTATGACAAAGGATCAGCTACTTCTTAGGTCCTAGACTGATGCAAAGGATGCAAAACAATCCATAGTTTGTCCTCATTAGATGCTTCTTTTAGAAGTATACGCTTTTTAGCTACTTATTTGTGTTTATGGAATACATTGCCAAAAAATATTAGCTATATTGGCAAATATTTCTTACATATTTGCTTTCGTTTTTTGTTCAGTTCAGAGTGGTTTTATTATTCTCTGATATGAGACTCATCTTTTTTCGTGATATATATCGGGAACACAATTTAAGTGTAATATCGCCACTTTTTACATGCTTATGGGGTGCGTGTGGCGCAGTGGTCGGAAGCGCCCAACAACATATACGTGGAATCGATCCCCGCGCCCATGGCCCAGCAAGCTTTCTATCCCTCCGGTGTCGGCAAAGTGGTAGCAGACTTGTCTGAGAGGATAGCAGCATTGGCTCCATACATCGGATGGCCACCGCGAGTCATTGTAAAGGCCAGACATGCATTCAATCACCTCCAAACTGTGCTTAATGAAGTCGAATACATGGCGCATCCCTCAGGAATTGATCAACGCCGAGAGCTTCAACTGAGTGATACTTTGGTCTATATGTATTACTTCCAAACATGTCCTTCATCAAGGGACTGTATCATACAACATTCGTGTGTCGTTTCCACAACAAATCCAAATTGAAATCGTAAATATTGACTCAGTAATGATCGAGACTCGTTTGAGCAATTCCTCTCCCGGACATAGTTCAGTTTAACGTCACCCATGACAATACAACGGAAGCTGCCGAAGAAATCATTTGAAATATTATGTAAGTTCAGTGGATTGAAGTGTATACCGCAATTGCTGATTGTGTTCTAACCCGGGTTGCGCTGTTTCTACAGATTCGATATCGCAGCCAATTTTTTTGGGTTACACCTTTCTCTACTCTATCTGCAAATCGACATCCCACTGTGATCACGTTGTGACCACGTTATTTTTGAGTTCTTTTATGGTTGAAGGCAAACCTTTCCCAGCACAAGAAATTCCTCTCTAAGATGTTGCTTTCTTTAATAGCGTTGAGTACTTGCTATTAGTGATGAACACTTGTTGTCCTAAGCGTTATGAAGCTTATCGGCAAATCCACTTCAAGTGTTCTAGCGTGGCTCCAAGCAAGTAATATTCATCTCCGTGGCTTTTTAACTGAAGTGAGACTGCTGATTTCTTTTCAGTAATAATGTAATTGTTGTTGTAATAATAATAATTTTGTTGAAACTCAAGCCTACAATATATGTTTACGTCCTTTGCACACATGACCTTGCCGCATTCCTCGTTTTTTAGGTGGAACTTTGCCAAGAGCCATAAAAAACATGATGAAGTCGTATGTCTTAAAGCAACTAATTTCATATTTATGTCTAACGGGAAAGAAAGAA
This sequence comes from Angiostrongylus vasorum, assembly GCA_018806985.1. Taxonomy (NCBI): domain Eukaryota; kingdom Metazoa; phylum Nematoda; class Chromadorea; order Rhabditida; family Metastrongylidae; genus Angiostrongylus; species Angiostrongylus vasorum. Next base: position 70,983 of record JADANN010000339.1, read on the forward strand.
AAAACACCTAAGCGATATTTATCGGTATTTTAGGCTTTGAATTTTATCTTGTACTTTATTATTCGGTATCCACCTGAATAGAGCGCGTGTAGCACAGTGGTTAAAATACCCCTGCAACACACATGGATTCCATCCCAAGTCCCAGATTCACCAAGTCTGCCATCCATCCTGGGTCTGATAAATATGCGTTGAATAAACTCTGCTAGGCTTCTTGAGGTCGAATGCATAGAACATCCATAAGGGAATGACCAGTGGCTAACGTTTCCTCCCTTTTTTTTAAATTTCTTAAAGTAATATGAAACCTTCAAGTAATTAGATGGAGGAGAGCGTTGTTCGCATAATTACATTGCGAGAATCCAAATTGATTATGCTGATTTATATAGAAGCCAGCGGTCGCGTTCGGTGTTGTATTATTCCTTTTGCTTGCATTCATCACCAACGAATCAATTGTCGGGTTATTTCATCATCTCTTGTGAAAGAGTGTCTTTCTGGTATTTCAATAGTCGTCACCAATCTGAGCCAAGTTAGGTTTTGTCCTGTTAAATCATTCTCCTCTTCTCCATAATTATCACTTGCGATGCACGGCGATGCTTCATCTTCTGTGACGACTACGAGATCTGCGACTGGGCTTGCCATATTCAGTACTTGATACTTGATACTTGAACGGCCTGCCCTTACTAGTTGTGCTGGTCCCAACATAATCACAATTTTCCAGAGATTTGCTAGTTAAACCATTGTGGTTTCTGGAATCCCGGGAACAGTGTGGCCAAAGTCTGCCCCAGGTCGTCACCAGGACTGGCAGTCGCAGCCCTTGTGGATCAGAGGGAGATTTGCCACCATGCGACCTTGATACCAGAACGGTGGTGGATCCTGGTATTGGTTCACTCTTAGCTGTTCTTTCTGATGGAAACGCCGGACTCCTTCTCAGCTTGAGAGACCCTGCCGGGAGACGAATCATCCCGTTGTACATCACAGCCCGACACTCCAGGAACACCTCCCAGCCACGATGAGAGGCGGTAAACCGTTGGGAGGGCCGTATTCAGTAGGTCTTCATAAAGTGAAGTTTTCATCAGGTTTTCATGGTACAGGAGGTTTCGTGCCATTGATTGTTCATTGAAGTTTGGAGTAGAGAGTAGTTGATATTCTTCGATATGTTTGTTTCTCATGAAAACTATGTTCCTTGAGAGAGAAGACTCTCATAGAATTTGAATTTGGATTCAAGGCTGTTATATATTCTACATCAGTAGTAAAAAGCTCATTTAGAGCGCTTTCGAAAGTTTTATAATAGTCGAATTAACACCTATTCGTGAATATCCCTTACACAATCCAATTCAGAATAAATTTGCGCATGTCCAACTGTATTAAATGAAATCGATTTCCATTAAATGGTCAGTTTAAAACCTGCGTAGTTAAGTACCCATTGCCAGAAGGACAGAAGGATACCTGTCTGCATAGGGGATAAAAGTACAAAGTCCTATACAGTACCGCTACAGTTTCACACAAAGTCGCTGAGTAAATACCGATTGTCCTAACGGCTCACTTCAAAAAGCCGATCGTTACACTTTTTTTCTCCTTGCAAATTCGCCGAGAAAAAGCCTCCCATTTCCATATGTAGTCAAATGTGCCGCCGTCGTCGTTTTTTGATATTCAACAAGCATTAGCATGGTTATTGTCGTTTCCTTTTCCGTTAACGTTATCTCTTCAAAACTTAGAGTCCGAGACGTGATTTGACGCTCACACGCGCCTAAAATGTCACTACTCAGGCCAGAGTTTATTTTTTTTAATAGGAGTAGAAACAGCGAAAATCTATAGACCTTTACTAGTATGATATATGTATTATTACTGTGAGAAAATTTTGGCTTTGTGAACCCAAGAAATCTGATCTTTTTTCAAGCACAATGGTGCTGAGATATTTGCAAAACTCCGGACCGCAGGTGTCAGCTTGGGGAAACGGTTGTATTTCGCATAATATCCTACCATGAAAAAGTTGTACAAGGAAACAAATAAAAAAGAGTTAGCATTGTAATCTTCTTCACTTCTTGCGGAGGTATACGACGGAGCTTTGAAATAACGAAGCCATTGTGTTAGTGGGATTTCGTCCCGCTTGAGACGATGGTGCTCCCTAATTGATTGCTGATGTTTTAGGCTGCACCAGCGATTTTGGAAATTCAAATTTCGACAGAAATTTTTTGGCAACTTTAGTTATAAAGGATGTAAAAGGCGACATAACGTCCTTGAAAACTCATATTTATCACAGAACCGATGAAGCAAGATCTTTTCCATGTGTGCATTAGATTTTGAACTCTTCAAGTTCTCTATTTATGGAAAAATAATCAGGCTCCATCGAAAACCAGCTTAGGGTTCCATGTTTTGAGATATACTCTTCAACATAAACCAAAACCGTACTGTTTGCAATGTTTTCGCGCTTTCTTTTGTCCTTTATTACCTTTCTCCACGATCGGGATTATTGCTGATAATGAGGAGCACTTCCATTTTCGCCTATACTTTCGACATTTCTCCAATCCCTCCTAGCATTCAAGATTCTCTCCCAGCTCGGGGTTTTGCATAATTGATGGCTTCCTTCGTGAGATTATATTACTAATGAGTCGCTAGTTTGCCGACAAGCAATTCAATAGCCTTTATGACCGGAACATACGTTCCTCATTTTTGTCCTAATACGTGGCAGAAAATGGAACAAAAAATGTTGAAATCGTGAGCCTAAGTGGGCAGCGGTTTAATGCCTTAGGAAAGTTGCACGTCTGATCGTCAGTTGAAGACATCTCTGGGAAGGAAGAATTTATTTCCCCAGCTTACTCGCTTTTTTGGTGCTCAATACTTTTCGCCATTAACTTCTCAAGTATTATAACCAGAAATTCGTCTTTGCATATCGTCTTGCTTTTCGTCTTCCTTGAATTAATCGGCATGTGTGTTCGTTGATTTGACTGCCGTAGTTCACCCCCCGTCCAGCCGGATGTTGACAGCTCCTAAGAGTGCTTCTTATTTCTTTCTTCATATTTCGTTTAAAGAAGAAAAGCAATATGTGTTATAACACCACACCAACTTCGTATTTACTACCAATGCTTCATTGCTCAGTAAAAAGCGAACTACTTCAGAGTCGCTGAATCGTCACCACAATCGGAGATAAGTGCTTACAGACAACCTACAGCGATGGCACAATTTCTTATTTTCATCGCAGTCGTCGTCATTAACGCAGTTGATTCTCGAATAATAAGACAAACAGAAGAGGAGCAGAGGTGAATAATTTCACTAGAGAGTGTTTATCGTTCAACATTCCATTTGGTTCACTATTCATGGATTGGTGCTAATGTGTAAAGTCGAGTGCTAACATTTTGCTATCTATAAAATTAGTAATCAATATGTATTCTTTCTTTGATAACCTTACACAAAGTTGACAAACACTTTCTATTCGGCTAAGGTTTCGACGTTTTCATCTTAATCAGAGCCGGCGACCTTATGAGTATTATCATTAGGAGATATTAAGAGTCAATATTAGGAGAAAATTAGGACTAACACGAAGAGTTAGTGGTGAGACTCTACGCTCCGGCTTACACAGCTCCCATCCCCTCCGTTGTTCCCCGATTGATATCATACTTGCCGAGGAGGTAAAAAACGTTAACTTTATACACTTGGTAGGCTGTGCGAGCAGTAGTACAGTTCTGTAGCGATTGTTTCCGTGGTTGGTAATACCTAAGTAACGATTGGTTGAAGGTGGTCAAAGCGTTTACTTCTGCTGCAATTAAGCTTTAAATACTTCTTTCACTAGAATCACTATCGGTCGGTGGTAATTTCAACTGGTTAGCATATTTTTTTTCACCAGAATTTTACACCACTTGAGTTCGTTACTATATATTTACTGCCACTTTCATAATTTCAGTGATATGGCCGTAGCAGACTGGGATCCGACTATTCGGAACCGTTTCGAAAGTTGTCATTCGATCGCCTCTTTTGCGCCAACCTCTGAGCAGTACTGTAAGGTAACATTCATTCGTATTCTACTGCAAATTTAATATTTCAGTTCATATACGGCACTTTTTTATTTTTTGATTTAGTAACCCTGATTCGCTGTGAAAACCGACTGTTTTATTTTTTGCTTTGTTTATTTCATAGCACACTAGTATTAGTTTTCAGCCATGTACTATAGCGTTAAAAGGATAAAGGATAAAGCCCTCAGCGTTGATCAATCTCTGAGGGATTCGCCATGCATTCGACTTCATTAAGCATCGTTTGGAGGTGATTCAATGCATATTTGGCCTTCACAGTGACTCGTGGTGGCCTATCGATGTATCGAGCCAGTGCTGATCCTCCCAGAAAAGTCTGGCACCAATTTGCCGACCCCGGAGGGATGGAGGACTTGGTGGGCCACGGGCCGTAAGATTGATTCTACGTGTGTGTTGCAGGGCACCTCCGATCACTGCACCATACGCGCCATTCTATAGCGTTACGATAGGATTTCTCAAATATACCGCACTTTTCCCTCACTTTCTACCTCGCGCTTTCTTTGCCTAATAACATGTTGGAATACTGAAGAAAGATGCCTTGTTATAACCTCTAAGAAGGTTCTTTCGATTTGTATCATGTGTATTTAGGCTTTCAACATGTGCTGCTCAATGCTGTTCGATCCAAACAATGGTGACAAGTGCCAGACAAACGAACAACGATGTATTCCTCTAGAGGTGAGACACTGTTTTGAAGTAGTGATTTTTTTTTGTTTTTTTGAAATGAAAGGATGGGACGGGGGCTATTTATATTGCAAATGACTTCGAGTAGTTCCCATTGTGTACTTTAAGCTAGCGTCGATCCATTTCATTTGCAATATCATTGTGTTTAGTCATTCATCCACTTTCAGTTCTTCTATTTACCATCTAAGTTCATAGATCCTTTCCTATTGTTTATCCACTTTCTAAATCGATAATCTCGTCAACATTTAGTTCCTGCGAGTTCTGAGATCATAAAATTATAAAAAACTGCCTTTTCACGTTCATTTATCTCAAATTGGAACCCGAATGAAATTTTCGTTTTTAAAATAGGAAAGTCTTGAAGTTTCCACCTCTTTGGGAACCTAATAGAAATAGAACTTCAAGTAGAATTCTGTCGTCTAGTAATTCGACTCTTGCTTTTCATTCATAGACACCCAGGATACTGTAATCATACTTGAGTGGCTGCTGGTAAGAATCATAAAAAATCGTGCAGCCTAGAACATAGCTTCCATTTGAATGGTAATTTATTGACTGGATCAAAAATTTTTCCGTAGTCTTGAATTCTCTGCTTGCGTTTTCGTAGTACATCATTCCTACCCATTTGTGACTATTTTGTTGCTAGCTTGGGAATGATTCCTGGCGCTAGCATACATCTAGATACGCTTGATTATGGGAATGCCAACTCGTTCTCAGCTTAGGAGACATTGCTCATGTGTGAAACTCATCTTTACCTAGCAGTCCCACACTCCCTGGAACACTCGCTAACCGCGATGAGATAGTTAAATTAGGGGATAACAAATACTTACTTGATTACTTAGATAGCCCCTGCTTTAGCAATTGTGGTTCCCTGGAGTACCGAAGTCAGCCAGGCCAAAGTCTGCTTCAGGTCGTTGTCAATACAGGCAGTCGCAGCCTTGGTGGATCTGATAGAGATTTACCACCATGCGACTAGTTTGATACTAGGGCGGTGGTGGCTCCTGTTATTGATTTACCCGTTAACTGGGCTTCCGGATGGAAATGTCGCACCGAGAAGATAACAAGCATAGCCAACATTAAAATAAAGAGTAGAGTACACAGTGCACGTCTCAATCATGAAGGTGATTAAACTCATGAAACCGTAAAGGATTCTAATGTAGTTTTTTAACATCTTTCTCTTTTTTCTTTCTTCTTGATGTATAAACTTTGCAACGAAGTAGCTAATAGATCTAGTTAGATGAGATTACAGGGAGGAGATGCGGACGCCGTTTGCATACAACGTAACTGTACTGAACTCGTCACTACCACTACTACTACGACAACGGAGGCACCTGTCTCTGTGGAAACATCTCTAAATATAGCTGGTAATTTACAACAACAATAACACTATTGGAAAATCTTAACCTTTTCATTTAATGCCTATTCTTTTTAATGGCAAGGTATGTTGCGAAGCATAGCTTGTATAATGCTGAGATATTTGAAAAACTCCGGACCGCAGGTGTCTGCAGTGGGGAACGAACCCGCTATTGTCCTTTCCTGGGAGTAACGCGTTCACCACCACACCACGCGGCTCCTTTGTTTCGCCTGTCTCTCAGCTAGTTCTATCGATCACTTGCCATCAGCAATCACCCGGAGTTTTGCAAATATCCCATCATTATACAAAGTATTGGAAAATTTTTGCCAAAAGTGGCAAGAGTGAATATGGTGGAACTAGATGTACATTTCCGAATGTGGATACCTACTTGAAATTGTGGCGAAGAATGTTTGTTTAAAACAGGCATAATCGTTTTCAAGTAGATTTTCATACAGTCTTACTAAGCGATATATTTTTTGTTTCAATTTGCACCAAATAAAATCCTTCAAGAATGAATCGAGAAAACCTCCGATGATAAATGCTAGCACTTAATCGGGAAGCCAGCGGCTGAATGAAAAACATAGATTCATCCCACTGTCTTCGTTGTAGTCCTGTGTTGTTCAGTAGTGTTCATCTTCAAAGTATTAGTACCCTCTTCATGTTTCTTTTCACAGAAGAAGATAACCACCTTCAAAGTCTTCATTTAGAACGGTTTTACGGGTAGGTTTAATCTTGTAACAAACACTTCGGCTGCTTGCATGCAAACGAGGGAACTGTAGCTCAGCCGTTTTCGTTTAATTATTTGCTCCCAAGTGACGAGCATCAGCATTTTGCATCGCAGGATAATCTTAAGGGGTTCGCAGCGAAAATCCGCGACGAAACAACTCTTTCAGATTGATCTAATAGGTAATTCTCTAACTTTGCGCCATTGTTTAGTTACTTGGTTGCAATGTAGGTGGATCTTCCTCAGTTTTATTCTTCCTTTTTTCTTTTTTTCTCAGTTATCTCCCGTATTCGATAACTACAATTTCTTGAAAAATGAAGTTGTTTGATAAACGTCGGGATTTTTTTTCTTTGGCATAACAGTAGTGTTAAAGCTTTTTTGTGTAGGCGTTCGCATACCCATATTTATACACATGTCAATTTTCAGCATTATTCCGCCAACACCAAAACTTGTTTTGTTGTAGCTGACTCACTTGGATTCATCTTGAATCCCTAGTTGTCCTATTGGTATTTCCTATTTGCGCGTAAGGTAGTTCAACTCATCGCTTACCATCGTCTGCTGTTAACAGCATTCTCGAAGATAGGTTGCACTAGCAATATGTCTGCTTTCCATCGGTACCGATATCTGTCATAATGTCTACGAAATGTGAGTGACTACGTCTCAAGGGGAAATCGAACGGCGAGATAGAGATGAGAATGACGATTACCACTTTCATTATACCGCCACTTGCGATGGACATCCAAACACGACTACTGTACTTTAAAATATTCACGACAACATTATCCTCATAGTGGAATCATGCTAATGATGGCCACAATATCTCGACTTATGGCGAACTTTATTAGTTGAGAAGAAATTCGAATATACATATCCTTTTTAACGAGTCCAAGGTTCTGGTATCCTAGAACAATGAAAGTCTTGCTTTTTTTGGGCTCAAGAAACGTATTTTTCACGTTATTCCGTCAAGGCTTATAGTTCAGACGTGAAAGCAATTGCACAAGCGGTATCTCGTCGAGTAGTACGTGACACTATTCCGCAATGTACTGTCGATTTTCGCACCTGTAAAGAAAAAATCGGAGGAAAAAATCTGTGGGGAACTTATACATACTTTTCAGAAGATGGGATAATATCTATTCTATAGCTCTATGCAGTTCTCAAATCCTCCAATACTCTATTAATGGAGAAACTGTCGTCTGTTGTCGAAAAGCAGACTTCGCCTCGAAGGCACTAGGGTCAACTCACTGTTGTATCTAAGTGTTGAACTATTGGAAATGACCTCAGAATTATAATGAAGGTCACATTAAAACATGCTCGTAATTTTAAAAATTTACATACTACTTTGTTTAAGGGTCTCTCCTGTTGACTCATTTATTATCTCTTGGCGAGTAGCTAAAGCTTTCTGCAGATTTTTTATCTAAAATCCTGCTTCTGCCATATTTTTCCTGGAAATTCATTTGCGTGAATCTTGCTAAAACACTGTTTTGAGAGAAAAATGTCCTTGACCGTTCCGTATGACAACAAATAAACTTACCTTGTTACTAAGTAAGATGCACGTTGTTTTTTCTAAAACGTTTGAGCCTCTCACAGCATTTAATTGGTGGGTAAGAAGATTTTCACTGAACCTACTGTATAGTGGTCCACTCTTTATAATACGGATTAATCATGAGAATAAAATCATCAATATCGCGTGTGGCACAGTGACAACAGGGACCGTCTAATATATGCGGTCGTAGGTCTGAATATACTGCACGTACCCTGGGCTATCCGTGTTCTACCATCCCGTCGGGGTCGGCAATTCGGTAGATCACTTGACTGGAAGGACATTAACTTGTTAAATCTCTGGGCACCTATTGTTCATTGTGTGGTCCAATATGCCCCCATTTTCATTCATCTCTACGATGCTGTGAATGCGGTAAAATGCTTGGCGCATCCCTGAGGAGGCTGATCAATGCAGAGCGCTTTATCTTCCTATCGTTCTACGAAATTATACTCAGGCACCTGTCCATCTCCAATTGTCATTTCCTATCAGAATATGCTGATTAAGATCGTTCAATTAGTGCAGGGTGCCCTCTCGTTATGCGCTTAATTGAACCGTCCAGTGAGATGGATGGCCAGCGAACACCGTTTGACAGTCTGCGGAAACAAATACAAAATTTATATGAGGGTTAAATTCGGCGAAATCAAATTCCATGATATGGTCTGATCAAACCATCGCACTTCCTATATTTATGCATTTAATTACCTAAAATCCTTTTTTTTTCTTTTCTTTAAACAAGAGAAATGGAAATTAAGATTTCTGAAATCGAACAAGAGAACGACAAGAGGAGAAAATGGTTACGACTAATAAAATTAGTGCGACCTTTTATTTTAAATAAGGCGAAGATAATCAATTAGTCGCCAAAGGCATCTATAATAGGTGCTAGGAGCAGATGTTTTGAGATGTGGATTACTATACGATACGGTGTTATGTCCAGGTAAAGCCAGTGCAGGTGTGCCTTACGACAAACTATTAATAACAACCTTTTCTCGTTGAATTGATTTAAATGCTTGACCCTTGACACTTGAACGCCCCCGTCCTCACTGGTTGTGCGGGCCCTAGCATAATCACCATTTATCGGAGATTTACTGGTTAAGCCATTGTGGTTCCCTGGAATCCAGAGGCAAGCCTGGCCGAAGTCTACCCTAGGTCTTCACAGCCATGGGAGTCGCAGCCCTTATGGATCAGAGGAAAAAGATTTTCAGAGGGATTTAAATACTGCGTCTTGTTAAAAAGCTGTTGGCGTCACAATGAAAGTTAGGAAGAGGGACAATAAGAAATCTAATGGATTTGTATCGAAACAATGTGTTATTTCTTCCCTACAATGTATATTTTTCCCATTGGATGTTAAAAATAACAATTCTGTTGAGATAATGCGTGCCTTGTGGTTCTATTAATATCTGTTCTGTAGTAGAAATGCAAAAATTCCATCTGTTATATTCGCTGCCGTAATTGATCCGAGAAAAGACCTGGAGGTGAGGAATGGACTTCTAAGAGCTGTGGCTTTATCAACTCCCAGATTTTGATTGTTCTCGAGTAGTTGCACATTCCTATAGCTTCGATTTTCCTTCACTCAGGCAGTTTTCGTTTAAGTCGTTTCCTTTCTTAGATTCGATAGCAATACACCTTTTAATATTCATTACTTGGATTACATTATTGACTGCATAGGATCTGAGAATCATCAAGTGTTTCACTGAAAAACTATACAGCCGTCCAGACTTTCTTTCAACAGAAATTTTTCTATGTACAAGATTTCTGACATCTATACATGTATTGGGTGACTACGTTAAAAAATTTATCATTTTTTATTTTTTAATTTAGGCTCAACTTTCTTTGCCACTGCAGTGCTGCTTTCGTTGTGCTTACTGCAGTAGAGAAGGTGAGACTAGTATCGATGTAATTTCATTGGTTTTAATATGTAATCTGTATTTGTCTAGGTGCTATAAGAATTACTAAGTGAAAACAAATACTTTTAATGAAAGGCTGAGAGAAAGGCGAAACAAAGGATCTGCATGGTATGGTGGCGAAAACGTTAGTCCCCGAAAAAGGTTACAGCAGGTTTGATTCTCACCGCAGACACCTACGGTCCGAGTTTTGCAAACATCTCTGCATCGCTGTAGTGAAATATTTTTAGCTTGTTCTTAAATGTTGTATAGCTTCATTTGTCTAGTTTTTTCTGAGACGTAGTAATTTCACAAGCTGAAGTTACTGATATTGTCTGTAGATAATTTATCATTAACTCAACAATTTGCCCCGCAAGACAAATATTCTCGATGAATTCATATCGATTCCTTGAGCAGTATAGCACCCATTTTACGTTATGGCGTAAATGGATGTATGTGTATGCACTGGTGACCATCTGTCTGTCATACACGCTCGATGTTTCCGGCAAAATAACCCAGCAGCCAGCCGCTGCTCTGCATTAAAGCAACGCATTCGGCGTTGATCAATACCTAAGGGAATCAGCATTTATTCGACTCTGTTAACCGTCGTAGAGGTGATGTATTGCATATTTCGCCTTAACATTGACTTGAGAGGTTCTGCCATTGTACCAAGACAGTGTTTTTCTCCTAAACAAGTTTTTTGCCAGTTTTCCGAAGTCAGAGAGGTTAAGGTACTTGGTTAGCACCGTGCGAAAGATCGAATTAACTATCTCTTTCTTATTGCAAGGCACCTTTAAAGACCGTGCTACACCTGCCTCACAACTCAGCTGCTTGGCGTTACCACAAAAAAAACATTTCTGTTCGAATTTAGTGAAAGGAAGTACTCAAGTCGGCTGATATTGGTTCTCTTCAGTTTGACGTCATATTTTTTGCTGAAATTATTCTCATCTGCGGAATGCATTCAATGCTTCGAAATTTTGGAGGTTTATGTCCATTCGGAGCTCTGAGTGTATTCCACTTTGGTAGTTAGACCTTAATATTGGCCCACCATCATCATGCGTGCTAGGCAGAAATTTGGGTTTTGGTGTCGAGTTTGTATTTGCTGTTGAACTAAATTTCTAGTCTAAATGATGCATTTGCTGATCAATGCTAAAGTGGGGATAGCCCATAAAAAATCCGATTTCAAACGGCCAGAGATACGTAGTAGTGAAGCAGCGATTGGCGCTAGGGATAGTAGAATGGCCGATAGTAGGAATTAAAATAAAAGGTTTCAAACCTCTCCTGTCCTACCACTAAGTTGTATTTTGACAGAAAGTAGCTTTTCAATTCTCATCGATCTCCTAGATCTTCAACGAATGGAATCGCTTTTTCTAAAACACACACTTCCTTTCTTGTCCAGAGAACAGGTGAAGGCGGATGTGTCATATTAAAAGTGGAAGTAGCCACATTCGAGTACACAAGATCTTGACATAATATCAGATCTTAGAAAAGAGTTACTCGCCTAGCGGATGAGTAAACAATTTCAGGGAAAAACATTAAAGCTTATACAAAATAAAGTCATGAAGAAGCAACTGTTTTCAATACGGAGTCTCATTTAACTTCCTCATGGATAATCACTGCGGTGATCAACGCTTATTGATAAGCTTGCATGATGTTGATAAAGATCTTCGTTGTCATCAACGTTTTGGCCCTTTCACTTTTCTCAGAGCTGTGATGATGTCAGTCAAGTGAAGTTATTTTTCCCGATATGTCTTCGTTGTCGCAGCGGGTTAAATCCGCTTCATCGATGTCACTCAGGTCTGCAATTTTTATACAGGGAGATTATTGCCGTTCTGCATGAACCGGTTTCATCCAGCAGCTTCCCATATTACAAGACGGCTCATGTTCTATTGCTATCAAAAACATTTGTCATCCAGGTGGACATCCATTCCAACGGTTAGATTAATATCGGCAGTCATATAAAGATTTGAAACAATCTTGTGTGAGCTTATCAATAAGTCACGATCATCTTTCCGATTTCCTTACTATTAAATTCAAAAGACCGATTTCTGTTCACAGGGTTTTCACTGAAACAAGTGTTCATTGCTCTTGATCATAGGAGTGCTTTTCAGGTATTTCGTCACCCTTCCACGTTTTCTGCACGTTGTTATCGCCATTTATTCGGCATCAACAATTGTCATAATGGCTGGATCTACGGTTTCGTACTTGTTCATGATCCCATACACACATTCTTTATTCTTTCTTTATTCAGGGAGTAGACCTCATTATTAAACGTCCCTATAGTCCATCCGTTCTGTTATCTAATAATCGAAATAGTGATGACTTCCATTTTAGATTAAACTAACTAGTTCAGTCTCAATAATTTTCTCGTTATTACTGGTTTTAAGCGAAAACTACTCTCTCTTCTTGGTTAAAGTTGGTTGTTGCTGTTCAGAATTTTGTGAAAGAAGAAGGGATTCTTGGATTAACAGAAAGGAACACTTCTGATACTTAAGTCTCTCACGAAGTTATGCGATGAGAAGATTAGTTAGTGTCACAAACAAATTGTAGGTGATCATCTTTTATTGTTGTAGTCCTAATGAAGAATGAATCGGTGAAGAATTTGGGCGAAGTGACATTGGCATAGCCCACTGCATTGTTCTACGTTCCGTAATCCAAGAACATCTTTAGCTTTAAAGCCTCATAAAATTTAAAGTCCTCCATCTAATTCGCTTGCTGACAACTCCATATTTTTGCTCCTGCTGTTATTCCTTTATCGATACTTTTTTACAAGTATAGATAGACTGTGAAATGATCATTTCTTCGTATTTCTATCAGCTTGTTTGTGTGATTCGTTCCTTTGCTTTTGTTTTTTAGGGTTTTAAATAAATCCTAACTGTTTCTATTTGAGCGCTGAGTGTGGCATCTAAAAATTTCCCTGTGAATCATTATTTTCCCAATTAAGGGATAAGGAACTGAGCGTGCGGTGTGGATCAATCCGTAGAGGATGCATCGTACATTCGACCTCATTAAAAAATATCTGGTATATTTCGCCAATGGAATGACTTTCGGTGCTTTTCCAATGTATTGAATTAGTCCCTTTTTATTCTGCTTAACTCTGACATCAATTTAACTGCCCATAAAGCGTAGTGTGTTATTTCTGTCTGGGCCGCTTGGTTGAACTAACCGCTACGTAAGTATTTCACTTCACCGCTTCACACACCGCAGTTTGATACGTTCCATAACTTGAGTCCGGCTTTTTAATGTTCGGTGAAAACTTTGCAAGTCAGAAACTGTTGTGCTGTCTAAAAAATATCTTTTTCATCTACAAATTCACATTCGTATACTTTTTGCCTAGGTTTCTGAAGTGTGTGGATATTTTAACTTTTTTACTTACTGCCTACTCTTTTTGATGGCAGGCTATATTGCGATAGAACTAGCTGAAAGACAGGCGAAACGAAGGACCCGCATGGTGTGGTGGTGAATGCGTTACTCCCCGGAAAGGACAATAGCGCGTTCGTTCCCCACCATAGGCACCTGCGGTCCAGAGTTTTGCAAATATCTCAGCTTCGTTGAAGTTGTGTGGATATTGTTAGAACATTTTCAGCTGCAGGCTTGGTGTTAAAGATTTCCCAAGGGATATCGCTGGTCGCAAGAGGATCATCATGAGCTGTTCCGATGCAAATTTTGCTCAAAAAAGACGTCACCTATCCTTGTCTTTGTCTAAAGTTGTGTTACGTGTCTGTTATTGAGCAGAATCCAAACTTCATCCAATATCCCGATGCGAACTAAAAATGGTTTTTTTTATTGGTTGTGCAGAAAACGTTGAATAGACTCAACCCACGTGGATATCCTAGATGTTCCAAACGATTTTTTTTTACTGAATAGATATGCTTCAAGTTCAGACTCTTCAAATTACTACCGTCATTGGAAGCAAGTCGCCACCGATTTTCAGTTATGAATTCAAGGCTTGGGGAAGCAAAACCACGTCTGCCTTCGTGTAATCCATGTTACTGTTTGTAGGTCGCAGCCACTATAATGTATATGGATGTTAAGAAGAAGGTAGAAAGAAAGTGATTGACGAAAAAAGTAGATAGTTATGAAATACTTACTTTACCTTTCCTTGCAAAAGATAACTTATTCACTCTTCATTTTTTGCAAATAGGCAGGTAGAATGTTACATGCTACATAAGATTGAACGTTGGTAAACAGTGAAGCGTATGTTACACATGAACGGCTATTTGGGAATCCCCCTGATATCCTCCTTCAGTGATACTGCGCGGTATAGCCGACACAGCTAACTCCTATAACACGATCTTCACGTTTTCCGTGGTTTCCCTCGTGCAAAAAGCCCAAAAAGGAAATTCTTCTTATAACAGACTATGTTTCTGTTTCTCCTATCACATAAAGGAGCTAAGCTCTCTTATCACCCCTACCATGCGACAAGGACACACTTACCCGTAACCGGCTTAGGTTACTTGATGGTTAACGGTGTGTAATGCAACAATGACGTGTGGGTGACATTGGTTTTTGAAATCTTATCTCAAATCAGTACTATTGGTTTTGCTAAGTATATAGCAATACGCGTAGTCAATGAAGAAACCCAACTTGGAAATCATTTGATCAATGTGAACCTTCTTACGGTAATATACGACATCGTCGTGGTATCATTAAATGGCCGTAATTAAAGGGCGCAAAGTAGTTTATGAGCGGATTGTGAATGATCGCTATCTGTGAGACCAGTTCTATGAGGTGAAATCGCAGGCGATGTGATTGCTGGGCTTGGCACTCTAAAGTGATGATATCTTCAGGGGTCATAAGTATGGGATATTAAGGGGCGAGCACTAGCGGAAGTTAGCGGCGTGAATTGTCAGGGTGGAGGACTAGAAATACGCGATATGAACTTAAATGCTGTATTGAGTGTGCTGACCACCTTCGGGTGTCGTAATAGGTTATTAGAGGTGGGTAGTGTATCTCTAAAGAACTGTGTTTATTTGAATGCTTGAATGTCGGTCTTCATGAGTCACGAGAACTCGTGAGCACATTTTTCTTCTAAATGATAATTTACTGCTTGCTATAAACCTTCTTCTGAAAAAAGGGTGCTCAAGCTCCTCTGTGTTCTCACCACTTTCCAACTGTGACTACTTTCTTTCCATAATGGTACTCATTCCTGGTACTACCCTATTCTTAGTTTAGTTTCGAGATCGAGATGTCGAACTTTCTACCAGCAAGGTAGACCCTACTCTGCATCTCAACCTTATTTTACTGGTAATTTCTTCTAGAGCAAGAGTTCCTTTCTATGGAATGTAGAAAGCCAAGCCAGTGGTCCCAGATCGTCGTCATTTACCAGTTAGTAATTATGTTTTTTGTTAGATAAGGTGGTAGCCATTGCTGACAATGGTTTGTTCTCAGCTGGGCTTCTTGATAGAAGTACAGAACTTGTTGCCAATTTGAGAAACTCTGGTTAGTTCTAATCCCACGCTCTACGGGCTAGTAGGCCACTGGAGGCCTCATGATGAGGCTGCAAGCCATTGGTGGGTTAGGAAATGCCGGTTTAAAACGTTCATCCAAACATGGTAAGGTTATGTGGAAAGCTTTGAGTAAATGAAGAATGGAATGTGCAGCTTCATGATTCGGTAATACTTTCGTCAAGAACCTGTATCAGTAGGATCTAAGAGTGTTTGCTACTCTGTCTATTTTCTTGTACATCATACTGCAATTTTCTTAAATATCTCCTTTACTTTCAACGTATTATGTTTGAAAATTTTGGCGGAATAAGTAACATTATTAGCCGGTCATCTTACTCTATGGACAATACAAACCTTTTAAACATTAATCACATTAATGTAATCCACGTCTTGTGACCAAGCCACCCACAATGTACGATCACAAAATATGATAGATCAGTCTAAAAGAACAATGAGAATCGTTGCTAAAAATACATTAATGCATTTAACAGCTTATAGTTGTCGATAAGCGTAGCACGAGACATCGCCTTTCGTTTCCTGACAGAAGAGCTCAGTATTCGTCACGTAGCTGAAGTCATAGCTATTACTGACACTTCCTCTCTTTGTTTTTTTACTTATTTGTTTGCTTAAAGAATAAAAAAGGATAAAGGTTTCGGCGTTGATCAACCCCTTAGGAATGCGCCAAGCATTCATCTTTATTAAGCATCGTTTGGAGATGATTAAATGCATATCTGGCCTTTACAATGACTTGGGATGGCCTACCGATGTATCGAGCCAGTGCTACTATCCTCTTAGACAAGTCTGGTACCAATTTGCCGACGGCGGAGGGATGGAAGGCTTGGTGGGTCATGCGCGGGGATTGATTCCACGAATATGTTGTTGGGCGCCTCCGACCACTGCGCCACACGCCCCCCATCACCCACCGATTTGTTTGCTTATTCATTGTAATCTTATTTTTGCTTTTATTTTTTTCCCATTTTGTTCTTATAACATTCATTGTTCAGCAAGTCGCACTAATACTGCCTTTGATGAGAACCCGACTAAACGCCCTAACAAATCACTTCCAAAATTTATAAAAAATACTCGCTGTGCAAAAATTCAATAAAGCAGTGAGGGAAAAGATGGCAGGTTGTCAAGTTGTGGCCAGTGTGTGTAAGGAACACACTATGGACCATGGTTGCAGCACAACGAAATAGTGGAAGTGCTGCCCACCACATATCAAATCAGCAAGAGCAATATAGGTGCATAAATATTATTGTGCTCATTGATAGGGAAGGAATTAAACAGTGGTAGTCGTGGCGATGGTCACGAATACGGTGCTGGTTCGATCGCACTTTGGGCTCACCCTAGCTTCTCATCGCTCTGGTGTCGGGAAATTGGTAGTGGAGTCACAATTCACATTCTGCAATCTAAGTGGGAACGCTCTAGCCCTGCTATCTTAGGACTCCAGAGAGGATCGACCTGACTACATACAGTAATATTAAAGATAAAAGGAACATCATCAGTCAGCAGCCGAAGCCACACTAAAAAGTTGTAGCACCTTTATGGATGATTAGTGCAAGTAAATGAATCGAATCTGAGAAGTGCTGGCATCCGCACAGTAGCTGTGAATGATTTTACCTACTTGAACACTTGGACGGCACGACCTCACTGATTGTGCGGGCTGCAGCATGCTCTCCATTTTTCTGAGTTTTGCTGGTTCATACATTGTGTTTCACTGGATTCCTCACGTCAACCTGGCCAAAGTCTGCTTCAGTTCGCCGCAACCACAGGCAGTCGCCGGATCAGAGGGAGATTAACCTCCATGTGACTAATTTGATACAAGGACGGTAGTGGATCGTGGTATTGGTTTACTCTTAGCACGACTTCCTAATAGAAACGGCAAACTCTTTCTCAGCTTGGGGGAACCTGCTGAAAGCATGAATACCCCCCGTCGTAAATCGCAGCCCGGCACCCAGAAACACCTTGCAGCCACGAGGAGTCGGTAAACCATTGGGAGGGATGTGAAAGATAGGTCTTAGAAAATAAAATAAACAAATAAAGTATTCCAGTAGTCCAATCAATGGATACCGCTTGCCCTACTTTCTTTGCTTCAACAATATTCTTACCAATTTCATCATCTTTGCCCTCAATAATTTAAAAGTCTTGGACATCAAAATAAAGCGTGCCTGAAATCAGCATTGGCACAGATGACGTCGAATCGTCCACCAAATTGCGCCTCGGCGGCTAGTTGGATCAATCGTTTCGAATTGTTTAGATTGTCTTCGATATTCTAAAAGTTTTCCTTTGTCAGCTTAGTCACATTCAATCCACTCTATTTCTTCGGATGCTATAAAAAATGCTGAAGACCGCAGAAAACAACACATTCGCTGAGATTCATTCAGTAATCCTAACCAGGAGTTGTCAATGGTGGTATGAAAGTTCAGACTACTTTCGGTTTTTGCTTCTTTATTAAATTTTTTTTAATGTCCACTGAATCTCGTGCAAAAAATCAAAGACAAACTATCGGATATCTGGAGAACAACTGAGCAATTTGAAGATTGTTGCCGATACTTACTTCTAGCATGATTTTTCTGAGCTCTTCGGAATTGCATAGGGAGTCATCGGTGAGTTTGAGATTTGCAATATCCACTACTGTACTCTGTAATGCCTCACTGGTAGTAGTGTTGGCTGAAGCTTCCTGGAATTATCATGGAGATAAGTGTGCAAAGTTAAATATCGAACAAGTGGATTATGTCGGGCTTGTCAAGTAATGCTTTAATTGCAGATAAAGGTTTATCTGAGCTCGTGTCCAAAGCCGAGTTTCATATAAATAGAATGCATTGGAAAGACTAACATCTAACTCAGAACAGACATTAGGAATCTCATTTTCTTTTTTTATACGACCCGTCTTTTATGTCTGCTGTGAGGATTTCGCCTCTTGTGGCAACGGAATCATTTCCTCGTATTCATCGCCCACAAAGTCGACTCTCCCTGGAGAATTGAGATAGCTGGTTTAGAGCGTGATTACATGAGTGAACGTTTCCCAGATAAGTCTGGTGCCACGGAGGGATGAAAAGCATGATAACCCCGAGTTAGTATCGAGCAAGCACCTGGTGGCGTACATCACTACTATGGCGTAAAAGAGCGCATCTTAATATGGAGAAATGTCTTAAAATATCTGTTAGTTTCATGTTACGAAGATCGGTGCCTTGCACAATTTTTTTTGCACTTACTGTGGATTCATTTACAGCTTTCTCCAGGGCTCCTTCTTCTTCTTCAATCACTTCTTCTATCCTCTGCCCAGCAGCTGAGGCTGCTTCCTGCTGGAGGTTCTTGAAAAGAGAAAATTTTGCAGCTGTTTGTAACATTTGTTGTGAACTTCTTAAAATGTTAACCTCAAAAGCAGTAGTCTTTCAAAGATCTGAAGCACTTTTAAGTTGGCAATATTTCATTGAACTTCTCTGCTTCTAAACTACTATTGATATTATTTATCATTCCTTACTCTCTACAATTCCCTCCCTCTACACTCTCTACTCCCTCTGCAATTTACACCATCTCTTATGGAACTTCTTTGTCAATTCTCTTTCCGTTTTTACTACTTTAGCTATTTCTTTTCCTAATCGATATCTGGTTCCAAACTGTTTTTTCCATCCAGAAATAATTTTCTTCCACGGCCGAACCAATCAAAAAATTTAAAACAATGATCTCACATATTGTGGCTGTTGCTGCTCATTGTAGGGCTGATCAACACCTGATGGTTCTTCCTAAAATGAAAAAGACTCAACTAGTGTGATCCGTATTGTAATTTTAACACAATACTTTTTAAGACACAAAATACCTTGAGGAGATGTGGAGCGCAGTGGTTAGAAGTGCATCGAAATATACACGTCATCATTATTTCTATTCCGCACCCCGTGCTAACCGAGCCTTACACCCAACCAGGATGGATATCAGAAAGAAGAGCATTACTTTGATACATTGATGCCGCCGTAAGCCACTGTATTGACAAAATTCCCACTCATCTCTACGATGCTACGATTGGAGTCGAATGCATGGCACCTCGCCCAGGAATTAAGACATGCCAAGCGTGCTTCATCCCTTGTCAATAACTTTATTAATTATTTCCACAATAAATATTTCTTTGCGATATGCCTAATCTATAACAGGGATGAAGTTATCGGTTGAATCCGATCAGTCCTTATTTGGGTATTCTCCCTTTTCCTTTCTTCTGCTAGATGTCTGCATGAGTTGCTAAATTTACTCCGAAACTAATGTGTGCCAATAAATGTTTCTTTTACATTTACCTGATGAGCAGGCTTTACTTCTTGAACTGGTGGATGCGGAGCTTGAGGTGGTATCTAAATAAGGAATAGATGAGACTTTTCTTTTGTCGAATTTCCTTGGCGTTTTCGAAGACATGACGGCATGAAAACATTCATGTCGTTTACCTGCTCATAGTTCTGGACGGGAAGTTGTCCTACTGGCCCCGTTGGTAGGACGCCTTGGTTAGCATTTGGTAGTGCCGGAAATTGTTGAGCCTGTAGTGGTAATTTGAAAAAGTGATTGTCAATTTATTAATATTTGGACGGGATTTTTTAATAAATAGTGGAGAACTACTCTCGTTTAAAAGGCGCGCTTTCATAGAATATTCTACCGTGTTCGGAACTTAATTGATCGAATACGAATGTTTTTTCACCCAGAATTTTTCAGAGATCACGAAATTGTCTTGGTGTGAATACACAAACTCTTCACTCTTTTTGAAAACTAGTCCTTTTTCATGATTTTCAATTATTAGCAGAATTTTTACATGAGAGTACCTGAGGTAACTGGTATGGTGGATGCTGAGGGAAAACTGGTTGAGAATACGATGGTGCCTGAAGAAAAAAAAGGTTTTGGAAAGAAAAACGTAACGGAAATAGGTCCAGATGATAGGTTGACCAGAAAAAATCGAATAGATCTGTTCTTGGCTAAGGTCATAATATTATTAATCCTCAGTTTCAAAAGATCATATTTTTTGGTGGAATTCAATAGGCCTTTAATGAATCAGAAAAACTTCTTCCTGGCAAATAATTCGTTTATTTGATAGCTCTGATGTTTGCATAATGCACTACTATGTGATATAATAAAGTAACGCACTCCGACGGAGAATGCAGGAGGAGGAATAAGTGGTGCTTGTTGGTACGAGGCGCCGCCACCACCGCCGCACCCTCCTGCAGGCGCTGGGCACGGTGCTGAAAGCTCGCTTATAATTTTTGCTTGAAAACCTAGAATCATCGCTACTCTTTTGACCACTTTTCAGTTGAAATGATTGGTTTAAAACGAAGCCAAATGAGTGCAGTTTTTAAACAGAGGGATATAGTAAAAGGCGCTCGGCGTTAAACAATTTCGGATGGATGAGTCAAACACCCACCTTCACTAAGCATCGTCTGTGTTAATAAGTGCATATTTGTCCTAAACAATAGCTTGCTGCGGCCTAGCGAAGTATTAACTCAGTGGTTTTTTTGCGAAATATAACTTCAACGAAGCTGAGATATTTGCAAAACTCTGGACCGCAGGTGCCTATGGTGGAGAACGAACGCGCAAAACTGAAACTGGGTTCAACGCCGATTTGGGCTCCCCAGATCAATCCCGTCAACGGGTGATTGCTGATGGCAAAAGATCGATAGAACTAGCTGAGAGACAGGCGAAATGAAGGACCCGCATGGTGTGGTGGTGAACGTGTTACTCCCCGGAAAGGACAATAGCGCGTTCGTTCCCCACCATAGGCACCTGCGGTCCAGAGATTTTGCAAATATCTCAGCTTCGTTGAAGTTATATTTCGCAATATACCCTGCCATCAAAAAGAGTAGGCAGTAGGCAAAAAAGGCTAAAATCAGTGGTTTTTATTCTTTTAAACATTTCTGCTGGGAATTTGGTAGGGAGATTGGAAGGTGTGGTTATCTAGAGCTGAGGTCGAACCCATAGCGATGATATGCATCGCAGAGCGGCTTTCACCGCTGCGCTTTATTCGCTGCAAAAACCGGTTGTCGAATATTTTCACATTTGATCGCTAGCGGCATCAACGAGCATAGGATTTTTATCGTAAAATCTAAAGATTTTCAGACATTAACACTTCTACATTTATTTTAGCGCTGTATGTTTGAGTAAAATGTTTGAAAATAAAAAAACTAACGGGGAGCTGGTGGAGCACACACTGGTGGTGGTGGGCAGACAGGTGGTGGGGGCACATCCACAACCGCTGTTTCCGAAGAGGAATGCATGCGTAGATATGAAGAGTGCAAATAGACTGAGTAGTTGCAACATTCTGAAAATTTACTAGCATCTATTTATCCACTTTTATCGTATGTATTAGGCAATAAAGAGAGTTAAAAGCTATTTTTGGCAAGAAAGTGAAAAAACACTGCGAGAGCTTTTGGATTAGATAAACATGATAAAGGATTCCTAGTGTTACGACTAAGATGATGTTTCTCATCCTGAAGGATAGCCTTTTCTACCTGAATAGGAAATCCACTATAAAAAACCGATTTCTCTACAAAAAATAGAAGAATCCTAACTAACTGCTTTTTTTTCTCAAATGATGACTTTATTCCGAAAATTTCTTGTGAAAATTCGTCAGCTATTCAACTTGATTTCAAAAAATGCTTGATCTCACATAGATATACTACAGCACTGAAAGGTCATCAGTATTGGTCTAAAAGTTTGCTTGTAGTTAATTCCCTTTGACGCGTGATTGCTGATTGCACCGTTAGGGTAAGAAGGACGGAAGAAGGACCTCAGTGGCGTCGTGCGTAACACGCGAGCCCCCTGAAGGAGTAACGGCGATTCGATCTGGCCTGGGATCCAAGTTTGGCAAATATCTCAGCATCACTGCGGTTGTATTTCACACAATACCCCGTCATGAAAAAAATAATGGGCAGTAGATAAAATTTAAACTTTGTTCGTTGTTTCACCCACACATATGTGCTTTTTTCCCATCTTGAATGTCGTAGAATGGTAGTTGAGTGAATTCTCACTGCAGTTCTATGATAGCCAGGTTAGCGTGTTCCCACTTGGATAGCAGAGAGGACAAATCCGGTGCCAAGCTCCAGATCCCGGAGGGATGACAAGCTTAGGGGATTCCGAGGCGGGATCGAGGATCGAGCCTGCACCGTGCTCGTGATGACCGGCACCACTAGCATTCTTCGTTTTTAGGGAATTTTGTTTCGAATTCAAATTCTCCACAAATTTGAAAATAAATTATTTCACGGAGATTGAATTTGAACTTGTGAAGTTCAAGTTCGGTCTCCTTAAACTTGAACTTCGCGGGGATTACTTATATAAAAAACCTAAACGAAGAAGGTGATAGAGGAATGGCTGAGGCGACTATACTATACATTTCTTAGGTCCCTAAGTTCTTAAATCTTATCGTATTGGTGATAAGGAAACAAACACTAGTTTTTTAAAAAAGCTAGCTTTAACCGTAATATCTTAACAATGTTCAAAAATTCTATCTTAAAATGCCCAAGCAGCTCACAAAAATAAAATGCGAAAACGGAAAAACGCGTATTGGAAGATGAGAAATCATTGACGGCGAAGAGGATTTTTTGCATTTTATTTATGGTTGCCCAAAAAATGAAGATGTGTTTAAATTGCTGGGTTTACACGAGGTTGACAGTTTCGTGGACCAACGACTCGGATCACCGGCTCTGATGAAGATGAAGAGGTCGAAACGTCGACCGTATAAACATCTATATCAACCTCGTGTAGGGCGCGTGTAGCGCAGTGGTCGGAGGTGCCTTGCAATAAACATGAAATCGTTCTCCCTAGCCCTAGGCCCACCAAGCCCTCCACCGCTGCGGGTCGGCAAATTGTTCCTGTCTGGGAAGATAGCTAGCAGCACTGACACGATACATCGGTCGGCCACCCCGAGTCATTGTAAAGGCGAGGTGTGCATTCAATCACCTCTAACGATGCGTACTGAAGTTGAATGCATGGCGCAGCCCTCAAGGATAGATCAACGCCGACAGCTTTATCATTTAACTTCTGTTTTTACTATCGAGAGTAAATGACGGTCACTTCCAAAATTGTTGTTCTGCTCAAAAAAATTTTTTAGATGGCTTGACTTTAAGAAAACCCAGCAGTTAAGAATGGAGCGAAGGTTTACTATTGGGTTGGACCGAAATTAATGAACGATCTTAACGTGTATCGTAACATAACCTAGAACAAACTTTGTAAATGCAAGTGAGAACCGTTTAAATCTAAATATTCTTCGCAACGAGAAACAGCTTTAAATACTTCAGTTGCAAGAAAAACTGGAGTCATGAAGGCGATGAAGTTGTTAAAAACTGTTTAGACCTTGGTTTGATTTGTAAAACATTTGTCACATAGGAAGTTGAAGGCATGCTGGATGTAGAGTTCTGGCAAGTATGGAGGATATGTAGAGTTGCGTGGACCGATCGACTAGATTTTTTCTAAGGATGGCAAAGATTTTGCGCAATGATTGATAGCTAAGCCTATGGAAAATTTTAACTTTTCTCTTCTTGGCTCAGGTTGTTAGGAATTAGAGATAACTTCAAATCGCAGTTACACACCACGAGAAGGCGTGCAGCCATGAAGAAATGGTAGACCATTAGGTGAAAATGTATCAATGCTGAATCCATCATTAGAAATGAAAAACATTGATGACTTTACACAATCGCACTGAATCTTCATTCAGTGAAGTATAGAAAGAAGACGATGTTTCTTTGATTTTTTTTAGCTCGAATAAACCAGCATAAGGGGAAGGCAGGAATGCTTAGTTGTAGAGAACAGAATGTGAAGTTGTTTTCTGGACCAATATTTAATTAATTGTGGAAAAGAATACATCTTGACCTATGAAATTTTAGGAGTGTTTCCTTACGCCTTACAATAACATAATAATGTATATACTTAGACCAGTATCATGTCAGCTCAAACGCTCAGAACATTATTGAATACAATAGTTGATACTTGATATTTTCAATGGCCCGTTTTCACTGGTTGTGCAGGTCTCAGCATAACCTCCATTTCTCGGAGATTTGCTGGTTAAGCTATTGTGGTTCCCTGGAATCCCGAAGTCAGCTTGGCTAAACTCTGCCCTGGGTCTTCACCACCACAGGCAGTCGCAGCGCTTGTGGATCAGAGGGAGATTTGCCATCATGCGACTTTAATCCCAAGACAGTGGTGGATCCTGCTACTGGTTTACTGTTAGCCAGGTTTCTGATGGAAACACCAGACTCCTTCTCAATTTAGGAGATCCTGCCAGGGGGGATGAATGTCCTCGCTGTACATCGCAGCCCGACACCCACGAACATCTCCCAGCTACGATGAGGCGGTAAACCGGTGGGAGGAGTGATACAATAATGGTTGCTAGTTTAATCAATCAAAATGCTTCAATAGAAAATCACAACATACGCCCATTCAACGTTTGGTTCTTTAATTATTTTTTTCTATTCTCCAGGTCTGGCTCTGCCACTGTGAATCTTCAGCGTTCTCACGCACATAATATTCTAAGGGCTAGCAGTGAATTTTCAAAAAGAACTAAGAGCACTCCTACCTCATGAAGAAATCGAATAGATAATTGGTGCCGTGGTTTTGAATCAGTTTCATAAAAGAATAGAATGAATCAAGTTCTTTTTTAGTTAAAGTAAAAATTTGTAAAGTGATTTTCCTTCTAATAAGATGGCTATAGGAGTAATCGTCGAGAATGAGCCATGTGCAATCGGACTAGAAGACTCTGAGAAGGTGGCTAGAAACGATTATATTAGGATCAGGTGGCGAATGCTTTTTCTCCATTATGTGAGGACACGAAATCAAATTTAAAGATCTTGACAACGAATGTGGATGTAAAATCGCACGATAAGAAGAATATTATTTTGCAATCATTTTCTCAGAGATAGTAAAGAGCTATGTTGACACAATATCAAATAACAAGACCTGAAACCTAACTAAAAGCTGAGGTGTCTGTTCATGGGTTGCCGGACTAAGCGGGACGTCGGTCAGATCTCCTCTTTAAATGACGCTTTGTTTCCAGAAGATGTTCGGTGAGATTTTCGAACTACAACAGGTGCGGTTCTCGGATCTCAGAGCAGGTTCCGCCCATGGATCTGTCATTCTCGGATCGCTCACTGAGAATCCGATGTTGGAGAAAGGAAAGACTATTGGTGATTAACGTGACAAGCCCTTTCACGCGCACTGTTAGCCGGATTAACAGATATTTTAGAGAAAGTGCTATAGCGACATGACCTTGCTCATCAAATGATGCCGTCTAACATTGTTCCACAGCTAATTCGATTCCTGTTTGTATTTTGGAACCATCGTAACAGCGAACAGAAAATGGTTCTTAAAAAAAGTTTAGTTTGTAAGCCACTGTATTCTTATGGATGAATAGGCTTACCTGATAATTAATCTGATTGTCACTAAAAAAAAAGAAGCATGAATTAAGAAAGAAAAAAAGAAAGGAGAGTTGAAAATCCATCCCGTTCCTACAATATTGCGCAGCTTGTACCGCACAAATATTTCTTATTTAAAAATGCCATTTTCGCTTTTTTTTCCTTGCAAAGTCTTGTCCAAAAGAGAAACTGTGGAGGAGAGAGGATGTGGGACAAAAATCTGATTATTAAAAAATTCTAAACGAAAGCATAACCGTAGAAGGAAAGCTTTGTGAAGGCTAAAATATCCTCGGCGTTTCACATGTTAACGAAAACGCATTCTTACAAGGCAAGTTTCCAGAAATACCCTTCTATTTCAAATCAGTCATGTGTCTGGGTCTAAATGTAAAAAACCGTGCCATTTCCTAAACAGTTCCTATACTCCGGGGGCTTTTTTATTTTTTTGAATTAGGTGTCGTCAACTCTCCAAATGCGTTTCTCGCTCCTATTTGAGTGCGATTTCGATTCATGTGAAATCGGATACACCCCCAAAAGTCAGGTGTAAAGGGAAATAGCGATTTTTCGGCGAAATCCCCGCATGTTTCCTTAGCTCCCATTAATAATGTCAGGTTGATGGATGGAAGCCGCGTGGTCGACCGGACGCTAAACTTTCATCGGTCGCGTATCGCTTTTGTTCAGAAAAGGAAATGGAAAGCAGCGGACCTGCCAGTCATGGTGAGCTGGAAACATTCCCTCAACGTAAAACGGTAAGTCTTCAACTAGTCATTGTTGATCAACATCACTATGGAAAGTGACCATGTGAGCAAGCTACCAACCAATGTAAGGGTAAACTACCGCCGTTCCGAAAAGTGCAGTTCAGAAAAGTGGGCAGTTTTAGAAATACCATTGGAAAAGTCTGCATTGTGGGAAAAAAAAGTTAAAGTTAGGAAAGATAAGAGAACGGATCGAACTATGATACTCTTAGAGGAAGAGGGAAAACAGCCTAGGCTACACTATGGCTTTGGGCCTAAGGAATAAGATCATAATTTCGGATGCAGAAGATCATAGTGCTAAGCAAAGAGTTTGTCAACACAAATTCAGTAGTGAATTGAATAGAGATAATTCAAAAAATTTCTTTGCATTTGTTGCGTGACGGCAGCCTGGTCTCTGTTATATCTTCACGCACATACATAATGCATCGAGGTGTCCGAATTAACCGAAAAGTCGGCTAACTGCATGGGGGGATTCACATGGCCAGATGGGAACGAAAGATATTTATTTAAAATAAATCAGCGGAAATAAAGTGTACACAACTGTCTAAAACTTGTACTTTTCGAAAATAATATTATCGGTGAAGAAAAGGACTAGAGCTCTCCACTGAATATCGAGCCGGGAACGTCTCTGCCCTGCTGTCCAAAGATTGCGGAAGAATTGTCTCGATCGTCTTTCAGAGATATTGGGGAGAGCGAAAAATCCTCGGAGAACAGCTGAACCCACACGCCAAATCCGAAGACCTTCGTGGGTGGTAGAGGAGAGGAGCCTAGTCGACGAGAGGAGCGTTGCGATCTCCAGTACGGATATGATATCGGATTGTGAAGAAAAACTGAACTTGGCACCATATTCCCTTTCTAGACGTTGTTTCACGTTGTTGCTTTTTTCGATTCGTTCTCCCTCACACTACAGCGTAATTGGCTTGTTTTGAAGCTTGAAGGGTTTTGCCACGAAGATCGTCCCTAAATTAGGGGAAGCTTGACTCTGTTTTCCTCGGATGACACAAGAATCGTTAGTGAGAAAACACCATCTTTCTTTTATGCCATCCTTTCCTTTGAACACATGAGTTCTACTGACTGCCAGATATAAACGGCAATTTAACAATCAAATATTACGCGTTCGTTGTGTTTCACAGCAACAGGTAGCTGTCGTTGCTAAGTTATGGAGTCGAAGATCAGTTGTTGCTGATTCGGATTGCGACGAGTCAATAATAGCTCCAACAGAATATTGCCAAATCTTTGAACGTTTCATAGTGATGGCCTACCGCACATTTGCTACCAACCCTGAGTTCGTGGACGGTGCCAAAATAATGGAACTCTTTCAAGATCTAAACACGGAAGTGCTGGACTTATCGATAATAAACGATGGATTTTCGAGTGGTTGAGAACATTATGAGCTTCTACAAAAGGTTTTGCTATATCCATCTAGATTATAACACTGCTGCAACAAACTACATTTTTTATAGTTCAGCTTCCAAACACATTGATACCAATTTGTGTCAATTATCGATTTTGAAGTAGGGGTTATGATCCTTGCACAGGAATCAAAAACATAAGCGCATCAAACTCTTGAGGCATTCTGGATTAATTCCAAGGACCCGAAAATGAACCGCGTGGAGTAAAGCCTCATTATCACGCGTGACATTGGGCAGTATATAAGCCTGTTATTCTGATGGGTTGGGCGCGTTACGATTCCATGTGAATTCTGTGCGGTTGGTCTCCACGTGAAATATTCAGTGGAAGACTCATAGAAAGCGGTGAATGTGCAAAGAAGCTATTCTGTGTTCAATGCGATTAAAAACTTGGTTCAGCACTTTCTCTGTTTAGTTATGGAGATGTTTGGCAGGGTAGATTGCAGTCAACGTGACCTCTCCAGGCTCTGAGGAAGGCGAAATCTGCCGAAACGTCAGCTTGTTCTTGAATAAAGAATAAAATAACATCTTGCATTTGCTCAACAAGAATATATAGAATTACACTGATATCAGTCTGTAGAACGCCTTTGTAACTTGTGTTCTATCTATTTCGATATATCTTGTTTCTTATGCGACAGCCATGACCTATCTCAACAAATGGAACTGAAAAGAAAGCGCCGCATTACATGGCAAAAACTGACCTTTGTATGTCTTAAAAAAAGGTCGATGTCGGTTTTCTTATAACTCCTGATAATCACAATGATGCTGAGATATTTGTATAACTCCGGACCGCAGGTGTTTGCGGTGGGGAACGAACGCGCTTTTTACACTTTCCGTGGACTAACGCGTTCACCACCACAAAATGCGGGTCCTTCGTTTCACCTGTCTCTCAGCTAGTTCTATCGATCAGTACCATCAGCAATCACCCATTAACGGGTTGGGGAATTCCAGAAGATCTGGGTGTGCAGGACGTCCACTCCGCTTTTGAAATTCCCGTCATTCTACAAACCCTCCATCTATTTCCTGCTTTTGTTCCTTTTCTCTCTTTCATCCATCTTTATGTTGATACCTTAAATTTGTCTCCTTATAAACAATTTTTCCTCGTTATCGTTTTGGTTTAATTTTTGCGCTTCAAGAGTTCAATCTTATGGTCTGAGCTATGTCGGCTAACGACGACTTTTACTCCGGCCTCGACCGACATTTCATTGAGAGTAACTATGGATAAATTGAAGATGTCGAGGACAACATGGGGTCACTTATGCTTTTTTATCCAAGAGATCGGCGTTGATAAATCTAAGAAAAAGAATGAATGTGTTGATGATGTTAGCGGTCAGTTATCCTCAAACATGATACCTCACGATTCCTGGGTATATAGAAGGACCCGCATGATGTCATGGTGGACATGTTAGCCCCAGCAAAGGGTTAAAGCGATTTCGACCCCCCACCGCAGACACCTGCGGTCCGGAGTTTGGCAAATATCTCAGCATCATTGTGGTTATTTCACAGAGAGTTCATTCACTGGAAGGACAATAGATAGCCCACCACGAATCCTGGGTGTATAATGATGTTAAAAATGAAAGATAAGAAAGATACTATTAAGATGAGGGAAGTTCATGAGCACCTAATTCAGCAAAGCCGAAGGTGATTAGAAGCAAAATTTTAGTTCTAGGCAAGAAAAGGAACTTGTATGTAACGATTGCTAATTTCATGCAGTATACATGGCTTGCACACATGAAATATATATATATATATATATAAAGGAATGATATATATATATATATATGATATATATGATATATATATATATATATATATATATATATATATATATATATAAAGGAATGATGAAGCTGTCGGCGCCGAAATCAATCCCTGAGGGATGCGCCATGCATTCGATTTTCATTAAGCATCGTTCGGAGGTGATTGAATGCATATCTGGCCTTTGCAATCACTTGTGGTGGCTTACCGATGTATCGAGCCAGTACTGTTATCCTCCCAGACAGGTCTGGCTACAATATAACGACCTCGGAGGGATCGAAGGCTTGGTGGGCCATGGGAGCGGGGATCGATTCCACGTGTGTGTTGAAGGGTGCCTACGACCACTGCCCCACACACGCCCCTATATACACATAATCCGTGCACTACCTGCAAATTGTGGGTTGCAGGACAAATACTGGGTAAGACGTTAGAAGACTTGTTCACTAGTTCTTAAGTAAAAGAGTGTTAAATTCTATTAAAGTGCGCCCATTCTGTGAACAACAACTCCCTAAATGTCGGGTTCCTTGTATTGAAGTCGAGGCATTTCTGCGTCTTTTAACCAGCCATATCCCTATGCTGTTACTCTCTTCAACCTTTGTAATATTTAGGCTTCGCGTCGAAGGGAAAGGTTTTTTGCAAATTATTAAGCAAAGAGAAAAGTCTTTTACTAGTCATGTCTGCTGTATTATCTATGACGAACGGGTTGTCGATAGAGCACAAAAAGATACAGTAAAAACTCTGCACAGCAATATACACGGCTGAAAATGCGTGCATATAATCCAATGCATGTAGTCCAGTGTGTGTTACAAAGATGAACATAAGAGCACCTTTGCATCTCTAATGTGATGACAGCGCGTTGGGCAGCCTACATTGCGTGAGCGAATTCGAACACCACTGAAATGTAACGTTCTCGATTCATTACAAGAAAAGACAGAATTTCTTCTGAAGTCGTTCTTCATGCTTAATTTAGTTCTCATGCTCTTAGTGCTTAAATAAACTGAGTAAACCAAAGTAGTCCCTATTCCCATCATTACTGCCTTGTTATTTTTCTATTATACAAATGCACACATTTCCTATGACAAATAACTCCAAGTCATAGATGAAATCAGCGTGTACTTTTTGCTTTTTTCGTCAGATAACGGAGTTTCCGGTTGAGTTCACTTGAGCTAACCGAACATTACACAACGGGTAAACACCGTAGGCATTGTCACACTACTGAAAACTTAGACACTACTATTATGCTTTTCACTTAAACACTAGTGTAGTCCATAATCAACTTCTGCATCATCGTGATTCCTTTTAATCATAGAGGGAAGTCGAAAGGGGTTCGAAAAGTGGCATTTCCTCTTCACAGCTAGCCAAATCTGTTCAGTAGGTACCACACCCTTCAACGAAATTAAGAGCATCCTTAAAGGCTTGTTTTTGCACTGATTCGGGGAAACGGTAGCTAAAAGCAGTCTTTGGATTTCACAAACGGATAGTTTATTATTAGTTGGGAATCGCACTGCCTATGAACTTCTTCCAGAACACAACAATAGGCCATCAGAAACACTCTTAGGCAAGTATAAAGTGGTATGACATTGGTCGAGAAAGCAGTGCATGGTACTCTAATTATTATAATTTACTCTGAAAAAGCTTAATTATTGTAATTTACTCTGAAAAGCTACTAATTTCTGCTTTATCATTGCACCACTACTCAGCAGACATTTGCAGGATTAAATCTCAGCTGATCGGACTTAGCCGTTTATTTTAACGCGAGTACTTGCGCAATTATAAAGCATTAAAATATGATCGGGATGGTAGAATGTCACTTTTTCAAGCAATTCATTACTAGTGAAATTTTCCTCATAAATTGATGATGTTAGGGGGCTTTAAGTGTGGTTGGTTAGACATGCTGTTCAATTATACATGCGTAGTCCCAGGTTTGAATCCATTCCATCCCAAACAATGCTCCATTTCTGTAGAGTACGAAACATAGTAGAGAACTTACCTGGTATCACTTTTCTCCTATCCACAGTGGCCGGTGAAAGCTTCCCATGAAGAACTAGAAACGAGGACAAGCGAGGAAAAGGTGGAGATCAGAATGTGCAACATGGACTTCACATAGTCTCCGAAAAGGTTTCAGCAGTGGGTTTCATCTCTACGAAACGTAACATTTTCCAAGTTATTCTAAGAATAAATGCTATTTTTAAATCAACCATACCTTCACACACTAAAGAGATTGAGAAAGTCCTCGCTTTTTTTTCAGTTTGTGAATCAAATCGGTCTGCGAGTTCTATTCAGGTGAGCTTTCATGGTGACGAAGTCAGAACACCGCATAGTGTCTTTCGTTCTCATGTATTTTCAGCCTTGTATTCAGCACTTCAAGGGCACGAAAACTCATTTTCTCCATATTCTGCTTATTCTTATTAGATAACTGTGCCTTGAGTATTTCAACAACAAGCGTAGGTTTGTTCCTGCGTGGCGCTTAAAATTTTAGAAAGTGCGTATTCATTACAATTTCACCTGTTGAAAGCGCGGAACGTGTTTTCACTGTAGCACTGCGTGAGCTCCGATGAAGATTTTTTAAAATATTTAAATATTTATCCAAAATATTTAGGGATATTTAAAAAAGTTCCACTTTAGTACCTCAACTGTATGAGCGCAACTCAAAGCCAGTTCAAATCAATATAGTGTTAGAGCAACAACACATATATGCCTCCTTCCTTCATCCCAGCACTTCCTGTATTCAGCTCTTTCCATCGCACCCATTTATCCAGGAAGGTGTACGTTCTATGCTGCTTGAGGAATCTTTTTTCATCTCTAAGAATGTCATCAGATCCTTCAGTTGAGTCGATTCCTATGGAATCCTGGGATAGCCACGTTGTGGTATTCCAGCGGTTTCATAATGGACAATCGATTGGATTGTGAGCTGGTGACAACTTATCGACTGAGAAGATACAGGAAGCTTGGTGGAGCAAAGGCGGGCGGGTTCGAGCCAGAGATCTCGTGCGTATTATTGAACGGCATCTCCAGCACTTCAGTGTCCGCATCCCCAATGTGACAATGAGTTATAATAATACTGTAATTCGAAATAAAGTAGTGTCGATGAGCTAAGAATAAATCAAGAAATTTTGAAACCTCCTTTCTGGAAAACTGTAGGCAGAAGTTAACGAATGAGATTTCTTCGCAGTCTTCCTGAGCTAACTGTTATGTCGAAAGCGGAACTCATTCTTAATTTCATAGTTTCGTTCAGAAAAACATGGAATCGTTCCGCTGTAAAGAGTAGAACTGAAGGTTGCTTTCAGTCACTTACGCATTTATTACTAAGAAGTCGTTTAAAATCAGTTTTTGATCATAACGTTGAAATCTTTTGGGAAATCGTTCAAAATCAGATTTCTCTCATAATAATCTTCTCAGCGGCCAATATTTTCAAGACTACTTTGTCCTGTTCGTCACCCTATTCGCACTAATTGCGTTTCCAGTGCGGAATTGTGGCAGATGAAGTGCCTATTCTGTTTTATTACCAGAAAACACCGAGCTCATCTGTTTCCTATTCTTCTCACTCTAATTTACTATGCGTTTCTAATTATTGTAACTCACATTATGTCGTCGGTAATAAGAATGTGATAAGTTGAAACGCTAGTATCATTTTAACTGTGGCCCTTGAAGTGGGTTACTAAAGATGCCTTACAAGAAATCCAATTTTCCTTGATATTAAGAAAACTTTTTTCCTTGTTCATAATAAGTTAAAATAGAAGGTATGAAGCTCATAATAGTATACCTTACACGACAGAAGGCTCTGCCAGCTCTATTGCGCATCAGGGAGGAATTATGGTGTTACCATTTTGAAGCTTTCAAGCCATTTGGTAATAATGGATTTACTGAGCTTTTGGCACAGTATTTACTAGTGAAAATCGTTTTTTGCATATCTATAGATCTAGCCTCAAACACTAAAGAACTGCTAAGAGATGTAGGCAAACGGTAGACCATATATTTCAGACTAGTCCTATAATCATGCAATTCACTTCCTGCAGTACTAATGTTCCAAGAATTGTTGCAAAATGTGAAGGCTATTAATGGATGCGACTAAATATAAAATGGGACAAAGTATTGCTAAGCATAATATTGCTCAAGTCATAATCGGAATGGTGCGGCTCAGTGGTTAGACAGCCTGCAATACACAAGTAGTCTTTCGCTCGTTCCCCGGTCTAGAACTAGCCAAGCCTCAAGTCTCTCTAGGATCGACAAATTGATACAGAACAAGAACATTGACTGGACACATTAGGTTCCTACGAGTGAATATATGAGCCAACAATGCGTCCAACCACCTTTACGATGCTTAACATAGTCGGATGCACAGCGGATCTCTGAGGAACGAGTCCAAGCTGAACAATTTTTCCTTCTAAATTTTTTAGTGAGCTTGATATGGGTACTCATTATCACTTCTTCGCTTAAGTATGCTTTAGAGAGTAAGTTGAAAAAACTAGCTCCTAACATTCTGAGAGGAACTATTTCAGCCCCCATTCCTCTTTGTAAAACTGAACATTTCCTGAGTTTGGATAGCATCTAGTAGATGGGCTGAGTGCAATATGGCAAATACTGCATTGAAATGCATCAAAGGTGCCTTAAATCGTAAGAATCTGTATGTCCTGGAGTGTGTATAATATCTATATATCAGAAATCTCGAATGTGTGGGTTTCATGAAATACCCGTTAGCATTCACAGTCCATTTTGAATTCTCACAAAATTCATGAAGCGTGAAGCAGTAGTTTCATCAATTGTCTCTTCACATATCATCAAACTGAGCCATCTTTTGGTTGAGTTTTAAGTTGTGATAGAACAGAGTGCAGAATTCTTACTAGTGACATGTTCACATTGCTTTACAACATAACCTAATGATAGAACATAATAAATGCTATTATATTAGGCGAGGTTGGTTGTTGGAGGCGCCACTGCGACACACACGTGGAATCGATCCCCGCGCCCATGGGTCACCAAGCCTTCCATCCCTCCGGGGTCGGCAAATTGGTACCAGACTTATCTGGAAGGATAGCACCACTAGATCGATACATTGGTAGGCCACCGCGAGTCATTGTAAAGGCCAGATATGCATTCAATCACCTCCAAACGATGCTTAATGCATGGCGCATCCCTCTGGGATTGATCAACGTCGAGAGCTTTATCCTTTATCCTTTTATACCAGGCGATCCATTATGTTAAGGAGTCTAGCAATGTTTTTCCTTCCGCTGTAGAGTTGCTGAATGTTTCTAAGTCTATGGACCGAGAAATGTTTCTGTCATCTGCTTCCAATGTTAACAGAAAGCCTGAAGGTGATTTTCGACAACCGACGATAACTTCTCGATCATTAGAGTGTTTCAGGAGTTAGGGAAGAGCATTGTTCTGTGGGAGAAACACTGATATATCGCCCTAATCGTGCATGTGGTTTTAATACATTATTCCTCTAATACTCTTTAGAACTATCGTTTTCAAAAACAGCTCAGTGGTTAGTGATGCAACTTACCAGGAAGCAAGGAGCTGGTTCATCCCTCCCTCAACGCTGTTCACTAATACACGTAGGAATTCCTTGACTCGGTTATCTCGAAGATTTCAAGAAGAATCTACTCGATCAGCTCGAATCTTAAATATTTATAAAGAAGTCCACATCCTACAAGTGGAGGAAACGAAGCGAAAGTGAGAAGTGCTGGGCTCTGCAAAAATTTGGCAAGGGTATACAAAAAAAATCTTGAAAATCGAAAGCGAAATTTATTCTCTTTCTACAATTTCACTTCTAAGTGCCGTAGCCGCGAATATCAAGGATGCATTGGAGCACTCCGTGTCCTGCTGCACGAAACTTCTTTGGTTTAATCGTTTTCATGTTTGGCGGAAAAAAAGCGAAGAAGTTCAAATCTTTTTGCTTCAGATAATCCGGATAATCCGGCTGTGATTTTGAAAGGATGAAGAATTTGCATCCGGTGGGAAAAGATCTAGGGGGTGCCACCGGCTTCTTTCAATTAGTAGTATTCGATATAAGCTGAGATGTGTCATCCTAAACCTTAAAGAGTAATTATTTTTCGCACCTGATGCATTGTACTTGTTTTATTTGAGCAGCTTCGTGTTAAACGTTACTTCTTAGAAATAAATTCGACTCAATCAATACTATAAACTTAAACTTCTTCTTACTCTGTTATTTCGCATCCTGTTCCCTCTGACTTTTCACGATTGAGGTTAGCCCGACTATGAAAGTTGAATTTTTTAGCTCGAGAACTTGCATCAAATGAGAGATGCTTTTTTGCCATGTGGAATCACTTAAAGCGGTATTCTCTCTTTGATAAGCTTACACGAGTTTGATAAATAATCTTTTAAAACATAGTGAAAGCCGCGGTCTATAAAATTCACTCATTCAGTAAGTGGGAGGTTCATTTGGAATCTGTAAACGTTGCTACGTTGCACCTGATAACATCTGCCATCGTGGTCGTTTTCTCGCATGAGTGATGTTTATCGTGTTTTTCAGTATTCACTAAGGACTGTTAATTGCTTCTTTTCTAATGGAGGTTGTTTGTACAAGAAAAAGTCTTAAATATAGCTTTGCGCTTCACTGAATTAGCAAGTGAATTTGGCTTGCCCCATTCACCACCTTTTACCACAGATATGCAAGTATCTCACAGTCATAACATACAGGTCCTTTAAAACATTTCTAAATTGTCCAAATTTGTTGAAAAATTGGTGAAATTAGGTCATTGATTTGTTGCCAAGATCGACTTTCTTTAACCTCGGGACTGATTATTACCATATTTCTGCTGTTGAAGCGCCTGACCTAGTAAATTACAAATCAGTGTACCCTTGCAGGCTTTGAAGAAGGCCATACTGCCGAAACGTCAGCTTATGTGTATGGAAGTAAACGTGTGCTGAATAACAATCTTTTTGATTTGTATACCTTAACTCAGCTTTGCCTATGAGAATGAGGTTAGGATTTCCTGTAAGAATGTCTAGATGTGCTTTATCCGTAATATTATGGTGGAATCGTAGGCTGTAATACCAGATCTTATTGTTTACACTTTCCTTATCACCAATTTAACAGAAGGCCGTCTTCAGGTTATATTTGTTCCAAGTTCAGAATATATACTAACGATATATTACCACATATGATTTGCAACCAAAATATGAATTTTGTCACTTAACTAGTCTTTTTCTACATGACCAGACATAACGTATCGCTTAGATCCAGCATATACTTCATTTAACTCCATTTCTCCCATCTATCACTCACGAAACGACCTTCGAATTTGTGTGTGTTTGACTGCCTCTCGAAAGATTTGGCCTTCTTTACAAACGCCGCTGAGTGCTAGCGAAGCAGATCATATCTAAAATGTCGGGACACCCGTGGTGGATCTTTCCCGAGTTTTCATCACATAAAGTGGACCTGTTTTATGGATTGGAAGAAGTTCCTGTCACTAACACTAGCACTAATTTCTCAAGCGCGAGGGAGTGGGAGGCAACTGAGTTGTATCCTGGAGTGTCAAACCATGGTCTTGCTCTTATTTTTTTCCTCTAAAATCTAGGTCTTAGATTCGGGTGCTAATCAGAAGTTAAGCAATGTCGATAAGTTAGCGGACTAATCCAAGTACGACTGGTGCCCGTACGTCCTTTCATTAGTTGATAAGTAACGGATTATTCTCATCGTAGATCTTTTCATTAGTTCATGAGCGAGAGATTAATGGTCTGTTTATCATTCGGCGATCCATAATGAGTGAATGGTTGACCATCGCACAGTATGACAGAACGAAAAACTTACATTGTTTGCAAAACGTATAGGAGATGGGTGGCGATAGTGATGCCATTCACCACGAACACGGTGCTCATTCGACCCTACCTCGGGATCTCCGTAGTCTTCAAATTGCCACCAGATTTTTTTTGAGCTCAAGTCACTCTCTCAATTCTATATTGGAACTGTCTAGTACAGTTATCTCAGTAGTCGAAGGAGAATGGACTCGACCATCACTCGAGGACGTTTATAACGAAGACAAAGATCTTCAAGCAGCAACCGAACCTACACGTGAATAAAGTTAGAAGACTTTCGTGGTTAATGGATGCGAAGAAACGAGTGGAATTTAAGAACTATTAGGAATCGCACCGTAAATGTAAAGATGGATCATATGAAAAGTGAGAAAAAATTAAACTTATGTTCATTCCCTATTAAATCCTTAAAGCAACCGTAGAAGATTAGGCCATTAAGTCGAATAAGAAACGAGTTTTCATGAACTGCTTCTAAAATCTGCAAGGCATAAAGTACTGACTTGTTTATTCTATTATGTTGGAATTAAAAGTGCCGATTGAATCCACATATATTCCATCCTACGACCTTTGGAATGGAGCTTAAATGTAGCGACAAAGTTTTGCTTTCGTCAAGCCATTATAAACAGTATAATGTGAGTGCAAGTAGAGTTCCAAAGGTCGTAGCATGGAATATATGTGGATTCAATCTGCTCTTTTAATTCCAACATAATAGAATGAACAAGTCAGTACTTTATGCCTTGCAGATTTTAAGGGGTTTAAGGTTTAGACGGAAGTAAGCACAACTGAAAATTCTGCTCCCATTATTATCATTTGTTTTCGCGATAAAAATCCCGTTCCACTTATTGAGCTTCCTCCATACCAACGGTAAAGTTGGCAATCACAAAAAGCGCCAAGGTATCCATTAATTCGCTAGAAGAGGCCTGCTTCAGCACAAGTGGTGGGAATTACGCTAAAGCAAAAGAAGTATCTTCAAGTTTTCTGTAGACTTCTTTATATTAAAGCTTGGTAACTGATTTCACTTTATAGCAACTCGGTATTCGGTCTGTGGTCTCATCGTTGACCGGTCGTCAATCGGCGAAACAAATCGCCACTTTACTCGAAAAATTTTAATTACAGGGCAAAGAGCATATCCTTCGAATATCGAGGATCAAAGACTGCCTCCATTAAAATATTGCGTACGTTACACCACGGATCTCTTGAGGTTTCAGAGAAAGACACATTCAGCATCTCACACATGAAAAACGGTCAAACAACACAAATCCTCGATTCTTAGTCGAACTCGTTCACGTTCCAGTTCGTCTTTATAGGTGGTATTTGGAATACAACGAAGACAGTGGAAACTGTTGGATATTGGAATGAGATCATTTGGGTGGCCCTTCTAATTGTACAACTTGCGAGTGCGTTTGACCGTGGCTTCTTATATTACGTAGCTAAGTAGTTTTGCATGGATTTTCACTAACGACAAGCACTCTTCAGCTTCACACTACAATTGAACACGTCTTTATTTAATAGCTCCGATTGCTTTCCGTGTTGTTTCCCTCTTATTTTTCGTTCAAGCGGATAATGAGTTCCAACATTTAAAAAAAGGTTGGGTATACTGTAGCAGTTGTTTGCGTACATACATTAGCGAAGACTTGACTGAAAGTACATCCAAAAAAGAGTCCAATTTGCTGGAATTGCATTATTTTTCAGCGTTAGCAATATTGGGTTAGAATGGTAGTCTGGAATCCTCCGCAGATTTTCTTAAGAAGTTGTCCATTGGTCTTCGTCTCCAGTAACAATTTGCTTCTGTAAATCACCGTAAACGAAAAACCAAGAATTAATTCGTACATATTGAAACGGCTTGATCCTGTGAGACCTGGCACCCAAATGAAGACCATTTTTGAATAAACCCTCGATAACCAAGATTATTTATCGACGTTACTTTGGTCATGATATGGGTTGACCCTTTGGAGATATTCTACATAAGGTCACGTTACCAAGTATTCTTAGAAAGTGTTGCAATACCTTGGATTCCGTTTGGTGTATCACAATTGGTCGCTCGAATCACTGCAAGAACTTCTTATGCCAAAGGAAACGGTATCGTCCTGAGAAGAATACGATCACATGATGGCAAACCTCGCTCCCATCCACAGTAGCCGGCGTCTTCCTGATGTAAACGTCATGGCACGGCTGTCTACGAATTCGAAGTAGAACGACTGCAGTCAGCATCCTACGCATCTGTGAAGGGCGAAAACGATAAGTTCCCATGCTGGAACCGAACTTCTGCACGGAATGAACAGCCGTCATTTTTGACATTTGCAAGACCGACTACAAAGTCAATGGATGTGTTGAATCACACGAAAGTTCATGACAAACCGTTTAGACAATTAAGCATCTAAGGAGCAAGAGCAAAACTCTTTTTCCAAGCTGTAAGCAAGTAAATGATTTATGTACTTAGGTGTTTCAAGATATTTTGGAACACAGATCTTGTGCATATGCACATTGTTCCATAAAATAAGAGTATATGAATCTGTGGTCCACACACAGCATTTTATATGATTATAGTTACGGAACCATTCATGCGCGCACAGCCGTTCTATTTATCTGCGCCAGTCACTAGCTGTTGTTAAACCTCACAAAATTTGATGAGTACTGTAACTGAGCATCCTATTATTATAGCTCTTCCTCCTCATTGAATAGAGCTGCTAGAAACAGATGAGCCACCGTACTTGAAAAGCACTTAAAACAATTTTTCTTCGTCTTTTAACTAGTGCCTATAAAAAACTTATACTTATGAAGGCGATCAAGCCACACTTTACGTCACTAATCACTTCTGTGTTATACGTTGGCTGTCTGTTGTGCTGTTGTCATATTTCACTGCAAAACTTTGTTTTCCATTAATATTTTGTGATTCACAATTATGTTTATAACGTTCCTGGTATCATTTCCTTACTTAGGCACACAGATAACCTCTATTCGCGCAACGCTCACTTCTCCATTCATTTCATTGCTTTGCAATTGTCATCCAAAGAGGTAATCAAACCCGAATACGACAATGGACTTGGCTATTGTTTGCTGTTCTGTCCTTCTTGTCTTGATTAGCATGTTGAGTTTTTGCCTAATTGTGGGTTGTCTAAAGATCTCCAGGTAGCCAAACTACGGCACTCTGAGAACTTCACCACCCAGAATCGTTTGTTGATCTGAGGGAGATATTCTAGCTTTAGAAATTCATTTCTGCTTTCATCTTAACTGCATGTTTTTAGTTGAATTTGAAAAAACTAGCGGTATTATGACCTTGTTGCTACTAAACTACACTCGAATGGGATTGAAAATTTAACCAAAATAAATTTAAGAACTCTTGAACTTTAAGTAACACAAGCAATCTTATCTAAATGCTAACTGCTTGCTCGCACTTATTGGCAAGCGACAAGCGCTCAACCATACAGAACAGCTTTGTTGGTGCATTATAAAAGGATCGATATTTGTCGCGAAACCTTAGTCTACTAGGTCTGTTTATTCCATACGTCCCAAGCATTATCCACATTCACCATCCAAGGTAAGTTATTGGTAATTGTATTCGATTAAACCAAGAAAGAACCCGTGATCTGCCATTGTGGCCAGCTTCTTCCACTCCACCACTATGTCTTCAGAGCCTTCTGGAGAATCTCAATGACGGATAGGACGACATTAATCCACACTCCTACTTCTGCTGAACATGTGCCCGTATTAGATGACCTTTCAAATTTAGTCTTAACTCATTTTATTTCTTACTATCTTTACCAAGTGACGTAATGTGTTCAGCGCGAAAATAACGCAGTTAAAACCCTCCCGGAGTATAAAAAAATGAATTCTTCAAAACTGCTGCATTACTTTTTCGATGACCTCTAAGGTCATTGCAGATAGAATGGAAAAACTATATTCTTGTAAACGACATAGTCGGTTTTGATAGGTTTTTTGGACGACGGTTTCTTTTAGCTTGTTATCCTAAATGTCGAGAAGAAAGCCCTGCACAAGTCTACTTGTTTACGGCAGCGATGAAACTGCTTGTGGTGACGACTTAGGAGCACATACATTTTAACTGAATACCATGTAACTCTAAGGAAGAAAAAGTTCCTTAACAAAAAGAAATACATGAGAAGTAGAAACTACCCCGAAGCGCGCTCGAGTCGTAAAGAATGATCATTCAATTATCCAAATATCTCAAGTGTTGGTAGGTTTTGGAAG
The DNA here is from genome assembly GCA_018806985.1 of Angiostrongylus vasorum. Lineage (NCBI taxonomy): Eukaryota > Metazoa > Nematoda > Chromadorea > Rhabditida > Metastrongylidae > Angiostrongylus > Angiostrongylus vasorum. The sequence continues at coordinate 112,893 of JADANN010000339.1, forward strand.
AAATGTCCCTAATATGAGCGCTTAGCAACCTACTTCACTGTGACTGTTGTCGTGTTCTCTACTCAACTTAAAGTTATTAGAACAAACCAAAGAAAAATCTTCTCCGGTCATTTTCTTACTATAGTATTTTTTCGGCAGATCTGATTGCTCGAGGGCCACAGAAGGCATCATGGTTTTATTCTATCTCACACGGTAAGAAGTGTGACCATTTTGTCGGTGATGTTCTTGTTATATGCTTGACATGTCATAGGGCCCAGTCATTAATAGCTTCTGTCACGATCACTTGTTAAAGCATATAGGACCAACTGGTTTTTGACATCTTGACGCATGCGTTATTGTCTACAATCTTTCACCCTCTTTAACTAACGCCCTAGCATCTTTTTTCATTCCGAGGCATGAGTTCAGCCCATAGGAATAGAGTCGTAAAAGAGAGCATGGAGATGTTTGTTCTTCTCTTCACTCCATTCCTGATGCTTCTTTTAACTCATCGAGCCGCTGGTTTCGAATTCCTCAGCACTGGAGATCTTCATGCTGTTGCTCGAAACAAATATAACTGGAACATTCAGAGATGTTCGTGTGGTGAGCGTGAATGGAGAACTATAAACGATTTAGTTTTCAATACCACCGTATTTCATTCAAAACCGAACAATCGATGAGAGCGGCCATCATTCGTTTAGCGTGCCTGACGTTTGATGTAGTTCCTCATCAACATGAAGGTGGTGTTACTACCTACCTCTCATTTTCCACTCCACTTTTCCCATGTTGCCATGGCGAGTGGTGGGCAATAATCTTGGCGAAATGAAATCGTAATCTAAAACTCATCTCTTTGCTTCGAACGTAGTCTGTTTCCAGAACGTTTCGTAGTGACTTTTACCGTCTCCATGGAAAATTCTTGTGAACTGAAGACAGAAGTTGCTGTTATCTAACCCTTCCATGACCGTTTTTTCTTCCAACTGAGTTATGGCATTAAGTCAATGAATGTGATTAGATTTAGTGAAAAGGAAAGAAAAAATTTTGTATTCTCGCAACACTTCATTGAGTTCGCATGGATACCAGCGAGTTGTGCTCATTGCGATACTGTAATTGCTCACTTGAGTTCCTTTTGTCTAATATTCTATCAATTTGCTTTCAAACGAAATGCATGGATAGACAACGGCCATTAGAACATTGCACCACAATGGCAGGCTCGCTTTTGGTCAACGACACGGTTCCTATTTTCTTCCACTAACTAGTGACTCTGAATTCCGACAGTTAATGTGGTCTCAAAAAGACAACCACGACGTGGATGATAAATACCTTTTTTTAGATTGTTCAGCTTACATGAGGTTGTTATATATGTTTTTTTCGGCTAGCCTGTATATATCTTTGTCATCATTAAAGCTGGATTGGAGGAGTCGATTGTCCACAGCCATTCATTCTTACCATGTGGGTCTTGTTGATCACACGGAGTCCAATCCAGTAGCACACCATACGATTTAAGGTAATCCGGCGTCGCCCTGTATTCTCAAAAAATCTAAAGAAGTATCTTCATTATTCTTATTATTATTTCATTATTATTTCATTATTCAAGTAGAGGTTAAGTGAAAGTCGGTTTGGGAAACTATTACTTCGCTGCGTATTAGCTTGCTGTAGGATGATGAACTCTCGTAATGAATAATTGTCATTAACAGTCTGCAACCAGTCAACAGCCATCCTTTATGAAAGAACGCCGCACACTGGCCATACTTCATTCGAGCGGTATTTTCACTGGATTACACGGTCAAGAAGATCCACATAGGGAAAATGAGTGGCCGTGGGCAATCGACTCGTATGAATTATGCAGTAAAGAAGAGGAAGTCATCGGAATAGAAGCTCAATAAAGCTTTTATAACAACCCTTTGCAAGACCGAGAAATCTGAAGGAAAAAGCTGTGTGTCGTCAGTATTCCTGATAACGGTCACCTTGGCATTGTAACTGCCAGTGTTCCGAGTGGGATTGAGGCTGCTATTCCTACTTTCTATTGCATCAGTCACTAATGACGCTTGCATCTGCTTCAAGTGTAATTTTATCCCTTCTCTGTAGAGCTATTGAAAATCCTCCCGCAAATTCGTAGTGAGAAATTTTGTGGGTTTAACAAGGCATCTTCCCAAAAAGTTGCCCAAAGAAATGAACTAACGTTTTCAAGAGGAAAAGGAATTTTTTCACTGAGGCGACCATTCACCATTATGTGGAATTTTTAACAATAGCGACATTAATTAGGGAAGACTTCTGATTTTCTATGTGATATATTGTCATGGTACTCTACTGCTGCAGGCCTCTACTGGTAATTTTGGCACAAGAGCTCATGGGATTATGCTTTATCACGATGAATGTTTTCGTGTTTATGACATGACACATTCAGACAGGTTTTCACCTTATTCGTTCCACTTATTCCTCTGGAGGACAATCTTAGCATTCAATACAGTACCGTGGAAAATTATCTCGATCTTTTCTTGCCCGAAACTCTTTACGGGACGAACATTATCAGAACCAGCGTTATTCCCTGCATTTTCATCAGTGATTAACACTTTTATATTGGGGCTCGGTCGCACAAAACACTTTGTTCATTGCTATATGAGGCAAATATGTTATTTCGACGTGTCCTACGTCTTGAAAGTGCCTTAATTTAGCGCCCCATGTGAACGTGCCGCGTTTTAATAATCTCTAATGTACTCAGCGCTGTGGTTTTCCCACCACCCACCTCACAAACATGTAGGTGGCAATCTCCCACTTGGTACTTCACGTAATTGAGTGATATGATCATGAACACATCCTGTAGCTTGTTTTGTTGTTGTGATTTTTAACACCTTTTTTCACTTTATTCACGACTAACAGCTTTATTCTCAAACATACGAGCGCTCTTTGAGAAACAAACGAGATATTCTTGCCAACCTTGTTTTTTTGTTTTATTGACGTCTTATAACGCAACAAAGGTAATTGCTGCTTTGTTATGTATTCTCGGCTCTTTTGTCTTCTAAACGAATTTTCAGCGTTGCTGTGGGGAAGATTGTTAAAACTTAGTAATTTATATGTGCCTGAGTTGTGACAAACAATGTCTCGTCCATGGCTTGTCAAGGTATTTGTAATGCATTTGGAAAATATGTGCTCCTTTTGTTGAAGATACTACTGCAAAATTTTTCTCCACTTGTCTTTGATGAGAAAAAAAAACAAAAAAAAGAAAAATAAAGTAACAAAGAAACATGTTTCAACAGCGTGACTCATTTATCCCTTGCGTGAATAGTCATTGTTGCTTAATTGGCTAGCTTACACAACGTTGTCACAACAGTTTATTGTGCCTAACAATCTTGTTGTCATCTCCGTCTCCAGGGCCGGAATGAGTCGAGTCGAGAATCCACAGCAGCCGTTGTTTTTGCGACTTCTGTATCCGGAGTTCTCGTATCAAGTCGAAGCGAGCGGAGTATTGAAAGAATGAAGTGGCGTCACTAGGCACACCCTATTTAATAGGATGGCCTCGCAACTGTTAACGTCGTGTTTTTTACGCACCCAGCAAAATCCTATGCCAATTCAACTGCCCCGGAGGAATCCATTGGTCGGCCAACCCTACGGGAAGAATCGAAAGACAACGTGTGTATCACAGAGCACCTCTAACTATTTTTGCTACATGTGCTCTGTGTATTGTAGATGATAAAAAATGAAGAGGAAAGTGATTTGCTAAATTCTTCGTGTGGCTCTTGTCAACGAAATACAGTGTCTAATAGGCATCCTAAGCATAAACTTGGTTTTCGGATTCGCCTAGAACTTATTTTTGAAAAAGTTTGATTATCGCAAAAGAAAGTAAGATCGCAATGGTGACTGTGAGAAAAGTGAAGGTCTTTCATTTCATTGCGTCACAAGAAACAAAAGTATCTAGGAAGTGTACATCGTTACTAAAGGACACATTGGCTTTGCTTTATTTCTGACGTCACAAGGAGCTGAATGATTTCGTATCTTTTAAGAAAATGTTACAAGCATTTAAACTACATTAGAATACTAATGGAAAAAATGGCAAACGAACTGCTAAGATGTTAATATGAAAAGCGACATGTTCCAACAAGCCAAATTGAAAAAGTGTACTATTACCAGATGACGTATTCTGATTGGCAAACCAACAGTGTTAAGGGTTAACCATAGGAGGGAGGGGCCGGCGCAAGGAAATCGCTCAAGAACGACTTGTAGGCCGGAAAAACGCCAAAAAAGACTGGCTTTGGTTTGCCTGATAAAGATAGATAGACATAGATAGATAAGGATAAGATAGATATATAGATAAAGATCTTCCTGATGTTCCACAATACTTGAAACTGCTGTTTTTTAATTATACATTCCTACAGAAGACTCTATCACTGAATTCCTCGTTTACCAGAGATGAAGCTGTCGTTCGCAATCGAGATGATACCTAATTTTATGTGACTGCCTAATTTTCGGCTGCTTCAGACAAGTTCGTTTTCAGACAAAAAGCGATAGTTTTTCAATGAAGAGGACTTGAGGGGACTTTATTCTATCGCTCTAGGGGTATGCGTGCTATGTTTACTCATACTTTCTGTATATTACTATGGTTATATTCACCATATATAGAAATATGCTGTCAGCATTTAAAAGCGTTCTGCCGTTTCTGCTGAGTCCTCTTCCGCTTTCACTTTTCTCTTTGTGAGCAAACGCGAGATTGTTCCTGGATTATTTATTTACCCACAAAATCCGATATTTCGGCGGATTTTTGCATTTTTCAGAGTCTGCAAACGGCAGATTAACGGAATTTATTCAGCCAAATAATTTCATGACCTCAGCGGATAAAACATAATACATAGATTTCCACTCGCATTGTAAACAGCTTCTCAGACACTCGCCATTTTGCCCTCCATATGTTTCCCAGCTGTTGTTGGAAACCAGTAGCACTGGGCCTTACATGGGTGAGGGAATATGCAGGGCTTAGGTTAAATAATCGGTATAAGGCATGCGGCGATGTCAAGTGCAATCATAAGACACTTCTTCACTGCGGTTCATCTACAGATATTTAGGAATTACCCAAAGCGCTTAAAGAGTTTTACGCGCAGATGTTTTGGATTCCCTGTGCGAGGACAGCGACTCTTACTTCAAAATTTTCACTGTTCTTTCTATATGAAGTATGCGGGCTACGTGGACTGTTTTGTTGGACTTTAAATTTCCGATCCGAGTGCGGATATAGAATGGTCTATCCGTTTCGACAACGTATTCTTCTCCACATTCTTTAAGAGACATTAGATAAATTGCACCCGAACTCATGCAATCATCTTTTCTACCATAACGGCGTATTATGCAAGTGCACGTTGCGCCTAAAGTGTCATTCGGTGGTGTTTAAAGCACTCCTACCGCTTTCTCTGTGCTGGCCCCTTTTCAGCAATCCTTTGTAGCTTTACTTTTTGGTTAGAAATGAGGCGCAGAATTAACTCGACTTTATTTTCTCGATACTTCATGTTTGGGAGCGTCGTTGTTCCTCTAAACCTCTGCTGAGCAGCTACTGTTTCGTAGCAAATGCAAATGGCAATCACGCACCAAATTCGAGGATTCCTCGTTCTGCTATATTCCTGTTTATAAGCTGGTGGCTGTTCGAAATATGTTTCTCACAAGTGTCGTTTTTGTGTGTGAACGGTGAAAGCAGAGCTAATAAACTAGTATGTTTTTGCTACTTAGCTTTCCGCACCATTTGGTGATGTAGCCGTTTTTCTCTCTTCTTTCTCCTTTCTTTTCAAAAAAAAGAAAGAAGAGAAAAGACCAACGCATATCAAAACATCTGCGTTGGATAAGTTAGCCAACGATTGCAAGAAGTGTCGAGAAAGAATTCTGTGAATCAAAATAAATTATCGGAATGAAAATGAACCCCATAGAGGTCACACCGGCCAGAATGTTGTGTTACAAATGACTCCGATAGAGGTTCAGTCGTTTCGAATGTGTTAATGTTATCCACAATCGGATTGCAAAGGATATTTTCAGGCTAGAAATAAGTAATATTGTTTATGAGGTGTCCAAGATGATGACGCGTGGGAGACCATAGTGCAATGTGGGATCATCGCTCCTTCTACTACATGTTCATAGTCTCCCCATTATCGCTTCTATTCAGAAAGCTCCTTACTCATCCTCGACAACAGCGACGAATTTCGTCATTGTAAAAATATTTGTTGAGTCCTAAGTGAATCTACGTCACCGTTTTGTAAATATTTTCGTCGCATAAGTACATTTGCCACGTCAGTACTGATAACTGTTATGAAAAATAGTGTAACAAATTCGTTTATTTCATCTACTTCATTTATTCCACTATATAGTTCAGTAGGGTGCGTGTGACGCAGTGGCCGGAGGCGCTCTGCAACACACACATGGGACCGATCCCATGCTCCTGGCTCACTAAGCCTTCCATCCCTCCGGGGTCGACAAATTGGTAGCAGACTTGTCTGGGAGGATAGCAGCACTGGCTGGATACTTCAGTAGGCCACCGCGAGTCATAGAGGGCAGATATGATTCATTCACCTCTAAACGGTGCTTAATGAAGGCGAATGCATAGCGCATTCCTCAGGGTTTAATCAACGTCGAGCGCTTTATCCTTTTATTTAGTTTTATATATTTCAATTTAACAAACCTTTCCTGTCCACCAGTTCACGTTCTCTTTATAACATTTTTTTTCCATAGTAAGTAATTGCGCTTAGTATTCTATTAAATGTTTAACATTGAAAATTAATAGAATTTCACACAACGCTTTATAGAGACAAGCCCATAAAGGGCAATGAAGTTTTCTCTTGGAATAGTTCACATGCATATTTTCGTATTTCTTTTCGTACTACCTTTGGTAATGCTGCCATATCGTGCACACAAAGCTCTTTTATAATAAAATCTAAGAGAACAATGGCGCGCAACGCTTTGTAGTATAACCACCATATAGAGGGAACTTTTACATAAATCATATTCTGCTCTTTATTAAAAATTGAAGCTATCAAGTTTGCCATTCTTCCCGGATCTGCAAGTTCGTAGCAGACTTGTTCGAGAAACTCCATTCCCGTAAAAAAAGACTGGTTACTTCTTTTGGTGAAGATCTGGGATAGCACCAGAGCCACCATTCCGGGATTCCAGGGAAAAAATCGACTAAGGCAGAGTTTAACGATGTCCATAAAAAAAGATTGAAATCTTCAAGCCTAAGACGAAACGTTCCTGCTTGGCGGGTGAGAAACGATGAATCGAACAAAGGTGTACATGATATCGGAGTACGTAGGTTAAACAATGTGATTTGAAGCTCTTAACATTAATTGCATTTCTTTCACACTGCAAATGCTTACATTTTCCTTGCTATACCCTGTCATTCTAATGTGGTAATCTACCAATTGAGATACATTCGACTAAGTAGGACCAGTTTTCTTTGCAACCTCAAGTGATCCCAGGGAGAGACATTCGGATTTTTGAGCGATTCGTGGTTTTTCTCATTTTATCATTTGATTCAGGAGATCTACAAATTTACATGAGAATGAAGTTTTTGGAATTAAAGCCAGAATACTCAGAGCTCTACCCCATTATTTGAAATTGGATCCGAGAGAGAGTTGTAGGCGATTTTTTGCTTATATTCCCGAGAATGTGTAAAAGAGAGCAATGTCTGTTAACAATGTGTTCGGTTCCACATGTTTTTTCTGGAATGAAATTCAAAATTCCCCACAAATCCTTATTGTGTTTAGAGGTGCCTGTGAGTGTATGTGTTCGGTCATAGCTGCTATTATGTCTGATTTTCACTTGTGTGGACATTGTCACATTTATCTCTTAAACATTACTTCTTACCTCTTTGCGAAACCTTACGACATAAGTACAAATAGAAGGAAAAAGTCATTATATTAGGGTGGTAGAGGAACTAGTAACGACTGGATGCAAGTCGCCGTGCAAGCCTAGTGCTGAGGTAGATGTATTGCTAGGTTAGCTATTCGCCCTTAAAAGGATAAAAATAGAGGATAAAGCTGCCGTTGTTGATCAATTCCTGAGTGATGTGCCATGCATTCGACTTCATTAAGCATCGTTTGAGGTGAATGAATGCATATCTGGTCTACACAATGATTTGCGGTGGCCCATCAAGGTATCAAGTCAGTGCTTCTATCCTCCTAGAGAACCTATCTGTTCGCCTTTATGCTTTCGAAATATGTTTCTACCAACATGTTATCAGATTTTGTCATTAATTCATCAGTTGCTGGATATCTTACCGGGAATGTCGAACACATTCTGAGATTAGAAGACCGTGTTGTGAAGATGAATCCTGGCTGTGTATTCTGCTTGACGTCAGTTCCATCCACGGCTAAGCAGTAAATCTTTATATTAAGGGTATTAAAGGATACTATTTCTACTGATGTTGTCGTACCTGTTATCGTTATCATTGTACTATTACTTATGTTATTATCGTTGTCATTATTAATATTGCAGTCATTCCTACAATACGATCCCCTCCACAACGCTATCCACCAATCTCCCGTGGGAACGAACGCCTTAGCTCGGCTATCTCAAAGATTGCAAGGAGAATCGACCCGATCGGCATTATACGACATTCATAAGGAAGACGAAATCCTGAAACAGTAGCTGAGACAGCATGCCAAATGTTCAAAGATCATTAGGGAAGATGAATGCGAGGGAAAATGAAGCGAATGCAAGAAGTGATGGATTACCACAATACTTGTGATGACGGGTCATGCAAAATTCAAAAAAAAACTGTTATCGGAGACTTCATTACTAGATAAAAAAGGTTTAGCAAAAATGAGTACAAGTTCGGAATACATTTGGAATGAGAGTGGAAATGGTTCCACTAGACTATTCTCAACAGCAGGCGTCTTCCATGGACATTCAATTTTATAGAAGAAAGGAAATCGTCGTTGAAAATGGCAGTTGCTCAGTAGAGGGGACCAATGGAGGATTCGATCACATTTTCACAGAAGTAAGATGGTTCCTGTTCGACAGTACCGCAATGCATCTTTCTGTACTGGATCTGACCTTTCTCCGCCTTTTTTCGTGCGAACCCATAACATAGGCTGGGAAGGAACTCTTGTCATTGCACAGAAAGAAGAAGATAAGTCGTATATGAAAAAAATTCTGGATAAAACTGTTTTATCAAGAATGACTGGAATTTCTACACATAGTTATCCGACGAACCAAGAGGTTGTAATGAACACGTCCGATTTTCTCCAACAAAAACACTGGATCTCATAACTTGCTCGAGAAAAGGGGAAAACTGGAGCCTAACCCTACCGTAATAAACACGAATTCAAAGGTCTACCTTTAAGGATTCTAAATAAACTAGGCCTTTCGACTTTTTTTTGAAAATTGTTTATAGGTACAATGGTCTAGTTATAAAATTTGGAAGAATAAGTCAGATTTAGTTTGACAAATAAATAGGACGATAAATCTCTCGGCGTTGTTCAACCCCTACGGGATGCTCCCCTGCATTCGACTTCATTAAGCGTCGTTGGAGGTGACTGAATGCATATCTGGCCTTTACAATGACTCGCGGTGGCCTTCCGATGTCTCTGGCCAGTGCTGCTATCCTCCCAGACAAGTTTGGTGCCATTTTTGTCGACCCTGCAGAGATGCAGGACTTGATGAGCCTAGGGCGCTGAGATCGATCCATGCGTATTGCAGAGCGCCTCCGACCACTGCGCTACACGCGCCCTCGTTTTAAGCACGACAACATGCAGAGAGTATCGAGATGTGACCTTGGCTAGAGCAGTCAGATTTGGTAAGCAGAATAAATATTCAACGCGAAATTCTAGTTAACCTAAGTATTACTGATTACGATGATCTGTAGATAAACATATTCTATCATTTCATTTTCGATTGGTTCGTAGGAAAAAAAACCAAAAGAGCGAAACTCGTTATGCTTCACTGTTATGTTGAAGCCTCAGAAAGTAGTCTTTGTAGAATATCGGTTTACCCAACTGAAGAAAATCAACAAAATTTTATCCCGCGCCATGCGTTTTAGAGCGTTTTTTACGGTGCTGTCTTAAATGAGAGTATAAGAGGGTGAATCTGCTGCAAACGAAACGTCACGAAATTGATTTCAGAATCGATTTTTTAAGTGGTCACCCTAGGGGTTCTACGGTCTTCATAGTATACTATTGTTATTCCTAACCATCATCCAATAATGATGCTATCCAGGGATTGGCGTTCTACTTTCTTCAAAGTATACTATTGTTATTCCTCACCATCATCTAATAATGATGCTATCCAGGGATTGGCGTTCTACTTTCTTCAAAGTATACTATTGTTATTCCCTCACCATCATCTAATAATGATGCTATCCAGAGATTGGCGTTCTACTTTCTTCAAAGTATACTATTGTTATTCCTCACCATCATCTAATAATGATGCTATCCAGGGGATTGGCGTTCTACTTTCTTCAAAGTATACTATTGTTATTCCTCACCATCATCTAATAATGATGCTATCCAGGGATTATCGTTCTACTTTCTTCAAAGTATACTATTGTTATTCCTCACCATCATCTAATAATGATGCTATCCAGGGGATTATCGTTCTACTTTCTTCAAAGTATACTATTGTTATTCCTCACCATCATCTAATAATGATGCTATCCAGGGATTATCGTTCTACTTTCTTCAATGTATACTATTGTTATTCCTCACCATCATCTAATAATGATGCTATCCAGGGATTATCGTTCTACTTTCTTCAAAGTATGCTATTGTTATTCCTCACCATCATCTAATAATGATGCTATCCAGGAAATGGAATTCTGCGCTATTCGAAGTATATTGTTGTTATTCTTCGCCACATCTAATGATTGCGCTATCGAGGGAATGAGCTTATCCATGTGTTTCCGAATAGATCTATTAATCACTTGCTTGGTCCAATAACACTATCGTCTTGAAAAAACACTCCCATTCTTTGTGCAGAACGTGTCAAAGAACAACATGGAAATCACAAGCACTCTTTCGAGCTAATGAAAATTACTCTGTTGATTCAACTTTTGAAATGGAGTGGAAAGGGTTTTCATTAATCGTGGAATACGTCAATGTTCCATATGTTTACCTTCCAGGAATGAGGGATATCGGACATTTAGAGGCCCGCCATATTCCTAGCTAGTGGCTCGATGGGAATAGATCGGAAATCGTTTTTGCTTAGGCCAGAAAAAAGGAATAGTCTTCTTGAAGTACTCTCTTTTTGCGCCCAGGGCGATGCCCTAATTCTCACCCCTTTATGGACTAGCTGGTTCTTTTGAAAATGAACGGCAATTTTTCATTAACTAGAGGGCTTTGCGTGATGTCAACACGAAAGGATTGTAGAAAAAACCTTGCTTTGTCGTTCTATATCTATGAATGATATTTACTACTATGGTCCTTTATACAAACAAATTTCGGCCAGTACTCGGAAGTGTTATGCAGGTTACGCGCCTCTATTTCGGCATTTTTTTATGTTCGCACGCTCTGTGTCATAGCTATCTTTCACTAAGTAATTGGAATTGAAATAGGTTGTATAGACAGATTAGCATCCAAACTTCTTGTAACTGCAGTAGTTCGAAGAACGGTTTATTGTATATATCTACGTGCAGAATAGAGGTTTTTTCACTGATGTCTAGTACAAGCCTATGTTCTACAACTATCAAATCGCTATAAAAGATATATGAAAATAGGTATATTTGTTGAAATAAACCAATGGGGGAGTGAGCCTTATAGACGTCATGCCGGCCACTCCCGCGAAAAACATTATGCCACCTATAGTTGTAACTCGGCGCGACAGTGTTAATGTAATTGAATTCTAAAGAAGCTTTCCTGAAAATGATTGTTACATCAGTTTTAAATGGCGTTTTTCCACCACGTCTCGTGGTTCTTCGATTGCGTACACGTAGCTTCGTTTATAATAATAGACGTAACTTTGGAAATCACATCATACATCCCCCCTCTTCATTTGTTTGTTTAGATTATAACCGGCGCAGCTTCCTCATTGAAAAGACGTAATTACGAAAATTGTTTGAAAACTACTGTAACACTTTCGGTGAGTTTTTTACATTTTAGAAAATCTTCGTTGGAAAATGAAACTGCTACTGGGATATTTCTTATTTTTTAAAAAAATTTTTTTCTGAAATATTTTCCTCAAAGCTCGACAAGAAGCCATTTCTAAGTTGCAACCTATTCAAGTAATTTCCTCCTTCTTCCTCAGTTCGCATAGATGAGACTACCACTTAAGGTGAAAGAGTCTGAGTGAAAAAACCCCCGACATAACAGTATCTATAATGAGAGATTTACTATGATTTACATCGTAAATTGTACCCGTGCTTTCCATACAAATGCCAATTTAAGCGTTAACATGCCTTAAAAACCTTTTTTTGACTTTTTTTCATTTTGTATGTCTGAATTACTATCTCTAAGGCCAACAGAAATTTTCTTCTCCATATTGAAAGACGAGTGTCAATGCTTTAGGATCTATCAATAGAAAAGATTATGTATATTCCCGCACAATGCTCCGACTGAGCGAAACGAGTAGCACGTTGGCTGATATGCGGTTTAACACACATAGCGTGCAACTTCAATTCCGTAGACAACCACGTTTTACATCATCCCACTTGGTACACCAAATAAGGCCAAACTTGTTTATGAATCTCTTTTCCATCTATAGGATTTAACAACGCTTTATTATGTCTATACCAGAATTCTAGGAAGAATCAACTCTACTTGAGTTTTAGAATATGTTTAGAAGAGAACAAAATCCTCAATTAGCTAAACCCAGCCCAGAATTCGAAGAAGTTGGTGGAATAGGGGGGCAAGGAAACGAACCAGATGGAAGAAGTAGTAAGATACCCTCAATACTAGCAGTTAGTACATGTGAAAAAAGCTAATTTTATTACTAGTTCAATATTAGCCATTTGTTGGCGTGAAAAAGGAAATTGAATTTACTATTATGTCTATGCAATAAAAAATCAGTGCACGTGAAAAGCGCAGTGGATGGAGGTGTAGTTCAACAATACAGAAAAGTTGGTTGGTTCGGTGGGCTAATTATTCTTAAGATTCGTCTAAAATCTCAAGATTACCATTAGGATTTTCCGGAAAAAAACTCCATTTAACCCACATGGCAGACGAATTCCTAGAAACGCTTTATCGCAACTATCCCAGAATTCCAGAGACCAACTACTCAAGAAGCTTTCGAGGCCACTTGTGTAGAAGACCACTTTTTCAAGCACAGCCTAACAACCTATTTGCAAACCTTAAGAAGTTTGCGGCAGAACTATGCGAGAAAAAAGAATCGGATAAACTATTGGTGGCAAGTAGTCTGCACAATATATAGAGACTACTCTTTAGCTCGTAGAAAATACTCTGTAGAAAACAACAAATGTTTTATCTCTATTTCCATCCTTGAACTTTAAGTGCACTTGCACTGAGCTCTCCAGAACCTCACTTCTTCCGTAGTCCTTCTATTAATTCTTGATGCACTTTTTTCACGCTTTTTGTGTTTGACCCTCCCAACGGTTTACCGCCTCATCGTGGCAGGCCGGTGTCCCTGGGTTTCGGGCCGCGATGTACAGCAGGGAGATTCGTCCCCCGGCAGGGCCTCCCATGCTGAGAAGGAATCCGACTGTTCTATGAGGAAGCTCAGCTAAGAGTAAACCAATACTGAGATCCACTACCATCGTAGTATCAAACTAGTCGCGTGGTGGCAAATCTCTATCTCATCCGTAAGGGCTGTGACTGCCTGTGGTGGTGACGACCTGGGGCAGACTTTGGCCAGGCTGACCTTGCGACTCCAAGGAAACACAGTGGCGAAACCAGCGAAACTCCGAAAAAAATGGAAATTATGCTAGGGTCTGCGCAACCAATGAGGATGGGCCTCCAGTTATCTAAGTAATGTGTTTGGCGTATGCTCGGCCAGTGAAACAGCTTCATCAAATTGCACTAATTGAGGAAAGATGAAATAACATCTTAACTCCGCCTACTTCACAAGAAACATATCTTTCTTGTTTACTTACTTCCTTCTTAGTAGAATTCAGTTGTTGAGCTTTCTACTCAATTAGCAGTATTAAACTCTCTCGGATGTCCACCGTACTCGCACACCGTTCTAATGACTGATCCGTTGAAGTTGCTCTTATACTGATGTATGCCCATTGTTTTCGTCATGCCGCTGTTATTTTTATTGTAGTCGGAATTAGTTACCCAAGTTTGAGCTTCAAACTGAGGTATTCAGTATAAAGAATACTTTTTGTGGCAATCGCGAGGTTGTTATTCAGCATACATTTACTTTCGTACACAAAGAACACATGCAACACAACGGCTGCTGACGTTTTAGGCAGAATCCCCTTCTTCAGAGCCGCTTTCACCTGTCTTCCACCATAGGAGAACGGCCGTTTAGAGTCGCATATGGTTGACGTCTGGAAACAAACGTGTGCTGAATAACAACCTCGCGATTGCTGAAAAAAGAAAAGCGACATATTTATAACCCAATGCCGAGGTTCATAGAAAGTCGGTTCTGGGAACTGGTGTGGCAATCGCAAAATCGCGGGAACTCCACGTTGAACTGAATTCCGTAAAATATGTGACATAGGGTAATGAAAAAAAGCAGAAAAGACATCGATTTAAACCTTTCTTTCGAACTTCTCATTTGCAAATTTTATTCTGGAATGAGTTCTCGATTTTTTTGCTGTGTTCAATTGCTGCCTAAATTCCTCTGGCCGCATTTTTGCAGGATTATGGGCGGTTTTGTATATGTAAGTCCAATATTTCATCCGAGTTGCATTGTTGTTTTTATTGGATTCGGCAGTGCATTAGATTTCAATAAATGTGGTTTCATACGCGTATTATGTGTTGGTTTTGAAAATAGAGAAAGCTCAGAACTCACTGTGATCGTGAAACTTCGATTAGTCTCATCATTACTTCTTGTTATCAAAGCTGACGCACTATCTTTGTCGATTCATGGTTTAAACTCTAAATCTAATTAGTTATCATCTGTGCATAATAATTTTGAGTGAAAATCTTCGATGTGGTTTTGTGGTAGCGAAGTGTAGTCTTATTTGCGTTAGGTTACGAATAACATACGCATAATCTCAGCTACCCTTGAAATCTAGGGTTCTTTTTGATTCAGTGGAAAGCGTGTCTTTAGACAAAATATTTAGAAAGAAGTATCGTCCGTTTTGACGCTTTAGCTTTCTAACTTGATGTTTTACATCGCCTATAATGTACCGAACACCAAGTCTTTTCATTTTGTAAAGGTTGCATGGTCAACAGATGTGGTCCAGTGCTTTCTAGGAAAGTTTCTTTGGAATTCTTTTGTAAGCTTCAAAAAGCCTTTCGAAATCAGAAACGTAATCATTGGTCCGAAAGCATGTTCTGAGAAGAAACCAGTTCCTCGTTTTCGCCGTTTCCTCATGTTTTGGGAATCCATTCATTTCATGGCTACGCAAAAGTCCCAGGGAACTGCTTCGTGATGCATTTATCATTTATGCGAAATACAACCACAAGAATGTTGAGATATAAGCATAACTCGGATCCTTAGCTGGGCTTCGAATCCGCGACAACCTTTCAGGGGCTCATATGTTATCTACTCTACCGATTAAGGCCTTTGCTTTGCCTCTCTGGCAGCCAAATTTTTACTCTGCGTGTGCTATCAGCAGTCATCTACAAACGGGAATGGTCTACGGTGCGCACAAATCGGCATTGAATCCGGAAAGGGTAGTCGCTTGTTCGAAGTGCAGCTGAGGTTCTGAGTTTTGGTCATATCTAAGCGTCCTTGTAGGTGTTATTCCACATAATGCCTTGCCTTGAAAAAAAAAGGATAAGTTGTGAATAAAAGTTGCACACTCTCCATCCAATCGCCTAAATGTTGTAAACATCAAAGTAGGACATGTGTCTTAGAAGGAAGATTTTCTACTGCATGTAGTCCGATAACGTTTCATTTGCCGCTGTCATCTACTTCGCTTTCAACATAGTAACTATAAACAGTTGTTTTTTTCTTGTTTTTGCAAAGGACATACATCTTTTTAAAAAAATGTTAAAGCTCTTGGCTTTTGGCCACTCCCTGAAGGATGCGCCATGCATTCATTCGACATCATTAAGCATCGTCAGAGGTGATTGAATGCATATCTGGCCTTTACAACGAGTCGCGGTGGGCCATCAGTGTATTGTACCAGTGCTGCTATCCTCCCAGACAAGTCTGGTACCAATTTGCCGATCCCGGAGGGATAGAAGGTTTGGCAAGCCTGCGGTGCCGAGGTCGATCCCATGTGTAATACAGTAAACCTCCAACCACTGGGATTCACGTGCCCCTACGCATTTCCATATGCTGAAAAACTAATTAAATTAAATTTCTCACGGGACATTAGGGTAGTGGGTCAGAAATTAGGCCAAGTTTTAGTATTCCCAACTTTATGTGACCTGTTCATGGGGAAGACGCCTAAATTTTGAGTGTTACGGACCTGTTGGTTTTATCGAGAACAGTGTTTTAAAAAATTGGAATATTTGAACGATTGGAAGCGTGAAAAAATTACAGAAGCACGAAGTATAACTCTTTATTTGCTGCCCTTCATTTTTCCTTCTTGGGTTATTACCTGAAATACAACCGCAATGAACGTGTACGTTACCATTTACTACATGTCCGCTATGATCTATCGCACGGGCACGTTGATCTCAGCATTTAGAAGTGTTTTCAGCCTATCTTGTATTTTTTTTTCTGTATTTTTTTAGAACCATCTATTCCATAGGGTAACAAGGATTCATTATAGTGACTAGAGTTGAAATAATACAAAATTGCTACCAGTCAATGAACTCGTGGTTATTTCTAAGTGCAGAAAGCAGACAGACTGTTGACGAGTGCCACAAAATTTATGCTGGACGTGCTATCCATTAATTACAAAAGAAAACGACCCATATGGAGGTCAAACCGGCCGCAAATCCCCCTTAAAAATGACTCCCGCAGAGGTGACCTCATCGCTAATGCGTTAATTGGCTGATAAATGGGGTCATACACGACTTATTCACCTTGGGAAAGTCACACATGAATCTCCTTTCTTCCGGGTGTTTTTTTTGCCTGGTTTGGCAGAGCTTTTTATTAACACAATATTTCTCAAACCGACCATCATTTAACCTCGGTTGGTAACAATGAATACCTTCTTGGATCGCCAAGCTAATGGAATGATGGGTTATCCGTTAAAAAAACAAATTCTTGTCGACGGATAGTTGTTGTCAACACCAACCATCGTTCATTAAAAAACGCTGCCAGACGATGTGATTTCACTCAAGCGGTGCTGCACTAAAGGAGATCCGACTCGATACGCCAAAGAACACGCCACATTGAAAAGTCGAGCGGCTGCCCACCGTCTACTTAGATCCTCGGCCATACGGAAGACGAATACGCCGAAATGTTGGTGGAATAAACATCGTTATCAACCTCACATTAACTCAACAATCCATGAAGGCATTAACACGATAATTTGTCGAACACAAATGTTGTGGCGGATATCATCGGATGGAAACTGTTCTTTGCAGTTGATATTTTAAATAGGACAAATTTTTTAAAGTTTTTTTTGGGTCTGATTTTAAAGCACCTGCTAGAACACCCTAATAGACGGCAAGTGTCAGCTATGAGAAGAGTACTGGAACTGTTTGGCTGTATTCCGTGTTCCGCACACCTCGAAGCTGATAGTTACCTTTAGTAAAGATAAACAAGCAGAAGTACTTTTGCTAGTAAAGAGAACATATGTAGTAGATGCGTGTAGGGACATCCTGGCCGGTATGAGTCTCATGTGTCTTAGCATGTGGGTAGGTGAAAACTAGACATCCTCCCACATGCTCACATTCTCCAAAGTTAGGCGGTATCAGCATTTTAGTAGAGCAGTGTGCAGTCTTATTTAGAGCGAATCTCATGCTGTGTACCACATGCTTCTTTCCACATCTAGATTGCCACTACACTCTGGGGCAAACCTTTATCGCATAAATTATGCGTATTTTATAGGTGATCGTCATATATTCACCGAATCATCTGCCCTTTCTATATATAGCGGCGTTACGACTAGAGAAAACCCACAAAGCCGTGTTTAAATACTGTAGCTTTTTATCGCTCGCTTTTCTAGAACTTCATTTTATGAAGCTATACTCTTGTGCTAATATGTTCTTATTCCTCACCACTTAATGAGATAAAGTGCTATGAAGAATGAGATTTTATGGGAATTTTATTGCCTTAATACGTTTATTGCTATACGAGATTAAATGGCATAGTAAGCGAATGTGAAATAAGCGCTAGTGTCTGAGGGATACTGAGAATCATAAATATCCCATCTTTTCTTGCTATTCGAATTAATCAAAATTACTCCTATGCATCGAATTCCTGGAGAATTTCATTATGTAAAGGTTTTTTTCCTTCGACGCGCTGTCGTTTTTAGTATCGGGAGTCTTGACGAACGTTTGTGAAAGGATTTCAATTGAATATCTAGTCACGATGATGTCACACAGAGCTCGATCTTCCCTCATGATTCATTTTTAATTACTGTAGAATGTATAGACAAAATCGAGTCTGCAGTGTGACGCTTTGGCAAAATAATTCTTTCGTTCAAATGCTTTTTGTAATCGTTGTTATCACATCTGCTGTAGTATGAGTCATATAGCACTCATGTGGCGGTGAAATCCACTGTTCAAGCTTAGAAGAGCATGTTACTTGACGAGTGCTTATGGCGCAGCGATTGCAGGTGCTTTATAAAAGGTATAATGTCCAGAGCTAATGATGTCGGCTCTCCGAGTTTTTGGTAACAAAGGCCGCATCAAAAAATTGGACTTCTTTCTTTAAGACATGATGTTCAAAAAGGTTTTAAAACGAATATAGTACTCTTGAAAAAGTTTTATAAAATCGCAGAGTGGTAGAGCAAGATCTCTTATACAAGTTTGTCGACTTTCCGCGTCTTCATTTACTCTACAGCTGCATGGTTTCAAAATAGTTTTTAACTAAAACCGTTAGTTACAAGTCTTCACAAGTTTTTTGAAGCTTCACTTTCCATATTGCTCTTGCTTCGTGTGTTTTTTTTTCAAACGAATTTCTCTTTTATTATGCGAAACCAACCACAACGATGCTGTCGCAAAAACTTGGACCCGGGCCAGATAGAACCACGATTTCCGTTTCCGGGAGTCGCGCATTACACACTGCTCCAAGGAGGCCCTTTCTCTGCATTTCTCTCAACTAGTTTTCTATCTACCAGTGCCATCAGCAATCACCCCTCAAAGGGATTGATCTGAGAAACAGGTAGCAGTCGAACTTACAATGCTCAAGTTTTGAGAATATCTCAGCACCGTTGTGATTGATTTCGCACGACACCCTGCCGTGAAAATTGTAGTAAGCAGTAAATAAAGAAGTAAGCATATTCTTTTTCCACCTAATGAGATGCATCAGAAAATCTATGTTGTTTTCGTTGAACAAGGATGAATCTACGTTTTTTGATATAAACTGGCTTTGACCACAGCTTTCATACCACCGAGTTTTCTTTTTAAAAAGTTTCTCACTGCTTATTCCAACAAAGCAGGTTGTCCAGTGTATTTCTGCTCAGAGTTTTCCAGTTCTATCCATAACTAACCTCCTCGTATTCAGCGGTTTTTTTCACATGACTCTCCACGTTGACAAATACTAATTGCCCGTCTAAGCCTCAGTTTTTAAGAAGAAATCTACATGTTTTCAAAATTTGCTTTTGATTTCGCCTTACTATCTTTATCCTGTTAGATTAAAAGTCTTGACCTTAATGTACAAGTCCAACAAATTGTTTTCCATCTATTTAAGACGTATTAAACAAAGTTCCTCTTCCTTATTCTTCCAACTTGTCACACTTTGTAGAAAGCTTGATCATCGCAGTCTATCGGATTAAACGAACTGGTGGCAGACTTGTATAGGAGCCTAAAACATCAACTCGATACACTATTTGGCCTCCACATGTACGGGCTAAATATGCAACCATTTCTGTGATACTGGTAATGATATCGAAAAATGGAGTGGCACATCCATAGGAAATTGGTTAACTGCAAACGCTCTATCTTTCTTTATTTTCCACTTCACGTGCTATTTTCATTTCATAAGAAATCGTACAGAGCTAATGATTCACAGATACAAGCCATTGGCTTGGTCATTTTGCTATTTGTCTGCAAGATAATCCGCTGTTTTCTTGATGAGCGAACACGTTGTTATTAAACTACTTATTATTTCACAATAGCTGACCTTTCGCTGTTTTGCCTCCATCAGAGTCTGGAAGAGTCAAATTGACACCCAATCTACCAAAGACTTTCATAACTCCTTATTTTCATAATAAACAGCTTCTTTCGAACACTAGGCATTTTGTTCTTCATATGTCCTCCTGTTATTATTGTAGATCAGCGCCATTCAATCGTACATTTATGAGGATTGTGCACGGCACAGGCTAAAAAGTCAGCCCGAGGTATGGCGCGAGGTGACTCGTGATCCCAAAGCATTCCTCCTTGCGGTTCACTTTTTGGATTTTTGGAATTTAACTAAAACACACCAAGAGTTTTGCGTTGGAGCATAGATTCCTGTTCTAGAATAGTGAATTTTATTTCAAAATCTTCTCCGTTATGTCTTTGAATCTTAGGAGCGCTTTGTGATTTTCTTCTGAACCAAGCTTACACGATGTTAGTATAAAAGCTTTTCTTTGGTTAACGTTTCAACGTCTTCGCCTTCTTCACAGCAATGTGGATCCTAGTCGATGATCCACAGCTAGTCGTTGTCGCCATGTGTTTGCGCGTTGCCGCACCGTCCATTTCATTGACCACCAGCGGCACTATATAAAATGGCACCGCTGAATGAGGTTAACCATTCGAGCGGTGCTCCCTCCACTGCTACAGGGCACACTGCCCACCAAAGAGCAGATTATATTGGATGGCGACAATAGATCAACAATTATCCTGTATAAAAGCTTACACCTCCCAACGGTTCATCATCTCATCGTGGCTGGGAAGTCTTCCTGGGTGTTGGGGCTTCGATTTACAGTTGGAGGATTCATCCCCAGCAGGGTCTCCCAAGGTGAGGAGTCCGGCCGGCGTTACCATCAGGAAGTCCAGCTGAGAGTAAACCGATACCAGGATCCACCACCGTCCTGGTATCAAAGTAGTCGCATGGTGGCAAACCCTAATTCTGATCCACAAGGGCGGCGACTGCCTGTGGTGGTGACGACCTGAGGCAGACTTAGGGTAGGCTAGCCTCGGGACTTCAGGGAACTACATTGGATAAACCAGCGAAACTCCGAAAAAATAAAAATTATGCTGAGGCCTACATAACCAGCGAAAACGGGACATCTTAGTATTCGAACGGTGCTCTTTCCATTGGATTTAAGTCGATGCGAGAACGAACTTCTACAGCACCACAACGACCAGCTGTGGATTATCAACTCGGACCAACTCGGCTCTTAGGAATGCCAAGGTGCCGAAATGTTATCCGAATAAAAGTTTATGGCAATCTCAAGTTGCCTCAATCATATATGAAACTATTTATTATTATTACCGACGTTTCGTGAAAGTCAGTTTTGAAGATGTTGCCTTGTTTGACTTCAGAGTTTCCAACTTATACGTGGACGAGGAGTGATCTAAACAATACACCAACATATTCGCTCTCACAAGCTTTACAGGAAATTAGGTACATCGTATGCGAACTGAAGTAATCATCTTCTTCACCACTAAGGCAGTTCAGAGTTTTGCATAGAAGGCCACAAAAGCAGTTACAAAGTAGTTGGCGTCTTAGAGTCTTCGGTGTTATTTCAACCACTGCTACCGAATACTCTGGACCTAAGCTTTTTTAATCACTACGCTGACTTAGTTTCAGACGAAGGGCAATTTAAGAAGGACCTTTTGCAGGACTATGGGAGCATGGGTCTCCTCCTAAACCTGCCCCGAGCAGCAATCGTTTCATAGCCATTGAAAACTATTATTTGAAGCTCCAACCTCGTGAATTCCTCCTCGATTCCATTTGATGTCCTAGCCGTTCTTTGACAGGTTGAAGCGTTAAAATTAACTATCGGAAAACGGCAACGTCTATAAATGGTACAGAAAGTGAAGTAACAAAAAGCTAATCGGGTTCATCAGCTCTGCACTCACCATTCACACACAAAAGGGGGCTTGTGAAAATCATGTTTCAAGCACCAACCGGAATTTGGACAGGAAGAGAACAAGAGGAAGAATCCCTGAAATTAGCGCTGCCAACAGCCATTCTCAATGGCTACGAAACTGTAGCTCCTCAGGACAGCGTCCTGGAAAAACAACACCCCAAATATTATGTTTAGCTAAAATAAGACCCTCTTTATCATTTCCTTCATTTGCAAAGAAAAACCCAGACGACAAAAAAAGGATCGTTCTACAGAAATTGATAAAAGTGATTGATAACACCGAGAACTTTACAACGTCAGTTAGTTCATAACTGCTTGTATGACTGTTACAACGGAATATTTTATAGTATTCCGTAGCGGTATAGATAGTGATTGAAGGAGTTCAAGCACGGTTTATCCGATCCCTCGCAAAGTGTGTTAGGATGAATACATTGATGAAACGGATACATCACTCCTCGTCTGTGCAGAAGAGCACCTACTTGAGCTACTGAAAGTCGGACAAAACACTCCATCCACCAGACACTCATTTGGATCAAAGACATAGCTGAGAAGATCTTAAGTTAGAATCCTACCCTTGCACCAAAATCCAAAACGTCGGCGCGTAAAACTCTTACAGTGTCTTATATGAATCTCAGAGATCTAAAAATCGACTGCAAAAGAGTGCCTTGTGATAGCGCGTAACCTCTTGCTATATCACAGGTAGATTGTTTGATTTACGCCAAGCACATTCCTCGCCTATATAAGACTGTGTGCGACTGGTGCTCAACAGTAGCTGAGTGACTTATTAAGAACATAATGGTGAATGTTGTGGGTTGTTTTTCATATTCGTATCGTTGTTTTTTTACCCTCATCCCATGAAGATAATTGGGACCAGGTGTTGATATGCCTGCAAATTTGAAATCTTTGAACTTCTGCCCTCACCCACGCGGATTCGTCAGCCTTAAAGTGGAAAAGCTCTAACACGACTGTCTCGCGACTCTTAGAGGAATCATCTCAGTCACCATCCAAAGACATTAGTAAGGAAGACGAGAATTCTCAAGCAGTAGGGAGAAACAACACGCAATTGTTCGAAGAACTTTGTGGACGATCAGTACAAGGGGAGCGGATCGAATGGAAGAAGTACTGGATCCGCACAGTAGATGTCGAGGCAGGTCGTATGAACTAAATAAAATTTAAAAAAAAACGGACGACTGGCATGGTGTGGTGGTGAACGCGTTACTCCCCCTGAAAGGACAGTAGCGCGTTCGTTCCCCATCGCAGACACCTGCGGTCCGGAGTTTTGCAAATATCTCAGCATTGTCGAAGTTATATCTCAGCATAGTTGTGTTTAAATAAGGGATTTTCTTCAAGTAACTAACAACCTGAACATGAAATCTGGTTTGTGGACCAACCCTCATTCTAATAATCTCTTTCGTTTGCACCCAAATATAATATAATGACGAGAAAATGTCCTGTGTGGAGTTTAAGAAATTTTCTAGAAGATAATCCGCTTCATGCAAAATCATCATTAGGGACTTTGAGAACAAAATTGGAGCAAGAAAAACCCTCAAGAGAATAAGAAGGTGAAGATATTCACATGGGAGTCGGAGGGTATAAAAAGGATTTGGAAGGATAATAGGGTAACAGATTGTACGAAACTGCGTCCTGCAAATTCGTATTTCCAGAAGAGTTCTACTCAATATTTGAAGTGGTACTCTCAATATGCAAATAAGGAAGTGAAGGATATTATAAAGCGGTCTTGTTTAAGCGATTTTGCTCTTGTTTTGAACTTCTATGTTTGGTTATCTTTGCTCACTGACATGTTTAGATAAGATCGAGAGCGGATTAACCGATATAACAATGAATATGTGTGGTTCCCTAGAATTAGCCCTTCACCACCATGGACTGGAGGACGTCCTACGCCGCAAGTATGGTTCTTTGGAGTACGAGGCGGCGAGATACTTCCGGGAGAGGGTATTGTGAAAGGCCGACACCTTAAAAGCTAAAAGAAAAGCCTTCGGAGTTGCCCATTCCATAAGATAAGAGATGCGCCATGCACTCTACTTCATCAAACATCAGAGGTGACTGAGTGCATATTTGGGCCACTTGTTTAAAAAAACTTACATTAACTGTCTGCAAGGTACAGGTAGAAACTGTATCTAAGTAAACCATGCCTACTCCTGGAGGGTATTACAAACCACACGTGGTAATAATTTGCACCACGACTATCGAGACAGAACCGGATTAACGACTTATAAGAAACCTCTGTATAAAAGCACAAAAAACTAATCCGTAGGAAATTTGTAATGCCCTTCGTTTAGTATTGAGGCAAAGTAGGCTTCAGCTTCACCAAAAGTGAATCCAACATCCGACACTTTAATTAAAGCTACAGTTGAGAAGCTTTGCTTCCACAAAGTGCTCAATAAGTGCACGAAGCCAAGATTAAGTTTCCCGAAGCCACTGATCATCCACCTCCAGCAACGTTCTTGGAACTTTCGGAACAACATGAGTAGGCTTAACATCCTAGGAGGGTACATGTCCTTTAAACATACTAACAATGTAATTTCAAACGACATAGAGAAAAAATTAGTTGTTCTCTGACAGGAAAACATCTCGTGTTTTCGGTGTGCGCTTTTTGGTTCGATTGTGAAACTTCTTTTTCAAAAATAGGACAGCAATTTCTGTGCGCTTTTTTTTTCTATCTTTGGAGTTTCGAATTAGAAGGATTTTAGGGGCCAAAGCTTATGCTTTTTTCAAAATGGGCTGGATTAAATGTCGTACGCCACGTATGGCGTTCTACGTGAGAACCCATCTAATCATTGATACCGAAGAATCTAATGCTCAGTGAGTTTCGAGTTCATCTCACTGATAAACGTAAATTTTTGTTCATCAGATCGACTATATTATCGTCTTAGATTAATGAAAAGCTTGTTTGACATTGTTCCCAAGTGCGTACTTGTCGAACGTAAGACACGGGACCACAGGGATTCGACAACCACGTGTGTATTGCGAGACAACTCTAAACACTGCAAAGCGCTACAGCACACCTGCTGTAAGCGTTATATCGTGCATTCCTGTTCATCTGCTATGACACTACTTATTGCATAGCATTGTGCCTCCTGTCACGATATCCCACACAGCTGTCAGATTTATCTTTAACTCTTATGCGGTGGTTTCCAAAGAACATGCGAAAGTTTTTCCATTAACACTACATTCCTATAACTATGTGGGGCCTAACGAATACATGACTGATGAATAAGACTATGCAGACTACTTGAAAACCGAAGAAAACAAAGAGGCGCCCGTAGGAGCCATGGTATGCCTTTCCAAAGACGACAACTTAATGAATATATGACAGTACAATAGAGCTCAAGAAGATTGGAAACACCACGGAATTCAACAGCACGATCGTCCAGTTTCATACGTCGCACAATTTCAAAGGAAGGTGACGATCACCATTCGTAAATTCAAAACGAAAACAGCATTGGACGAGTCTTGTTAGTAGTCGAGTAACTCGAGCGAGCGTCAGTAAATCTTCCATTCTTCCCTGTCGCGAGCAAGAGTAAGCCAGTGGGTTCTCAAACCTTTCCTTGAAATTGCTCTAAGGATTCGTTGAGCATCATACGTTTCTTCCGCGGTTTTCATAAAGAATTCTGACCATCGCTCGAGTCGGTGGCCTTCCTGCACTGCGTTTGACATCCCGAGAAATCTAGTCACTAACGGCTCTAGTTCATCGGTTGTCGTTCATTCGCGTTACGTGTCCGGCCCAACTTGTCTTCGACTGTTTGGCGCGCAGAACGGCATCCTTGATTTTTGATCGCTGACGCTGCTCAGAGCTTCAGATCCCTTACCTTAGTTGCGTGACACGAGATAGTCCTAGCATCGTTCTTTCGACTGCGCGTTCAATTCTGCTTACCTAATGACCAAGTTTCTGATGCATACCTTAAAACTGGAGGAATCATAAAGTCGATGTGGTCACGGAGTCGAGGGGGGGTGTTCTTTGTTTCACTTCATTAGATCTTCGATGCACTTAAAGCTCCTCAGGGTGCTCGCTTCCTCCTGCTCAACTCTGCATCTTATTCGCTTATCTCACAGATTACCTTACGTTGACGTAGCTAGAGCATTCAGCTATATCCATTCTGTTGAGCGTGAAAGGGACATATGAAACCAATCCGTTATTGATCAACATAGTTTTTCTGAGATTTAGTCTACAACCAACATTTCACAAGCGTTATCGAGTCGACTAACACTAGTTCTGCGTGGATTATAATTTGTGTTGTATGAACGATGTCACCAGCAGCACGAAAATGATGTAATTGTCAACTATCGATTTTGAATCTCATGCTGTCTCATCCTCACGTTAACATGACGTTCTGGCAAGTGGCAGTAAATAATTTTGACAAGACGTATCGCCTTTCTAACACTTCTTTTTTTCATGGATGTTAACATCGTTATGGACTGGTGATAGTTTGGCTGAGATTTTTTTATTTGCTTTTTATTTATTTTATTTGATCGCTTTTCACATCTACTGCCTGGACCCCAGAATTCTCACACTCGATTCGTTTTCTCGCATCCATTGTCCACAAAGACCTTCCAGTCCATTTCATCTTGAATGTCGTAGAAATTCCAGTTGCTGGTTGAGGATTTCCATTTCATCGTGAATGTCATAGAATGCAGGTCAAGCAATTCTCCCTGGATTCTTGGGATAGCCGGACTGGAGCGTTCCCAGTTGGATTGGAGAGAGTGATTTTTTTCTGCCTAGATAAGTCCGGTACCAATATGCCGGTCCCAGAAGATGGATGAGAGGCTTGGTTGACCCGGAGCGAAACCGAACTAGCATCATGCATGTGATGACGGACATCACTACCTCTGTGATTTCCGCCCCATGGGAATTTTTGTACAGCTCAGAAAACATCTCTGTACACTGAGTAGGGACGGCGTGACTACCTACAGTTTCCATGAGTGCTTCCGTTTTAACTGAGCCCAATAATTTCTATAAATTACTACAAGTGAAACAGAGCTGTCTGTTTTACTCTTGCAGTACTTCAGTGAGTCTTGCTATCGTGTGGATGTGGTGCATTTTGGGAATCCTTTTTGAAATTCTGATTGCTCACTTGACTGTCCTTCGTCACTGTTCTATCAATCCTCGTTAGGGAGGATTTGAGTGAGGAGCGTATAGACCACAGAGTCTTGCTGGTCTCCCATTGAATAGGAACCTTGCATTTTGACAGGTAACGTGTGAACAGCCGACGGACTGTCTTGATTTGATAGAGACTGGGGGGAGGGCTTTTTCAGGTATTCTGGTCTTATTCTGTCTAATCATGTAGACTTTTTATAACACCAGGCAATATGGAATAAGCTATAGCAAACAAATAGAAAAATTTTTGCGACCACAGAAGTATATGTGATCTTTGTATATATCTAAAATTTAACTTTTTAAGAAGTAAAAACTCAAGGGAATTGGTGACGAACTCCATGGTTCCAAATTTTCGAGCGGTAAAAAAGGCGCTTGCGAACATATACAGTGCATTGGGGAACACCGTCGTGATCTGTTCGACGAAATCCTCGAAATCTAGGCTGCGATGGAGAAAAACGGCGAAAATTATGTTTTCTGGGTCCCAGAAAGTTGGATTTCTAACGTGGTAGAACGAGAGGGCACGCATCTTATAGGCCAAAGCCTGTATAGTCCATCAGTTTTATTTTAAATATTGTACCTCACCATGAGCTGAAATATGTTGGGCTTGATTTGAAAGTGGCCATCATTTTTGATAGTGTGACTTCCACAATAGTCACGTCATTGCACAACTGTTAAAACCAGTGTTACAAACCTCTGGCCCATTTTATTCTGCATATCATGTTTATAGAGAGCAAAATTTGACTCCAAACTTAATAGAACTTCTTTTAAAGAGTAGCCGAATGCTGACTTATACATGAATACGCAAGGGCCAGAACACAGATGTAGAACTTTGAAGGTGAACTTGATGACTATTTTCGCCAGGTGCACTTTAATTAATTCTACAACTTTTTTAGTGGAAAGCCTAATAAACATTGTCTTCTACCGAAGGCTTAGGAACTCACAGCAGTTGAAATTAAGTAATCCTAAAAAATTACCTTTTAAGGCATGCTTCTTTAGCGTTATTGTTTTTTGTCGTAGAAAAAAAACATACGTCTGTATATTCCATGTCTAATGCTGTGCTTTGTTTTCTAAAACATTCAAATGAACCTCGAAGGACTTCTCCAAACTTTCCTGCAGTTTCAGCAACAGTCATCTTTGCAGACCCATTTTCCAATGCCACGCCAAACGACCATTCGTTCTGTTCTGCCTACTGTAGACTAGAAAAATATTTGCTTCACGACTAGTCGTAGATATTTCGAAACTTGGTTCACCCTTCAGGTTCTTTTTCCAAAGCTTTTTGGCATTTAGCTACTGGAATGTGTCCAAAGCCTCTGTGATTTCTAACTATACTGTCTTTAATTTTTAAAAAAAAGCTGGTTATTTGTCGTGAAAGATGTTCGTTTGGGCATCCGTCAGAATTATCGACCTTCTCTTGCGGCATTCAAAACTTCTAGTATCAAAGACTTTTCTAGATTTCCACGTCCGGCTTTCTATTAACCTCGGCATTGATCAAGTAATTCTTCGTATTCTTGTTGAGCAAACACGAGGTGTTATTTTTATTCTTTATTCACGAACAAGTTGACGTTTCGGCGGATTTCGCCTTCCTCAGAGCCTGGAAAGGTCAAGTTGACAGCAATCTATTCGGCCAAACACCTCCATAACCAAACAGAGAAACGCTAAAAAAAGAATTCAATCACATTTAGCACAAAACAGCTTCCTTCCACACTCACCCCTTTCTATGAGTCTTCCACTGAGACTATGTCGCGTGGAAACCAACCGCACAGAGTTCATATGGAAGCGTAATATGCCCCCTCCCATCAAAATAACAGCCTTATATACTGCCCAATATCACGCGTGATAATGAGGCATTCTTCTCTGCGGTTCATTTTCGGATTTCTGGAATTAATCCAGAACGCCTCGAAAGTTTTGCGCGCTTGTGTTCTCGATTCCTGCGCGAGGATCGCGATCAGTGGAAGCCTCACAGAAAGCGGTGAGTGTGCAAAGTTGTGTTCAATGTGATTGAAATCTTGGTTCAGCGTTTTCTCTGTTTGGTTATGGAGGTGTTTGGCCGAATAGATTGCTGTCAACTTGACCTTTCCAGGCTCTGAGGAAGGCGAAATCCCGCCGAAACGAAACGTCAGCTTGTTCGTGAATAAAGAATAAAAATAACACCTCGTGTTTGCTCAACAAGAATACGAAGAATTTCCTAGATTTGTCATGAGCGGAAACTAAAGGAGTCTGCAAGGGTGTTTAAACCTAGAGGCATTTGATATTTTTTGGAGAATTTGTAACAGCGACAAACAAATAGAGAGCAAGAAGGATTGCCAAAAAGGCTCGGAACAATGAAGAAAGTATGAATGTGGAGCTTATGAAACATCAGAGGAACTCGAAAGGCCACTGGACCCTGCATTCGCCCATTAATAAGGTCCTTCCATTCAGTTGATACGAAGTGATTACGCAAACTTTGGACAATGCAGTGCCAGATCAAGTACAAAGAGGATCTTAATAGCTTTTCTGCAAATCTACAATGGGAGTCACCATTCTAAAGCGAAATTAATTAAACCATGGAAATGGAAGTGTTGCAAGGTGACACTATCTCCCGATGGCAAGAACGTCCAAATTGGCATTTACGTCTCTAACTTCATAATCCCTTGCACATTAATGCACTCTGGGAAATCCGTGCGTTACTTAAGGGCAAATTTTTACGACCGAAACCGAATGATATTAAAAGTTTGTTGTACCGTGAATACTGAAATGTGTAGTCGGCAGTGCTTCTGTTCGTCAACGGTCGTGGAATTTTTTGCACAAATCAAGTCGATAATCGAGTGACCGAACACTGTAGAAAGGCCAATAGCTAAGAAATAAATAAGCTTTAAGCGGGCTAGCTGTATTGCCTGTAATAACATATACGAAGCATATTTCTTATGGGTTACGTTTTTTAAATTCGTAACTAAAAGGTAGCAATTTTGCCCCTCCCCATTTTACTACATCGCTTCTGATTTCAAATTATAGTGAAGATTCCATTGTAAACCTACTTTCACTAAACCTCGTATAAACTAATCAGTATTTCTGTTCTTCCATAGATGCTTTTGGTACCAATTCTCGACCCCAAACACCTCTGTCTAGTTTTACACAAGGTCATTTAATTGATACCACTTTTTTCTCCTTCTTTCTATAAACTAATCAGTATTTCTGTTCTTCCATAGATGCTTTTGGTACCAATTCTCGACCCCAAACACCTCTGACTAGTTTTACACAAGGTCATTTAATTGATGCCACTTTTTTCTCCTTCTTTCGAACGAGAAAAAGATACCCGAAACGGAGTTAGCTTGGCACTTTAATCGTAATTTATTTAGACGCATGAAATCCTACAAAACGCGAATATCGCTGTAGATGGAAGTGTCTTGTACTAGAGACGTGGTTATTGGCTCAATCCCAAAGTCACGTGATCACCAACCTTCTTTCTCTACGGTCTTAATACTAGAGAAACAGCTGCACAGACGTGATATATCGGTATAGGCCTAGTCGATAAAGTGGAATACATAGCACCTCTCTTATTAATTAACCAGCACCGAGAGCTTTATTCCTTATTTCTTATGTCAAATTAATACCAGCTAAATTTAGATGAAGTACTGTTTAGTGTTAACGTTAATAACTTCGTGACATTCTTCACTACCAGTAATTTTTTGGGCCTTAAATCTCTTCATGGTATCTGGAGGATGTCACCGGTAATCTTTGCTTTTAAGGCATCAGGCGGTCTCAACATATGATGTCTGTGCCCTTAATCCACTTCCGTTTTATGGTTCACTATTATACATAACTAGCTAATGTCTGCCGTTTTTGTCCTTTAATCTCTAATCTTGGCAATCACCGCGTTTCTATCTTAAATCTTATCTTTGGCATCTCACAACTATTTGTCCTGTCCAGTTTTTTCTCCTATATGAAATCAATCAATGAAATAAGCAAGTAAGCAATTATTAACCTTGATTATAAGAAATAATAGTTAAAAGTGCAAAACATTAGCAATGAAGGATGACATCGATCAACTTGAAAATGCTTTTTCTCAAAGGAATATCCTGAGAAAATTTATTGAAATCTTTTTTTTAAATCCTCATAATATTCATTAAGGTTCATTTAATGTTGCAACTGTGGGTCAACATTAACTAATCACAACGACTACGACAAATTTTTCATCAAGCAGTAGCAAATGCAATATATTCACTTAGTTTATGTGCTAGAGGTATCCTGCAGTATACAATGGATTCGCTGTTGGTTCGATTCTGGGGCCCTTGCTACATGTTCACTGAATCTTCCATTCCCATACGTTGGCATATCGGTACCTGACTAGCTTGGAAGGATAAAAACACTGACTCGATATATTGGTAAACCCCTGGGAATGTATACGTCAGATGTGCATTCACATTTCCTTTATGATGCTTGATGAAGTGGAATGCACGGCGTATCCTTAGGGATCAATCAACGCCAAACGCTCTATCATCTCCTCTTTAGTTTATCAATGAAGTGCCAAGTCTCCCTAGATATCAATTTTTTTCTGCGTATTCTAGGACTCATGTGACTAAGTATTTTTCATTGAATCCTTTCTATATTAAGTAATGTGTGCGTTATGTTGACACTTGTAATTTAAGTCTATTCATTAGTCCGACTTGCTACTGGATGAATTTGTATGCTCTAAATGCTATTGCCTACATTAAAAAGAGTTCTTTTTGGAATTTTCTCTAATGGCTTCTTTTAATGTATGATCCGTATTCTCGGCTTTCAGATGTTGCCAGCAGCGGTCGCGGGTGAATACCCTCCTCCTCCACTTGTCGGGACACCGTTTGCCCAAACAGCTATACCATACTCGATCTTGTTCATCGTAGGAACCCTTGGAAACACTGCGGTGCTGGCTTACGTGTTTTTTATCACTAGGTAAGTAAAAATTCTATTGTTTCCTTTCGAGAAAAAACGCTACATAGCTTATTCAACTTTTTTAACGAGAATCTGGTTTTCGATAAATTTTCCGACATAACAGTCTTCTTTCTGGCGATTCTGCCGAAAGGTCGGCTACGATTGCGTTTTATGTGTGTTATTGTATGGAAGTAAACGTATGCTGTTTAACAAGTTCACGATTGCTGAGAAAGAAAACGACGAATTTATAATCCAATACCGAGGTTAATAAAAAGTCGATCCTGGGTACAGTCCTTTTTTCTATTTTAAGAAAGATTAGAATTAGAACTTTCAAAAAAAATTGATGAAGAAACTTAAGTTCTTAAACTTTCCAAAGGAAATGCGGCAGAAGCAATCATGGAAGATACATTGTAGAACAATATCTTGCTCTACTGGACGGAATCCCGCTTGTCCGTTTGCTTTCGTGTTCAAAATATGAAGCTTGAAGCAATGAGGGAGAAGAAACATATGTCACAGGCTCCAGTGAAATAAAAATTGCGCCATAGCAAAAGGGAAAGCTTTGTTCTGTAGGCAAAGATTTCTAAGTTTAGACACTTTTTATTATAATTGGTAGAACTGTTCATGGGCAGAGATATGTTGTTTTAAAGTTGAAATTGTGCACTATTTTGCCTTGATGCCGCACTCACGCTCACCAAGGCTTCCATGCCTAAGAGGTCTGCATATCAGCACGAGACTTGTCTACGAGAATAGCAGAGCTCAATTGAGAAAAAAGCTCATCAGTAGTGCTAAAAAATCAAATATGCATTTATTCACCTCTACGATGCTACAAAGGAAATGCATGGCGCACTCCTTCCTGAGAGATAGATCAGTGACGCCGAACGCTTTATCCTTTGTCCTTTATGGTATCTATCTCCCCCATTTCTTATTTTTTATACGTGATTCACCTTGTTTGTGCGGCTTTCTTTATTTCCTCACTCAAATCTGCTGCAAAAAATCCCAACGAGACAGCTCACTTTCATTTCAATAAGGGAAGGAAGATTTGACATCATTGACGCACTACAGAAGTGCTCATTACTCTGAGGCAAAAGTGCAATATGAGTCCTAGCTTCATGGTAGCGGTAAAGAAAAAAGCTAGTGAATGGCATTTAGAAACTACACTAATTAAATAACAAACAAAACGAAATCAGAAATGACGTCAAAATGTATTACTTTTTTTCCATCAGTTGCGTTCATGTCCATTACACTTTGTTTAAATGACCTGCTGTCAGACAACGTCAAAATTTTTTGCCTTTTGTGTCAACATTGTTTATACAAAAAACTTAATTACCCAGGCTAGCACTGTTCATGTAAAAGCTTAATTGCCCAGGGTTACGAAAAGCCAATAGAACTGGTGTTGCAAGACATCACAGATTATCGTGCATGACGCACGTCTATACGCATTTTCACATCAGTCCCGATACCACGAAACCTTTTCAACTCTTACCGGAAATTTCCTTGAGTATGTCGCTACAAGACAGGACAATGAAGTTGCAAAATTCAACTGAAATGAGAAAACGTCGTGGTGGTGAAAATGCTTCAGAATTACTTTGCTTGATCCAGGCGTTTATATTTAATACTAAGACCATTCAGATCGCTTAAATCTTCGGTGACGGCTCTGGGTAATACTTTCGTGTACATCGTCGCCCTATGCGCAGTAGATCTTCTCGTTACCGTTTCCATTCCATTTTCCTTGTCGAACACAATACTCAACAACTGGGTGTTCGGTGAGATTGGATGCAAACTGCACTGGGCACTGGAGCTGTCAAATAAGGTCAGCGAAGTGTTTTGTTTAGTTCTCTCTTCACTATTGAATCCAAATTCGCTTGACAGTCAATAACACTGTGCGATGCGGTAACTATTAGGATAAATTTTCATCTCTTTTCTCAAAAATCTCTATCTCCATCCTCTTCAGCCACTTCAGTTTTTTATTCAATTTTGGAATTACATTTGCAAACAACAATTAAAATAATAAATGAAACTGTCACCGTTAGCCAATCCCCTACGCATTCTATTATTCCATTATCCACTTTAGAGGGGAATGAATGGATATTTATCGTACACACTTATTTGTGGCGGCCTGATGAGGCAATACGTCAATGTTTCTATCTTTTCAGACAAGCATGATAGACCTAGACAGCCCTTGATAATCCGCGAGTCACCACTCAGTATACAAAGATTCTTCGTGGGCTATACAAAGATTTCACAACCAAGATAGCACTATTCTAGTAACGGTATTAACATCAAAGTCAAAAGAAGGCTTACACAAGGCGACGCCACCTCGCCAAAATTATTTAGCGCCGCCCTCAAGAACGTCGTGTGAACATTGGAACGGGATAACATGGGAATGAGAATCGATGGTCGGCAATTACACCATCTTCGCTTTGATAATGATATAGTTCTTATAACACCAATATTAGCCAAGCGGGACGTATGCTTGCCGACTTTCATAAAGTCTGTGGGAAGATTGGTCTTCGACTAAATCTCACAGAAACGATGTTCATGAGGAACGGATTGGTTTCATATGCCCCCATTCACGCTCAACGGAACCAATATCTCCGAATGCTCCAGTTATGTCTATCTAGGTCGGGAAATCAATATGATGAACGACTTAGCACTAGAGTTGAGCAGAAGGAAACGAACGGATTGGGGAGCTTTCAAGAGCACTGAGGATATAGTGAAGGTAACAAAGAACACCCGACTCCGTGCCCACCTTTTCGACTCAACGGTACTTCCTGCCTTAACGTATGCGTCAGAAACCTGATCACTTCGTAAGCAGGATTAAAGATCACTCACCGTTATCGAACGCGCACTCGACGATGCTAGGAGTATCCCGTTCCGCACAGGCAAGGGATAGGATCTGAAGCTCCTACCTGCGTTAACGATCAAAAATCAAAGATGCCGTTCTGCACGCCAAACAGTCGAAGATAAGGTGGGCGAGACAGGTAATGCATATGAACGACAACCAATGAACATGAGCTTGGATTCCTCGGGAAGTTGAACGCACTGTAGGAAGACCACCTGCCCAATGGTCGGTCAGAGTTCTTCACGAAAAACCTAGAAGAAAGTTGCACGCGACAGGGAAAAAAGTGAAAAATTTACTGGCGCCTGCTCGAGTCACTTGACGATCAACAGGACTACAGGTGATACAGGTGATGGCCATCTTCTTGCGTCTAGCGCAGTGGTTAGAATTGCCATGCAATTCATATGGCTTCGATCCGGCGCCCAAGGCTCATCAATCCCTCCATTCCACCGGGTTCGGCAAATTGGTACCAGGCTTGTTTGGAAGGATAGCAGCAGTGACTCGATACATCATTATACAAACGCAATTGATTGTGTAGGTCAAATTTGTATTCATTCACCTTTCACGATACTTAATTACTTAATGAGGGGTTGAATGAATGACATCCCTCAGGGATTAATCAACACCGAGAGTTTTATCCTTTTTTTAGGGAGGGCCTGGCTAGCTTAACATGCAGGGTGATAAAAATGGCCATGTATATACATGGTAAAGCAGTCCTGATCACTTCGATTCAAATTGTACGTGTGTTGATTACAGTGGAACAGAGAATAGAGGTGTAATGACGTTAACTTAGGGGCATGATAAAGTGAAATGGAGTGGTACACTGTCAAGAATAAATAATATTCTGTAAATTAAAAAGTGAAACGTTTTGATTTCGACTACATCTAACCTGAATACTTGACGAAGGACAGCCAAGTGAGCAAGCAGGGTTTCGAAAAGGATTTAGTACGATGGACCACATCCACACGATAAAAAGGCTCATTAAAGTATAGCGAGAGTATGAGAGTATAAAAGACCACTCTTTCTCATTCCCATCGATTTACAGAAGGCCTTTGATTCAATTGAGATAGAAGCAGTCATGAAAGCCTTCATAGTCAAGGAGTCCCTACTCAGTACATAAAGAATCTTCGTGAGCTGAGCAAAAGTTTCACAACCATGATATCACCATTTTACAACGATATTAACATTGACGTCAAAAAAGGACTTAGGCAAGGCGATACCACCTCGCCAAAAATTTTTTTACCGCCACCATCGAGAACGTAATGGGAACATTTGAATTGAATAATATGGGATTCAAAATCAATGGTCGGCAGTTACACCATCTTCGCTTTGGTGATGACATCGTCCTTATAACACCAAACATTAGCCAAGTGGAACGTATGCTTACCGACTTTGATAAAGGATGTGAAAAGATTGGTCTTCGACTAAACCTCACAAAAACGACGTTCATGAAGAACGGATTGGTTTCGTATGCCCCATTCACGCTCAACGGAACGAATATCTCCGAATGCTCCAGTTATGTCTATCTTGGTCGGGAAATCAACATGTTGAACCACTTAGCTCCAGAGTTGAGCAGAAGGAAACGAGCGGTTTGGCGTGCCTTCAAGAGCATCGAGGATCTAGTGAAGAGAGCAAGGAACACCCGACTCCGTGCCCACCTTTTCGACTCAACGGTACTTCCTGCCCTAACGAAAAGTCACTTAGCGTTATCGAACGCGCAGTCGAAAGGGCGATGTTAGGAGTACCCGCGTGGCATAAACGAGGGAAGTGATCCGAAGCTCCGATCTACGGTCATCGATCAGATTTTAAAGACGCCTTTCTATATGCCAAACTGTGGAAGATAAAGTGGGCCGAACACGTACTCCGTATGAATAACAACCGATGGACAAGAGCCGTTAGTGGCTGGATTCGTTGGGATGTCAAACGTGCTGCAGGAAGACCACCGATTCGATGGTCAGAGTTCTTCAAGAAAAGGACAGAAGAAAGATATGATGCTCGACGAGTCCCTAAAGCGAGCAAAACCCACTGAGCTACTCTTGCGTGCGATAGGGAAAAATGGAAGGTTTACGGGCGCCAGCTCGAGTCACTCGACGATCAAAGGGACTACAGGTGATGCAGGTGATTCGACTCAGCAACCCTTACAAAAGATTTGGTACACCAAACTCGAACCCACGCAATCACCGCCTCTACCGTTATGCCATATTAAGCAATTTTGTCTTGTGAATAGACTGTCGTACAGGCGGTAACGAACTAATTGGCAACATAGAGTGCTCGGTGGCATTTCACTCATTGCTACCGAACTCTCTATACCGACACTTTTTAAGTATCTTCTTGTAGATCCCTTATTTCGATCTGCAGCTATTCTGCTGTAGATATATAGATGATTGCTTTATCACCGGGTAAAGCTAAACGATAAAGGACAAACCTCTCGGCGTTGATCAAACCCCTGAGGGATGCGCTATGCATTCGACTTCATTAAACGTGGTTGGAGGTGATTGAATGCATAATTGGCCTTTACTCGCGGTGGCCTACCGATGTATCGAGCCAGTGCTGCTATCCTCCCAGACAAGTCTGGTACCAATTTGTCGACCCCGAAGGGATGGAAGGTTTGGTGGGCCATGGGCGCAGGGGTCGATTCCACGTGTGTGTCGCAGTGGCGCTTCCAACCACTGCGCCACACGCGCTCCTTTCATCACTGGGAGATGAACAAATGTTTTCAGCAACTGAGTGGATAGTCAGGGCACATTAAACTTATTCGAGAATAACCGGAAGAAAGCTGACTTGCCTTCTTCGAAAGTTTGAACTAGCCTATGCGAAAATGGCTACATCTCGTAGAGCTACTGAAAGCCAAGAAATAAAAACACTGGTTCGTTACCTCCCCTCTCACACCTCACACACAAAAATGGCGCCTGTGAGAAACATGTTTCGAACAGCAGTCAGTGTGTGGAGAGGAAGAGAGCAAAAAGAAGGATCTCTGAAATTGGCGCTACAAATAACCATTTCCAATGGTTATGAAACTACAGCTCTATGAGATACGTGTAGAAGAAGACTCAGACCCTTAAACGATAGTTCTGGTGAGAACAAGGTCCTGTTTATTCTGGCCTTTATTTCCGAAGAAATGATTGTAAGACGTTGTCTAAAAAGGGCCGGTCTAGAGAAGTCGGTGACAATGATTGCAATCCCATTGGACACTAACAGACGCCAGATAGCTCGTAACCGCCTGTAGGCCAATTATACAAAGCGCATAGCCTCGGAATATGCCCCAACGCCAGTGACGGTGGTTTCGCGAGTTTTCGTACGGTTTGATCTTTTATAAAGCGTGCGAGAACGAATACACTGATGAAACGGGCCTGTGCATTAAAACAGCTAGTCAGTAAACTTTAAGCAAAAAGAACTCCACAAGGCGTGCATATGACACAGAGGCACAGCGGAAAAAAATTTTTAAGTATAAGTTATCATCGTCTCACAGAAATCTAAAACTTCAGCCCATAGACATCTCGAAATATTCTGGATAAATTCAAAGAACTTAGGGATGAACCACAGCAAAAAACTCTTGTTATCACGCGTCATCTCAGACAATTTTTTATGACAGTTATTTCAATATGAGGCCTATTACACTTCCATGTGAACTGTGTGTGGTTGGTCTCCACTTGAAATGCTCAGTGGAAGACTGGCAGAAAGTGGTGACCATGAGAAGAAGCCACTTTCTTTTTAATGGAATTGAAATCTTGGTTTCGCGCTCATTCTGTCTTGGTAGGGGAGGAGTGTTTAGTTGCAGACTTTAAGTTAAGGTACGTTTTCCAAGTTCTGAACAAGGAGAAACCTGTCTAAACGTCACCTTTTTGTAAATAAGGAGTGAAATAACAGTTTCTTGTTTACTGTTCAAGAGAAAAAAAGTGAATTATTTGGTTGTTAATAGAAAATCGGTCTTGGCAATTACGGAAATAGAAAAATGTTGGCAAATATCTTGACTATCTTAACATCCACGTCGCAATCCGCTTCTTAATGTCCACTGTCTTGCCAGCTACATCGGCACAACGACTAGCTTTAGATCATCGCTTCGGATCAACACGGCGCTGAAGAAGACGACGACGCCGAATGTTAGCCGAATAAAAGTTTACGACCTCGTATTGGCTCAGCCATCTAGAATAATATTAATTTTAACAAACGTTTGATACCAAAAAGCCATTTTAATTTATGCCCAAATTCTTTTTGTGCTATATTAGATCTACAAGGTTAATTAACAGGAAATCTAAAATCTCCCACAATGTTTTATCGTCTGATCATCGCTGAGAATGTTTTCGGATGTCGAACTGCTATTTATGGGATTGCTCAATCCTTCCAACCAGATTACTGAAGCTGAGAATGTGTTTAATATTTCATTTAGAAGTTACGTCAAGTTTAAAGCACAAAAGGGCGCAGGGTGCTGTCCGTAGCTACTTCCTGGCTAAAAACACTGGATAAAGCGCAACTACAAAGCGGTAATGCCTTTTGTATCTCTTGACCGGACGCTCTTCAATGATTTCAATTCTGGTTAAGGACAAATGTGGTTTATCGATGGTACCTCAACTCTCGGTTTTAAAAGGGAACATAGGTGGTAAAGGGGAATTCCGGTTATATTTTAGGTCAAATATTGACATATTACGAGAAAATCACATTGAAAATATTTAAACGCCCTTTTTTCTTGTGGTGAGGGTTGATCTGTATTCTCATGATAAGAGCCTTGTAATCTTCCAGGTTCTATAACGTTATCTTGGCTTTCATTTTCCAAATATAAGAGGCTTTTTTAAAATTATCTCTTCACTATTCTTCATTGGCAAACCGAATCTTTTTTTCAGTAATATTGAGAGTTTAGATGTGTTCAACGTTTATTTTAACGGCATTGGCGTTCGACAGATACATGGCCATTTGTCATCCAGAGAA
Organism: Angiostrongylus vasorum; assembly: GCA_018806985.1. Classification (NCBI taxonomy): domain Eukaryota; kingdom Metazoa; phylum Nematoda; class Chromadorea; order Rhabditida; family Metastrongylidae; genus Angiostrongylus; species Angiostrongylus vasorum. Next base: position 152,742 of record JADANN010000339.1, read on the forward strand.
CAAACGGGTAAGTAGGTGATTGTGCACTTTTGCGTTAAATATTAGGTGTTTTTATTACTTTTCCTCTTACACAACCCGTCTTTACGTCTACCACGTAAAGCGCGGTTTTTCATGCATTCGGTTTTCTCACATCCATCATCCACGTAGATTTCCAAATTTTTTCGCTTGTGGGTTGACTGCTGCTACAGCATTTTGGTCTTCTTTACAAATGTCATTGGATGTTGGTCAAGTAAATCTTCTTTGGAGCCCTAAAATAGCCGAGCGACTGCGCTCCCGCTTCGATGGCAAGAAGACGACTGTTCTCAGACAGGTTTGCTACCAGCTTCCCGACAACGGGGATGAGAGGCATCGTGAGCATGGACGGAATGGAACCAGAACCGCGCTCATGATGAACGAGATCACTATCACTGCTCTATATGCAACATGTATCATGAGTTTCTTCGCAAGACTCATCTTTCATATCTACTCTACGGGTCCCAGCACTTCTCACATTCGATTCGTTTACTCGCATCCATCATCCACGAAGCTTTTCCAAGTATTATGTGTGGCTTCGGCTGCTGCTCGAGGATTTATCTTTCATCATGAATGTCGAGTCCATTCTCCATGGAGTCCTAAGGCAGCAGGGCTGTGACGTTCCCAAATGGATTGCAGAAAGTGAATTTATCCAGATAACTCCGGTATCAATTTCCTTACCCTGCAGGAATAAGAGGCTTGGTGAGTAGGGGTGGATCGAACCAACAACGTGCTCTTGATGATCAGCGCCACTACAACTGTGCTATCCCCCTACCTTATCATTTGTTAGCTTTCGTAATCCTAGCTTTTTTTTTGCATGACCCGTTTCTACATCTACTCTGCAGGTTCCTTCTTACATCCGTTTCGTTTTTCCACGCATTCATTGTCCACAATGGTCTTTCGAACATTTCGCGTGTTGTTTCAAGTGATCCTTGACGATTGCGTCTTCTTTATGAATGTGGACGATATCGCATCACTTACCACTGCGCTATCACCCCCTAATTCTAATAAGAATGGAATTTTATTTGGGCATTTTCTTCCCCTTTTTTAAAGAGAGAGGGTCGCTTGGTGTTAGGGATGCCGTTCAACAGTTTTGTTCCGATCTGCGCCATGCCAACTAAACCACCATCTTTCCGAGATCGGAAATTGGTACCAGACATCTAGGAACGCGATAGCGCAGTTGTCCCAGGACTTCAGGACGAATCCACTTTATGAGAATTCAACGACATCTTAGCACATTGGAGATATTATACCCTTTACTGGAGACGTAAGTTAGAGGACACCGGTATGATCTCTATAAAGGTATTTTTATTCCTGATGATTTGTTTTGGCACACACAGAACCCTTCTGCTACATTCTTGCAACCAGTCGCTAGATTGCCCAACACAGCTGTAGTGATGGCCTTTGGCCGTGAAAAGCACTGTTCTCCGATTAGGAATATGCGGAAACTTTTTCGCTAACGAGCTCATTGACTGATCATTTGACACGGAAATGCCTACGTATCACCTCTGAAGGCATACTGAATCACAATTATATGGAATAGGTAGGTATAGACACAGAAATAGAGGCAACGAAAGCTGCAGAACTCCTTCAAATGCTGGAAGCAAGGTGTTTTCATGACGGGTCTTAGTGATACGTAGCAGTTAGCACCACACATGCTAATCATATCATTGAGCGATGAAGAAATAGAAATGAAGCGGTAAAAAAGCTTGCTGAGAAACAGGCGAACGAAGGACTGGCAAGGTGTGGTGGTGAACGTGTTATCCCCCTGCAAAGGGTAATAGCGCGTTCGCTCTCCACCGCAGACACCCACGATCCGGAGTTTTGCAAATATCTCAGCAATCTTGTGGTTGCATTTCGCTTATTAACCTGCCATAAAAAAAATTGTAGCAGGAAGAAAGTAAAAAGTTAACATGGTGAAGAAGTATTTCCTGTATAATCCTTCCATGTTTTTTATCTCCTCAAGTGTTCCAAATGCGAAGATCTTTGTGGATGTAGCACGCAAAAGCACGAATCGAACACAGGAACCGCTATGACCCGCATAATTTATGGTATGGGGGTCGTGTGAAGAGAATTTTTTAATGCAATATTTAAAGCAAGTATACTCCCTCTCTGCACCAAATTATTGTCTACTTTTTTTGAGGCATTTCATTTACTACATTGTTAAAGAAACGTTGATTTTCGACCAACAAATGTACATATGCATAGCTCATTTTACAACAAATCGATTTGGTTAGGATTACAATCCGCATTTGTTCGTCAACAATGGAAGCGCGGTATGTCTAACATTCGGCTCTGCACGACAGCAAATATTCAGTTCGGGGGCAGCAACCATTTTAGGTCCATCTGCTCAGATCAATGGGGCTCTAAAGAAGGCGAAGGCGTCGAGTCGTTAGCTGAGTATAAATTTCCTATCGCAACCTCGGCTGATTCATGTAGAACATTATTAACTGTGGTATAAACATGGAACTTTAAAAAACACAACTCTCCCGGAAGCCTATTCAGTAGCGAAATGCTTCCGTCCTTTGACAGAGAAACGGGCATCTTGAATTGACCGCAGTTTTTTACCTTAAATCTTTTTTATATTAGTAAACTATAGAACCGACTTTGCTTTCAGGACCAGTTTTCTTGTTTCGAAACTTCACACACATCAGACCACAATAAAAAATGTCATTGCTTGTGCTATAAAATCATCTTTCAGTCGTCTGTCACCATTCATAATTTAATTCCCATCAGTCGTCGCCTCCAAATGGTACTTGTCAATGGCAGTTAGTTGTCTCGAAATCTCATGATCTCAAAGGCTGTTCTCTATCACGAACGTTTTAAAAGCAAAGCCATGCTTGTGTAACACTAACGATCTTAATGAAATATCTGAGTTCGCATTTTTTGTTTTAATCACTTGAGGTGAACAGGAACCAGAACTAGGAAAAGAAGTGAAAAGGTCTTTTATGTGAAATCTGCGCTTTAAAGTGGAATAGGATATGAAATTGCGTTTACAAGCAACGTGTTCTTTATTCCACACATGTCTCTTATGCTGTTGCCTTTATGATTTTGGTATTTCTTCACGAAAGTCGTTGAATGCTGATCGCGTAGATTCTCCCTGGTTTCCTGGGATTACCGTACTGCGGAATTCCCCACTTTTCACAACAATTTGTCAGCTCCCTTTCAGGATTAGTGTAAGCCTCCCAGACAAGTTTGCAACCAGTTCCAAGCTTCGTATAGATGAGTGGTTTAGTTGACTCGGAGTGATGAAATACGTTTGTGAGCGACTTGATACTTTTTTATTATTTTATACAATGCGTATTCACATCTGCCGTGCGGATCCGAGCACTTCTCGCATACAATTCGTTTCCTCCCAGCATCATTCACTAAGGTCTTCCACCTTTTATGTGTGACTTCGGCTGTTGCTTGACAATTTTCATTTGATCGTGAACGTCATAGAATGCTGGTCGAGTCGATTCTCACAGGAGTTCTGAGATAACCCGGCTAGAGCGCTCCCTAATTGGATCGCGGAGAATGATTTTATTCCGGAAGAGTCCGCTACTAATTTCCCGGCCGTGGAGGTATGAGATAGTTGGTGAGCCCAGAGGAAATCGAAGCAACACCGTGCTCATCCTAGTAACAGTAACAACCTAATAACATCCATCTAAGTGACAAAATGTAGTAAACCATTTTAAGGTTAGCTGTGTACTAAATATAATCACTGTGCTAATTTAATGTCCTTGGTAAATGGTAAAGGAAAAGGACTGATCAGTCCTAGAGGGTTGCACCATGCCCTCAGTTCCACCAAGCATCGTAAAGATGATTGAATGTACATCTCCGTTGTTAGCCTGTCGGTGTAACAATTCAATGTTGTTATTTCTTTAGGCAAGCATTCATCAACAACACATCAGTATGAACACTTCCTTCTTCTCTAAATCTTCCAACACACTCTTTCCATAGTAATTTCTCCAAAAACACTAATTTAGAATAGTTTAGATCCATCAGATGACGCAGACAATCTTTATAACGTCTTTTCTGGCCCTACTGTCCATCGCACTCATCTTACCCGTGGTGTTCTCGGCAACAGTACGATCGTTCACTGGACTGGGTCAATATGTAAACAGTAAAAAAGGTATTTTTTTTGGCAGCGAGTTATTCAATTTTTTCAGTCTTTTTGTCGGATCACGATTATACTATTTAGCTCTAACTCATTGAGTTTTGAATATCTGGCCCTTCAGCTTCCGGATGGTACATTTTCTCATTTTGACAGTTTCGTAATCATCTAAATAGCTAAAAATCATGGGTTCCAAATGCTTTGTCTATGTCGCAGATACGTTTTATCTATGTTCCCTTCGATTCAGTGACCAGTGTGTCAGATAGTTTGCTTTCTTTTACACATTAAAGTGTGTAAATATTTCTATTGATTGGGAACACTCCAAATATCTTTGTCATTACATGCCTACAATTGGTTGAAGCACTTTGAACAGTTCGAGACCACAAGTTTCGTCAAGCCGTTAGTAAATAGTTTTCCCAATCTAATACTCATTTCGAAACTTGCTATTTCATTTAATATTCGGAACAATTTGATGTTTTTTGGTACCGAAGTGGGCGTTATTTTCATTGTTATTGTCATTGCGAATGGCTTGATGAGGCATGAAGCGCAGTGATAGTGTGCCTTTTATTACGATCAAAGCTTTTTCCACGAAGGGAGAAGAAGGGTTCACTGACTTCTCCACAGTCCGAATTCGAGCAATTGGTACCAGACTAGTCTGAGAAAATACCACCACCTCTAATCAACGTGGGAACGCCTTAGTACGGCTATCCCATAATTCAGAGAGAATCGACTTAACCCGAACGAAGCGAAAAAAAATACGAAAACTCTCATGCTACAGTTGAACCTAGGGATAAGAAGTTAGACGATCTTCGGTGATGAAAACCGAATGGAACAAGTGCTTGGGTCCGCACAACATTTGTGATGTTGGATAGGGTGAAAATACTTTTTTAATGCAATTTAAAATGAAGGTCGCATTTTTCTTTCAGTCAATCTTGATTTTTTATGTTGGAAATGATGATATTGAAGGAGATCTACAACATCGTAAAGTATATGTGTGTCGACGGAATGCGTCGTGATGTGAAAGTGATGGTCGTCGGTTTTCTAGTCGCATTCGCCTTTTGTACTTCCTGGATCACTTCTAACATTCTTCTACACTAAAATCATACTGCGATTGCGGCACCAACAACGGTGAAGAGCTTAGTCATTATGACATGATTCACTTAACCTTTCGATTTTTTTTTCCACAAAAATTTCTACCAGATCTAATATTCAGAATTCAATTTAGTTTAGTCAAGGTTTCTTTATGTGCTTATGAAATATACTAATTCTAACCCAAGACCATCCATTTACTAAGGAAACGGAGTGATGTAGGGTTATATCCAGACATAATTGTTTTTAGTTCTTAATCATTGTTAATCGGGCTTGCTTAACTGTCAACACTTTTCTTTTGCATTCGTGGGACCATCCGAAGGACTATGATACCCTTCTTTTCAGGACAATGCTGCAGTCGCGTATTCCGATACGTCGCATAACAATCTATACAATGGCCGTGACACTGTTCTATCTATCATGCCAAATTCCATTCTGGCTTCCGCAAATCTACGTCATCGTATGCATGATGTTTGGATACACGATAAACCCTAGCTACATCACATTGACCGTGAGGTTTCGCATATTCCTAGAAGATCCTTAAAATGTGGCTCCACATCGTCTATGTGGACAAGACATCGCTGATTTGCTCTTCATTTCTCCGTCCTCGCCTGTAAGGGGGCTATTCATTTCAACTCTGTCCGCGGTAATATATCCGAGTGTCCATTGTAAGGCTTTGTTGGAAAGTTATCCTTAGCTGAACTTCTTGATGAACAAATTCAGTTGTTTAACAGATATACGACAACGTTAATTTATTCCAATCTGTATGGCCGTTTCTAAATTTGGGCCAAGATATCTCAGATCGTTTTCACGTTTAATAATTCCAATTAAAAAATAAAAAGAATCTATAAGTTTTTGCCTGCAAGAAGCAGACCACAATGTCTACTTTTTTATTTGCTGCCTAACACAATTTTTTCACGGCAGGGTATTATGTGAAATACAACCACAACGATGCTAAGATATTTTCAAAACTCCCAAATGCAGGTGTCAGAGGTGGGGAACGAACGCGTTATCACCCTTTCCGGAGGCTAAGGCGTTCACCACCACATCGTGCGGGATTCTTCGTTTCTCCTGTCTCTCAGCTAATTCCTGCGGTCCGGAATTTTGCAAATATCTCAGCATAGTTGTGGTTGTATTTCGCATAATACCCTGCCGTTAAAAAGTGTGGTAGGCAGCAAATAAAATGTAAATATTGTGATTTCAACTACAGCCTCTGCTTAACTGGGTTCGTTGCCAATGTGAGCTCCCCAGATCAATCCCGTTGACAGGTGACTGCTGATGGTACTGTTCGATAGGAAACTAGCTGAGAGACAGGCGAAACGAAGGACCCGCATGGTGTGTTGGTGAACGTGTTAACTCTCGGAAACGGTAACAGCGCGTTCTTTCCCTACCGCATACACCTGTGGTCCGGAGTTTTGTAAGAAGCAGACTACTTTGAAAAAACAGATCCTCTTTTGCTAAAAAACATTGTGATTTTTTTTGCCCACGATGTAAAGTCCTACTTTACATTAAGGGTTTGTATTTCCCTCACTAAAGCAGATTAACTTGTGCAATTTCGTCCAACTCGACGTGCTGCTATTTTACAATATATCGTTTAGCTTTGCAGTTTCTGTTTTCGCTTTGAAATTCTTGGCAGGTCTAATTCCACGCATGTTTAAAATTGATCTTGGAGTGACTGGAATCGTTACCCAACTTGTATCAAAAAAAAGTAACAAAACCATCCTGGTTCATTTCCTCTCTTCCCACCCTTCACACACAAACAGGGCGCTTGTGAGAAACATTGTTTCGGATGAACTTGGCAACACATGATTCGGTAGTCAGAAAACTGTTTTCAATATCATCTCCACCTGATTTAATGCCTAAAGTTCGACCTGGAATTTGTTTCTACTCACATTCGAGGGTGCCAACCGCTTACAGCTTGAAATTATTATAGATAAACTTTACTGACTGAAGTAAAGCCACTGAAACCTTGTGGGTTTGCGGTTTTTATTTTTATCTTATTTTGTTTAAGTTTACAGTTCTTCCTATCCTTGAATTTCTTGAGCTCGATAAGCGTAGTTTTTCGCTTTCTCCCGTCAAGACTCATATTTGGGAAAACGGCAGCGATTGAAAGAGCAGGATTTCTTCCACCAGGACAAGATAGATGTTCTTTCCTATTGTATCGCTTCATTTTTGCAGCTACCACACTTGTAGGCACGAAGCCGAATGTTCTCTTGCCCGCCCACTACCCATTCGTTTCTCTAACATCTAATGGAAACCAATCTCCACTCATATGCTGTCGAATCTTGTCAGTGTTCTGAGTTATCGAATAACGTTTTCGAGAGAGGCGGCTGTTTTTGACAATATGATTAAACTGTGGTTGTGTTTATTATTGCGTAGCTTAGCAATGATCTTCGTTTGTTGAGCAGTGGATTATTGGCTTTACTGAGCTTTGACACATAATGGACGATTTCGACCCTTAGTATCCATTTTCAATTCAGCTCCATAGACAATCGAATACTGATCATTATAGGTGGGCTCGGATCAGAGAATCCTTTCTCCTCAACTAGTGATTTATAATTGACTAATTGGTTGATTAATTAATTGGGATTTGATTAACAGTTAACCAAAATACCGGCTTTTTCTTGCCTCCACATGACTAACAGGTATTTTCCACAGATTTTTAAGTTAACACGACATCGGTAAACAATTTCGTTCGAGTCGTTCCACTCCAGAAGTTGCGACTCGATATGGCTATGAAGAACCTCTAAGCGAGTACGGATAATAGACTCAACGGTGACTCGGAAAAAACGAATAAGTCGAGGCCTCAGCCAAGTAAAAATCTTTGCTAACCTCGTGTTAGCCTAATCATTTGTGTAAAATAACAATTAACTCCCACTTCCGACTTTCTATTAACCTCGGCATTGACTGAATATTTCTCTTGCTCCTGTTTAGCAAACACGAGGTGTTATTTTATTCCTTTATTTACGTACAAGCTGACGTTTCGGCGGATTTCGCCTTCCTCAGAGCCTGGAATGGTCAAGTTGACTGCGATCTACACGGTCAAACCCCTCCATAACCAAACAGAAGAAGTGCTGAACCAAAATTTCAGTCACATTGAACACAGAGTCTTTGCACACTCACCGCTTTCTATGAGTCTTTCCACTAAATATTTCACGTGAAGACCAACCGCACAGAGTTCACATGGGATCGTAATGTGCCCATCTCATCAAAATAACAGCCTTATATACTGCCAAATATCACGCGTGATAATGAGGCATTCCTCCATACGGCTCATTTTTCGGATTCCTGGAATTGATCCAGAATGCCTCGAGAAATTTTGCGCGCTTGTGTTCTCGATTCCTGCGCGAGGATCGTAACACCTACTTCAAAATCTTCTCCGTTATGTCTCTGCGTCCTATGCGTGCCTAGTGGAGTATTTGGTTTACGTTTGCCGACTAGGTGTTCTTTTATACGGACGCAGAGTGGTCTACCCGTTTCGCCAACGTATTCGTCCCCGTATGCTTTACAGGAGATCAGATAAACTGTGCCCGAACTCATGCAGTCACCGCCTCTACCATTGGGGCAAATTATACAATTTTGCGTTGCACATAGACGGTCGTACAGGCGGTTACGAACTAGTTGGTGTCTTAGATTACTCGGTGGCATTTCAATTATCGTTGCCGAATACTCTAGACCACCCCCTTCTTAAACAGCGTTTTAAAGCTACACTTATTTCATTTGAAATGAAGGTTAGGATAAACGGGTACCTTATTGCCGCTAGAGTTATCGTTGGGGGGCCTGTGGTTTCCTCCACACCTATCCCGAGCTACAGTTTCGTAGCCAGTAAAAATGGCTATTTGTCGCGCCAAGTTCCGAGACTCCTCTCTCTGCTCCCTTACTATGCACACACTGGTAGCTGTTCGAAACATGTTTCTCACAAGCGCCCTTTTCGTGTGAGAGGGGTGAGAGGAGAGGTAATGAACCAAGATGTTGCTGCTACATGGCTTTCGATACCATTTCGTAATGTAGCCGTTTTCTGTCAACAATGTATTTGGGTGACGGGCCATAGTAACACATACTAAATAGTGGAGTACATGTCGTCCAAATCCACAGAGCGACGGAGCAAAAGCTTTTCTACAATCCTGTCAAGTTCAAAACCCCTCTATTTCTCCAGATACAGAAAAAATTATTGTTCATGGCAAGAAACTGTGGTAGAAAGTCTGTAGAAGCTGGCAGTTAGGACGTTCTACTAAGAGGTAGGGTCACTAAACACTACGCACTTGTTAAGTGTTAATAGCAGCGCCTGTCTCAAGTAAAATGGAGGCGTTTCGTATGTTGAAGAAGACTTTGCTGCAACTGCGGACACTACTTAGATCTCCTTTTTGTCTAACAACACGACCATGTTGCTTTTCTTTTGAATGAGTATACTAATAGGTTAAGTAAAGTACTGTCAAGGAGCTCATAGTTGTACCCGCTGGTTATCATCTTTATTGCCTTCCTGGATGTTATGATTCATTCAGATCAAACGTCTATACTGGTCTTGCCATTCATAAAGACTAAACGCGCTCTGCAGATGATCCCAGCGTTTTGGGTTCTGTCATTGCTGCTTCTCTTCTTTCCTTAGTACCTTCTTTATGCCGTGTCTTCAAAATTTTACAAGCTTTGCTACAAGCTAATTCTCTACAAACTAACTGTATGTTGCCACATCGGTTCGAATGGTTCTAGAGAAAGAATAGTTTTTAAACTCCTCTCTTTTATAGCACTGCCTTGGAGGTGTAGGGAAAGCCACTTGTCTTCCCTGTTGATGCCATCGGTAAGGGCGTATTTCATAAACTCGCCTAGAACTCCGAATAAATCCAAATTTGCGATGGTTTTGATATATGGTTTCTCCTATTATACGGCTTTGTTTCTCTTTTATTTCTTTCCTACCGAAAGAAAGATCTTGCACAAACTGGCTCATTCCATATTTTGGATTGAAAGCTTTTAGAAACTGGTACTATCGATTTGATGAAGCTCTGTTGTGTTCTATTACGTCATGGTACTCTTCATTCTATGGATATTCTTCATAAAGGGATTTCATGCCGGTCAGTCGCGAGGTAACGCGGCACGTCTCCAGGTGGCGCAAAAGTGGTTAATTGCGGGTCAAAGGCGACCTTTGCTTCCCTGAAACGCAGCTAGATTAAGGGATGGAGTCCCTTTTTGTGCTGCGTCGATTTATCACATGCCGTCTGTGTTTGCGAGGAAGTATTCATGCATGTTGCGTTGCTGAGTGTGTTCTGGTTTGTGCTATTCTACGGTTCAATTCGGCCAAAAGTCTGCAATAAAATGACACGGAAATATATCGGAGGCGGTTAGAAGTGGCTTCCAACAAATAAGCTTTCTCGTCTACTCTTGGAGAGACGGGCAAACTACCATTGAGTATGCCCAGCCCCCCATAACCAAATGAATTAAATTTGTTTCAGTACTACTCTCACCTATTGCCATTCGTTTCGGCTTCATTCAACTGGATTTTCTACGCGCGTCTCAATAGTCAATTCAAGAAAGGACTGGTATTAGTGACCGAGCGACTCATACGAAAACGTACCAAGTAGGTATTCCTTTGCAATTCAATTTATACTGGACTACGATACTTTCAATGTACATTTTCTAAAAAAAATGATTACGCATCTTCGACTACCCTCTACACGACTGCTTATTCCATACAAACTTTCAGGAACGAAATTCTCGAATTCGTTTGCAAAATATTACAAGTTCAGATCACTCCAAAACGGTCAATTTCGAGATAACGAATTCGACGAATTTGCTTTAGAGCGAATCATTTCGAAGTCGGATGGTATGACCACACTATGCCCTAACTGTGAGGTTCGTTATAATTGCTGAATACAATTGTAGTTAAAAATAGGCTCGCAAACACTTTTTTTTGAGTTGGTATTACAGTAAAAAAGAGGGAGGTTATTTTCGGGAGGGGGAGGCGAATCGGTCAACGTGGTCATCATATGCCTCACCGCGGCAGCAGCCGGAAATCATGCGTTGCCTCATCCTCCACTGGAAATTAACCGTTGTCACTAATGTGTCGAAGTGAAACACAGTTTTAATAGTTTTCTTGTGTTACACATCTGCTATTTATGTAGATGAGCCGATATCACATGTTGTGCGGATTTCAGCACTTCTTACTTTCGTTTCGTCCTACTGTATCTATCATCCACCAGGCCTTCAAACTTTTGCGTGTGGGTTCGGGTGCTGCTTCAGCATGTTCGTTTTCCGTCTTCGGAAGGATGGAACGCTTGGTGGGCCTAGAGAGGGCTAACCAGCTCTGGGTTGCTTGAATTTTGCTCATATGGAATGGCAACACTACCTCTGCGTTAGCCACCGCTGTGAATCTATCAGTCGATTGGTTCTGTTTATCTAGGATAAAATAAAGGCATTTCGATTACAAACTAGGTTATCAAACAAGATTAATTTGAGCATAGCGAAACTTTTCATGCTATTGTCGATACTAATCAAAATGTGTATGTAGAAGTTATCTCTGCATATGTAGAGGTTATCTGAATTTAAATCCAAGAAGAAACAGAGTAGCAAGTGAGACATTTATTCCTCGGTCTGCCAAACCAATTTTAGGCAATGTTTAGAAAACAATTATAAACGCTCGTAATAAGGAACTTGGTCATTTTTACCTTAAACATGTTTCTTTAGGTGCAACTTACGCTCCACTCAGATAACACCAAGAGGTTGCCACAACGTAAATTTCCGATCACGAAGTTTTCCAAAAAAATTTGGACTTTGTTAGGGATTACTTTTAGAGGATAGGGTTTTTTTTGGAAATGTCAGGTTTTCTCTTACAACAAATAGTTTGCTACTGGTTTTTGAACGCGTGGAAAATCTGTTACTTGAACTGTTTTGTTGGAATGACCAGACTAAGTGAATAACTGGAGTAATAATGGAAGCAAATTGGCTTTTAATTATTAGGTGTGACTGATTAATGTAAAGAGCCTTCGGTTTCTACTCCACCTCTGACACCTTTTTGTTTCTTCGCCCACTGATTTGAACATGGGTGTCGAATGCTTCAATACTTTCTCATTTGTGTACTCTCAGTTTGAGTGCTCAGCGAAACGACAGCATCTACACTGTTGTTACGTTTGACAGAGCAACACAAAACAGTAGAAAAAATGGGTCTGAAGAAGGATAGTTCGTCGAAACCTTAGGCCATTGAAAACAAAAATCCTTGTAGATGACCCGATGTCAGCTCGTCTAAGACAGTTTGTCAAAACAGAAATGATTTCTTGCTAAAGCAATTTTTGCTCCACATTTTTTATTTCCAGCTATTCATTCAACTGTTTTACTTTATTTGAAACTGTTTTTGATATAAAAAGTAATCTCCCTTCTCCTCTTGTTGAGATTTGCGTTTTCTGTACATAACTGCCTCTAACGCATCTTCGCTGCGCTTCGCGAAGCTGTTTTTAGTAGTCGCTTACAAGTCTTATAAAAGTCGCTATCCTCACACGGGATCCTAAAACACCAACGCGTAAAGCTCTCGAGGCTTTTTTGGATAAATACCAAAAATCCTACGGTGAATAGCGAGGAGGAATGCCCCGAGACCACACGTGATCTGCTCCGTACCTTCGTACCGATCGTTGATGTGAGGGAAGGTGCAGTCGTCAACCATGTGCGAATCTGAGCGGCTGTTCTTCCTCGGTGAAAGACAGGTGAAAAGAGCGGTGGGTTTTTTTTCGAGAAGTCGTAGATCTTGTAATTATCGTGCAGATCGTCATCTTTCTGTTTGTGCTGTTGAAGTGTTTGACCTAGTAGGTTGCGTATTAGTGTACCCTTCCAGGCTCTGAAGAAGGCGATTCTGCCGAAACGTCAGCTACTGTCGTACTGTATTGTGTTTTCTATGGAAGTAAATTGCTGAGACAGAAAACGAAGAAGCTGTTTTTTTTTGCTCTGTCTCATTCGGGTTAATCGTATGTGTTTTATTGCAGTGATTTTACTCATATTTTTAAAGTTTGTCTATCCACAATTTGTTTGAAATAAAGGCTTAACTACCGGTTCGAAGCCCAACTGAGGTCCCAGTTTTGCTCATATCTCAGTATTCTTGTGGTTACAGTTTGTTATACTTTGTTAGTCCAAATGCATATTTAGCAGAGGAACAGGGTGTAGCCATGTTGAAGAAAAAGTACAATTTAGGAGAACGAATCTTAGAGAACTTCGACTCGGTAATGTATCGTTATAGGTCATTCAGCAACAGTATTGCAAGATTTAATGATATATCTTTTGCAGGTTATTAAGAGTTTTTCTTTTTATTGCGACTGCACTTTAATACTAGTCTTATTTTTAAAAAACAGAAACCACATGTTTCTGTGACACGGTGTAATGATTTAGAGGTTCAGTGCGCCCTTCCAGGCCCTGAACAAGACGATACTGCCGAAACGTCAGCTACCGTTGTGTTGCATGTGTTCTTTTTGTAAGGAAGTAAACGTGTGCTATACAACAACCTCGCGTTTGCTGAAAAAAGGAAGCGATACATTTGTAATTATTTGCTTGTTGACTCCATCGCTGACTCATGTACACTAAGCCTAACATTCTTCTTTCTCCCTCAATGTTGGCAGAATTTTCCCGTAAAAAGGAAACAACGTCCTCTATTTTCCCCTAACGTGATCTGCAAGGCAAATATTGCACTATTTGCCATTTCGAGATTGAAACACTTGAATTGCCGTCGTTCCACTTAATCGTCGAGCGGGAAGAGCCAAAATTCCTCTGTGGTATTGCAGAATCGAGGAGAGCCTCCTGTTCTCTCTAGAAAAGCGAAGAATATTGCTATCCTACATGTACTTTTCTTTAACTTTATCGCAGGATTTGGAGCATATTGAGGGGCTTCAGACCAAGAACACTCAAGAAGTGTTGACAAACACAGGACACCCGGAACAAAACAAGAAATCAGTCTGCATCGTTCAATGATCAAGTTCGCGCTATGATGTAGTTTAGGTTTCGGAATCTCGTAACAAAAAAGAGTAAGCAGTTGCCCGATTTGAACTCAGTGTCTGGATGATCGCGCTATACGCGCCACGTGCTACCATGCTGAAACAAAACCACCTTCATGGACGACGATTGCGAGGGAAAGAAACGAATGACAAATGTGCTGGAGTCCCTACAACTGGTGAGGACGGACCATTCAAGTATCCAAGTAACTAAGCAGTACCTGGATGATCTTATCCTTAGGAAGAATCGATCTGTTTTAGCCTAGTTCCCCATTATCAGTGTTGTATTTTTTTTGCTTGCAACATTATTTTTCAGAAAACCTGAGATAGACGTGCTAACGCATTCGCCACGTCGTCATAGCAAGCAGTTCTGATGCCCATACCTAAGTCATCAAGCAAACTTTACTTAACATTTTGCTGGTTAATCCAGAAATGATTCCATTGTAAGAAATTTTAATCGAAAACTAGAATCATTTGTCGTAATGCATTGGTTTTCAACAATTATGAAAAGATGCATCACAAATTTTATAATAAAACAATCTCGATCTTATCGATAGCATGAGTGAGTGAAACGCTTTGTTCAGAGGTACTCTATCACACGCAGAGATCCGTTGGATCGATCCCACGCTTAGGGCTCAACGAGCTAACATTCCTTCTGGGGTTGATATTACACTTGTCTGGAGGATAGCAGCGCTTCATAATCGACAGGACACCCAAGTCATTGTCTAGGCCAGATATGCATTAAGCCACCTTTACAATTCTTGGTGAAATCGAATACATTAGCATACCTTTGAGGTATTGATCGGCTTTGAAAGCCCTTAAAATCATGACAAAAAATACGTGAATTTAAAACTGAGCCGCTCAAATGAAAAAATTCCTTGTTCGGTCGATGAACTCATTTTGTAGTTCTGAAAATGTCTTAGCATGAAAATTACAGGTGGTGAAACCATCGAAAGAAATTCATTTCAGTCGTGGTCTATAATGAAGTACCACCCAATTCATCATCAAACCAGCAACTACACTACTTCTTTCACTAAACATATTTTTTCTTCCACTAGTGTTGTAATTTTACAAAATTGCAGCCTTGAATGGTTGTCATTTAACAGATTTTGCCCAGCCACCTCATCCCCCAAATTTACAAGTTTGGTTAAGCACTTTAAAGGGGTCTTTTTGAAGTCATCTCATGTTCTCCACATCCTCCTCATTACACTACCAGCCTTCCTAACTAACAATGGGTAACAATTCACCGATGATCTTTTTCGTTTTCGATCCCGTATAATGCTACTTGTTTGTCAACTTGATTCCTGCTCAAAAAATTTTTGAACTGCTTATTCGATGACAATATCAATTAACCTCAATTGTTCATCGTTCCTGCACAACTACGGGTGTCCGTCCCTGAGTGTCGAACTGCTTTTTACAACTCGCCCATTTCTCAATACGGTTTCACAAGACTGAAATGAGCCCAACATTTCTTTCGGGAAAACCCTAGCCAACTAACCAACATTACTTCTGTGTAAGCAATCGGAATCGTTTGGTTAGAAAACCAATTGCAAAGGCGAAAATCGCCATGCTATTGAAAGTTCGAGGCATCCTTGTTATGGATTGTTCAAAAATCCAGAGAAAGGAGATCCTGCTGAAGTAACAAAATACGGAATAAAACGAAAAAAAGCTCTGTGGCGCGTAAGCTTCTGATGTACTATAGAAGTAGCATATTTCGGAAACTTGGTAACTTATCCGACTTATTTGTTTGAGGTTGCATAAAAGCAATGAGTGACATATCTTGAAAGTGTTAACGAGTAAGAAGACATTAGATTAGCTTTAAGCAATGGTGATGATGTTGGCTTAGATCCATTTCACCAACACTGCCACGTTTATTAACAGTTCTAGGTCTCAGTAGACCAACGAATTTCGCCCAGTGGGTATTGGTAATCGCGTTCGTCGCAGCGACTCGTAGAGTTTTATTTAAGGAAAATCCAGTTTTCAAGCAACGTCTTTCTGCATTGTCTTGGTTGCGATACTGTTTGTTAAAGTGTTGTGTAAGAAGCATAGGACGGCAACGAATGAAGTTTTCTTGGATTCGAGCAGGTCATTGGCTTGTTGATCATCCCTGGTCGCTCATCCTTGGCGGGTGATCGCACTTCACGGTGATGACACGACACATTTTGTGAATGGAAAAAATAAGCCATTTATAGCACCGAATATTAATTCGCACAGTACTTCACGACTATTATGCAGTGTCATTTGAAGAGCAGCATTTGTCAGCATGTGATATCACTGTATGCAGTCAAAGCTATAATTTTTGTGCTATCAAAACTCACTGTTCGCTTGGGTTTTTAAGTAGTGTTATCTATGTGCATTCTTCTCTGCTATTCATTCTCCGGTTCCTGGCATTTATCGAAAACACCTGGAGAAGTTTGCTCTTTGGTGCTTTGGAATCCTGTGCGAGGAAAGTGGCTTTTGTATCAAAATCGTCTCCGTTATGCTTTTTGTATCCTATGCGTCCCTAGTGGCGTACCTTGTCTTAGTTTTTGTTTACCATCTCGCTGCTCTTTTATACGGACACATAATGTCTGCCCGTTTAGCCAATATATTCATCTCCCTAAATGCTACAAGAGATTAGGAATATCGTGCCTGAACTCATGCAGTCACCGTCCCTCACATAAGGGCAAATTACGCAATTTTATTTTTCACATAGATGGTCACATGGGCGGTTACGAGCTAACTGACAACGAAGAGTTTTCGGTGGTGTTTCAATTATCGCTAGTGATTCCTCTAGAGCTGCCTGTCTTAAGCATCGCTTCATCGCTACATTCATTTCATCGCTAATAAAGGGCAAGATAAACGGGATTATTTCGACTTCGTAGTCATTGGAAATGGCTGTTTGCCAAGCAAAGTCGTCCGGTTCTTCCTTTAGTTCCGTACTTGTGCACACGGCTGTTCGAAGCATGTTTCTCACAAGCGCCCTCTTTGTGTTTGAAGGATGGGAAGGCAGAAAATGAACCAGGATGTTTTTGTTACTTGGTATGCGGTACCACTTTTTTCATGTAACCGCTACTTGATAAGTTGATTTTAACGTTAAGGGTTGGAAGCCAGTATTTCTTCAGTTTCTCCCGGGTGAGCTTAATGCACTCAGAGTGCTGGTTCAATAATTCAAAGCATTTGTACATCTCATCCTAGGTGGAGAAGATAACAAAACAATCATATATGTATCTGCAGTGGAGTAACGGCCGGAGACCGAGAACGGGGACTTCTACTTTACACATAAACGCAATGGCAAGACTTGATGCTAGTCGCTGTCCCATTGCCAACCCCCTTATTTGCGCGTAATGTTTCCCAGACCATCTGGAAATCGAGCATTTTAGGCACTCCTTTAAGAGAGCCATAAGCTGCTGGATTGAAAAGCCATGCATATTTATTATTCCTTCATGTTCAACAAGAAGTTCGAAGATGGCTTGCATTGGGAAGTCATTCGATACGTTGATGTAAAGCGGATTAACGTCGAAGGACTCTATCACGTATGCGTTGTTACGAGACGCATTACGTAGACATTCTAGGAACATTTTGGTGTTCGTGAGGTGAGGTGGAATATGTTTGAGCAACTAGCTAAGTATTAGGCCTATGAACCTAACCTTGAATTATGATGGATTGGTTGACGCAAGATCATCAGGTGATACTAAATTGTGTGTTTTAATAAGTAAATGTAAGACAAGACATGTTGTCCTATTGACATGCGAAATAACCGATCATAGCTTTCGGTATTGAGTTTTCTATTTCTTTTCAGAGGATGGGCGATAAAGGGTGGTATCACTAAGATGTCCCTCCGTTATCCCAACATATAACTGACGAAGAATAACTGCGAACTCTTCCCCGTTACCACTAACAGACAATCTTATTGTTTTGAGTTTATTAATACTCTAATTCCTCACATGCCATATTTTTCGTACGGCTGTAAGGTTAGAGATAAACCATCTATCGCGGTAGTGATTAAAAAACCTTGAGAACCCCATCCGAAAGCATGCGGAATTTTATGTGAATTCCATCTTTAGTGTCTTGCTGGCTAAAAACGTTCTAGGAAAATAAGATAGTGGTAATGCGCCTCTTGACTTTCATCGCTATTTGATGTCCAATGCTTAGCAGAGACCATCTCGAAGTTCGTACAGGTTACAAGCGATCCTATGCAAAAGTTGTTTTAGAAATGGGCTGTGATGATGACAAACTTGGGCCTAATTCTAGTAGCGAACGCGTACTCTCAGGTATTGTTATGCCCCGAGTACGGTGTCTCTAGATTTTCTCGGTGCATTGTCAACTGCATTTTGACTCTTAGCATAGACCGTTTGTCTATGGTTTCTTGAAGCCGAGATACGCGAATTACTCAACAGATTCTCAGACTTTCATTGAAGGATATTTTAGCATTAGACCTAATAGAACTGCATGCCAATATTGACCAGCCAACTATTCTGCACCAAAGTCGATCTTTCAAATACAAAACACAAAACGTTCCTTCGTCACACATTTAATCTTTCGGTCCGTTTGCTCCGTAGTGTGGCCTGAAGTAGTTCCATCTCCATGCCCTGAGCCGTGTAGTGTCGGACAAAATCAGCTTATTCAAATGTTTTCGTATTTTAAAGATAAACTCAATTAATAAAGTTATCCAACCTTATTATAGCGGCCGTTATTTTCTTCTAAACACATTGAAATCAATGCGTATCGTCATGATTTGCTTAATAAGTCTAATTTCGTAATTCACTCTTTTTCTTCAACGAGCAAACACAAGGTTGGCATTATAGCCTTTATTAGCACACATAGCTGACGTTTCGGCGCTTTCGCCTTCCTTGCTTAAGAGCATGGAAAGGCAAACTGACAACTAGTCCACTCATCCGAACGCTTTCATAACCTCAACAGACAAATCTTAGCAAGTAAATTTCTATTCGTACAACAAACATCTTCTTTTAGACGCCCATCGTTTTGTCCCTTGTAAGTCTTCGATTTAATAGATGGAGAGCAGCCAGACAGAGTATTACATGGGCGAGGAAGGTGTTTGGCTGAAATCAAACAATCACCCTGAATGGCGCACCCTTTCTTGCGATTCATTTTTTGGATTTTTGGAATTAAGTCAAAACGCTTCAGCGGTGAAACCCTTGAAAGTCGAAAGTCGAATGCATGGCACCTTCAGAGATTGATAAAAGATGTGTGCTTTCTCTTTTTTCATCTTTAATACCAACCTGGTGTTTGTTCATTGAAGAAAGAAGTGGTTTATCAACCAATGCCGAGGCTAATTGAAGGTCGATCTTGGGAAACATAAAACCATAATAACTCATAAGCTACATTTGTCTTTATGTCATGAACTGCTGAAACATGGACCTCAATATTTCTTTACGAATTGTATGACGATGACGAAATAACAGGTGAAACGATTTCGAACACAAAAAAGAGAGAGGTGCTGGGGATCTTTTGGTCTTTTTCCAATGAATAACTAATAACTGACGGAGCTTCTTTATTAAAATTGTCGAAGAAAATCAGATCGTGCTTGTTATACCGATCGGTCGACCACTGCAGTAACATCACCGGTGGCAAAACAAAGTGTGTTACCTAAACGGCTTACAAATGACGGAAATCGTATTACAGTTTCCCCAAGCTTTCATATATTCATTTTTTTCTAATGGAGATTCATATAAGTGCATCTTAACACATAACACTTGAGAGATATAGTGTAGAATGCTCGGGTAGGAGGGAGGCAAAAGGAACGAAGTGCGCTGCACCGTATTCATTCATTCAGTTTTTAGATGGATGAGCTGCTTGGGAATCTTCTTTCCGTCTTTCGATGTGCGATCGTCATGGTAAGTTATATTAATCCTCAGAGTATTTTAGATAAATTTCAAGATTCCGAAACCGCAGAAAATACCTCGTTATTAGGGAATGATACCACACAGTATTTAAGGATGACAGTGGGCGTTTTGCACAGCGGTAGTGATGTCGGTCATCACGAGCATGTTGCTAGTTCGTTTTCGCTCCGGCTTATCTCCTGTGGTCGGGAAATTGGTACCAGGCTGTCCGGGAAAAAAAATCACTCTCTGCAATCCAGTTGGGAATGCTCCAGCCCGGGTATCTCAGAACTCCAGTGAGAATCGACTAGAGCAGCACTCTACGGCATTCAAGCTGAAGTGAAAAATCCTCAAGCAGCAGCCGAAGCCACACGTAAACGTTGGAAGATTTTTGTGGATAATGGAGGAGGTAATCGAATATGAGAAGTGCTGGGATCCGCAGTTTAAGGCTGAAACTTTAATGAAGGAGAAAGTACACTACGCTTCCATGAGAACTCTGCGCTGTTGGTCTATACGTAAAGTATTACGTGGAAGGCTGATAGAAAACGTTGAGTGTACTGAAAAAAGCTATTTTGTCTTAATGCGATTAAAAATTTTGGTCTGACGTTTTCTCTGTGTGTTTATGGAGGCATTTTCTTCGGTTCGTTGCCATCGATCTGACCTCTCCAAACTCTGAAGCAGGCGAAATCTGCCGAAACGTTAGCTTGTTCATAAATAAGAAGTAAACTAACAACGTTGCGTTTGCTCGTCAAGGGAACAGTATATTACCGAAATATACTGTGTCATAACAATTACTGACACTGAAAATGGGTTGGATAGTGAACCATAATAAAATTTGTCAAATAGCACCAATTATACCCTTAGAGTGATGAGACAAAGTCTCTCCTATAGATAACTTCCTTTCCCAACTTCTCGTGTGACCTTGTTATCAAAGAATTATCGTCTAATGTCGAAGAGCTATCGTCATTTATTAATTGCTGGGTTTCAATTATGGCCGAGTTATCCAAGTCTGGTCTGCAACAGAAATGAAATTAGACATCTTTCGACATGGTGGTCAAACAAAACTGGACGTCTGAAGTTATGTTTTAAAACAAAAGCTGATTTAATCTGTACTATTCACTAAATCCTCTAGACTTGGCTTTGCGACAAATGAGATTTAATTTCAGAATAATGATTTCAGTAAGCCGTACCGTAACTTTGCTAGCTGTATGTTCAGCGAGGAATATTAGATTGGTAAGGAGTTTTATATCTATTTTTTTTGGAATCCTTCATCGTTTATCAAGTGACTATAAAATGTTGAAAAAAATATGAATTGTAAAGTACCACCGCAACGATGCTGAGATATTCGCAAAATGTGGGCACCGGCCAGATCGAACCACGATTACCCTTTACGGGGTTCGCATATTACACAGTGCACCACCGAGGCTCTTGCTTTGTGTTGCTCTCAGCTTGTATTCTATTTAGCGCTGCTATCAGCAATCACCAATCAACGGGGTTGATCTGGGGAGCAAAAATCCGCGATGAATCCAGTTGAGTTGAGGCTGTAGTCGAAACGACAATGTTAACCTTTTATTTGCTGACTACTCTAATGCTTCCCTGCAAGGCATGATGTGGAATACAACTACAATGATCCTAAAATTAACTCGAAAGAACGACTTTCTATTAACCTCGGCACAGATCATATATTTATTTATATGATCTTATAAACTGATCTTCTTTAGCTGATGAGAGGTTGGTAAAGGTCTTTGTTGTCGTTGTCGTTGTTGTTGGTGCTGTTGGTCGAAGTTGAAAAATTATAGAAGATATTATAATTTTATATTTATTCTATATTGATTCTTATCACCTTTAATACCTTTAATTGTGGACTTTAATAGAACAACCAAGAATAGCCATAAAACTTTCCATAAATATATCGTCAGATTTTATTTACTGCCTACTAATTTTTTAATGCCAGGGTATTCTGTGACATATAACCATTATGCTGCTGAGATATTTGCAGAACTCCGGGCCGCAGGTTTATGCGGTGGGGAACGAACGCGCTATTGTCCTTTCCGGGGAGTAACGCGCTCACCACCACACCACGCGAGTCCTTCGTTTCGCCTGTCTCTCAGCTAGTTCTATCGATCAGTGCCATCAGCTATCACCAGTCAATGGGATTGATCCGAGAAGCTCAAATCAGAGTTGAACCCATATTTAAGGTTGTCTTAAATTGCACTCATCTACACTGTAAGCAGAATTTTTTTGACAAAAAAAAACTTTATGTAGCAATTCCCAAGGCCGACTTTCTACTAACCTCAGCCTTGATTGATAACTCATTGTTTCCTTTAATGAGTAAGCATGAGGTTGGTACTACAGTACTTATTAGCATACCATACCTGACATTTCAGCGGTTTCGTTTTCTTCAGATCTATTTATGGCAGAAATTCCTTCAGAAAACTTTAGAAAAGAATTTTAGAAGAGATTCTATAAAGGCAGAAATGGCCACTCTCTTTAAACTGGTCAGTGTATCAATAACTGTCCATTTACTTATCTATTTATTTCTTACTGCATCCATCATCACCCATTATTCTTGCCGGAACTTCCTTCGAACCATTCATTCTTGGTATCCATCTTCCACAGAGTTCGTCGAATGCGCGCATGGGTCCTTCCAGTCGCTGTTTGACGCTTTTATGGAATGCCGTTATATACTGGTCAACCCGACTTTCTCTGGAATTTTTTGGGGGATAAGGATTGCTCGATGACAGGGAGACATAAAAGTTTTTCATGCATCATTCGCCAGTCATCATGAATCAATATCGAGATCTGGAGAAAACATACAGAAATACTCTGACAAGATGTTAACGAAAAAATGTGGCAAGAATTTACGTGACTGATTGACCCGTCTAGATGATCGTTGGCAGCAGTGCAGATAAATCATGGAATAGTTGGTTTTAAAGTGTATTAGAATACTGTATCATCTGTATCACCTGTAGTCCCGTTGATCGTCTAGTGACTCGAGCGAGCGCCAGTAAGTCTTCCATTTTTCCCTGTCGCGCGCAAGAGTTGTCCAGTGGATTCTGCTCGCTCTAGGGACTCGCGGATGCATCATGCCTTTTTTCTAGGCTTTTCGTGAAGAACTCTGACCATCGAGTCGGTGACGCTCCTGCAGTGCGTTTAACATCCCGAGGAATCCAGTCACTAACGGCTCTAGTCCTCTAGTCCATCGGTTGTCATTCATGTGCATTAAGTGTCCGGCCCACCTTATCTTCGACTGCTTGGCGTACAGAACGGCATCTTTGATTTTTGATCGCTGACGCAGGTCGGAGCATCGGATCCCTTCCATCAGTTGCGTGAAACGGGATACTCCAAGCATCGTCTTCGACTGCGCGTTCGATAACGCTGAATGATGTTTCATCCTGCTTACGCAGTGACCAGGTTTCTGTTGCATAGGTTAAGGCAAGCAGTACAGTTGAGTCGAAAAGGTGGGCATGGAGTCGTGTTTTCTTTGTTCTCTTCAATACATCCTGGATGTTCTTGCAATCTCCCCAAGCCGCTCGTTTCCTTCTGCTCAGCTCTGGAGCTAAGTCGTTCACCATGTTGATTTCCCGGCTTAGATAGACATAACTGAAGCGTTCGGAGATATTCGTTCCATTGAGCGTGAATGGGGCATACGAAACCAATGCGTTCCTCATGAACATCGTTTTTGTGAGATTTAATCGAGGACCAATCTTTCTACAGGCTCTATCAAAGTCGGCGAGCATACGTTCCGCTTGGCTAATGTTTGGTGTTATAAGGACGATATCGTCAGCAAAGCGAAGATGATGTAACTGCCGAATATCGATTTTCACTCCCATATTATCCCATTCCAATATTCGCATGACGTTCTGGAGGGTCGCGGTCAAAAACTTGGGCGAGATGGTATCGCCTTGCCTAATCCCTCCTTTGAGGTTGAACCTCTGACGTGTAGAATGGTGATATCTCGGTTGTAATATTTTTTGTACAGCTAAAGAAGACTCTTTATGTACTGAGTAGGGACTCCTTGACTATCAAGGGCTTCCATGACTGCACGTATCTCAATTGAGTCGAAGACCTTCTTTAAATCGATGAAAGTGAGACAGAGCGGTCTGTTGTACTCTCGCGTTACTTCAATGAGGCTTGTTATCGTGTGGATGTGGTCTATCGTACTAAATCCTTTTCGAAACCCTGCTTGCTCACATGGCTGTCCTTCGTCCAGTGTTCTGTGAATCCTGCTTAGGATCACTCGAGTGAAAAGTTTGTAGACGACAGACAGCAAGCAGATTGGGCGATGGTTGCCGATACCGTGTAGGTCACCCATCTTGAACAATAACACGGTCTTGCTGGTCTTCGATTGATTAGGGACCTTGCATTCAGATAGTTAACGTGTGAAAAGCCGAGCCAGTGTGCTTACGAGGACTAGCGGAAGGTTCTTCACGTGTTCAGATCTTATCCTGCCTGGGTCTGGTGCTATTCGATTTTTCACCGACGAAATGGCATGTCGGATTTCGGAAGGGAGAATCGGTGGTACAACACATCCATCCTCCTTTATTTCGTATGACGGAAGGTGGACGTGGCAATCGCGAAGATCTGAGCGTATTTGTGAATAAATTTTTCCATTGCCTTTCTGGAGTGCAATCTTCTTGGTTCTGTAATTGGTAAAGCTTCGGTGGGCTTTGCGAATGCTTTTCCCATCCTCTGCAGCTGCGATTGTTACTGCTGCTTTCCTCTATTTAAGATCTTTTTTTATCGCCTGTCTGCACAGTTCTGCAAGTTCGGACGTTAGTTTTCGGTTGCCTGCGGGCGATTCCACGCTGGCGTATCAGCTCCAGAATTTCTTGAGACAGACGCCTTTTGGTGACTTTCGAACTCTCAGATTTCATAGCGCAAACGTGAAGATGTTGGATGAGTATATCGTGTTCCTGGTCGATGTTATCGACGACGGCATCTTTCCAACAGCCGCCTAATGATTTGGATAAGTCCCAGTTTGTGGTGGTTCTGGGAGTTCGGTTTTTGAACTTAATGACTTTTTTCTGCTTTCTGCGAGAAATAGAATCTTGCACGAAGAAGGCGGTGGTCTGATCCCGTGTAGAATTTTTGGGATAACAGCGACATCGGTTGGCGAAAACCTTCTATTTACCATGATGTGGTCTATTTCGTTATGGTACCTCTTCATTGGGAGACTCCCACGTCCAACCTTGTGAGGCTTCTGGAATTGCAAGCTTCCATGGCTGGTCTTGGTCGTCATGATAAACTAAGACAGCCGTTCATCCTGTTCGTTCCTTTTTAATCCGTGGGTCCCAATATGACGTTCTTCAGACGTTCTTCTTGGTCCGATCTTGGCGTTAAAATCTCCAATGGTGACCTGAAGAATGTATGGTCTTCTCTGTAGAACATCTCCATGTCCATATGGAACGCTTCGACTTCTTCTTCGTCGTATCTGATGTCGGCGCGTAAATGACGAATATTGTCAAAGCCGGAATTGATCTACATCTTTTTAATCGTAGGCGTCCGACTCAGGTCGTAAACTCGTGTTGACGAGAACGCCGACGCCGCCGACGCCGCCGACTCTTCTATTGGCGCATGTTCCGAGGAACAGTTCTTCTCCGGTGTCATAAACGGCGCTGAATGGGTGGCGTCGTCTCGTCTCGGCCAGGCCAATGACGTCATACCTTATCTTTCTTGCCTGCATGAGCAAGCCTTCTATCGAGGACTCGGATGCAAGAGTCGGGGGGCGGCAGCGTTCTCGTCAAAACGAGTTTGTCCATGATATTCGATTCATTCGAACAACTAACAAGCCGAATCGGACGTTTAAGATTGAAAAGATGTGGATCAATTCCGGCTTTGACAATCTTCGTCATTTACGCACCGACATCAAACTATGACGATGAAGAAGTCGTGGCGTTCTATATGGACTTGGAGAAGTTCTACAGAAAGGACCATACATTCTTCAAGGTCATCATTAGAGAATTCAACGCCAAGACTGGACCAAGAAGAACGTCCGAAGAACGTCACATTGGGACCCACGGATTGGAATGGAACGAACAGGGTGAGCGGCTTTCTGAGTTTTTCATGACGACCAAGACCATCCATGGTTACTCGCAATTCCAGAAGCCCCGCCCTCAACGCTGGACGTGGGAGTATCCCAATGTAGAGTACCATGATGAAATAGATCACTACATAGTAAACAGAAGGTTTTGCCTGACCGATGTCGCTGTTGTCCCAAAATTCTACACGGGATCAGACCACTGCCTCCGTGCGAGATTCCATTTGTCGTAGAAAGGAGAAAAAAGCCGCCAAATTCAAAAATGAAGTCCCGGAACCACTACCAACTGAGACTTATTCAAATCATTAGTCGGCTGCTGGGAAAGATGCCGTTGTCGTCAACATCGACGAGGCTCATTCAACATCTTCACGTTAGCGTTATGAAAGCTGAGAGTTCAAAAGTCACCCAAAGACGTCTGTCACCTGAAACACTCGAGCTGATACGCCACCGTGGAACTGCACGAGCTGCAGGCAACCGCGAACTAACGTCCGAACTTGCAAAACAATGCAGACAGACGATAAAAGAAGGTCTTAAAGAGAGAAGAGCAGCAGTAATGGTCGAAGCTGCAGAGGCAGGAGAAGCATTCGCAAAGCCCACCAAAGCTTGAGCAATTACAAAACCAAAAAGATTGCAGCCCAGAAAGGCAATGGAGAAATTCATTCACAAATACTACTCAGATCTCTACGATTGCCACGTCCACCTTCCGTCATACGAAATAAAGGAGGATGGATAAGTTGTACCACCGATTCTTGCTTCCGAAATCTGACATGCCATTTCGTCGCTGAAAAATCGAACAGCACCAGATCCGGACTGGATAAGATCTGAACACCTGAAGAACTTTCCGCCAGTCCTCACGAACACACTGGCTCGGCTCTTCACACGTTACCTGTCTGAATGCAAGGTTCCTACTCAGTGGAAGACCAGCAAGACCGTGTTGTTGTTCAAGAATGGTGACCAACACGAAATCGTTAACTATCGCTCAATTTGTTTTCTGTCTGCCGTCTAGAAACTTTCACTCGAGTGATCCTAAACAGGATTGACAGAACACTGGACGAAAGGCAGCCATGTGATCAAGCACGGTTTCAAAAAGGATTTAGTACGATGGACCATATACACGATTACATGACTCATTGAAGTATCGTGAGAATAGAAAAAAGCAGAGCTTGGCGACTTTCAAAAAACCCAACTGTGATTTTCTTTTCTTTTTTTCCAAAGATGAATTTCCACGGAACAGACGTGCTATGAACAGGTATCCTGCTTGACGACTGTTATTCCAACTTCGGACTGATGTCCATAATTCTCATTATCTTGTATTTCTTACAGCAACTTTCCAGAGGAATCTCCTTTTGCAAACCACTACTCAGATCCTAAAGATTACACAGAACGTGCACTTTTGCTCTCATCGGATGTGCATATTAGTGAGTAGCAATTTACAATATTGATTTTTTCCTGACAAGATTAAAAATCTCCTGTAAATTAAAGCAATTCTTAGAAGGTAAAGGGATGGCAAAACCTAAAACAGCTGCACATCGTGATGTTATCTTCTCTCTGTCACACGCACACCAAGAAGACGACCGACCCCCTATGGTCTAAGTTTTTTACGAAAGCCCTGAAAGAACGATATAATGCTCAACGGGTCGCTAGAGGGACCAGAACCCACTGGGTTACTATTGCACGCGACCGAGAAAGATGGAGGGTTTAATGGCTCCCGCTCGAGTCATTCGACGATCAACGGGGCTACAGGTGATACAGGCGATAAAAAGTTGCTTAAGTGAACCAGTTATAGAGAACTCGGTAACAGTGCTCGAAATACCAACGGGCACTCGAGAAACCAGCCAGTTTGCAGCCACCTGCATGGCTGTCGATGTGCAATGCAAAATTGTCCAACATGCCCTAGCGGTAGAGACGGTGACTGCAAGAGATCGGGTACGGTGTACCTAATCTCTTGCAAAAGGGCATGGCGGTGAATTGCTTGGAGGAACGGGTAGACCACTCTGCTCCTGTACAGAAAAAACATTCAGGAGGTAAATTTAAATTGAGACCAAACACTCCGCTACATGTTTATGAGACACAGCAAAATAACGTTGAATATTTTGAAATAAAAGTCACTAGTCTCGCACGGGAATCCATATGATCAGCGCGTTGAACTCTTTAAGCCTTTTGGATTATTTCCAAAGATCCAAAACACGAATGACCTAGGGCCATTCCTAAGGCTGATTCTTTGATCTGTGCCAGGCACATTCCTCGCCCGTGTCCGTCTCTCCGTGCGGCTGGTACCCACCAAATAATTGGGGCCTTGTAAAAAACAGAATCGCGGGTGTTTAAAAGAAGCCATTTATTATGTGTATAGAAATCTATGTGATACCTTTTGTCTGCTGACTTTATAAAAGTGTTCAGCTCATTAGATTGCATGTCAATTTGACCTTTCCAGGCTCTAAAGAAGGCGAAACGCCGAAACTTCAGCTATTCTGTACTGATAAATGCTTTATTACCAACTTCATGTCTGCTCATCAAGGAAAGTTTGCTGCCAATTTTCCAATTTAAGAAATGTCTTGTGCCTCTGACGAGGTGGAACCTGTTGCTTGCTCGTAGTAAACGGCGTTGCTGCAACTGTTTTATCCTGCCCCTATAATGAACTGCATCTCTAAGTAGCGAAAACATTCGTTAACTCTTTTCAAGGCATCAAAATATGGTTGACATAAAAAATCTGGACAATTATGAGGTGGATGTAAAAAAATCTACTTTTTTCTCTCACCCACTATTCTAACCAAATTTAAGTATTCTGATCTTTGCAATGGACAACGCGATTGTCTAAACGGTGAAGACGAGTCACCTTTACAATCTCATTTTCATCAGTTGGTTTGTGATACATTCAATTTGAACATTGTATTTTTCCTAAACATGAATCGTTTAGGTTTTTATTACTTCATTTACCTTTTAGGTACCAAGTATTCATTTGTAGCGTTGTTCTTTTGAAATCCGAAAGACTCCTAACAGTGAAAGAAAAGTGGGTTGCGTGGCCAGAGTCCTAGAAAGGCTATGTGATAGTTGAACCATATATGCAGCTTAAGTCTAGGTGATTATCACCGCTATAGAGCGCTCTTATTTGACCATGATAGAGAGACGGTAGTGTATACTGCCATCGTTTTACATGCTCATCATAAAAAAACGAAATAATTGGCAACATTGCAAACCTCTCCAGTCGATAAATAGCTGAAGGTAGCCATTCCCGGTGACTAATACACACCCCAGTGGCGGGGATATGTTGGGATCGAATTGAAAAATTCCTGCTATATCACCAGTTGGATGGAAATAGGTTCTTTTTAAAAGCAAGCTAATAATAGTAAATAAAAAAACGATAAAACTCTCGGCGTTGACCATTTCCTGAGGGATGCGCCGTGCATTCAACTTCATTAACCATCTTCTGGAGGTGATTGAATGCATATTTGGCCTTAACAACTCGCGGTGGCCTACTGATGTATAGAGCCAGTGCTGCTATCCTCCCCACACAAATCTGTTACCAATTTGTCGACCCCGGAGGGATGGAAGGCTTGGTGGACCATGGGTGCACAGATCGATTCCATGTGTGTGTTGCAGGGCGCCTCCGACCACTGCGCCACACACGCCATTAATAGGTTTTTTTATTAATAATATCCATTTGAAACACGACTTTCACTGAGAATGAAGTTATTTCGTTATTTCAGCATCGAGCCGAACTGGATGTACTTCGGGAACGGCTTCACAAACGAGTGTAGAATTGGACCGACAAACGCAATTGACATTTCCCAGGATCGACTTTCTATTAAACTCGGCATTGGAATATGAATGCGTCGTTTTCTTGTTGAGCAATCGCAAGGTTGTTAAACAGCATACATTTACTCCCATATAAAAACACAATACAATACAACATTAGCTGACGTTTCGACAGTATCGCCTTCTTCAGAGCCTGGAAGAGAATACTGATATACAATTTATTAGGCCAAAGGCTTCATTAACGCTTACAATAAGACGAAAAAACTTTATGGCAATTACATGATCAACAGCTTCTCGAAACACTCACCGCTTTTTTACGTGACTTCCAAAGAAGAAGATTAGAACTGATTATAGTCACATAAGGTTGATGACTTCATTATCCCACATCAGAAATTGATGCGAACATACGGGGTCAGGTCGCGTATGACCTCTGGGCATTCATCCCTGCTATTCATTGTAGGGGTTTTTGGCATTTATCCAAAAAGCCTCAAGAAGTTTTTCGCGCTGGTGTTCTAGTCTCCTGCGCAAGGATATTGACTTTTACTTCAAAATCGTCCCCGCTGTGCTTTTGTATCCTATGCGTGCCTAGTGGGGTACTTTGTCTTAGTTTTCGTTTGCCATCTAGGTGTTCTTTTATACGGATACACAAAGGCCTGCCCGTTTCGCCAATATATTCATCTCCGCAATTATTACACGAGATCAGGTATATCGTACCTGAACTCATGCAATCACCGTCCCTGCCGTAAGGGCAGATTACGCAATTTGTTGTTTCGCATAGACGGTCATACAGGCGGTTACGAACTAACTGACGACGTAGAGTAGCCGGTGGTATTTCAACTATCGCTACCGATTCCTCTAGACCTGCCCTTCTTAAGCATCGTTTAATCGCTACGCTTACTTCATCGCTAATAAAGGGCAGCATAAACGGTACTTTCTTTTGGCCAAGTGTTTCGCTTGGGCGCGTCGCTCTCCTTCTAAACTTATCTCGTGGGGTTACTATTTCGTAGCCATTGGAGATGGCTATTTGCCGAGCCAAGTCGCGCGATTCTTCCTTTAGTTCCCCGGTTGTGCACACAGAGGTGGCTGTTCGAAACATGTTTCTCACAAGCGCCCTCTTTGTGTGTGAAGGGTGGGAAGAAAGGAAGTGAACGAGGATGTTCTTGTTACTTGGCTTTCGGTACCACTTTGTCAGGTAACCGCTACTTGATAGGCTTATTTGGACGTTTAAAAACGGAGGCCAGTTTTTTCTCGGCTTCTCCCGGGTGAACTTAATGTACGCAGACTGCTTATTCAATAATTCAAAGCATTTGTCCATCTCCTCCTGCGTAGGGAAGATGACAAAACAATCACCTACATATCTGCAGTAGAGTAGTGGCCGGAGATCGAGAGCAGGGGCTTCTATCTTAGACATAAACACAATGGCAAGGCTTGGTGCCAGTCGCTGTCCCATAGCCAACCCCCTTATTTGCGCGAAATATTTTCCAGACCATCTGAAAATCGAGCAATTTAGGCACTCCTTTAGAAAAGCCATTAGGTGCTGGATGGACAAGCCATGCATATTTATTCTTCCTTCATGTTCAACAAGAAGTTCGCAGATGACTTGCATTGCGGAGTCATTCGATACGTTGGTGTACAACGCAGTAAGGTCGAAGGACTCCATCACGTACGCGTAATTAGGAGACGCGTTACCCGGACTTTCTAGGAACATTTGGGTGTTTGTGAGGTGAAGAGTTGGTGGCTATGGAACAGCGACTGGCACCAAGCCTTGCCATTGTGTTTATGTCTAAGATAGAAGCCCCTGTTCTCGATCTCCGGCCACGACTCTACTGCAGATATGTAGATGATTGTTTTGTCATCTTCTCTACGCAGGAGGAGATGGACAAATGCTTTGAATTATTGAACGAGCAGTCTGAGTACGTTAATTTCACCCGGGAGAAACCGAGAAAAAACTGGCTTCCGTTTCTAAACGTTCAAATAAACCTATCAAGTAGCGGTTACATGACAAAGTGGTACCGGAAGCCAAGTAACAAGAACATCCTCGTTCATTTCCTTTCTTCCCAGCCTTCACACACAAAGAGAGCGTCGTAAGAAACACGTTTCGAACAGCCACCTCTGTGTACACAAGTAGGGAACTGAAGGAAGAATCGCGCAACTTGGCTCGGGAAATAGCCATCTATCTCCAATGGCTACGAAGTAGTAACCCCACGAGATAAGTTTAGAAGGAGAGCGACCCGCCTAAGCGAAACACTTGGCCCAAAAGAAAGTCCCGTTTATGCTGCCCTTTATTAGCGATGAAGTAAGCGTAGCGATTAAACGATGCTTAAGAAGAGCAGGTCTAGAGGAATCGGTAGCGATAGTTGAAATACCACTGGCTACTCTACGTCGTCAGTTAGTTCGTAACCGCCTCGTGTGACCGTCTACGCGAAACAACAAATTGCATAATCTGCCCTTACGGCAGGGACGGTGATTGCATGAGTTCAGGTACGATATACCTGATCTCTTGTAATAATTGTGGAGATGAATATATTGGCAAAACGGGCAAACCTTTACCTGCCCTCATAAAAGAACACCTAGGTGGCAAACGAAAAGCAGAGACAAAGTACTCCTCTAGGTACGCATAGGATACAAAAGCATAGCGGAGACGATTTTGAAGTAAAAGTCAATGTCCTTGCACAGGAGACTAAAACACCAACGTAAAAACTTCTTGAGGCTTTTTGAATAAATGCCAAAAAGCCCTACAATGGATAGCAGGGAGAAATGCCCAGAGGTCACACGCGACCCTGACCCCCATATGTTCGCATCAATTTCTGATCTGGGATAATGAAGTCATCAACCTTATGCGACTATAATCAGTTCTAATCTTCTTCATTGGAAGTCACGTAAAAAACGGTGAGTGTTTCGAGAAGCTGTTGACCATGTAATTGCCACAGAGTTTTTCGTCTTTTTGTAAATGTTATTAAAGCGTTTGGGCTAGTAAATTGTATGTCAGTATACCCTTCCAGGCTCTGAAGAAGGCGATACTGCCGAAACGTCAGCTACTGTTGCATTGTATTGTGTTCTTCTATGGAAGTAAATGTATGCTGTTTAACAACCTCGCGATTACTGAACAAGAAAAAAGAAAACGGCGCAATTAACATTGTATAACAAAAATTTTCTAGCATTTAAATTTGACCATTTATTTACTTTTTCTATCTTAGTTCTTCTACAGGTTCCTCCTACTGTAATTTCTTATTTGCAAAGTGAATTTTGCAAAATCTTTGATGTCATGACATCGATATGAGCACTCAAGGAATTAGCTAATATAGCCTTTTTTTTCTTCGGCGCTCATAATGGGTATGGGAATTTAATTCATGTTTACTATGTTACTGTTGGCGCGTGTGGCCCAGTGGTGGTCGGAGGCGCCATGCAACACACACGTGGAATAGATCCCTGCGCCCACGGTCCACCAAGCCTTCCATCACTCCGGGGTCGGAAATTTGGTACCAGACTTGCCTGGGAGAATAGCAGCACTGGTTCCATACATCGGTAGGTCACCACCAGTCATCGTTAAGGCCAGATATGCATTCAATCACCTCCGAACGATGGTTAGTGAAGTCGGATGCATGGTGGATGCCTCAGAGATTGCTCAACGCCGAGAGCTTTATCTTTCATCCTTTTTTAGGTTACTGCTACAAGAATTTGAATACCTAGACATTGCATGCGATTGCATTCTCTAACTAAATCTTTTAGTGAATTATAAATTTCATCTTAAATTGAGGTAGCCGTTACTCAATGGTCGAAAACTAGTTCAATACCCATAAGACCCCATCCTCTATTCAACTCAGAAGACCTGTCACTTCTCTGGGATCGACAATAATTTGGTGTCGGACTTCTCTGAGCACAACCTTCATTCTCCGATCACAAGGGGTCTTTACCGCTTGTTGTGAACACCTGAAAACGTTCAAGCAGGATTGGCTTAAAATTCGAGGGAGGGTTGATTCGACCAGCATTCAACGACATTCATGAAGACAGCAAAGTCCTAAAGTGGCGGCTGAACCCACACGTATATCCTGGGACTATCGTGGAATATGAATGCGGGGAACCACAAATTGCAGGCGTGCGGTATTCGCATGATGTGAAATGAACGATAACGTGAAAAAAATCAAATTCTTCAGTGAGAACTTGCATCACACCGAGTAATGTAAAAATTTGGAGAAGTCCGGCAAAATTTAGGCAATAAGTTCACATCAGCACCTTAGTTCAGCAAGCAATTTCCCTTTATTTCCTCCACATTGTGCTTGCTTTTGTGCAATAATGAATAGAAGACATCGAGTTCTACAAACTTGTGTTATTCTTATCACTTTTTTTTTGGTTTTTTGGTTTTTGGGCAGCCAAGTCCGGTACCAATTCGCTCACTCCGGAAGCATGGAAGCGTCGGTGAGCGGCGGGCGTGGGGATCGATCCCGTGGGTGTATGTTGCAGGGCGCCTCCAAC
Source organism: Angiostrongylus vasorum (assembly GCA_018806985.1). Classification (NCBI taxonomy): domain Eukaryota; kingdom Metazoa; phylum Nematoda; class Chromadorea; order Rhabditida; family Metastrongylidae; genus Angiostrongylus; species Angiostrongylus vasorum. The sequence goes on from JADANN010000339.1 coordinate 186,984, forward strand.
CACTGCGCCACACACCCTTCATCTAATCTAATCTAAAAAGAATGATCTGTTGAACGTGACAATAATTTTTGGATAAAAAAAGAAGAAAGAGAGAAGCGAACTCTATTTTTTCTATTTTATGCCGTTTGCTTTGTATACCATTGGAAACTAAGTAAATTTTCATCTACCTACAAAGTTTTATTATTTTATTAAAGAAACGCACAAATTACACAGAGGCGCGTTTGGCGCAGTGATTAGAGGTGCCCTGCATTATACATGGGATCGAGCCCATGCCTCAGCATCACCAAGCTTTCCATCCCACCGAGTATCGGCAAATTTGTATCATATCTCTCTGAGGGGGATAGCAGCACTGCCTAGATACATCGGCAGGCCACCGTGAGTCAATGCAAAGGCCAGATTTGCATTGAATTAGGTTCAAACTTTGCTTAATGAAGTCAAATGCATAGCGCGTGCCTTGCGTGTTTGGTCAGCGCTGAGAGATTTATCTTTTTTTTCATTATGAATTATATGTGCGTTGTGTTTGACTGCCAGGCCAAAATCAGTTTGACGAGACGATAAATGTCACAAAACCTAGATGTCATAGGAAAGATGTATAAGCTCACAAATGTTTAGGTACGAAAAGCTTAATTTTACTCATGAAAACATTTCTATTAGAGAACGACCTTATAGTGTTGTCTCTTTAGACCTTTTACTTTCGGGTTAAATCATCCGATTATTGGTTTCTGTTTGGCTCTTCTCATCCTGTGAAACACGGCCGCTGACAGCTCCAGTTTCAGTGACTGCTGTTAGTAAGTAAGAAGCAAAAAAATTCAAACAAAAAACAAATGGTTTCAATTCAAAACTCCTGAGTTTCCAGGCATATCGATTGCATAGAATCTTCAGTATTGATTCATATTGCCATCATAAATGAACGTTTAAGCACTTGGTGTCGATCAATCCAGTAGGGATTCTTCGAGCATTTGACTTCATTAGAAGACTACTGAATGCGTATTTGGCCTAAATAACGATTTGTGGACCGCAAACGATGTATCAAGACGGTGATTTTTACGCTCCTAAGGTGCAATTTGTCGAGCATAGAGAGTGATAGTAGGGTTGGCTTGGGACGTAGGATTGAAAAAAATGTCGACGTATATACTGCAAAACACCTCCAACTGCCGCGCTTTGTGCGCTTTGATAATGATACAGTAAAAAGAGTTAAATTTTATTTCAAATAAGTAACCCGAACAGAATAACGATGATGAGATTGTGTGTCTTGTACATGGCACACCGATATGGCTCAAATAGTAAAATAAACAAACAGAAATCATTTACAGTTATCACATCTGGTGATAAGCAAGAAATCGCCGAGACATAAAGCGAGATATCCAAGGATAATGTGGAATAGATGACCTTTAACTTAAATAATAAAATAAGAGCTTCTTCTAAACGAAACTTCTATCGACTGCAGTTGGCCCTAATTGACGGGGGAATCCGAAAGAAAAAAACAGTTTTCTATTTTTTTTCTTTTACAAATGTTTTACTCTTCTAAACCTAATAAGATAAGACATATTTGAACATGAAAGTATTAACGAACATATACAACGCAACCTGAGATGAGTGAGTCCACCAAATGTTGATGAGAAGGAGGACAGAACAGTTAGTACGAATTGATCTCCTTTCCACATTTTGGCCAAAAAATGTTTACTCCTTTCTACTTCAGACAAATAAATCTTAACTTGCGAGAAACTTTGTTATCTGGTAAAAAACCCCTTACAATGCATAGGTTTTACCAACACGGAAAATCTCAGCTTGAACTACACTGATGAATTTCCACTTTTTTGGTGCTTATGAAGTATTTTTCCCGCCTCTTTTTTTTCGTGAGGGCTCGTTTTTTTCAGTGGCGAAGATACTGAAGAAAGGTCATTCAGCTGGGCGTCAAGTTGTACTTTAAATCCTCATTTATCTTTGTTACTGCACTACTTCGTTAAAAAATGGAAAAAATGTAAACTTCATCTTTGGTCTTTTTTGAGAATTTGGTTTCGAAACAATTTTGAGATCGAAGCAAAACTTTGGAAAAAAATATATTGAAGCTTGAACTCTTTCTACTTCTGTTTAGCCAACACGAGGTGTTATTTTATTTCTTTATTTACGTGTAAGCTGACGTTTCGGCGGATATCGCCTTCCTCAGAGCCTGGAAAGGTCAAGTTCACTGCAATCAACAGGGTCAAACGCCTCCATAACCAAACAGAGAAAATGTTGAACCAAAACCTCAATCACATTGAGCACAAAGCCCCTGCACACCCACCGCCTTCTATGAGTCTTCCACTAAACATTTCACGTGGAGACCAACCGATTCCATGTGAACACTGTGCGGTTCCATGTGAACTCTGTGCGGTTCGTCTCCAAGTGAAATATTTAGTGGAAGACTCATAAAAGCAGTGAGTGTGCAAAGTCTCTGTGTTCAATGTGACTGAAATTTTGGTTCAGCCCTTCCTCTGTTTGGTTATGGAGGCGTTTGACCGTGTAGATCGCAGTCAACTGGACCTTTCCAGGTTCTGAGGAAGGCGAAATCCGCCGAAACGCCAGCTTGTACGTAAATAAAGAAATAAAATAACACCTCGTGTTTGCTAAACAAAAAGTAGAAAAAAATTATTCAATCAATGCCGAGGTTAATAGAAAGTCGGACGTGGGAGATCGAACTCTGTTTTATACGCCTGCCAAGTTCCCAACTCTTCAAGGGTTTCAGTTATAGAAAAAGTAGGTGTGGTCCACTAAAAATGAAATGTCGAACTGTAAGTGTCAGACAAAAGTTTCCCGGCGAATCTGTTATTCAACAACGAAATCGCTCTATAACATTGGAGGCTGAGTGAGTCTTGCTGTGCATATTAAGCATGACCGGCGACTGCAAAAGCACTGTAAATGCGTGCAAATTCTCCAAATAAGATCATAATTGAAAAGATAAGTGGCAATCAGACATTAGAGAATATTGGAACAGTTGGTTGGATATCGATCATCGAAATGTTCTGTGAGCGGGAAAGACTGTTTTGTGACCGCTTCGTTATGAGCTCACACGGAGCAACGGAATCATTCACAGCCATCATTCGCCCTTCCTCGTCCGATGGATCCATACACGCATGGTTGCACGAAAATTCGTATTAAGGCACATGTAGATCACGGGATTGAAGCACGAATGCGTATAACCAAGCCACGATGTCAGCACATACAGTTTAAGGTGTAGATGATGGTTGATTTGTATTGAAAAACCCATAGCAATGCCGCGTGTCACGCTCACACAAAAATACGGTATCCAACAGATGAGAAACGCAACTGAAAACATAGTTAATTGATTGAAACGCACTACCGATCAATAAATACTCTGAGCTGACTCACTGAGGATCGCGGCAACGACGCGAGTTGCACGCGATTCGCGTCGAATAACCATCGATTCGCGACGCTTACGCCGAATAGCGCGTGTGACCTTTTAAAAAAACCACGGAGTATGGATTGTTAAAAAGAAGGCATAAATGACCATAATGTCATTTTTTTCGTTAAAGTGTTCATCTTGGTTGTAACAAGAGTGCCGGTGTCTGACTAAACAAGAACATGGGACATGTGCACGAAACGATTTCGGAATTCTTCTACAGAAATCCATGGATGGAAAAAATTTTCTGAGTTTCCTGTTTTAAAAAGACTACTTTTATAGTCCCTCCCAACGGTTTACCGCCTTATCGTGACTGGGAGGTGTTCCTGGGTGTCGGACTGCGATGAACAGCGAGGGGATTCGTTCCCCCCGGCAGGGTCTTCCAAACTGAGAAGGAGTCCGCCGTTTCATTCTGGAAGCCTAGCTAAGAGTAAACCAATACCACGATCCACCACCGTTCTGGTATCAAAGTCGCAAAGTGGCAAATCTCCCCTGATCCACAAAGGCTGCGACTGCCTGTCGTGGTGACGACCTGGGGCAGACTTTTGGCCAGGGTGTCCTCGGGATTCCAGGGAACCACGATGGCTTTACCAGCAAATCTCCGGCAAATGGTGATTATGCTAGGACCCGCACAACTGGTGAGGACGGGCCGTTCAAGTATCAAGTAAGTAAGTGCTTTTATAGTCAGTTTAAATGAAACAGCTCTGGAACATTGCTGAACTAAAGAACGGTTTTTGTCTTAAAGAAGTTGCCTACGATGCGATTGAAACCTGAGCATTGAGTTTTACTTTACTAGAATATTAAGAAGACGAAGTCCACCGAATTGCTACCCATTGTGGAACTTATTTTTTATTTTATACGACCCGTCCTTATATCTACTCTGCAAATCCCGGAACTTTTTCACATTCGATTCGCTTCCTCGCATCCATCATTCACGGAAGTCTTCCGACTATTAAGTATGGCTTCGGCTGCTGCTTGAGGATTTCCATTTCATCTCGAATGTCGTAGAATGCTGGTCGAGTCGATTATCAATGGAATTTCGAGATAGCCGGGCTAAAGCATTTCCACTTGGATTGTGGACAGTGAGCTTTTGCCAGACACTTCAGTACCAATTTCATGACAAGGGATGAGAGGCTTAGTGAGCGCGGGAGCGGGATAGAACCAGCATCGTGCTCGTGATGACCATCGTCACTATTACTGTGCTGTCTGCTCCATCCCATTGTGGAACAGATATTTTAACAACAAGTTCGTTCCAGCTTATTAAGGATACAAACTTATTCGATCAGCCTGGAGACTGGTGGAAAATCGCTCGTGTTAACTGTTAAGCGATGTGTAAAGCATGACAACTGTACAACTGAAGATGTATATAGCATTTCCTAGAATTGTTATTATGAGATGCCTACCTAAAAAAAACTGGCCCTGCAATCGATCTTTAGTTTAATTTCGAATAAAAACACTATGATTCGGTTTAGTTTCGAAGTCCAGAGGTTTTAATCAGTTAATACGATGTTGCCGAAAAAAAATTTTGCTCACTTTTTTGTTCGAGCTATCAAAAATCTGCTGTAGTTCTACCAAAAACCGACAGCACACCTGAGTAGCGATTCGCCTCAGTTTTTCCTCTGCTTATCGTTGAAATCTTCTTTTGTGGAGTTCCATTAGATCCGTCAATCGTGATATCGATCGGCGTCTTACGGACGTGACCTGCTTCCAGAACTGCATTCCGAAGTGTCGACCAAGCTGACGACCGTCTGAATGATTGATGGATCACTTTATGGTATGATATCGTACTTTCTCAGTGATAGCTGCACAAGACACTTTCATTTATATACGACTCTACAAACACGATCTCGGTGCGAAATAAGTGTATATAGTTCAGTCGTGATGCCGCTCAATGTAATCAATGCTCTGATTCTGCGGTGCCGAACCTCGTCCCTCCGGGTAACCGGAAAGTGTAGTACGACATTCTCTCCCTCTGGGTACAGGTGGTCAGGTCAATTTCGGTTCAAGTCGAGGTCATTTGGGGTCCATACTGTTTACTTAAAGCATCCTTTTGATAGTGATGCGTGTTACTTTGCACACAACCGTACTCCGTACCAGACCAAGTGTATTACTTGCCTAGAAATAACTGCTCCTCATTCCACAAAAATTGGCGACTACTCTGCTGAAGATATGCGAATAGCCTAGCACGGCAATCCTATCCTTTTGGCGAAAATCTACTGAAGCAACCTCCAAACCCACTTATGAAAAAACACCAATCCTCAAGCAGTAGCCGAATCGATAAGCAGATCCTTTCTATACGACAAAACAAATCGAATTTAAAAGGTACTGGAATCCGCGCTAAATGCGGTATTGGGCTAAATAAAAACAAAAGAAGAATAAAAATGTATAAGCAAGCACGAAAGTGTGCAGCTCGCTGAAATTATCATTAAGACGTCCGGAAAAACTAATTTTTTGTTTCAAAACACATTAACGATTTTTACAACCAGTCCATAAACACTATTGCAAGTGTGTGCGGAACAACAAGGAACTTTCACGTCCTCTCAAAGGCACGTATAGCGCAGTGGTTAGAAGTGCCTTGAAATGCAAACATGGTCGCTGATTCGATCCCGCTGTCTGAACTCATTAAGGCTTGCATCCTTTCAAAATCAACAAATTAGTGCAAGATTTTTTCTGACAAAATAAAAAAAAACTGATCTGATGCACCGGTAGGCTGCCGGCAGTCATTGTACGGACATTCACCTCTACGATGCTAAACGAAGTCGAACGTATGGCACATGCATTAAGGATTGACCAACGTCGAAAGCTTTATCTTTTTGCGCTTGTAGAACCTTCATGACACTCAACAGCGAGCTCATCCTGTGTATGCGACATTTGGTTTGCTACCGCCCACTATAAGGCTTTCCAATTCTATTCTTCATGCATAGATACACGATGCCTTTATATAAGATTTATATACTGTGGCTGATTGCCCAATTAGTCTTCAAGTCTCTTTACTATCCCAACTCTTGTTCCATTTAACAAAAGCTTAGCTTGCCATGTCTAAGAGTATGCGATTTCACCCAACAGTACCACCACTTGCTTAGATATCGAAGAGATTTCTATCCAATGTCCAGGATTTAGATGAGTTTATTTTAATAATGAATTATGAGGAATCCTATTTTATTAATTTTTTCGTTCGCCCTTTGTGGCCTACTAGGATAGTTTTATGTAGTTTTCAAACCACCTTAGGTCTGCGTTTTTTTTTCACCCGATTTTGACTATTCTTAGATTGCGTTAGTGATTCTCACGCTAGCGAGGTGAACCTACCTCGAGTCAATTTCGAATGTCGAGTCAGAGTTATCGGTGAGACTGCTGCCATAACTGTTCGTCGAAATTCGCCTCAACGTATCTCCACTACTAGCTGAAGTATGGGATGAGTGACTGCTAACTGAAGGAACAGAACACAGAGACGGACACTCGAACAATCCCGGAACCTGTGAAATAAAGGGCTTTTTTAAAATTTAGTTCACATTCTAATCTAATGCATAGGTTTCGGAATTTCCAACTGATTATTTCAGTAGCAGTTCCCACGGTCGACTTTATGTTAACCTCGGCATTGAATTATAAATATCTTGTTTTCTTTCTCAGCAGTCGCGAGGCTGTTATTCAGCACACGTTGACTTACTTACAACAAGACGGCAGTATCGCCTTGTTCAGAGCCTGGAAGGATACACTGATAAGCAGTTTACTAGAACAAACCCTTCAACAGCAAAAAACAAAAAGATGAAAATCTGAACAATGATTACATGTTCCGCAACTTCTCGAAGAACCTAGTTTATTTTACCTGCTTTCCACCCAAAAAGAACAGCGCCTTAGAGTCGCATTTGGTTGATGACTGCACCACCAGTCACATTATAAAAGGGTTTTTGTTGGGAGACGTGCGATATCTCGTTTTTTGGTAAAGATGACCAATTCAGATATTCGAGAAAGGAGACACTTTGAAAGTGAACATATGCGAAACACTTTCTCAAATATCTGAATTGGCTATCTTTACTAAAAACGAGATATCGCACGTGTCCCAGCAAAAAACCCTTTTATAAAGTGACTGCTGGGTTGGACAGCATTTATATTCTCCTTTTGATAAACTAGCATACGGTTGATAAACAAACTTTATTCGGCTAACGTTTCGACGTCTTCGTCTTCTGCACGGCAATTCGTTACAACGACGAAGACACAACATCGAGCGTACAAACAACTACGGACAATCGACTCGCATCATCGGCTTTGAGGAAGACGAATACGTCGAAACGTTAGCCGAATAAGGTTGCTTATCAAGCTCGTGTTAGCTTATCAATAAGAAAAACATGTATTGATTAGTCATACCGAGGTTAAATGAAGTGCTGGTTTTAAACTATTTTTTATTCTCAGACCACTTAGAGCTGCGCTGGAGCTCTAATGAAAACGTCGCACTCGTCTTTTGCTCAGCAGATCTGATAGGGGAGATGTTCTCCGTCAAAATGCAACATCGAGAAACACCCCTAGTGACGCTTAACCGTTATCAGTGTTGTTTACCAACAATGAAAAAATTTCTGAGAAAAACCTTTAGTGTTGAGTTGTTCGCTTGTATACTCGGTGATTGTGGTGGTGAATTAATTTCCATCATCGCTGGTACCATGAGGAAAGTGGGCGGCGGAATGCATGTCAAAAGTCTGCAGAATTCAATGATGATTAAAAGTAAAACTTAATCAGACGCTACACTACACGGACTTTTTCTGAGTATGATGGGATAATGGCACGACGAGCAGCCGTTTCTGTGTGGTGCCTATCGACACCGCTTCCTTTGATGAGTCCTCAGTGATAGGTAAATGTTGTTGTGAAGCCTAAGTAAGGAGTGTAAAAACCAGAAGAAAACTCGAACTTCATAGCACATTATGAATGTTAACTTTCCAACGTCTTTCACCGTAACTGTTATTCTATATGAGAATCCATTGTACCAGAGAAAGTCTCAGTAACCACACTAGAAAAATACAAGGAACACCTGTCGGAAGTTGACCGCTGTCTTATCTGAGCTGCCTTCCATCGACTGATCTTTTGTCAAGGCATTTTCTTCATCACACAATGTAGATAAGCGTGAGCAAGAACAGTAATGAGTTGAACCTAAAGCAGGTCACCATTTGATTAGTTAATTCATTCATCTAGGGGCTACTACGACACAAATTTACTGACGAGAAAAGAAAAAAAAGAAAAAAAAACGAATAGCAAGACTAAGTACCCCACTAGGGACGCATAGGATACAAAAGCATAGCGGAGACGATTTTGATATTAAAGACAATATCCTCGCACAGGATGCCGAAACACCAATGCGCAAACTTCTGGAGGCTTTTTTGGATAAATAGCAGAAACCCTGGTATGAACAGCACGGAGGAATGCCCGGGGATCACACGTGATCTGGCTCCGTACCTTCGCATCGACTTTTGATGTGGGGTGTGCATTTCTCGACCATATGCGACTCTGACCAGCTGTTCTTCCTCTGTGGAAGGCACGTAATAAAGGGTGGGTTTTTTTGAGAAGCTGTTGATCGTGTGATTGCGATTTGGAATTTCATAGGTGTTATCGGAGCGTTTGACTTAGCAAATTGCCTATCAATACACCCTTCCAGGCTCTGAAGAAGGCTAAATCCGCCGAAACGTCAGCTTTAACGGAATAAAGAATAAAGTAACACCTCGTGTTTGCTCAACAAGAATATCGAGAATTACTGACCAGATTCAATGTTGAGAACAGACTGCCGTCTGCCAGCAGAAACCTCACGGTATGCCTACAACAGTTGAGCATCAGTGGTATGCTTCAATGATGGATTTTTTAACCTTTTTTTCAAAAAGTTTGTTTCATTAATGTATCTTAAAGAACCGACTTTCATTAAGCCTCAGTAACAACTATCAGTAATTTTTTTCTATGATTGAGCTAAGACGAGGTCGATATGAAACATTTATTCTGCTAACGTTTGGGCGCCTTCGCCTTCCTAAGAGCCGCGTTGATCCGACTCGATTGTCGAAATCTGGTCTTTGTCGCAATGTGGCTAATCGTTGTAGTCACCACTCGAATAGATAAGTTTGTTAGCAGTCATATTTCACCACCACATCACGGGAATGACCAGTTGTGAACCATCGACTCGCATCAATGCCGCTTTGAAGAAAACGAAGGTGTCGAAACGTTAGCCGAGTAAAGTTTTATACAAACTTCGTGCTAGCTCAATCATGCAAGAAATTATTACACGGATAGTCAAACGTTAGGATTACTCTTTTAAATGACTCGCGTAGATTCCTGCGAAATTTTAGGCCTAATGAGTACTTATAGTAATTCTCACTTTTTTCAAGCCAAGGAATGTCATGGGAGGTGATGAAATCCCGTCTGAATCGACACAGTGGGAATCAAATCGCTGTAATGCAAGTCTTATCTCAGCAGTGTTTGACAATGGGAATGAGAGCCTATTTACTAATTTGGTACGTATCATTCCTTCAGATTCTCATTTACTGAGGCACTGGTTGATGCTTTTTTTTTACACCTGTAACCTCAGAAATAGCGTGTTGGAATCCGAAGGAACTGCTCTTGTGTTCTAGCTGAATGTAAAAATCAGCTTCTATGATTTGAAACGGTAGTGTCGTTTCCGTCCAGGGGTGATGCTGGCATAATAGGTGAATTTACGTGTGAAGTTGCTAGTTGACCTACTCCAGAAGTGCACAACAAGAGACTCGCTACTATACAATGTGCCCAAGACCAAGCCCGGTGAGACTTCGGCAGATAATCTTTTGTAAAAAAACAGCAATATTCAAGCCTCACATGGAAAGCATTCTTGATATCGCTCAACACTGCATCAGCCTACAAGAGGATTTGGCTTACGATAGGGTGTGGTCATGTCACTCGATGATTAGTAGATAGACTTTGCATTCTTCGAATTCCTGAAGTGTCTTTGGCAGGGCGCTTTTAAACTGTCCCTATAAGGAGTGCCTAGTAGGAGTATGAACTGCTATATTGAGGGCGTTTCTGCAGAGAATACATAAAACGTCAGTATAAATCTTTAGTTTTGATTCTAATAGAAGTACCGGTCTAATTTAACCACATCAGCCCTTTCCTGACAAGGGAGCTTCTGTTGAAAATCGCAGCTTAAAAGCAAAGTATATCTAATAAGGGCGTTGCAGTAGTAGCTAAAGATATTATTACTATTTGTACTATTTTTTTCAAGACAGAAAGCAAGTCCATTGTGATCAAAAACGCATTTAAATCGAATGCACCCACCTTTTGGAAGGCTTCCATAATCTCTAGCCTGTTCGAATTCTCTTGCATGCTCAGCCTTCGTCGTTCGACTGTCTTCACCTTTGGTTCTTCGTCTAGTCTTCGCTTTGGTTTCTCAGTTTTATTTCGTAATGGATCTGCTTCGGCATTCATCTCTTCTTCTCTAAGTCTGAATTCATGTTAACATAGCTTTATAAAAATCATTCCTTGGTGCAACAACACCTAACGCACGCGCACGATTAGGAGCTAAGAACGTATTGAACAGCGCATTCTTAGATGAAAAGCTCAAATTATGTGATACATTATGTATGTATCATCGTATGTATGTATGTATGTATGTATGTAATGTATGTATGTAATGTATGTAATGTATGTAATGTATGTAATGTATGTATGTAATGTATGTATGTATGTATGTATGTATGTAATGTATGTATGTAATGTATGTATGTAATGTATGTATGTAATGTATGTATGTAATGTATGTATGTAATGTATGTATGTAATGTATGTAATGTATGTAATGTATGTAATGTATGTAATGTATGTAATGTATGTATGTAATGTATGTAATGTATGTATGTATGTAATGTATGTAATGTATGTAATGTATGTAATGTATGTATGTAATGTATGTATGTAATGTATGTATGTAATGTATGTATGTAATGTATGTATGTAATGTATGTATGTAATGTATGTATGTAATGTATGTATGTAATGTATGTATGTAATGTATGTATGTAATGTATGTATGTAATGTATGTATGTAATGTATGTATGTAATGTATGTATGTAATGTATGTATGTAATGTATGTATGTAATGTATGTATGTAATGTATGTATGTAATGTATGTATGTAATGTATGTATGTAATGTATGTATGTAATGTATGTATGTAATGTATGTATGTAATGTATGTATGTAATGTATGTATGTAATGTATGTATGTAATGTATGTATGTAATGTATGTATGTAATGTATGTATGTAATGTATGTATGTAATGTATGTATGTAATGTATGTATGTAATGTATGTATGTAATGTATGTATGTAATGTATGTATGTAATGTATGTATGTAATGTATGTATGTAATGTATGTATGTAATGTATGTATGTAATGTATGTATGTAATGTATGTATGTAATGTATGTATGTAATGTATGTATGTAATGTATGTATGTAATGTATGTATGTAATGTATGTATGTAATGTATGTATGTAATGTATGTATGTAATGTATGTATGTAATGTATGTATGTAATGTATGTATGTAATGTATGTATGTAATGTATGTATGTAATGTATGTATGTAATGTATGTATGTAATGTATGTATGTAATGTATGTATGTAATGTATGTATGTAATGTATGTATGTAATGTATGTATGTAATGTATGTATGTAATGTATGTATGTAATGTATGTATGTAATGTATGTATGTAATGTATGTATGTAATGTATGTATGTAATGTATGTATGTAATGTATGTATGTAATGTATGTAATGTAATGTAATGTATGTAATGTATGTAATGTATGTATGTATGTAATGTATGTATGTAATGTATGTATGTAATGTATGTATGTAATGTATGTATGTAATGTATGTAATGTATGTATGTATGTATGTAATGTATGTATGTAATGTATGTATGTAATGTATGTATGTAATGTATGTATGTAATGTATGTATGTAATGTATGTATGTAATGTATGTATGTAATGTATGTATGTAATGTATGTATGTAATGTATGTATGTAATGTATGTATGTAATGTATGTATGTAATGTATGTATGTAATGTATGTATGTAATGTATGTATGTAATGTATGTATGTAATGTATGTATGTAATGTATGTATGTAATGTATGTATGTAATGTATGTATGTAATGTATGTATGTAATGTATGTATGTAATGTATGTATGTAATGTATGTATGTAATGTATGTATGTAATGTATGTATGTAATGTATGTATGTAATGTATGTAATGTATGTATGTAATGTATGTATGTAATGTATGTATGTAATGTATGTATGTAATGTATGTATGTAATGTATGTATGTAATGTATGTATGTAATGTATGTATGTAATGTATGTATGTAATGTATGTATGTAATGTATGTATGTAATGTATGTATGTAATGTATGTATGTAATGTATGTATGTATGTATGTATGTAATGTATGTATGTATGTATGTATGTATGTATGTATGTATGTATGTATGTATGTATGTGTATGTATCATATTTGTTTATATGATCTTATAAATTGATATCCTAAAACTGATGCGAGGTTGTTATAGGTCTTCGTTGTCGTTGTCGTTGTTGTTGTCGTTGTTGTTTGTGTTGTTGATTGACGGCTGACGTTTGGCGATTTCCCCTTCCTCATAGCCGTGCTTTTACGAGTGGGATGCTAGCGCAGGAATCAAAAACAACGCGCAAGACTCTTGAGGTGTTTTGAATAAATTTCAAAAATGCACAGATGAACCGGAAAGACGAATGCATCACTATCACACGTGAGCTGGGGCCTTATTACAAAATGGTATTTTGACCCCTGGGTGGGCCTGGTTCGCCGTCCCACGTGAAGAATACGCGGGCAGTACTGCTCGTAACAGCATGGTGGGTAGCCTTTTTTGATCAATATGGCGTCTATTTAAAAGTGTGATCTTTATTTATACTTTGGCCTTTTTTCCACCGAATAATTAAAGTATTCTTGTATAAAACAAGTCACGTGAATCCCACTCGTAACAGCACGGCTCTGAGGAAGGCGATATTGCCGAAACGTCAGCCATCGATCAACAACACAAACAACAACGACAACGACAACGAAGACCTATACCAACCTCACATCAGCTAAAGATCAGTTTATAAGATCATGCAAGTAAATATCTCAACTATTCCCAGGATCGACTTTCTATTAACCTCGGCATTGGAATATGAATGCGTCGTTTTCTTGTTCAGCAATCGCGAGGTTGTTAAACACATACATTTACTTCCATATAAAAACACAATACAATACAACATTAGCTGACGTTTCGGCAGTATCGCCTTCTTCAGAGCCGCTTTTTTTTACGTGCCTTCCAATGAGGAAGATTAGAACAGCTGATTATCATTAACAGATGACTCTCATCAACCTTATGCGACTATAATCAGCTGTTCTAATCTTCGTCATTGGAAGGCAGTAAAAGCGGCTCTGAAGACGACACTGCAAGCGTCAGCTGTTGTACTGTATTGTGTTTTTCTATGGAAGTAAATGTATGCTGTTTAACAACCTCGCGATTGCTAAACAAGAAAACGACGCATTCTATCTCAACTATCTATGCCGACGCTTATCGAAAGTCGGTCTTTTTAAGTTACGTATCATATGTTTGTTTCAAGAGCAGTGCTGAAGCATAACGTACTTGTTCTGATGGTGTTCTGCACGCATCTGGGCGAGAGAGGACATATTGACGCTGACATCCATCGATGGTGGATCGGGAACGATTGAAACTCGTTTTTTTGCCGCTACATTTCTATCGTGAGCGAGGGTCTCTGCACAGATTGTCGGACTTCGCCAACTGGAATACAGACATTCGATAACGCCACAACTACAGTGAGAAAGAAGACAATTAATCACAACTAAGCTTATGTAACAGAAGTTTAAGGTGCATTTTCGAGCAGTGTCGTAGTCTATATGTTTCAGATATAGTACTGGCATGTAGTTGTACAGATGCTATTACTACTCATATTATAAAAGCTCTAAAAAGCTCTCGACGTTGATCAATCCCTGAAGGATGCGCCATGCATTCGACTTCATTAAGTATCGTTGGAGGTGACTGAATGCATATCTGGCCTTTGCAATGACTCGCGGTAGCCGGCCGATGTATCGAGCAAGTGCTGCTATCCTCCCAGACAAGTCTGGTACCAATTTGCCGACCCCGGCTGGACGGAAGGCTGGGTGAGCCCCATGGGCGCGGGGATCGATTCCACGTGTGTGTCGCAGTGGCGCCTTCAACCACTGCGCCACACGCACTCATATTATACATCATACTATTGGATTAAGCTCTATTTTCATCACTTGTCATCTATATTGTCCATTGATATCTTCTCCATTTTTCATTTCGTGATGAACTGTTTAGTCTACGTCACCAACAACGAAAGACATAGGAGGAATCTGCTGTTCTCTTCAATTTTTTTTACCGATCTAAATATATTTAACGTTGCACATTCTTTGCACAGTTTATGAAAAATTACAAAAATACCTCCGTCCCTTGCTTAGCCTACGCCACAGGCTTGAGCACTTTGACGTCTTGGTTTCTCGTGTATAAGATTAGCTACCTCACTATTGATACGAAGGTTTTGATACATTGGTAGGTCGGGGCAAGCGTCGTAGTGCAGTGTTTAGAGGTGCCTTGCTGTGAATACAACCGTTTGTATTTCTCCTATGCCCACCGATCAACCAAGCAATCACCCCACAGGGATCCGCAACTTGACAAAAGCTGTATAGGAGAAGAAAAAAACACGGAGTTGATGCATGGGTAATGCAGCAAAGAAAGTGTGTTCTGTAGGCCAGATATGCATTTGATCACCTCAACTATGTTCGATGAAGTTGGATAGATGGTGCATCCCTAAGGAACTAACTAGGGTTGAACTCCTTATCAATTGTGTTGTTAGTATGTTACCTATATATTGGTTACATAAGGTTATGCTTTAGAAGAAGCTGAAATCTGGCGTAGGATCATCAAAAAGCGACTAATCGACCGTTACATTATGACTAGCATATTTACTGAACTGGGCTTCATCTAACCTCAGCATGGTAATAACTATTATGGTTTGTCGATAATCTTACACACTTTGTTACAAATCTCTATTATTGCTAACGTTTCGGAGATATCGGCTACATCATGGACACGATGATTCGAGTCGGGCGTACAGAGAAACTGATTCTTGTGACGTCTGAGCTTTCGCGGTCGCACCGAGTTGAAGCTAGTGGAGTAAATGAAAGGAGAAAAGCCGGAGATTTTTCTTAGATAAGAGTTGATATTAACACCGCTGTTGTAAAATGAAATGACATTATGAAAACGAGTAGTTTTAGATGGTGATGGACCATAAACCTTCTTTAATCTGGACTAGAATGGTGTGGTCAGTTCATTTCAACGGCAAGAACTGCTCTGTAAAAAATGGTAGTGGTCGGTGGTATCATTTTATTCGAGCGGTTCTCCATTGTGCTCAAATCGATTGGATGCGACTACAAAGACTCGAATCGCACGAAACACCTTTTGTGTTCACTCGACTTGGATGAAGAAGATAACGACCGTGAAACATTATGACTTTCGTATAACCTCGGTATAAATAATCAATACACATTTGTTTATCGATAAGCTAACATGAGGTTGTTACCGGTTATTTATTCGTCTAAAGTTTGGACGTCTTCGTCTTCATCAGAGCCGATGATCCGAGTCGGTGGTTCACAGTTGTTGGTCTTCTCGATGTCTGTGCTAGCTGGTAATGATACACGCTTTTATAGGATGGATTCTTTGGAAAAAACAAGTTACTATCACCGGACAGTCACTATTGTCAACAGCCAGCATCCTGCACAAAGCAGCATCACCGCGTGAGTGGGGAGACTGAGGGAGATGCTCAACTGAGGACAATCAGACACGATGCCAAGACGAAGCCGCCAAGTCGAGAGGAGAACAACTGTGGACTATCGACTTGGATCATCTGCTCTGGTGGAGACGAAGGCCTCGAAACGTTAGCCAAATAAAATTTATAAAACAACTTCGTGTAAGCCAACAATTTAAACACATGTTGATTTGTCATAACGAACTTAAAGAAAAGTCGGTGTTTGAAAAACGGTGAGTGTTTATTTAACTGCTGAGGTTATGAAAGTGTTTGACTGAGCAGATTGCATGTCAATTTGACTCTTCCAGGCTCTGAAGAACGAGGAAACCTTCGAAATGTCGGCTACTGTGAATGAATAAGTGATGGAATTCCAACCTCGTGTTTGATAATCAGAAAAGAAATTGATTTATTGATCAATGCTAAGGTTAGAAAAAAGTCGGCCTTGGGATTTAGTTCTTCTTTCTCTATGTAGTGGGTTCCAGCCATTCATCGCACTTACTTGCTTAATTATGTGATCAAAACTCCAAGAAAATTAAATGTTTCCCTTCTCACCGCTGTTGAGGCATAGAAACGCTGTGAATATCCGGCTGACTTGGAGATCGTTCTTTAGATCCACTGGATCGCCTTGTAGAGCTACCGCTTGGAGAGCCGTTTTGGGATAGTCTCGATCCACGACGAGATCGAACCTGTGCGTAGAGTTATAAAATAAAAAATGTCGTCAGTGAAAAACTTATCGACGAACTTTCTCAACCGTTAGTGTGAGCTATAATGAGTAGCCACTAATTATCAACCAATTATAACCATAATGATGCTGAGGCATTGGTAAAGCTTTGGGCCGCTGGTGACTGCGCTGGGGACCGAAGACGCTATTACCCTTTTTTGGGGGCTAACGCGTTCACCACCACAGCATGCGCGTCCTTCGTTTCGCACTACTCTCAGCCCTGTTATTGATCTATAGGTGCTATCAGCAATCACCCGTCAATGGGATTGATCAGTGGACCACAAGTCGGCATGAGCCCAATTAAGCTGAAGCTGTGGTACAAACCATAATGTCGTCAATTTTCATTTACTCCCTACCAGTTTTAATGGCATGGTATTATGTGAAATATAACCATAATGATGCTTAGATATTTGCAAAACTCCGGACCACAGGTATCTGCGGTGGGGAACGAACGCGTATTACCCTTTCCGGGGGCTAACGCGTTCACCACCGCACCATGCGGGTCCTTCGTTTAGGCTGTCTTTCAGCTAGTTCTATCGATCAGTGCCATCAACAATCACCCTATCTCAGCATCGTTATGGTTATATTTTACGTAATACCGTACCATTAGAAATTAGTAGGGCAGTAAATAAAAACTGTCGATATCAACCAATTAATTTCAGTGTGTTCAGGGGGCATATTATCAGTAGAGGTTTCAAGAGATTGATAAACATAGGTAATTAATTCTACAGCCATTATGAGCATCATTCTCATAGCTTAAACTTCTCGACATCAGATATTAATGAACCCGTTTTTGCTTTGCGCGCTCGACCAGCGCTGATGGGCTGACATTAACTTCAGCGCTGCAAAATAGTCTTCCACCGTAGGTATAATTTAGAAAAATGGAAACATGGTATTCTTACAGATATCTGTAACCACAACCATTTCCGATGTGATCATCCAATGCGCTGAAGCTTTTTGATTGCAAATCAGATTTAACAAGAAATAATCTTGAGACTACGTACTTCATTGTCATTTTTACTATTTATGACATAAAGTGAAGAGGATAGTTTTTAAATTGAAGAGGTTAGAGCAGAGCTTTTTTTACAATCATCTCCACGCCATAACTGCAAATGACAGAAATCCTATAATCACGAAGCACGTTGAACAGTGAAACATATCCGCACATGGCTCGGGTAACGTTTCTCTGTAGTGATTCCTTTTAGGAGGTAGCCGGTAGTTTCTTCCATTAACATCACTACAAATTCCGCTGTATAGGTCTTGTGCAGTTGGAATACATTATTCTCCGTGTAAAGATTAGCGTGATAAGACAAACTCTTCACTTTCTTCATTTACAGTGGAATACTGGATGTCTGCACTTCTTGATTGCAATACCAAGTAATGCACAATGCGACTTTTCAGCAGTGGATCGCTGTGACATGCACTAAGACGAAAGTGGCATTAATGTCCATAACCCTGTAGTTAAAGGGTGGCTTTGTTTAATTAATTGCATTGCTTTGGAGAGAATTGATTATAGAGAATCCTCTGACGAGTAGCTCATATGGTTCGGAGGACATTCTTAGATACAATGCAAAGGAACAATTTCGTCCAGTATCGTCGTATGTGAAAATCCCTTCTTTCTTAGGGTTGTGGCTGAGATATTGTGAATCCACACGTGAATCGTGGAGCTAGTTCACTTCCAGAAATCCGATTGTGATTTGCTTTCTTTTTTTTCGAAAAAATGAATTTCCACGGAACAGACGTGCGTTGAGCAGGTTTCCTGCTTGACTACTTTCCTTCCAATTTCCGACTGATGTCATAATTTTTCATTATCGTGTATTTCTGACAGCAGCTTTGCAGAGGCTTTTTCTTCCTTCTTTTGCAAACCACTGTGCAGATCTAAATGGTTAAACAATACGTGCACTTTTTGCTCTCATGGGATATGCACGTTAGTGAGCAGCAATTCACGATATTAATTCTTTCTTGACGTGAGAAATTGAAAATCTCTTGTAATTTAAAGCGTTGTTTAAAAGGTAAAGGGATGGCAAAACCTAAAATGAAGCGGCATTTCGTGATGTTATCTTCTCTATGTCACACGCACATCAAGAAGACCACCGACCCTATGGTCTAAGTTTTTCACGAAAACCCTAAAAGGAAGATCCTTGGCCTACTATTGCACGCTACAAAGAGAAATGGAAGATTTATTGGGTTCCGGTCAAGTCATTCGACGATCAACGAGACTGGAGGTTACCTCCTCTATGCAGACAATAACGATTCCGCAATTTAATTAGATTAATTCATTCCCCTTGCTCTTGGTTTTCTGTAAAGCGTCAGCAAGGAATCTGAGCGCGATTGTAGCTTCAAAGCGTCGACTTTTTCAGGAGACCGTGTTGGTGTTATAAATGCAAAGCACGAAGCGGTCTTCATAGCTGTCGTGGACGCGTTTATTTGATCTGACAGTTGTGGATCGCCAGCAACTCACCAACTTGGGGGATAGCTTAACTCAAGAGGACAATGATTTCTATAGCGCTAGTTTGCACTCAATTGTGTTTTCCTCCTTAACTTGAGAGTCTTTGGTGCTGGGATGAACCTCTTTTGTTCATCATAAGAACCAAGCAATAGTTTTCAACTACGAATTCGCAATTAACAATTTTTTTTGGGAGAAGCTGAAACCAATACTGAAACTTACTTCTTCTATAATGACTCTCGGTAACGATTGCCTTTTATCGGTGTGTTTATGTACAGATTGCCCAAACATAAAAAGTTGATGATTTCTCAACTTTCTGAAGATTTTTGTATACAGATAGACGACTATGGCACCAGGTAGGAAGAATGACAGAAGCGACGACAACACCTTAACGAAATAATGAGTGATTGAGATGATAATTGTAATAATAGCAATAATGTGACAGTCTTGGTTGGGTTGTTTCCACCTAGTTCATTTAGTTTTTTGAACATGTGTGATTTGCTATCTAATCATTAAACTGAAAATATAAGATGCGATTTGAACATAAAAAGGATAAAGCTCTCTCGGAGTTGATCAATCCGTGAGAGATGCGCCATGCATCCGACTTCATCAAGCAACGTTGGAGTTGATTAGATGCATATAAGGCATTTGCAATGACTCGCAGTGGCCTACCGATGTATCGAGCCAGTGCTGCTATCCTCCCAGACAGCTCTGGTACTAATTTGCTGACCCCGTATGGACGGAAGGATTTGGGATTTGAATATAAAGGTGTTTTATCGCTGAATTTAAATCCTTCAAAAACAGTTGGCGACCGATGCCACCTTTGTCACTACGGTGTTGCCTAGATAAAAAAATATAAAATGAGTAAGACTCGCAATATATTGGGGATTTTCAATCCAACAGATAGTTTCTGAATGCGGTTTTCTCTCCATGAAAAGCGTTGAGCTAACTGCCAACGCCATCACCCAAATCATAACCAAATATGGTAATGTGGACGTCGACACGCAATGTCGTTGATACTCCGTTGGGAACATTATTGCGAAGTACCTGAAGAATTAGTGAAATTATAGAACACTTCAATATAAAACTGAAATTGACGTACTGCATAGCTTTCAAATTCGTTACTGTAATGATGTGAAGTACTGACTATCTCTTCCTAAGTTCTCATTTAGTTTAACAAGCGTAGTATCACGAAGAGATGTGGATACTTGTCGATAATATGACTGTCACTCATCATAACCCAAACGATCATCTAATTTTTTAAAATTCTCCTTCTCCTTCTAATTCTCTTCTCTTTCTCAATTCTCTTCCTTCTCCTCTATCTCTGCTGATCCCACCATTTCTCACACTCGATTCGTTTCCTCGTATCCATCATCCACGAAAGTCTTCCAACTTTCACCTGTGGGTTCGGCTGCTGCTGCTTGAGGGTTTTCATTTCATGTTGAATGTTGTAGAATGCTGATCGAGTCGATTCTCCTTGGAGTCCTCAGGTAGCCGGACCCGGAGCGTTCCCAGTTGGATTGCAGAGACTCATTTTTCACGGACACATGCGGCACCAATTTCCCGACCGCGGAGGGGTGAGGGAACTAGGTGGGTCTGATGCGAAATCGAAACAGCATCTAGTTCTTGATGATCGGCATCGCTAACACGGTGCTATCCAACCCTTGGTATTGCACATATGTATATATAAAAAGAATAGAGATAAATATGCTTAAATAGAGAGTGTAAGAATCAGCATGTAGCTAAACTTGTAGAACTTTGAAAATATGCCATAAAGAAGATCCTAAGAAGAGAAGAGAAGCAGCAATGACGGAATTTGCAAAAGATAAGGTCATCCGCAAAGCTTGGCTAGTCTTCATGAATTGCAAGACCAGTATAGTCGTCCGATCGGAATAAATCATAACAGCCAGGACAACAATAAGGAGAATAACCAGCGGGTACAAATATGAGCACTTCGACAACTACGTTTTTCACTTCGGCTGTCAGTATACTCATTCAGAAGAAAACCAACATGGTCGTACTCCTGGACAAAAAGGAGATCTAACTAATATGAACAATTATCTCATAGTCTTCATCAGCTTAAGAAACGCCTCCATTTCAACTGAGACAGGAGCGGTTATTAACACTTAAAATGAGCGTGGCATTTAGCGACCCTGCCGCTTAGGAGAACGCCTAATTGTCATTTTTTTACAGAATCTATATCTTAGCTTCTCACCATAAACAGTAATTTTTCGATATCTAGAGGAATACAATTATCAAGCCGACTTTCATTTAACCTCGGTAGTGGAATAATCAACATGTTTTCAAATTGTTACGCTTACACGAGGTTGATAGTAAGGTTTATCCGGCTAACATTTGCACGTTTTTGTTTTCATCAGAGCCGATGATCCGCAGTTGTTCCTCTTCTCGATGTGGCGTCTTTGTTATAGCACCGAGACGGATCCTCTCGTCAGTGGAACACCGCACGAATGAGGCATGTTCACCAAGCAGTGCTCTTTTATACAGGGCGGTTGTCGTTGATACGACTATCCGTTGGTAATAGTTTGTTTTCCAACAGTTTATCCATCCTGCAGCAGCTAGTATTATGTTATCTAGTACAAAGCGAATAGCAAGACAATTTTCAAACCGCAGCATTGAGATTACGAAGGCGCCACATCGAGAAGAACAACTGTGGATCATCGGCTTTGATGAAGACGAAGACCTCGAAACGCTAGCGGAATAAACCTTGTTATCAACCCTGTGCAACCTCAACGATTTAAAAACAATTTTAACTTATTATTTATGCCTACTCTTTCTAATGGCGAGGTATATTGCAAAAAATAACTCCAATGACGCCTAGATATTTGCAAAACTCCCGACAGCAGGTGTCTGCAGGCAGAACGGACGAGCTACTACCCTTTCCCAAGGGCTAACGCGTTCACCACCACACCATGCGGGTCCCTCGTTTCGCCTGTCTCTCAGCTAGTTCTATCGATCACTTGCCATCAGCAATCACCCGTCAACGGGTTGCCGATGTGGGCTCCCCAGATCAATGCCGATTTGAGCTCCCCAGATCAATCTCTTTAACGGGTGATTGGTGATGGCGTTGATCGATAGAACTAGCTGAGAGACAGGTGAAACGAAGGACCCGCATGATGTAGTGGTGAACGTGTTAGCCCCAGGAAAAGAGTAATACCGTGTTCGTTCCCCCACCGCAGACACCTGCAGTCCGCAGTTTTGCAAATGTGTCAACATCAATATGGTTATGTATTTATTTTTGTACATATTTACACATACTAGATATCTCTTACCTGTCTAAACTAATCGCCACCAAGTGGACGATACTGGCGGTGGATGAGAATACACCGGAAACGAGATGGAACTGGCACCATGTATAGCCGAGTGTCCAGTTATCACCGTGTAGCTTAAAAACAGTATCTACATCGTTACTCAGCAAACAACAAATGGACATAAGCAGCCAGACTTAGGCTGCTTTTATGCGGATCACATAACCATGCTATACTTTTACTTATAGCCAAGTTTATGGGCAGTCTATTAACTTTATCCATCTACCGATTTCCGGTTTTTTCTTAGCAAAAAAAAGTACTTGTTATAATGACTTTGTACTCCTGGCTTTTTATTCTATATATGCAGATGACTTAACGTTGCATTTTTTCTTTAGCAGATTCAGACTACATTACCCTTGTTATATCACCTAATAATTATCTTGTATGATAAGCCTGAGAAAATCACTAGGAAAAGTTCAGAATGGTAGGAACACGCATTTATTTGAAGTACCAGCTAGAATGCCTGCTGATTTAAGTGACATCGTAGAATTACTGGAAAGAGAGACATTTACATTGACCGTGATGAAGAAGATTTTACGCATTTTAGTTGCCTCCGTTTCTGATCTTTAACCAGGCTGGAAAAAGATGAGGCCAAACTGAGAAGCCTCGGGCAGGAGCACCAGCGAAGTGGCAAACACTGGGATTACGAGAAGCAAACTTTGGCAATTTCTAATCCAGGTTTGCTTAGAAGGAGAGCTTTTTAGCCGTATTAAATACAAAGAAGTTTTTTTGACATAGACTGACATAATTAACAGACCTTCTACGAAGGGTATCCTATCATATTCATTAGGAACAATGACGACATTTATAGTTTGTTCAAAAGGAGAATCGTATAACAGAAATCGGCAAGAGCTTAGATAAGTAATATTCACCTTAGAATAGAGTGACATAGGCATAACAATGACGCCAACGAGCAGGTCGCTAACTGCAAGACTAGCGATGAATTTGTTCGTCGTGACCGCTTTCAGCTTACGGTCGACGAGTACGACCAGAATGACGACCGCGTTGCCAAGAACGACGACGATAATCAGCAACAGCAGCGCCACGTCGCTCAATCCCCAAACTGCGTGCTCCTGAATGTAGCTAGGTTAGCAACCGAGGATTTCTCCGTGATATGATGATCAATTATCTATTATAAATACTTGTGTACTCATTTCAAAGAATTTTTTTAATCTTTAGTAAAGCAGAAATTCCAAAAAAAAACTTGGAGTAAGAAAACTTGAGAATTGAAACCTAAGTCGGAAGACGAAAAAATTCAATAATACCTGGTCTAGTCTCACTTTACGCACTTTACATAACATTACCGTTCTGAGTTCTTACACTATTTTGTCTGCTTCGTACTATCTTTTAGATTACCTTTGCAGCTTTGAGTTTTATCAATCCGGATTTCTCCGTAGAAAACTATAGATCTCGTTACATGTGAAACAAAACAAAAGCGTGTTTCTTGTAAAGTCAAAAAAACAACGACAGATTACAAGAGGGTCCAGACATCTTGTATTGCAGTGATCAGACCTATCCCAATATATTTCAGATCTAAGAATTTGACATTAGCCCCATACATCCACAGGAAAAATTTTCATTTCTTGCTGATGTTGCTTGCGTTTCTTCGACTACATTTGCTAACAATTACAGTTTTTCTAAGTAATCAGCTGCAATGTTGGATTCCTTTCTCATAAGCACCAAAAATACCCTTTCCATCTACGGAATATCTCCAGATTCACTAGAACTGAGTCCAATATTACTAGAGCCAATTGCATGTGCCTCTGATCAATTCATGTACAGGAGGCGATTGCCTTGAAAATAGAGAAGCCTGGTTATTAAAGCAATTTCATCTAAGGGAAATTCGAACTTCTTTGTATTGAAAAAGGTTGGTAGGCTTGGGCAAAATTTTTGCTTGTTGGCTGGGTGTATTGGCGTCTACTTTGTTCGGTAATAGGTCAACCTGTTACAGCCGCGAAAGCGATCCTAAAGTTTGAATTCGTATTGGAGCTGAAGATAATCTCATGCTCGCTTTTCGGATGAACTTAATACACTGTCGCCCACCTACGGTTTTGTCAACTACAGGGGGACTGGAAAGTAACTCTCCATTTCAAAATACTGTAATTCATCTGCACAGTGTGGCATTTTTCCTCAAAAATTTTGCTAATATTCCTTAATGTATGGGAATTAAAAGTGATGTCTCTTTTTAGATTTTATCTGAAATTTGGACTACAACTAGCGTGGCTGGAAGGCTCAGTCCGCAACTGCATGTCCAGCAGGCGGAACCTTGAGATGTCTGAAAAATCTTTGTTCAAGTGCAAGTAGTGGAAGACCATCAAAAGGAAGGCATACTCAAGGTGACACAAAGATAATCAAAAATAGCCATCCAAAAGTTATGGCTACTAATCTATAATAATCTAATCTACAATAAACCTATAATAATCTAATCTATAATGAAGCCTTACATATTACAGGCTCCGTAGGAAAAACTGTAGCTCGAAAAACCGGTCGCCTTTCGGACTCTAGTGACCCAGAGTTAGTTCGGTACAAGTTTTTCAGATAATGTTTACTCATCACCCAGTAAGGTCAATTCGACAACCAGCAAAGGAAAATGGGTTCTTCTTTTACTGTGCATGAGCAAGAAGCTTAAACGTCGCTCTTGTAAGCTCCACTGAAAAGATAATTTTCAGTGAGTTTGTAGTGTCACGAGACCCCTCATGTAGGGAGAGATCCGTCCATTCGAGTCCATAACAAACGCAAAGCGGGCAAAAAAAAATTATTACAAGCAAAAAAGGGCAATCGATATGAGGTATTAAACGTGCACTTGAACTTATAACGTACTTGCAGTACGAATGCTACTAAATTTAGTGATTCTGCTCCTTCACACAGCCACGATAAATTGGCTTGTTATCTCTCTTGTGTTAATTTAATAATACAAAGACATAAATATACGGATGCGTTTGAGCATATTCGGTTCGTATCCTTTATGTCATTTCTGATAGAAGGTGGTCATTGAATGAATGGGAAGTAATTTAGAGGCGAATTATGTCAAAAAATATCATCAATAACAATAATCCTAAGATATTTGCAAAACTCCGAACCGCAGGTGTCTGCAGTGAGGAACGAACGCATATTACTCTTTCAGGGCGCTAATGCGTTCACCACCACACCATGAGGGCCCTTCGTTTCGCCTTTCTCTCAGCTAGTTCTATCGTGAATAATCAAGCCTCGCTTCAAGTTCGAAAAAGGTCAACAATCGTAAAAACTGTGAAAATAAAAGGCATCAAATGATAAGTGTAATGCTCTTTCTGTCATTCGAGTGAGAGCGGCCAATATATTATTCGTTGCTCAGTCTCGAACGGCTCAATGTTTATAAGAATTGCTAATAGAGCGAATAGGAAAGAATGCACGACAGGTTAATAAATCAGCTTTTTTATGCAGAAAGCTTAGACTTCGATAAGAATCCGCAATGAAGTTTTTCGAGACTTCGTAGCCACATTGAGGAGCTCTCATCATTTTTCTTCCATAGGATGTAAAAAACTGCCGTTTGAAGAAAGATAAGGTACAACAAACGTTTTAAAAATCAATTCTTCACATTTTGATAGTAAAGCCTGTTAGTTGAAATCCACATAGATTTGTCCTAAAAAATTTTCTTCGGTAATGCACCTGGGGCGCGTGCAGCGCAGTGGTAGCGCGCCCCCAGGCTCACCAATCCTTCCATCTCTTCGAGGTCGGTAAATTGGTAACAGACTCGTCTGGGAAGATTGAAACACTAATTCAATACATCGGTAGATCATCGCGAGTGAGTGCGCAAGTTATATATGCATTCGGTCACCTAGCTATGCTTGATGAAGTCGAATGCATGACGCGTCGCTTAGGGATTGATTAACGTCTAGAGCTTTACCTTCATCCTTTTTAATGTATTTGGATGATTTTGTCAACCATCAGTAGACGTGTGATCGAATCACTCTCTACTGGTCGTCGTCCACGTTTCGAGCAACGTGATATATACGAGGATCATTTCACGACCCATAACTGATTCCAATTGAGAATACAGCCAGTTTATGTGAGATAAAACAGGCCCGAATATTCTGGACGTGGTCATCCCGAAGATCCTTGCTGTGATTCTCGCAGATTTGTGCTAAGGTGCATTTATTCTATTATCACCAAAAATGTCCTAGTTTTTAAGTATATTCTGATCGATTTCGCTAATGAGGTTATCTTCGAGGCTTTGAAATGTGGTGTCCAGTCGTCGTGTGCGACGATTTTGTTCAAAACGACATCTTAGGCACTTTATGCGTTAACCCTAAGTGGGTGTCTTGTCATTGCACGTCTGAATTGCGTAATATGGTGCTGGGAAAACCACAGCAAAAAACTGAGTGGGCGCTTTTCGCTCTATTAGTGGCTCGGAGGTGTGTGTGTAAGAGCCCAGTAAACTTGGGTGCTCTTTGGTCCACAAGCGATGGTAGAATGCCTGTCGCTTCTGTAGGACACATTTTGTGCTCCCCAGTGGTTAGGATAATGGACAGTTGGCATTATCAACAGAGTTTTATGATCACTGGTTTCCGAAACCGTTGGTGCTAGAGGGCAGAGTGTATCCAGAGTATTGTTATGATGCCTTTTTTGCCACCCTTTTTTTATTAGGCCGTGGAAGAAGCATTTTTTTCTTTTGTTGTTGAGTGGAATCTTAGGACGGTCTTAAGGAAACAGAGACTGTATGCGACAAACTACATTGCTGACATCTACTTCATGGAAATGATGGCTCTATCACATATTATTTAGCATGTAAGGGATTCTTTCGATATCTCGTAGGTTGTGCTGAGATGTTCTATCGGGCGTAGCATATCGCCTTATTCAAAAAGTTTCCGTGCAGAACCGACTACTATATTAGGAATACCGAGGATTATTCCGTGTTTACTACTACCAACAAATGATGCTCTTTCAAGAGCATCGGCACATAAGCGAGAGGGAGAATCGAAGTCCCGGAAGCCGAACCTTGAATTATGACAACTTGACAAAGAATTTGAGCGGATTGGTTGTGTTCAATTCCAAGTGCCGCAGTAGGATAATACCGAACCCGATGGACAGAATTCTTCATGATAACTCTGTTGAAAAAATACGATGTTTTCACGTCGCATTAGCGCGACAAGGGCAAATGCAAAATTCACTAGCTTCCACTTAACTCAGGTGAAGATTAACAGCTAAGATGGCAAAAATTATTTATGTGTTTTTTCCATTATCACTGCTGACTTTTTTTTCGGTTCTACGGAAGCAAAATAAAATGGCTTTGACAAATACTCACACTGCCATGGATGTGTTATGAGCCAAACTGTTCTTTTATGGAAAATAGTGTATGAGGCATCCTAATTGTTAAGATGGATTAAAGATGTGAGCAAACATTTTTTCACATGTAAATATTGGTATTATCGAAAGCCATTTTATGTGTGTCTATGAAGAATTCAACCAATAACAGTTGAAAACACCTTCCACGGTGAATATTGAAAAAAAACCTCTTGGCGTTGATCAATCTCTGAGGGCTCCGCCATGCATTCGGCTTCATCAAGCAACTTTGGAGGTGGTTGAATGCATATAGGGGCATTTACAATGACTCGCGGTGGCCTACCGATGTATCGAGCCAGTGCTGCTATCTTCCCAGGTATCCTGTAGTACGAAGTTATTGAACCCGGAGGGATGGAAGGCTAGGTGGGCCACGGGCACCGACATCGATCCCACGCATTGTGTCACAGGGGCGCATCCGACCAGTGCGCCATATGCGCCCCTCACGACGAGTATAGAGGCAAAAAACTGAAAACGACTTTTGTTAAGTTAGTTAAACTTTAACTAGAAACGTTTTTGATCTGAGCTGAAGGTCTTGATTAAGAAAATTCACTTTGTCAGTCTAAATTTTCACTGAATAACGGTTTAGATTTTCCAGTGTGCCTTCGGATTTCACCACGTTAAATGCTACTTGTACTACTTTCTCGATATTTCTTCAATAGAAGTACTGTTCCATGTAGTAAATAGAATGTTCTTGTTTTCCATCTTGCTCTTCGTATACGAAGAGTGAAGAGCTCTTTCTAACAGATTGACGACGACACATTGACACTACAAATGAATAGAAAAATAGAAATAAACAAGCGAATAGAAATATATGATATGCCACTCGGCTTTAAAGCCTCCTTCAGAGCAGCGCTGTTTTGACTCTACAATCTGTAATAGTTTCATTAAATTTTTTTTCCATGTGAGCCGATACTGGGTAACTTCCCGGATTCCAGCATTCCTTTCATTCGATTCGGTTCTTCGAATAATCACTCATAAAGGCTTTCACATTCTGCTTCTGAATCCAATAGCCAAATAGTAGTTTTTGTCTTTTTCATGAAAGACCACTCAATGAATGCTGGTGGAGTTCATTCTTCCTGGGCATCTGAGAAAGCCCTGCTGCAGTGATTTCACATCTTCAGCACAGATGCACATTTGAAAGCGTTTTTGGATCCGAGGAAGCTCTTTAATTCAAATATGGCTCCGATTTGACGTACGGATTCATGGGAGATCTTGTTGTCCTGGCATAGAGCTGAACCAATGGCTATTCGTGTATTAGTGCTCGGCATCTCTGATCACTGTACCTTCTGCTCATCACAAATGTTACTTCTTACATCACATCAAAAACATAATATACCAGTGTTTACGATAATAAATGAAACAGCGCCTATTCGACCGAAAGGCTTAATATCTCATTTTGAATAAATGGGTAAACTTTACACCCCAGTGCAAAAACGTGCAGATTCCAATCGGAAACCTTTTCCCAAAAGAATTTCAAAAAAAATTCTACTTTAAGGTTAAAAGAATAGAATGCGAAAAGTGAAGTTGTGAAGGTGCCGTAAAATAATGAGCGCAAGTTCTCTGTTTCTACCTCAGTCGGACTACCTAAGCCTTCCGTCTCTCCCGGGTTCGAAACTAGTGCCAGACATATTTAGGGAGACTGCTCCGACCCGATGCCTGTAGTGAATACCAAGGGAACGCTCTGTCACGGCTATCCAATTATTACAAGGAGAATAAATTCGACCTTCATTTAGCAGTCGAACCCATGCGCAATTGTGAGTGAAGATCTTTGTGAATGATGACGGAATGATAAGTCGAAGAGAAGTTCTGGAAAATAAGCAATGTGCAGTGGTTGATAATGTAGTAAAAAAGTAATTTAGTTAGAATGGTTAGGTATTTTAATCTCGTGTAACTTCAATAAAACATATTTTTCTTCAACGCAGCTTAAGCAGCGACAATAAGAGAACGAAAATGAATAAAAAATCAACGCTGAGTACTCGTTGTGTTGATGACGTTGTTGTCATCGCAGCATTTTTCTTCTCCAGACATTTGCTGAGATCCCTTTATGATCAAATCATCGAATGCGAATATGTTCCAGCTTCAGAGTATCTGAAAAACCTGCTAAATAATTTATGGAAACGAATTCTCCTGAGCGACCAGTGTAAACAGACTATCCATAGCGTGACAGATACGGAATAACACAGAGTTCACATTGGGTTCTGGAAATAAAGAGAAAGAGAAAGAAAAAAGATTAGGCTTTCTCCTAAGCTAAACTATGCTTCACGTCTCGAAAGACATTAAGATAGCAGGCGATAGCTTTAGGAAAATGAACAGCTAGAACAAAAGCATGTTCTTAAGCTAACATCTGTCATTACGACCTTCGATTTCACTATGACTAGTGTTTGGAAGAATTCGTTTTCTTCAGAGTTCGAAAAAAGCCGGCGATACAGTGATAGCGTGTTGCCTAATTTCGAAAAAGAGTGAAATCTAAGCTTAATCATATGGCGAACAGTTCTGTGAACAGAAGCCACTTCTGATGCCTAATTTTGAGGAAAGGAGACAGAGAGGCCTCATAGAACGTTTACTTTTTTTATTTCCCACCTCTACAACTTCCACAGAGGGTATTATACTATAGAGACGGGGAAATGTGAAAAAAAACAGCGATTAAGTTTCTTACATGGCATCACTTAAGGAAGTTCATCACTAATTACTTACGGCATCAAAATTGTTGGTTGATAAACTGGTGAACTTTAAAATTATTTAACTGTTCCCAGATAAATACACCGAGTTTATGTAAACTATCTTCCTCAGTGATCCTCACCCGACAACGGAATAGCACTTTAGCGATATTTTATATTTTTCAACTTGTTGCAAATAAATAATACATACCAACGGTTTACTGCCTCATCGTGGCTGGGAGGTGTCCCTGGGTGTCGGACTGCGATGTACAGCGGGGGTGATTTGTTCCCCCCAGCAGGGTCTCCCCAGCTGAGAAGGAGCCCGGCGTTTCCATCAGAAAGCCTGGCTAAGAGTAAACCAATACGAGGATCTACCACCGTCCTGGTATTAAAGCCGCATGGTAGCAAATCTCCCTCTGATCCACAAAGGCTGCGACTGCCTGTGGTGGTGAAGATCTGAAACAGAATTTGGCCAGGCAGACCTCGGGATTCCAGGGAACCACAATGGCTTAACCAACAAATCTCCGAAAAATGGTGATTATGCTGGGGCCCGCACAACCAGTGAGGATGGGCCTTTCAATTATCAAGTATCAAGTATCAAGTAAGTAAATAATACATAATAACCTCTTGTCCGTTGATCAAGAAAATAGCGAGTTATATTTTTTTGCCTTATTTTTGTTTTGTCTTGGTACCATTCTTTTTTGAAGGTTATTTCTTCATTTTGCAATCACCTCTAGTTGTGAGCAATCCTGTTAGCTATTTCAATGACGAATATTTTTTTCACAGATCTAGGGGTTGGTTGTACAAAAACTTCTATTAAGACTTGCCACAAACTTCACCCACGAAACTAAATGCGCACACAGTGTTCTGAGTGTTTCTCATTTGCTCTATAAAAGTGAAGGTGTTTGAATGTTTTGATTTCTTTAATACATTACCGGAGTTTTCGGAAGTAAATGGAAGAAAACTGGCTTCCGATGGTGAGTGTTCAAGCGCACCTCTCCGTGAAACGTGCGCATTAGACAGCTGTAGTGTAAGCCAAGCAATAAAAAATATTCTCACTCGATATCACTCTTCTTACACTTCAAATTCAAAGAACATACTCATGAAGAAAATATTGAAAAGATGGAAATGTGTGTAAAAGAAGAAAGGAGAAGGAGATAGTTATGCTGGTATAACAAACGTCCACCTGCATTATTCAAAATCGATAGAAGCTTGGGTAAAAAAGTGATGAGGTTTACTGCGTTCGGCTTCTTTAGAAACAAGTCAGAGATTCGAGCCCATTCGTAGCATCGTAGCGGTGACTGAATGTCTACCGATGTGTCAACGAAAAGTCGAAGTTTAGCAATAATTTGCTGATCTCGGACAGATAGAATGGATAGTTGGTCCGAGCGTAGTGCCCAACCAAGGGTGGTCTTTGTTGCAGAGCAACTCTAACCGCTGCGCCACACGATCCTCAAAATTCGGGTATAAAGAAGAAAGTCATGCCAAGAATGGATCACTCTTTCTTCTAAAATCTAGTGCCCAAGTGTTCACAATTCGTAGAAGGTAAACGAAAGGCTGCTGTTTACGTTGCCATATTTGTCATGAAAGTGAAAATTAGTAGTAAATCCCACGTCCGACTTTCTATTAACCTCGGCATTGATCAAGTAATTCTTCGTGTTCTTGTTGAGCAAACACGAGGTGTTATTTTTATTCTTTATTCACGAACAAGCTGACGTTTCGGCGGATTTCGCCTTCCTCAGAGCCTGGAAAGGTCAAATTGACAGCAATTTATTCGGCCAAACACCTCCATAACCAAACAGAGAAACGCTAAACCAAGAATTCAATCACATTTAGCACAAAACAGCTTCCTTCGACACTCACCGCTTTCTATGAGTCTTCCACTGAGACTATGTCGCGTAGAGACCAACTGCACAGAATACACATGGAAGCGTAATGTGCCCTTCTCATCAGAATAACAGGTTTATATATTGCCCAATATCACACGTGATAATGAGGCATTCTTGCCTGCGGTTCATTTTCGGATTTCTGGAATTGATCTAGAACGCCTCGAGAGTTTTGCGCGCTTGTGTTCGCGATTCCCGTGCGAGGATCGTGACCTGTACTTCAAAGTCCTCCACGTCATGTCTCTGGGTCCCTATGCGTGCCTAGTGGGGTATTTGGTTTACGTTTACCGACTAGGTGTTCTTTTATGCGGACACAGAGTGGTCTACTCGTTTCGCCAATCCATTCGTCTCCGCACGCCTTACAGGAGATCAGATAGACTGTACCCGAGCTCATGCAATCACCGTCTCTACCATTAGGGCAAATTATGCAATTTTTGCGTTGCACATAGACGGTCGTACAGGCGGTTACGAACTAGTTCGCGTGCTTAAGAGTACTCGGTGGTATTTCAACTATCGTTGCCGAATCCTCAAGACCCGCTCTTCTTAAACAGCGTTTTAAAGCCACACTTATTTCATTTGAGATGAAGGGTAGGATAAACGGGACCTTTTTATCGCTAGAGTTGTCGTTAAGGGGCCTAGGATTTCCCCTACACCTATCACGAGCTACAGTTTCGTTGCCATTAGAAATGGTTATTTGCCGTGCCAAGTTCCGGGGCTCCTCTCTTCCCGTTCGTGAATAAAGAATAAAAAATAACACTTCGTGTTTGCTCAAGAAGAATACGAAGTGAAAATTAGGGTTTAGAATTCCGTTGTGAGCATGAAAATGTGCGATTAAGAAGGCTATTTTTAAAGCAGAGTTGAAAGGTAATCAAGTAGAAAACGAAACCCTACCGGCATACTGAAATAATTTATTAATCTTGTGCATTCTTTCCGATTACGGAAGCAAATTTAAAAAACAACAGAAAGGATTTGTAGACACTAATTGATGGCAATGGCTTTCACCTAAAACGGAATGTCTCATTCTCAATAGAATAGAGAATTTAGTGAACTGTGAATGCCGAATGCGCTTCAGATTCGTTTTGTCGTCATCCTCTAATTAGACTTCCTTGCTATAAGCTTCGACTTACCATCTTGCAAGCAAATTGTTCAAGAGCGGAATCATAGCAAATACCGATTGAAAGGTGAATTATACCGTATTCAATTTGTACTGAATTGTGCACTTGTAGTTTAAAGGAGTATTGTGTTTTTGAAATGAATGGAGATGAGATGAGGACGATCATATCTAGAGCATAAACATATCACTTAGAACTAGCCCATTTTAAATCCCTTATTAGTATTTTTACACTGTCGAAAAGTTCCTTTTACATAAAAAGGGATAAAGCTCTCGACGTCGATCAATCGCTGAGGAATGCGCCATGCATTCGACTCCATTAAGCATCGTTTGGAGGTGATTGAATGAATATCTGGCTTTTACAATAACTCTCGGTGGCCTACCGATGTCTCGGGCCAGTGCTGCTATCCTCCCAGACAAGTCTGGTACCAATTTGCCGACGACGGAGGAATGGAAGGCTTGGTGGGTCACGAGTGCGGGAATCAATCCCTTGTTTGTTGCAGGGCGCCTCCGACCACTGCGCCACATGAGCTTTTACATACATAGTAGTTATTCACCTTTGCTAATCAACAGTAGACTTCGAATTGATTTAAGCGGTTGGTGCAAAACATACCAAATACTGGTGCATCAAGTGCTATGTGCTAGGCGGATGCATAGACTTTTCATCCATTGAAAAACTAATTGGCCTCAAAACCACTCAGTGAAAAAAATGATTAGAAACAAAAACGAAGATACCAGTAAATGATGGAAAAATTATTGAGAACTTCCAGTTTTTTGGTACACACACATTTTCTCTTCATATTTCAAGCTCTATAACACAACATAAAGGAGACCTTTCAGCGAAGTTATTGGAAATATCCTATATAGTGGTCGTTGGTTCAATCATGCTGCTCGCGCTCACCAAGCCTTCGATTCCTGTGATGTCGGAGGATTAAAGAGTAAAAGACATGTGTGAGCAGATAATAGCACTGATTTTACACATCGGCAGAATACCGCAGGTCGTTTGAGAGGACAAATATGAATTCGATCACCTTTAGGATGCTTAATAAAGTTGTAGAGGAGGAGCGCAGTGGTTAGTGATGCGGTCTATCAAGAAGCAAAGTGCTGGTTCAACCCCATCTCCAACGCTCTCCAATCCACTTGGAAACGTCTTAGCTCGGCTATTTCCAAGATTGCAAGAAAAAACTGACTTCACTAGCACTCTACGACATTCACAAATAAGAGGAAATCCTCATACAGCGGCGGAAACAACATGCGAAACGTTCAAAGACCTTTGTGCACGATGAATGCAATGAAAACGAATCGAATGACAAAGTGCTGGAACCCTTTCAGTGGATGTGATGATGGGTCATGCAAAAACGAACGAATGAAGCCGAATTCATGCCCTTTGCCTAAAATTTTTATCACTTCATATCACGGCTTAATTCGGCATTTTAATGAATGTATCGAAATCGAATATGAATCTGAAAAAAATCTTCTAGCCAATTAGGCTACTTAGTGTGTGGAAGGATGTCTAAGGTTCTATATATTTTGTGATATTCACAAATGGTACAATCGTTGGTGTTCGATCATAACGGCCTTTTACTACATCACAATTTTAAACGACGTCTAATGAGTCCGGCTTAGTTGTACATTCACTAAAGAAAAATACTTTTTGTGTGCTACTGCTTAAAGATCAATCGATAGTGCTACTTCGGTAAATTGTTAGTCAATAGTGTTTTCTTCTTGAGCAGACACAACGCTGCCAATAGCAAGATTTGCTTAAAAAAGACAGGCGTTTCGATGGTTTCGCTTTCTTCAGAGCCTGGAAAGACATTGGCGAGCTCCTTATGCAACACGATGAAACAGCAAACACGCATGGCATGTCGATTCAACAGCTCATGTCTCTTTAAAAGAGTTTCTAAACTCTCTATTTTCAGATGGTCCACGAAAAATACACAAACGAGAGAGTTTGGAATAGGATCGCGATTCAAACCAAGCCTTGTCGCTGCGTTCACGTATGATGTTGAAGATTCTGTACTCGTTGTTCAGCCACTAGTCTATTGTAGGTATATCCACGACTGTTTTTTTCATCTGCTCAATAGAGGAGAAGATGGACAAATGTTTTGAATTACTAGACCAACAGTCAAAGTACACTAATTTCTCTCTTGGAAAACAAAAAGAAATATTGCCTTCTATTTTTGAACGTCCAAACTAACCTGTTCAAAAACG
This sequence comes from Angiostrongylus vasorum, assembly GCA_018806985.1. Taxonomy (NCBI): domain Eukaryota; kingdom Metazoa; phylum Nematoda; class Chromadorea; order Rhabditida; family Metastrongylidae; genus Angiostrongylus; species Angiostrongylus vasorum. The sequence goes on from JADANN010000339.1 coordinate 222,945, forward strand.
GCAACATCAGCAAATGGTACCGAAGGCCAGATAACAAAACCATGCTTGTTCATTAGATTTCCTTTCATCGTTCACATACAAAATAGCACTGGTAAGAAACATGTTTAGAACACCCACAGAGCAGAAGAACTAGAAAGAGTAGTCTTCAAATGACTACAAAAAGGTAGCCCCTAGGGATACTTAGAGGACAAGCAAAGCACGACATGCTTAGTGAAAACAAATTTGCCGTTTAATTTTTCCCTTATCACCAATGAAGTAGGCACACCTATAAGGCGATGCTCAAAAAATGGCAGATTTAGAAATTTCGGTAGAAGTGGGTGGGATAGAACCGAACACTCTAAAACGCCACTAGTTCGAAAGAGTTGTGTGACCGTCTGTGTAGCACAAAAATTACCAAATATGCCCCTACGGATAGAGAAAGTGATAATACGAGTACGGACATATTTATCTGCTCTCTTGTAAAGCTTGAAGAGACGAACAGATTGGTGAAAAGGGTAAACCACTTTGAGTTCCCTGTGATAAAGCAACTAGTTGACACACTCAAAGTTAAAGCAAATGCTCCAATAGATGCTCATAGAACATGGAGACATAATGGTGAAGATTTTAAGATAAAAGTTACCATTTTCGCACAGGAATTTAAAACTTCAGCGCGCAAAACCCTCGGGGCATTCCGATTCCATTCTAAGAATTGAAAAACGCACCACTGAACGAAGCATCTTTGAACCACAAGTTACCTTGCACCGCGGTCGATTTTTTTGACCTGAGTCATGGCACATTTCTCACCCATTTAAGACTGTGTGCGGATGAGCTTCAACAATAACTGAGTACTTATAAGGAACAAAACGGTAAGTGATTAAAACAAACTGTTTGGTGTGCTAATGAGAATTTACGTACTAAACTTAATGTGCTGAGGTTAAAAAGTGTCTGATCCAGTACTTTGTCGATTCGACCTCTGCATCTTCTGATGAAGACGAAACCGCCTAGACGCCATCAACTGTTAAATAAATCTGATTATTGACAGCCTCGCATCTGCTTAAGAAGAAAAGAGTAACTTATTGAAAAAATGCCGAGATGAAAGTCAGACAAGAGCATTACTGCATAATGTGCCAGCAGGTATCACTCAATGTTTTAAAAAAATTCTAACTGTGAAAGCTCACGCACATACTGACACTTCTTTCGATTCTAAGACAAGCATTATCGTCTCAACTTCTAATAGCAGATGCTGCTTACGTTTGCGCATTTTTTATTGACCAATGCTTTTCTAATTCCCAAGAATTAAAAAAGTTTTCAGTAGTTTTGAAACACACATCTACTAAAAAACCCTGAAAGTGGTGCCAAAAGCTGGATCTTAGATGGGACTTCGGCATCCTGAACTACGGTTGAATTGCTTTTCAGTAATTACGAACTTCCCAGAGTATCAATTTCCTCCTTGCACTGTAATTCCCCAACATAGTGGCATTCCCTAGCAACCATAGGTAGTCGATAAATCTTCGAGGGAAAGAGATCGATATGTTGGCTTACCTAGGTGAAAGCAGTAAAACGTTGTATTGTTCATATGGATGCAGAAGAAATTCTCGAATTCGGGTAATTCTAATATATGGACTTGGATAAACAATGAATAACCACAAACGTTAATCGTGGAACTATTCAGAGGCTAAGAAAACACTGCGCGTGATCCAGAAGTTAATATTGGCCCTCAGAAATTTAGAGTGATTTCCGATGAGCAGGCGTGGGATAGACGAGCAGTCGTAAATATGATACTATCCGCTATTAGAACCCGAGGGAAAAGACTTTTGCGAGAATCCAAAACAGTGTCGATAGGCGTATGAAGTTTTCCAGTTGGTTAGATTAAAAATGTTCAATACGGTTTTTGCGAAGTACATGCTATTAAGTGAAAAAAAAGGCATCAAGTAGTAAGAGCATATTAATGAATGTGAATCCAAAAAAAGGCACGAAAACTTGCCAGTTTTTCAAATAATTAATCTATCTAACATCCTCTGAGAAGTGAAATTGAAAGAGTAAGGGACAGAGTTCTCTTCATTGATCAATCACAGTCGGATGCACGTGCATTCGATTCCATTCGCAGCATCGCGGAGGTCATTTAATGGTTATCTGACCTGGATGTTTTGTGGATGCCTACGATATATGAAGCCACTATTGCTATCCTCCCGAACTGTGTCGGCTCTAATTTGCCGATGCCAAAGGGACGGGTGTCAAACCAACGACCGGGACACTGCAGAGCACTTCTAACCGCTGCACAACACTTGCCCTCAGAACTCACAATTAATAATGGTAATCGAACTTTGTAAAGAATGGATATGTCAGCAGCAGTGGGTTTAGAAAATTCTTTCGTGTGTTTTTATTAATTTCTTATGCCTTTAACGAGAACATTCCATAAGTTCAGATATTCATTTAAATAGATGAATTTTTAATAAGCTTGAAAATTGCATAAATCAAAGGTAACTCGACAATTCAATGTTGTTCAGCACCGATAGATGGCTGTAGTGCAGTGTTATTAAAGATCACATTAGTGGTGGAGGAAATGGCAATGAACAATTAACATTAATTCATTCGAAGTTAATAATATTAGCAGTTACTTCATTTGTATGAAAGCACACTAAACAAGTACTTTGAGAGGTGCCTATAAAGCATAATTTCTGTTGCTTGAATCAAAAAGGAAAGCTAGATAGTCGCCATGGCAGCTTTAAGGATTTACCATACGAACTTCTAGGTTTTGTCAACCGTAACTCCATAAGAATTCTGGCTGTGGAACAGAACTTGAGGACTTCACGCATCCATGCAAAGCCGATCAGTTAAGTGACCATTAAAATTGCGGTGGTCGTGAAGAATTTTTCTTTTAAACCAAGGACAACCATCAGGACGTTTTCTTTAGAGCATTCTCTCCTTTCCTTTCTTTCTGGTATTCCAAAACCTTCCAGTAGCATGTCAGTACTTCCCTTCTCCCTAAAAAATGACACTGGCCTATCAACCAAGCAAGATTGGTTTTGAAAAAATGCTATCTTCGCTATTCAAGTATTCTGAACGTTCGTTTGCGCTAGCTATATGTTCAACATAGGAACATCAACGCACAGAACTACTGTGAACTCTTCTAAATTCCGTAACGGAGAAAATGACCTATCAGTAGTGCGCCTCCTTCTCAGTTTAAATACAATAAAATTAATAATGCAATGAAATTTTCATGCAGAGGTTTCTTTTGTGCATCTCCCGTTGAGTCCACTGCAACTCAAAGATTGAACCAGCCCCCAGATTTTTGTAAGAAACCTGCTAGTGCTTTCCACGAACTCAAAATTTATTACAAATGAAATTTCAAAGCCATTCCAGTTTGAAATTATTCCAGAATTTTTATAACGCGCTCCAACGAGAAAGTAGATTATATGCTGAAGCCCGCTGACAATATGAGAATAAGTGATCGAAATATTGAAGGCATGTGTTGTTTATCATTTGTGTTCCATTGATTACTGAATGTCTCAATTGGGCAGCTTGTAAAGTCTCCGTTCATCCCTGGCACCTTTCCCATGCCAAATTATCCAATGGGTTATGCTCTTGGAGAATTTCTTGCATTTGACAGACAAAGACACCAATAGCTAACTGCTCATGTCAGCAGACTCGTTAAGCCGCATCAAATGTCCGCCTCATCTGATTTTGTTTCCATCTGCGGCAACGTCCCTGATTTTTGATCGTCGACGATGTTCGTAACTTCCGATTTCTGCTCTCATCGTTGTGCTACGGAATTATCGAAGCATAAATTTCTCGATGGAGCGCTCAAGAATTCTGACTTCATCTCGATCCACTCAAACATATAGTAGAGAATTCTCAGGATTGGTTTCCTATAAGCCTTAAGATTAACCAAAAAGTTAGTGTTTTTTTCTAATGAGCAAACATGAGATTATCATCAAAGCCAAGAAAGGGTTCCAATAATACGCAGTCTACCCAGCCCGGATGAAAAAGAGGAAATCCGCCGAAACTTTAGCCATCGTGAAATAAATGTTTTAGTAGTAACCTCGTTTCTGCTTATAAAGAAATAAACTTTATGATGGAGAGATTTTGTCTGATAACAAGATGGGAACGGGCTAGTATGGCTGCCTCGCCACTCCAGAAAAAACTATGTTCATTCAGCACCCAACTGGCACGACAGATTAGTAAATTGCAGCATAACTCATGCACCAACTTGAACACCATCACAAATTGAGGATTAAGGACACCGCAACAAATGTAGGAATTGAACCAAATTATATGACATTATCTGCAACTACCAAGTTGAAAAGAACAACGGCTGTTATTGTCACTATGAAATTTACACATGAATGATAAACAACAAAGCATTAAGTAAACCAGTTGCTGAGGAATTTTCCATGCATCATTTTTGTTACTTCATCTTCACTTCATCAAACACAGTTAGAGCAATTGAAGGCATACTGGCGAATACGATGAGATGCGGTAGCCAACCGATGTGTCAGGTCAATGTTCCTATTCCACCATCTGGTAGCAATATGTCTTTGTCGGTGGCATTGAAGGATTGGAGAGCCCTGGAGGCGGGACCGCAAAAGCAATGGCTCCCGCATTTTACTGATACATCACAGACACATTTTCAAGAACTATGTTTTCGTTAGTTCATAAAACCGACTTTTATTTAACCTCGGTGTGAAAGTCAGTTTTAAGAGTTATCGATTTGTTGCCTGTCAAATAATTAAAATGTCGACTGCTGCAGGAATGATTGTCGTTACGAAAAGATATCACTATCAGCCGACAATCAACCAACAACCGTTTTTTTATAAAACGATACCTCCAAGAGAGGTTACTTCATTGGAGCGGTGTTTCGCTTCTTGCCATCACGGATATTTACATCGGAACAATGATTAGCTGTGGGCAAGCCATTCAGATCAATCCGGCTATAAAGAAAACGAAAACGTCGAAACGTTAGCTGAGCAAAAACTTGGTAACAAGCTTGTGTTAGCTTATTAGTGGAGGAAAGTATGTGAGTAAGCTATATCAGTTAATGTCGATGGTAATATCGAGATTATTTCTTCTTATTCCAAACTGTTTATTGTGATTTTTTGCCGTTACTATTTTATTGTTTACAAAGACTTAACACCAATAAGCTGACATTTTTGAGAATCTCTGAATGGTATCCAGTTATAGACCTATTGCTATCTTAGGTTGCTGCGAAGATAATACCGAATTTTGACGCTACGATTTTTCCAAGTACATTCTACAGCACATACTTGTTACCCACCATAATGCTGTAGGCTGCTTTACCTTTTATTTTCTGCCTACTACAATTTTCAGGGCAACGTACTAAGCGAAGCACAACACAACGCTGCTGAGATATTTGCAAAACTCTGGACCGCAGGTGTCTATGAGTGGCAAACGAACGCGCTATTGTCCTTTCCTGGGAGTAACGCGTTCACCACCACACCATGCAGGTCCTTCGTTTCGCCTGTCTCTCAACTATCTCAGTATCTATATATATCTCAGCAATCTTGTGGTTGTATTTCGCTTAATACCCTGCCATAAAAATTATAGAAGGCAGAAAATAAAAACTAAACATTGTGAATTCAACACAGCCTCAGCTTAACTGGGTTCAATGCCGATGTGGGCTCTCCAGATCAATCCTGCTGATGGGTGATTGCTAAAGGCAGAGGTCGGTAGAACTAGCTGAGAGACGTGCGAAACGAAGGACCCGCATGGTATGGTGGTGAACGCGTTACTCCCCGGAAAGGGCAATAGCGCGTTCGTTCCCCACCATAGACACCTGCGGTCCAGAGTTTTGCAAATATCTCAGCATCAATGAAGTTATATTTCGCAATATAACCTGTCATTAAAAAAGAGTAGGCAGTAAATAAAACGGTTAAGATTGTGATTATAACTAAAGCCTCAGCTTAACTGGGTTCATTGCCGATTTGGGCTCCCCAGATCAATCCCGCTGAAGGGTGATTGCTGATGACAGAGATCCATAGAACTAGGCGAAACGGAGGATCCACATGGTGTGGTGGTGAACGCGTTACTCCCCGGAAAGGACAATAGCGAGTTCGTTCCCCAGCGCAGACACCTACGGTTCGGAGTTTTGCAAATATCTCAGCATCATTGAGGTTTGGAAGCACGATTTTATTGGAAGGTCCTTTAATGGCAAGGAAAAAACAAATGGCGTAATAAAAAACATGAAATGGCTCTAAAATCATTGAGAGAATAAGCGTGTAAGATAATACTGAAACACTTCAGATCTGAGACTCTAGTGCACTTCTAACCTTAGCTAAAATGAGGAACAAAAGAAATACAGGCAGCAAAGTAGGCAACGTCGAGATTTCCTCGCTAGAACATCCTCTAAATAAAGCCCTTAATGAAAGACCTTTATCAAACTTTCTATGCTCTGAACTAACAAGTTTCACTCAACATTAGACATTTTTTTTACTATTTTATTATTTAGAGGACCTTTTTAGAGTTGTCATGCTAAAAGCGATCATATCGCTAGATTTTTTCTACTTTTTGCCGTAGTGCAACATTCGACAATCATCCCGTCCACGAGCAGATAGTGCAACACCAAATGGAAGAAAATGACTAGATGGACGTTCTATAAGCCCCTGTTCGTACTAGCGCTGTTAGTATATTGCTATTATTATTATTATTATTATTATTTTTTATTATTATTGTTATTACTATTATTATTACTGGCATTATTATCGACATTATTAAAAAAGAAAGGCTGGAAATTTGAATGCTCTAACTGTTTTAAGTGCATGAATGACTTCCATCGATCACGAGCACAAAATCGATCACGGCTTCTACGGAACGGCGTTAGCTGAGTGGAAACGATATGGAGATTCGTTCAAAAGCAGTGACTAAGTTCCATGGAAGACGAACAAACTCAATAGGGCGTGGCTTAAGGGGAAAGGCGGAGCCCCCTGCATTCGATTTCGGCTCAGGAAACAGATCTTTCACAAAGGCTTCATTCATCAATAATTTGACAGTGTAATTAATACACCAAAGACGATGATATTCTTTGTTATAAGGGACCGTTCGAGATCTCATCGAAGAAAAAAGTGATCCTTATTTACGTCGAAAAAATGTAACAAATTGCCTTAACTGCTCAAATCGAAGGGACCGCTTTGATAATCTGCTTTTTGAACGTGCTCACATTGCCATCAATAACGGCGACCAGTATGAAATCAGAGTAAAGATGATATTAATCCATTCTACTAAAAAAGCTTTACATTTAAGATCCGCTTTCTAAAAGCTGTTATCAACATCTTGAACAGTTTCATTAACCTTCGGAAGGCGCATGTGGAACTTCACAGAGAGACATACAACGAAATGCATCGGAGTGAAAAGCTTGAGGGAACATCTGAATTCAACAACACTATTTACGTTTGCTTGTAATTCCTGAGGCCGTCTTCTCGGTAAAGCTACACCTAGCACCGCCGAAACTTCAAAGAAGCGAACGAAGAAAAAACACAAATAAAGCCTGTCAACGTTTAACAGGTATGAAGAAGCATCCACAACGAGCTCCAGGACCTTGTTAGCTATAAGAGAGATATGCCACCTCTCTTACGGATAGAACCTTCACTGAAGTGGAGATTAACGAAGACTCTTATAAATAATTTCTTGGCCTGCCTTTCAAAAAACCATGTCTATTTTTCCAGTACATCGTCCTGCCTATGCGTACTGCACATTACCTATTTATCGGAATGCAAGCAACTAAACAGAAAGGACCAGCACGCTCTAATTTTATAAAAGAAAAAAAGTTGTATATATAATATTGGCATTTCACTTAACTTATCCGCTATCTGCGCACTACAAGCTCTTCGACCTTGTTATTCCCAAAATTATTAGGAGAACTCTGCAAAAAAAGGCGAGCATTTCAAAAAGGGTTCACAGTTCATATGGATTCTGTTCACATGGTAATGAAGGTCACTGGAGTGTGGCAAACGCAAAGGATTTCGCCACACCTGACATTCACTGACGTTCCAGCGATTGTGTTAAAATGGGAGGCAGGCCTTCAAAAAAGCCAAGAAGATCCTAACTGGGAAAAAATGCTGCTCCGTAACCAATTTCACAAAGTTACTGCGCAGGCGAGAGCATCGGAATCGATGGGGTTAAGTGGCTCAAACATCTAAGTGACAAGCACTGGACAAAGCTGTCGAAAGCAGCACTGCAGTCAGCATCTTGCACAATACAAAAAGTACTTGTGAAGATCTTTCTTTTAGTTTCCTTTCAGTTCCTTATGCAATTCACTAGTGTCTTTTAAAAAAATGAGAACAGGAACAAAGAGGAAAATGGAGAAAACAGATAGCTAGGGAGAATAAAATGAACAAATGCTATCCGGCTATGTTAGTTGAAACTTTCTGCAAAAATTTTTACATTCTTATCTTCTTCCAACATTCAAGTTCAAGATTGTAGTCTACAAAACTAGATCTCGTACTTTTTCAAAAGCTTTTTGGAATCACAGAAATCTTTTAAAGGATTGTTTATTTATATATAACACAAGATGTCATTTTCAAAGTTAAAAGATAAAAAGGATAAAGCTCTCGGCGTTGATCAATCCCTGAGGGATGCGCTATGCATTCGACTTCACTAAATATCGTTGGAGGTGATCGAATGCAGATCTGGCCTTTACAATGATTCGCGGTGGCCTACCTATGTATCCAGCCAGTGCTGTTGTCCTCCCAGCCAAGTCTGGCACCAATTTGCCGACCCCGGAGGGATGGAAGGCTTAGTGGGCCATGGGCGCGGGGACCGATTCCAGGTGTGTGTCGCAGTGGCGCCTCCGCCCACTAGGCCATACGCGCCCCATTTTCAAAGTTACAAAGAAAAGGAAACAGTTTCAACGATAGTGGGAAAAATGGAACCGATGTAGCGAGTCTATTATGAATCACCTGTATCACCTGTAGTCCCGTTGATCGTCGAGTGACTCGAGCGGGCGCCAGTAACTCTTCCATTTTTTCTTGTCGCGTGCAAGAGTAGTCCAATGGGTTCTGCTCGCTCTAGGGACTAGTCGAGCATCGTATCTTTCTTCAAGGCTCTTTGTGAAGAACTCTGACCATCGGGTCGGTGGTCTTCCTGCAGTACGTTTGACATTCCAACGAATCCAGTCACTAACGGCTCTTGTCCATCGGTTGTCATTCATACGCATTACGTGTCCAGCCCACCTTATCTTCCTTATTAGTCTGTTACGAATAGGGAACATAATCGCTAGTATCGATCCCTAACAGAGACGTCCTTCATGAGAATAATCCATGTACTTGCGGCGTAAATTTATAGCATCTTATAAATGCAAATTTTCATTTGTTGGCGGTGTTTTGCCTACAAAAATCTACTACATAAATCGTGATCGAACAGTAACCTAATGCTTAGTTTACGCTTTAGGAATCCCGATTTCATAAATCTTCCCAATGGTTTACCGCCTCACCGTGATAGAAAGGTAATCTCGAGCTGCGAGCTACAAAGGGGGGATTCGTCTCCAGCAGGGCCTCCAGGCTGAGAAGGAGTTCGGCGTTTCCATCAGGAAGCCCAACTAAGTGTAAACCAATATCAGGATCCACCACCGTCCTGGTATTAAAGTCGCATGGTAGCAAATCGCTCTCTGATCCACAAGCGCGGCGACTACCTGTCTTGATAACGACCTGAGGCAGACTTTGACCTGGCTGATCTCGGAACTCCAGGGAACCACAGTGACTAAGCCAGCAAAACCCCGAAAAAAAATTGAAATTATGTTGCGGCCCTCACAACCAGTGAAGACGAGCCATCCAAGTATCCAAGTAAGTAAGACTTCATGAATAATCATGAAGTACAGTTAGAACTTTCTTTGTTTAGGCGGTATTTTAGTCATTGGACAAGTCTTATTCTTTTTTCTAAAGTCCCAAGCTGTAAACTCCAGTGCATAATCAGGTTATCATCACAGACGACTGCCAACTGTGTGAATCAGAGAAAAGTTTTTTATCTTTGCAACAAGGTTTCTCCCAGTACATTAGAAATTACTCCCATAGGTTTACGCTTAATTGTGCTTTTGTGAAAATTGTGAAGCTTTTTCCCTGGTTTGGATATCTTTTTCTGGGACGCACCCGTGTTGAGCATCGTAGTTTGAAAGAAGATACATCGTATGACCACAACGTGGAGGGAGATCGATTGGTAGGGGGGATCTGTCAGAAAACTGGCCAGCAGTCCAAAATATACAGAGAAGTAAGCATAATAATTCATAAAAGTTGCGGCTTGAAGAAAGTAAACACGAATGTTTAGTTGATGGAGAAAGAATTAAGGTAGGTAGGGAGGTAAGGTGGAGGGAGGGGCAGGTGTTTTTTCACACGTATAATACATAGTATAACAAAACTGCGAGTTATCAGCTTGTTTAATACCAAGTGAAGACTCACAATAAAATAACACTGCCAGTTCCATGGTTGAATTATTGTCTCATTCAATCCGTGTTCTGTGAAGGATTTCTCAAAGCTTTCCCTTTCACTACATATTAAGAGAATCCATGGAAAGCGTAGCAGCAAAAACCTCAGAAATCGGCTTCGTTCGGAGTAATTTAGCAGTGATACCATAGAAAAGAAGCTTTTACCACTATCCTGAACTTTAGATTTTTTTCAGAAAATCGAGATGTGAAACTCTTTTCTCATCTCATTTTCTGATTTTCATCTTTTTTTACTATGGTAAATAGTTTCCCGGGAAAACGTTTCAACGTTATTATGAAGACAAATCAACACTCGTATTGGGGGAAAATCGAGGACGGTGCTATTGTGGAATACTTGTATTTAGGACTACAAAATTTAACCTTTGACACTAATCCTTACGTCTTGTTCGCTCAGATAAGATATAAATAAAATGTCCCAAAATAAATATTTCGGAGTTTTCCTCAGAGTTTTTCGAAACACTGATTTACCAGTGAGCTATTTTATCGCTGTTCGAAAGCCAAACACCTGCATTCACTTCTACAGCGCTAAGTAAAATTTTTATTACACTTCTTTAGTTTGGTTGATCCGATGTCGCTTATGGTGCTGATCACAGCACTTATTTCATCTAGTTCGTTTTCTGGCATCGGCTATTCAAGAGAATTTCCGGATACGTGTATAGATTAGACGGATCGCTGAGGATTTTTGATCCACTTTAGCAACATTATTGAATGCTTACAGAGCAGATTTCCACTGGAATCTGTAGACAGTTGTGTTACGCCGTCCACAGGTGTTCGCCATAAGCAGTCACCAGACTTTTCAGAACGGTAGGAGCTTCTTCAAGACAAACATTACATCAATTTCGCAACGCCAAAGGATAAGAACCATGCTTGCTCCAGATCGTGTCAAACCAGCGTCATTGTGCGTATAATTGAGCTCTTTTTTTCCTTGGCGAAATGAAACAAAACTATAAGTGTCTTGCAAATTTACGGAGGTCTTCTGCGTAATAAGCGTTAACTCCTGCTTTTCTCAATGGCATTTCAGAAGTAACTTACTCAGCATCTCAACAAACCCATTTATTTTTCATGCAATGCTAAAACTGAACGCTTCAGCAGTTTCCTAACAGAATATGGGCGTTGTTATATTCAGGATTAAATAAAACCCTACGAGAATAGAAAGCGTCAGGGCTGACATCGGATATTCCTGTTAATTAGATATCAGCTATTATGCGCAAAAAGATTCATAGATAATCTACTTAACTGTGTTTGTGCCAGAGGTCTTTGCAAGGGCCTGAAAATGAACTAATGCGAAACCTACATACTATGTTATAAAAGCATTAGATATAGAAAAGCTCTTCTTTATCAAAATACCCCATAGTGAAAATATTGCATTTGCACCAGTGAACGTTTTCATTGTAAAACTGCACTCAAACGATACAGTAATACTATGTCTACTGTTTTTATCCTTTTGGCGAATGAACGTAGACAACGTCGGCAAGACGGAGCCAGTGCTTCTAGGCCATTGTCGCACACGCCAGGTTACAGGTGGGCCGCACACATGACCTAAGCGACCATTACTGCACATGGTTCGTTAGCGAATAGATTCCAAAGGATGTCAGAGTATGAAAGGACGATTGCAGAACTTTTGGTTATACTTCTCTGCAAACCTGTTGAATTAAGAATATCATGCTCTGCGTTTTTACACAACGGAGCGTAAACCAGTGGGCCACTCTAACAAGAGGTGTGGGTGCCTAGTGGTCAGGGCAGTGCTGATACTCATTTCAGTGGAAAAACAACGACTGGAGAACTGGTAGGAGTTGCTAATTCCCTGTCTATATTACTCATGTACAGAATTTTTCGGCAAAAAGTGTATTTTTTGTTATTATATTATTATTATCATCAGGTGCCATAGTGTTAGGAAGTGTTATAAAAACATAAAATATTATTATAAAATAAAAATGCGATATTTTGTTCTAATAGATACATAAACAAATAAATAACAATGAAAGTGTGACATATTATTGTAATTAGCACGTGTAGAGCAGTGGTTAGAGGCGCCTTGCAATACACGGATGTCGAATCCGCACACAGGCTCACCAAACTCTCCATCTATCCGGGGTCGGCGAACTGATACAAGATCTGCTTATGATGACAGCAACACTGGTTCGATACAGCGGTAGAAGTCCACGGTAAAGGCCAGATATGCACTTATTCACTTTTGAGGAAGCTTGGTGAAGTCGGATGCATGGCGCATCCCTCAAGGATTGATCAACAGCGAGAGCTTTATCCTTTTTTGTATGTTATTATAGTGAATGCTGCAAAATTATTTTGTGTTAATACAAATAATTATCAATAGATAATTAGTATCATCAACATCCGTGCTTTACGAAAAGGCATCGCCGAGTGATGCCCTTCATTCGAGTGGTGCTGCACTCAAGAAGACTCGACTCGATGCGACTACGAAGAGCGAGCTCTGAAGATAATCATGACACCGACACGTTAACAGAGCACACGGTTTTATAACAACCTCGTGTGAAAGAGTGCATATTGAAAAACATCTTAGCACCGATGCTCTCATTCGTAATTGAAAGCAAACGAAAACACCCCTTCCAAAGAAATCTGGCGAGTAACACAGGTTACTGATGAATTATTTATTAAGATTGTATACTACGAAGTCGTTTCCAGTACGATCAGATGAAGCAGAAAGTTGTAGTCTCTTTTTGTCGGAGCACAACTGCAAATGTCGTGCGTGCTCTGCCACTTAAAGGAGCAACTCTGCTGGAACTTTCTCTGGTTATTACAATGTAGGTATAAAACTCTATTTTCTTGAATTACTAAGGCAATACGAGGTTGATAAAGATGTTTATTCGGCTAATGTTTCGATGTCTTCGTCTTCTTCAGAGTGGATGGTCCGAGTCGGTAGTCCACAGTCGTTTGTCTTCGCGAAGTGGACTACCGGCTAGGGTGATCTGCTCTGAAGAATAGGAAGACTTCGAAACCTTTGCCAAATAACCATCTTTGTTAACCTTGTGTTAGCTTAATCATACAAGAAAGTACTAATTATTAAAGCTGAAATCAAATGGAGGTTTGCTTGAAGAATAAACCATCATAACTACAATGATGCTGAGATATTCACGGAACTCTGGACCGCAGTTGTCTGCGGTGGGGATCTAACACGCCATTTGCGGAGGCTAAAGTGCTCATCACGCTCACCAGCGCCTTTCTCTCAGTCAGTTTTCTATCTACCAGCGCCATCAGCAATCACCCGTCAACGGAACTGATGTGGTGATTGTCATGGTAGTTACACTTCACATAGTGCCCTGTCGTGAAAATTATAGTAGGCAGTAGATAAAAAAGTTAGAAACACTACATTCAAAATATCTTTTAAGACAGTTCGAGTGCTTGGCTTAACCTTTGTGTCACATGTATTATATTTGTACTATGTTGTTGTATATATAAATTATTTGATAGACTTCTAATCTCACCTTGTATTATTTAATTGGCCTCTAAACACATTGTTGTAGGGTTATATTCTGCTACGTTGCTTGACTTATTTTATACTATTTTGTATATTTCCTGCCGGATATTACACTACAGTAAACATTATTATTTGTTATTCTGCATATTACATATATATATATATATATATATATATAATGCTACATTAAATGCATTGGTCCAGATTACATAGGCATCTGAATAGTGGCTAATCGCCACAATAATTAGAAAAACCCTTCCGAAATCGAGTGAGGTTTCTCTTCATATCCCGTGAGGAGACTTTTTTGGAAGTATGCATGCTAAAAAGTAAAACAAAGAACTTTAAAAAAGTAACATAGGGATCTTAATAGTTACCTATTTTCCTTAAGTAAAGCAAACCTCCTAACGGTTCACCGCCTCATCATGGCTGGGAGATGTTCATGTGTGTTGGACTGCGATGCACAGCGGGGGATTTATCCCTCCGATAGGGTCTCCCAAACTGAGAAGGAGTACGGTGTTTTCTTAGAAAGCCGAGATTAAGTGTAAGGTAATACCAAAATCCACTACCGTCTTGGTGTATCGAACTAGGCGCATGGTGACAAATCTCCCTCTCGTCTACATTGGCGGCGACTGCATCTGGTGGTGACGATCCGGGGGAGACTTTGCCCTGGCTGAACTCGAAACCGCAGGAAACCACAGTATTAAAAAAATCAAGTAAATTAGTGCTTTAATAAGTGACACAGTAGCTAAAAAGCAGAACTTCCAAAAAAGAGGAGATTATGCTGGAGCCCGCACTACCAGTGAGGACGGACCATCCAACTAACTAAGTAAGACAAAGCCCGCTACACTTAACGTCTTGACGAGATAGAAACGCTTTGATCTGTCACCTATTAAAGCACTAATTTATTTGATTCTTTTAATTAGCGCGCGGATAGCGCAGTAGTGGTGTGCTGTTATGATGCTGTTATTTCGTGGCAACCTAGGCGTTAGTTCAACTCCGCACCGGGGCCCACCAAACCTCCCATCCCTCAGAGATCAGGATGCTGGTGCCAAATTTGTCAGAGTTGTCTGTTACCAGCTCACTCCAACCCTCTAAGCCACGTGAGAATTACCTAGCGCGGATCTTTCAGGCTTCCAGGGGAAATCGAGTCGATTATCCTTAAATTGAATTCGTTACGAAGGGAAAATCTTCAAGCGGCAGCCAAACCCATGAGCAAAAACGTCGAAGAAGTCAGTGAGTGGTGGTTGATGAGACGAATGGCTGGGAGCTACAAAATATGATAGTGTTGGGTCATATGCGTGCCAAAATGTTCTGCTAATTTACCTACTTCCAAGTGAAGTAATTATACGAACGGAATACGAGTTTCGAAACTAGCGCCAATGGTCAACAGAACAGAATCTATTTCTTGCCTTTTGTATTACATTATACTTCATTAGATATTTCTGGACACTTCTATTCGCTTCTCTTACAGAAAAATTTGGGAAAAACACGGATAGTAGCCATAAAGTAGCAACTGAAATCACTTACTAACCCAGTACAAAGGATCATGTAGGCATTCATGAGATTAACCGTTTCACGAACATGCGCACTGATTTCAACAAGTGGGCTTCTGTACGTTCCCCACCGCGCTTCTTAGTTTCAATGGGTATCTCAATTGCACACCAACGACACGCGGTCTGATGAGTCTGGCACGTGTCGTAGTTGTGAAGGCATTGAGCCTTTTGTGTTGTAACAACTATTTATTGGACGGTGTTGACCAAAACTGCTTCCCTTTCATTGCTGGAGACAGATTTGACAAGCGTGGAAAAAACGTGGGTCGCCATAACAATAAAAACGAAGATCTCAAAAAAAAACTGGTGCGTCTTGTCTCATACGCTTGCTCACGGAACGCAAATCTTGATTTTAGAGCGCATTCCGGTCGCGTTCCAATGACACGCGGTCCGCCGAGCCTAACTGCGGAACTGGCACGCGGTCGTGAAAGGGTTAAACGAGGAGATAACTACCTGAAGGAATCTTATTTACGGCTTCCAATCCACCTACCAAAAAACGAACATTGGCGGTGTTTATTGTATTAAGAAAAAAAATAATAAAATGTAGGAGTCAATCATACTGGAGTCGCCATTACACAATAGATCTACTGCGCCACCCTTACTCTCGTCGATTGTCGAGTGGCTTGAGCAAGTCAAAAATAATCTTTCTACTTATCTCTGTGGTTTATAAGAGTCTGCTTGCTCTTGAAATCCAAAAAATCAGAAGTCCAAATTTTTTCATCTCCACTGGGAATGAGAGTATTTCTATTATTGCCCTCTCGATCATATATTCAATTAATTTTTAACAACGCTGAATGTTCAATGATTTCCCATTTTCTATGCCTAATGACTTTTCATCAAGTTCATGCAAAATTCTAGTTTCCGAGGGTTATATCGAAGGGAAAGGAATGGTAGGGTTAGAAAACAGACGCAAAGAAGCCGCTTATTTTCTCTCTTACTACATCCTCGGTAGGCGCTTTCATAAGCTCCTCAAGCTATTCGCTTCCATTTTTTCCACTTTAGACTTAATTTTCTCGTCATTTTGATTTCCAAATGCAGATATACATAAATGGACAACTCGAAAATAGTCGTTTTCGCTTAGTGCGAAAGACTACTCAGACACGAATCTTTTTCTTATGAACATATTTCTTTAAAGTTCAATCGATGAGCAATTTATCTGGAGGCACTTCTGAACTCGTACGGTATTCATTCCACCTGACTAATGATTAGAGTTAGAAAAAACAGTACTATCAACAAAACAAACCATTGTGGATTTTAAACCTAGGAGTGGCAGCAAAAAGTAGCAACAGACTGATGGAATTTTATTTGTGAAGTCATTGTATAGCTTATGAGGGTTCTTTCTGTACTGAACGGAACACCACAAGAGTGCAGAGCTTCCATGACCGTATCTAGCTCTACTAATCAGATGCCTTTCTTCACTCGATGAAAGTGGGACAAACTGGCCTAGTTTTTGCACAACCGATAGTACTTTCAGTGTTATCAAGCTGTCCACACTTTTGCTAAGTTAATTTTATGATAAAAAAAATAGTCCTTCTGTACTGTCGAATAAGGCGAATTCTCCGACTACACTTTATATAACCCAGTAAAACAAATTAGGTAGGAATTCAATAGCTATCGACGATGTTGAGACCAAAGTGCAACATATCCATGCATAATGAACGTCGCAGTTTGACATCATGTTAACCCAGTCCAACTAAATACAGCGTTTTGGCCCCCTCTAGCATTAAGTATGACATGTTCGAGTATCAATGAATATTTTTAAATGCTTTTTTTTTACTAATGTCCTGTGTTCTCTTAGTGTTCACCAACCATCAAAAATAAAAGGTTCATGAAATTGTTGTTGCATTAGCATCGTCGAATGACAAAGGACTCTTTGTGGACGACAACAACACCCCCGAGAGACTCCGTTTCAATCCTTGAAGCATCAGCACTTTCGGCTTGATATCTTTAAAAAAATCGCATTACTAAGAAGCTTCTGCTTTTGGAAGCAGCTGTTGCTTTTAATGCCATCGCATTTGAAAAATATCATTTTAAATCGAATTTTTAGGACGCAGTGAATACAAAAACACTGAGACTTATTCTGACTGCAAACAAGATCTCTACGCATTAGTTCTTAAAAGAACAGCCACGAGATGAGAAACTCCTTCAGGCTATACGAAGAGAAATCAAATTAGAACTAAACCCGAATCGAGGAGTACGCTGTTGACGTCGGCAAAGATATTAGCTTTAACAAACCTCTAGGAACAAAAAAAGCAAGATAATTTTAGATCAAACCATGGCAGAATAATGTCACTGAGAAAACAGCACTCTAAACAGGAAATATCTCGTGGCGTAAACAAAATTGATCGATAGTGAAAGAAAACTAAATGGGAATCTTTTGAAAATACACTGATGTGGAAGCAAAAATTAGCTATGAGATGGGCGTCACTACAGAGTTATCGTGGTCGATCTTTCATTATGGGAAAGTCCACACTGGCGACTTTCTATTAAGCTCGGCCTTGTTTGTTTATAAGTCAGACACAAGAAGTCGATAACTTATGGAGTGAGTTCCGGGAAAGTCAATACTTTTAAATTTGAGCCATCTGAGCCATGAAGTGGAGGTTGTATCAGCTCATCAAGAGACCAAAGACCTGTGTTTATGTATAATTATATGTGCCACTTTTAGAATCATCAATCATTGGGTAATTCGGGCAGACATCAACAAATTCCATGCATCCTTCTCCCGCATGAAAACTGCTCAGTGAGCTACGCTCGCTTATGGAATATGTGCAACACCACACTTCTGGTATGATGAATTTTTTTGTAATGAATTTGACCATTACAAACTGCACACAACTAATATGACAGTCTAGCTTTAAAGAAATACACTCTCTACCAGTGGAGAAAATGTGCATGGTGATCGCTCTAAAAACTAGGCTCTTCGTAACTACCACTCAATTTAATTATTGAGTGGACCCTACAAACTTTCTGCGAATACCTCGAATACCAAAAACGTTAGATAAAAACTCAAACGCTTGAGCAAGCAGAAGCTGTGTGGAGTACATAAAAACCAAGTTTAGGTCTTGTCGGGAATGCAAGCTGCCTCTTGTTTCAAGTATTTCTGTCTATGAAAAAGCGTTTGACAGCGTGGAAAGAAGTGGCACGCTATAACCTCTTGTCGATCAACGAGTGAATCTGTCCTGCATAAGAACTCCTGATGTTGCAAATGCTTTAAAGGACGCAGTTCTTAACAACCCCATAGGAAAACGACAGTACGATAACGCGACACCAGTTCGCCAGAGCACTTAACCGTAGTAGTGCAGTGGACAATAAAGTCACTCGATTGGGATGAATTGTGCATGTTGACAACAAATGTCTATTAGACCGATGTTATGCAAACGGCTTTGTCAGTTTTTCCACGAGTACAAATGAAGCAAAGACTACGCTCAAGGGAATCGACGAAATGAGGAGAAAAGGTGGAATTGAGCGTAAAATGGAACGAAATGTGCTTTTAAAAAAATTTCACGACGCTAAAGGGGTAAAAATAGCCGATATTACTTCTGTTTCGTCCATGCAAGGCTCTTTCAACAAGCATTTAAAACGACATTAAAGAACAATTGTGCAGAAAGAGAACAACATGGCTGTTCGGATCACTCAGGGAAACAATCAATCGAAAGTGGGCGCTGATCTTTTTTTAAAGCTTCATTCACTGTGTACAGAGTGTATAAACGACATTTTCTCTTTCTTTTAGTATGCAAGTGGCACATACGATACACATCCGAACTGCGTAGTTCAAAGATTACAAAATTATCTTGTTTTCGAGATCCGTGAGAACATGCTTTGAAGGAGAAATATAAATGTTCGGCCATGTTATAGGCGGCAAATGATGAATAAGAGAGTTTGAGTGGATTTCGAGCAGATTTAGACCCTGTTCTATTTCAACCAAAAAAAGTGCTAAATCGTTAATAGCACCCTAGAGGCAAGGGGGCTCTGAGTATAATAGTGGTTAAAGTGCACTAGGATACACACGCAACCGCTCTTTCTTATACGCGCCTTGGAGAAATTAAGCTCACCTTTCAGGACAGGTCCAAAAATTTGTACCACAGCTGTCTGGGAGGATAAAGACACTGATTTAATAGATCTTTGAACTGCTACAGGTTGTTATAGAGGCCAAACACGCACTGAATCAACTTTGCGATTCGCAATGAAGCCGAACGCGTGGCGCATTCCTTAAGAATCCCTTAAGGGATTGAGGGACCAACGCAAAACGTTTGATTTTTATCTCTATTATAGCGATTGTAATGCTTATAATATGATGACTAATTATAATATGAATACACAAT
This sequence comes from Angiostrongylus vasorum, assembly GCA_018806985.1. NCBI lineage: Eukaryota > Metazoa > Nematoda > Chromadorea > Rhabditida > Metastrongylidae > Angiostrongylus > Angiostrongylus vasorum. Next base: position 242,697 of record JADANN010000339.1, read on the forward strand.
ATGGTATGGTTAAGACAGAACACCACCCGATTTTCAACGGACTAAAACTGCACATTCCCATTTTTGGATGTAAAACTTTTTCAGCTCCTCTTTTAGTTCGTTCAGCACGAGGATCGCATTCAAAGATCGACGGTTAACAGTTCCCAGGATCGACTTTCTATTAACCTCGGCATTGGAATATGAATGCGTCGTTTTCTTGTTCAGCAATCGCGAGGTTGTTAAACAGCATGCATTTACTTCCATAGAAAAACACAATACAATACAACAATAGCTGACGTTTCGGCAGTATCGCCTTCTTCAGAGCCTGGAAGGGTATACTGACTTTACAATTTACTAGGCCAAACGCTTCAATGACACTTACAGAAAGACGAAAAACTCTATGGTAATTACATGTTGAACAGCTTCTCGAAAAAACTCACCGCTCTTTTACGTGCCTTCCCTATGAGGAAGATTAGAACAGCTGATTATGGTCGCATAAGGTTGATGACTGCACCATCTCACATCAGAAATTGATGCGAACATATGGGGTCAGGTCGCGTGTGACCTCTGGGCATTTCATCCCCTGCTATTCATTGTAGGGCTTTTTGGCATTTATTCAAAAAGCCTCAAGAAGTTTTTACGCTGGTGTTTTAGTCTCCTGTGCAAGGACATTGACTTTTATACAAAATCGTCTCCCGCTGTGCTTTTTGTATCCCTATGCGTACCTAGAGGAGTACTTTGTCTTAGTTTTCGTTTGCCACCTAGGTGTTCTTTTATACGGATACACAAAGGCCTGCCCGTTTTCGCCAATATATTCATCTCCGCAATTATTATAAGAGATCAGGTATATCGTACCTGAACTCATGCAATCACCGTCCCCTGCCGTAAGGGCAGATTACGCAATTTGTTGTTTCGCACGTAGAGTAGCCGGTGGTATTTCAACCATCGCTACCGATTCCTCTAGACCTGCCCTTCTTAAGCATCGTTTAATCGCTACGCTTACTTCATCGCTAATAAAGGGCAACATAAACGGTACTTTCTTTTGGCCAAGTGTTTCGCTTTGGGCGCGTCGCTCTCCTGCTAAACTTATCTCGTGGGGTTACTATTTCGTAGCCATTGGAGATGGCTATTTGCCGAGCCAAGTCGCGCGATTCTTCCTTTAGTTCCCCGGTTGTGCACACAGAGATGGCTGTTCGAAACATGTTTCTCACAAGCGCCCTCTTTGTGTGTGAAGGGTGGGAAGAAAGTAAGTGAACGAGGATGTTCTTGTTACTTGGCTTTCAGTACCACTTTGTCAGGTAACCGCTACTTGATAGGCTTATTTGGACGTTTAAAAACGGAAGCCAGTCTTTTCTCGGTTTCTCCCGGGTGAACTTAATGTACTCAGACTGCTCGTTCAATAATTCAAAGCATTTGTCCATCTCCTCCTGCGTAGAGAAGATGACAAAACAATCATCTACATATCTGCAGTAGAGTAGTGGCCGGAGATCGAGAACAGGGGCTTCTATCTTAGACATAAACACAATGGCAAGGATTGGTGCCAGTTTAGGCACTCCTTTAAGAGAGCCATTAGCTGCTGGATGAACTAGTATTAGTCTTAAGAAGCACCCATAACGACTTCTCGTTTGAGAACACTTCCTATAAACTGGTATCAAGTTTATTTTCTTGTTCTTCGAAGCCTTTAATTGAAGGAAATATTTATGGCTGCTTCGTATTCTTGTTGAGCAAACGCGAGGTGTTATTTTATTCTTTATTCACGAACAAGCTGACGTTTCGACGGATTTCGCCTTCCTCAGAGCCTGGAAAGGTCAAGTTGACAGCAGTCTATTCGGCCAAACACCTTCCTAACCAAACAGAAAAAAACGCTGAACCAAGATTTCAACCACATTGAACACAGCTTTGCACACTCACATCTTTCTATGACGCTTCCACTGAGTACGTTGCGTGGAGAGACCAACCGCACAGAATTCACATTGAAGCGTAGTGTGCCCTCTCTCAACAGAATAACAGGCTTATATCACGCGTGATAATGAGGCATTCTTTGCCCTGCGGTTCATTTTCGGATTTCTGGAATTGATCAAGAACGCCTCGAGAGTTTTGCGCGCTTGTGTTCGCGATTCCGGTGCGAGGATCGTGACCTGTACTTCAAAGTCCTCCGCGTTATGTCTCTGGGTCCTTTGCGTGCCTAGTGGGGTATTTGGTTTACGTTTACCGACTAGGTGTTCTTTTTATGCGGACACAGAGGGGTCTGCCTGTTTCGCCAATGTATTCGTTTCCGCACTCCCTTACAGGAGATCAGATAGACTGTACCCGAGCTCATGCAGTCACCGTCTCTACCATTAGGGCAAATTATGCGATTTTGCGTTGCACATAGACGGTCATATAGGCGGTTACGAACTAGCTGGTGCTTAAGAGTACTCGGTGGTATTTCAACTACGTTTACCGAATCCTCAAGACCCGCTCTTCTTAAGCAGCGTTTTATAGCTGCACTTACATCTTCTGAGATGAAGGGTAGGATAAACGGGACCCTTTTTATCGCTAGAGTTGTCGTTAAGGAGCCTAGGATTTCCCCTACACCTATCACGAGCTACAGTTTTGTAGCCATTAGAAATGGCTATTTGTTGTGCCACGTTTCGGGGCTCCTCTCTGCTCTTCTTCCCGTGCACACGTTGGTTGCTGTTCGAAACATGTTTCTTATAAGCGCCCTTTTCGTGTGAGAGCGATGAGAGGAGAGGTAATGAACCGAGGTGTTTTTACTACTTGGCTTTCGGTACCACTTTGTAAGGTAGCCATTTTCTGATAGGTTAATTTGGACGTTCAGGAAGGAAGCCAGTTTTCTATCGGTTTCTCTCGGGTAAACTTGATATACTCTGACTGTTCGTTCAACAAGTCGAAACATCTACAGTAGAGTAACGGCCAGAGATCGGTCACTGGTGCTTCCACCTTAGACATAAACGCAATGGCAAGACTTGGTGCCAGTCACTGTCCCATTGCCAACCCTCTTATTTGAGCGTAGTAACTTCCGGACCATCTGAAGATTGAGCAGCCCAAGCATTATTTTAAGAGTGCCATTAACTGCTCTATCTTGAAGCCATACATGTTTATTTCTCCTTCGTGTTTTATAAAGAGTTCGAATATGGCTTGCATTGCGGAGTCATTCGACACGTTTGTATAAAGGGCGCAAACGTCGAACGACTCCATCACGTACGCGCTACTGGGCTGCGCAGTATGTAGATGATCAAGAAACATCTGAGTATTCGTAAGATGGGTTGCAACGTGTTTCAACAACTGGGTAAATATTGAGGATAAGCATGTTATCTTATCCGTTGGCCCGTCTACACGGCTAATGATTGGTCTAACCTTAAACAATGATGGATCGATAGACGCAAGATCATAGCTGGATACTAACTTATGAGTTTTTATGAGCAATAACAAAACGGTACATGTTGGTAAGTCAACTTTTAGTTGAGAGATAACAGATGGTTTTAAACCAGCAGCCCTTGCCATTTTGACCCATTCGTGGTTCAATTTTCGGGATCCACTTTTGAACTCCCTCTCAGATGATGGACGGTGAAGTGAAGCATCTTCAAGATGCTTTTTCGTTATCTCAAGATCTAACTAATGGGGAATTACGACAAACTCTCCACCCTTATCACTAACGGATAGTCTTATGTTTTTTCAATCTTATCAGCTCTCGTACCTCTCGCATACCACGTTTTTGCACTTCAGTGAGGTTGGAGCTGTATCTTTTCGCGCGATAGTGGCTAAGGACTTTGAAAGTTTCATTCGTAAACACCCGAAATTTAACATCAACTTCATTCCTGAGCTCTTATTGTCTAAAGAACGGCTTGAGGAAATGATGTATTAGTAAAGCCCCCCGCTTGGTGTTGTTCGTATCTATTTTGTGTTTCATCTCTAGCTTTTTACGGAGTCTATCTTGAAGTTCATGTAAACTACGTGCGACCCTACGCAAGGTTACCTTAGAAATGGGTTCAGATGGTGAGAAACTCGACGACGTATTACGCACAGACGAGAGGGCTGGCAATGGGACAACGACTTGCCCCATGTCTTGCCATTGCGTTTATGTCTAAGGTAATCGCTAACACAAGCGCGCAAAACTCTCGAGGCGTTTTGGATCAATTCCAGAAACCCGAAAATGAACCGCAGGCAAGAATGCCTCATTATCACGTGTGATATTGGGCAATATATAAACCTGTTATTCTGATGAGAAGGGCACATTACGCTTCCATGTGAATTCTGTGCAGTTGGTCTCTACCGCGACATAGTCTCAGTGGAAGACTCATAGAAAGCGGTGAATGTGCAAAGAAGCTATTTTGTGTTCAATGTGATTGAAATCTAGGCTTAGCGTTTTCTCTGTTTGGTTATGGAGGTGTTTGGCCGATTAGATTGCTGCCAACTTGACCTTTCCAGGCACTGAGGAAAGCGAAATCCGCGGAAACGTCAGCTTGTTCGTGAATAAAGAATAAAAATAACACCTCGTGTTTGCTCAACAAGAATACGAAGAATTACTTGATCAATGCCGAGGTTAATAGAAAGTCGGACGTGGGATTTAAAGAAATATTGATGTCCGACAATGTCCTGGTGGAAAGCTGATTATAATAGCACTCACAACAAATGACAACGAATTCAAATTTAGAAAGTTGCTACGGAGGTGTTGAGTAACATTACTCGTTTTTCATATAATAGTCGGAAGAAGGCGACGTTGCCGAAACGTCAGCTGCTGTTGTACTGTGCGTTTTTTGTATTAAAGTAAATTTATGCTGTATAAGAACCTCGCGATAGCTGAGAAAGAAAACGAGATATTTATAATCCAGTGCTGAGGTTAATAGAAAGTCAGTCCTTGGAACATTGCCATAATAAGAGCACTCTAAGTCTCCGAACGTTGCTTTGTAAGATATTCACCGATGCGCTTCATCAAACTTTATATCTAACACTTAGTGACTGACGCGAGATGATTTCCATTCATACGGTGAGGAGACAACGGCCGCTTTCAATTTTAAGCCAGCGCATGCCAGCTCAGAAGGAAATTTCTTCATTCCAATTAAATGTATTAACACCTACAAATCTTTGCCTGTGGGTAAAAACTCCTTCGTTTTATCACAATGGAATTCCGATTTTCAGGAGAACCATCAATTATATTTCGCGTACTTGCTTTTGTGAGAGTGTTTTTTGAAAAATAACTTACTTAAATACTTGAATAGCCCGTCTCCGCTAGTTGCGCGGGCCCTAGCACAATTTCTATTGTCCGGAGATTTGCTGGTTTAGCCAATGTGGTTCCCTGGAGTCCCGAGGACAGCCTGGCCAAAGTCTGCCCCAGGTCGTCACCACCACAGCCATACGAGGCAATTGTAGATCAGAGGGAGATTTACCACTATGCGAGTAGTTTGAGCAGTTGATTCCAGGACGATGGTGGATCCTGGTGTGGGATTTACTCTTAGCTGGGCATCCTGATGGCAACGCCGGACTCCTTCTCAGCTTGGGAGACCCAGCTGGGGAGCATAAATCCTTGTACTTCGCAGCACGACAGCCGGGAAGGAACACCTCCCTAATCACAGTGAGACGGTAAACCGTTAGGGAGGTTTCGAAAATTAAAGTAAGTGAAAAAACGGTGTTTAGTTCAATAAAACAATACGATGTCACTAAATTCGCTTCACAAGTTTATAGCCGCCGGGACATCGTCTGATATTTTAAAAATTCAGACCACTTCTTTTAGAAATTTCAATTGTGAACAACATTGAAAATCAAATAACAGTCACTGACGCTGAGATATTTGCAAAACTCCGGACCGCAAGTGTCTGCGGTGGCGAACGAACGCGCTATTGTCCTTTCCGGGAAGTAACGCGTTCACCACCACACCATGCGGTCCTTCGTTTCGCCTGTCTCTCAGCTAGTTCTATCGGTCTCTGCCATCAGCAATCACCCGTCAGCGAGATTGATCTGGGGGGGCCTAAATCGGCAATGAACCCAGTTAAGCTGAGGCTTTTAGATATAATCACAATCTTAACCGTTTTATTTACGGCCTACTCTTTTTGATGGCAGGGTATATTGCGAAATATAACTTTAATGACGCTGAGATATTTGCAAAACTCCGGACCGCAGGTGTCTGCGCTGGGGAACGAACTCGCTATTGTCCTTTCCGGGGAGTAACGCTGAGAGACAGGCGAAACGAAGGACCCGCATGGTGTGGTGGTGAATGGTCCGAGTTCTGCATATATCTCAGCGTCATTGAAGTTCTATTTCGCAATATACCCTGCCATTAAAAAGAGTAGGCAGTAAGTAAAACAGTCAAATAAAAGTTTTAAGAACCGCATTTGTTCTTAAAGCAGGTAGAAAAACTATCTTCTAAGAATCTTCTATAAGCAGTGACGTTCTCAACTCGTCAGTTATTGCAGTTGGCATAAAATTATCAGTGGACTGGAAAAAATGAGCTTCGGACCTTAATTAAAGCGATGACAATCGAAACGAACCGGATGAGCTGATGAGATGGCAAAAGGCAAAAAAATAAGGATGTCCTTTAACCCATTTTTTAGTACATCGTCTAGCATACTTTGCTTCTTTGTAGTTGCTGACTACTTTCCCTATTAATCTCTATTACTTTCATATTTAGGGGAATTTACAAAGATGTCTGGTCGCGCTGTTGATTCCTACATTGCATATTTCTGCTTCTAAAATATTTCAACAAAACTGTAAACAAGATTCTCCAAGTTTTAAGGATACGTCTAATGCACATTTTATCTGCCAGGGTTATGAAAGTGTTTGGCTGAGCAGATCACATCTCACTTTGACCTTTCCAGACTTTGAAGAAGGCGAAACTGCCGAAACGTCGGCTGTTGTATCCTAATAAATTCTGTAATAACAACCTCGTGTCTGCTTATTGAAGAAAAAACATCGAAAATACTTCAAGGTTTAAGGACACGTCTAATGCAACGCCTAGAGTTTCCCATTGATGCAAATGCTCGCTGGTCTGATCAAACCGGCTTAGCCAAACCTTCTATCTCAGGTCCGCAAATTGATGCCAAATTTCTCTCTGAGGATGAAAACACTGAGTTAATAGATCATTCAGACCTTCTGCAATTCGTCCAAATAGGCATTCAATCATCCCCCCCACGATGTTTATGATAGAAACCAATGCATGGTGTCTCCCTAAGGGATAGATTAGCGCCATCCAGTTCATTTTCTCCTTTTTATTTTTTAGATGCGCGTTTTTTTAGTGACTGGTAAATGGCTTGGAGTTGGTGAAATCGAAATGAGTAAACAAAAAAGTATAAAAAAATATGAAATCTCTTCCATTTTTTTAAGTTCATAAGTGGTTCATTCTGCAATTAAATTAACAAGTGAATTATAGGAAATAGAACTAAATAAACAAATACATAACTCAATTTACTAGTTCTTCTTTTTTTTCTTCTTTCCTCACTTTTCTTTCTTTTTTCTTTTCATTTCTTTCTTTCCTTTCTTTTTTTTCTGTTTCAGACAGTGGGCATAGATAGACCAGATTCGAACAAGTTTACAACGAATACCTCCCAAATATTCCTGACCATGTAGTATTATCCTCACGAATAACCATTCTACACCAGTCGCAAAAATTTGATTTAATCGAACACCGTTGAAGAAACGGAGAGACAACGGTTCTGCTGGAGATTGCTCAATGTTTCTGTTGCCGCCCTATGTAAGAGACCACGATGAAGCAGAACAGAATGTATTCAAAGCAAGTTATGGTAGAAACATATAGAAGTTAGACTCTAAAATAACTGCATGGAGAAGGATTTGCCGAGATTTATAAAATTGCTGGCTATTTGGCTCTTCACATTTACCCAAAGTAAATGTGCAACCGCGCGTCTTTAATAATTTAATAGATAATCTCTAACGGCACGAGCTCACAGATGTATACGCATGAGCAGGCACTACTATTTAGCTGAGGAAGAACTAGAAAGTGATGGAGAGCTTCTATGAGCGAACACAAGACCATGTAAGATTAAATATTAAACAAAACCTGCTCAGATAAGTGACTCCATGAAAAAGTTTGAAAAGCTTGCACTGAAGTCTATGGTCCTAGTGACCTACGATCTCCAAAAAACGACAATCCTATTTAGTATGACTTGAGCGAAAAGTTTTTAGACGAAAGACAGCATGCAGGTTCGGCGATGGTCGCCGATATCGTGGTGGTCACCGTTCTTGAACAATAACACAGTCTTCATAGCCTTGCATTAAGTAGGAACCCTGAACTTTGACAAATAACGTAGGAAGAGCCGAGCCAGTGTGTTTATGATGACCAGTGGAAGGTTCTTCGAGTCTTCAGATGTTGCCGTATCCGAACTTGCTTCCCTTCAACGACGAAAAAGCATGTCGCATTTCGGAAGGGAGAACGCGTGAGACGATATATTGAGTCTTCTATATTTCGTATGAAGGCAGGAACATATGGATATTGAAGACATTCGAGTAGCAATCATGATTCATTTTCACCATTGGCTTTTTGGAGGCTCGTCCGGGCGTCGGATTGCAATCGTCTTGATTTCGCAATTGGAGAAAGTTCGATCGGTTTTGCGAACGTTTTTCTCAAATTCTGCAGCTTCGACTATAACTGCTGGTCTTCTCTCGTTAAGACCTTTTCTCACCTGTCTACACAGTTCGGAAACTTCGGACGTGAGTTGGTAGTTGCCTGTAGCACGTGCAATTCCAGCTCTGATAGCGCTAACGTGAAGGTGTTGAAAGAGCCGATCGTATTCCCTGAACGCCATCTTCCTAACTGCCGTCTAGTGAACTGAATAAATCCCAGTTTATGATGGTTTTGGGACTTCGTTTTTTGAATTCGGCAGGTTTTTTCCCTTTCTCCGAGGAACACAATCTTGCACATGTACTATGATGTGGCCTATTTCGTTATGGTACTCTCCTTTGGGAGACTCACACGTCCAGCATTGGGAGTGGGACATTCGGACTAGCGAGTTACCATGAATGAATGGTCTTGGTCGTCGTAATAAATTCAGGCAGGCGCTCTCCTTTTTTGTTACATTCTAATCCATAGGTCCCAGTCTGACGTTTTTCTGGATCCAAACTTAGAGTTGAAATTTTCTATGATGGCCTTAAAGAATGTAGGGTCTTCTCCGTAGAAGTCCTCTAAGTCCGTACAAAACGCTTCGATCTCGTTTTATTCATAGCTTAATGTCGGTGCGAAGGTGACGAAAAGTGTCAAAGCCGATATTGCTCCAGATCTCTTCAATCGTAAACGTCCAATTCTGATTGGCATCTGTTCGAATGGTTCATGGTCAAACTCGTTTTAACGAGACCGCGGACGCCGTAGGGTCTTTTTATTGTCACACGTTCCAAGGAACACTTCTTCTCCGGTGTCACAGACGGCGTTGAATGGGTGGTTCCGTCTTGTCTCATCCAGCCGGTTGACGTCGTACCTTATCCTTCTGTTTGCCATTCCTGCCCTATTGGGAGCCGCTTTGATCTGTATTTACTATTTTCGATGCTCCAACATTAAAGTAGCTATCAGGTTCTCAAAGCGACTGTGAAATCAGAAGAAATTACTTCACATTTAAAATTCTAAAGAAAAGTAGGGAACTAAATAATAGATGTGCAAAAGACGAAGAAAATCGCTGATAATAAAACTGCGTTGATTCATGGGAGTACTTTGCTAGCAATTCAGAAACTTGAGTTTTCGAAAACGCCAACGCAGCTGTGAAAGTTTGCACTAAAGCAGAACGCGATGAACTATAAAGAAGCGCATAAGACAAAGAGGCAAATAAAACTCTGCTTCAACCTCATCACCTCAACACGGTAACGAATAGCAGTCGATGATTTCTACAACGCACTGACGTGACGAAACCGAAATGTTGAAGCGAGTTAGCAAAATCTGGAAGTTGGTGGGTTTAAAAAGCGCTGTTAAATGAATGACGATGGCATTTCGCTGCAAGATCCTTTCTCCAAGGTCAATTATCCTTCTGTCTTAATTTGGTATGTGCCGCGCTGCTGTTACACAACTCTTTCCGCAAACTACGCGGAAAGTTGTTCTCTCATTTGTGGCTTCAAAACACAGCCTGATGATTGGCGTTCGCAGAGAGTGTCCTTGTGTTACACAGAAGCATGACAAGAAGCAATTTTCCTAAAGTTTGCAATCTTTGTGTTTTGCTTCTCCAACAGTGTCCACTGCAACCCCAAACTTGACACCTGTGAATGGGCTGACTTCTTGGAGAATGCTCCTTTTTGGGGGGGTGGGGGGGGTCTTCTTGTAATCTGTAGCCGCTCTACAGTTTTGTTTCCAGCTCGTTATCTCGCAATTGAATAATAAAACATTTATAGTTATGTACGTGCAAACAGTAGCTTAGTGACACAATTATAACATAGGTATTCAAGTCAGTAGGGATTAATAATGACAATACTTCAGGATAACTTATAGGATGAACTTACTTATGCTTGATACTTGAATGACCCGTCCTCACCGGTTGTGCGGGTCCCAGGACAATCTCCATTTTTCGCAGACTTGCTGAATAAGCCATTGTGGTTCCCTGAAATCACGAGGTCAGCCTGGCAAAAGTCTGCCCCAGGTCTTCACCACAACAGGCAGTCGCAGCATGGGTAAGACGGAGATTTTCCACCATGGGATTTTGATACCAGGACGGTGATGGATCCTGTTATTGCTTAACTTTTAGCTAGGCTTCCTGATGAAAACACTGGACTCCTTCTCAGCTTGGGAGATCCTGCCAGGGGGGCGAATACCCCGCTGTACATCGCAGCCCGACACCCAGGAACACCTCCCAGCCACGATGGGGGCTGTAACCGTTTGGAGGATAGGATGGACTGCTGAAGTGAAATCAGAAACAAACAATATATCGCGTAAATAAGAGCAACATTAACTAGATAAGTTGTTCCATGGTCAATAGTAAATGGAACAGCCAAGTACGAGTCATTGTACTTTAATGAAGCTTTTCTTATTTGCTAATAGACTTCGTATCTTTTCTCTACGGTGGCACAAAGAGGAAGCCAGCAAGTGATAATGTTCCATGCATTTTTGGAAAGATGGATCAATAAGGAGCGCTTCAGTTGCTCTCTTTGCTAGCAATAGCTAACTATATCATTCCCTTTGGGCGAAAGAAGTTACTTGGTGACGCGTTTCAACTTTGTTATTTATTTCTAGGGCAATATAATTTGAATTTCTTCTTCGCCGAAATAGTTGGGTCACCTGATAACACAATAGACATAAATTGCATTTCCGGCATACTGAAATACTTTGTTCACTTACAACATGGTTCCTCAAAAGGAAATTATGTGAGTTCATTTGATAATGAAGCAGGGTATGTGTGTTTGGTTTCGCTTGGAAATTTACCGAAGCGAGATTAACGATCTTGCGGCGTGGTTTAACCCAGCACTGCGGCATTTCGTGTCACACGATTGCTACCATATGGCTATTTGGATGAAATTTTTAACCTCTTTTCTCATTTGGGTAACTTTTTTATTTGGTGATTATTCTTTTTTCGTGGCAGGGTAAAGCTCTAAAAGCTCTCGGCACTGATCAATATCTGAGCGATGCGCCGTGCATTCGAATTCAACAAGCATCGTTTGGAGGTGATTGAATGCATATCTGGCCTTTACAATGACTCACGGTGGCCTACCAATGTATCGAGCCAGTGCTGCTATCCCCAGACAAGTCTGGTACCAATTTGCCGACCTGAGAGGGACGGAAGGCTTGGTGAGCCATGGACACGGGGAGCGATTCCACGTGTGTTGCACGGCGCTCCCGATCACTGCGCCACACGCGCCCTTTTTTCGTGGCAGGGTATGGTGTGAAGTACAACTCCAATGATGCTGAAATATTTGCCGTACTCCAGACCACAGGAATCTGCGGTTAGGATCGTACTCACTACTACCTCTTCCGGGGGTAGTCGCTCTCCCTCTTTTCTCAGTTTTTGCAATCACGCTCTGTGATTATTCATCACACTTGAACACCAAGGAGTACATCTTCAAAACACTTGATTCAAGAAGTTATAAAGAGAGATACTGAAGGAAACTAATAATAATTCTGACGTCATAATTGTAACTCAAATTAGCATTTGATTTGGGTACTTCTTATAATCAACGTGGATAAGTGACACTCGACATTTTCATATGATTTTCGCCCTATAAATGAGCATTTCGACATATTTCCGAGCCCAGTTTTGTCGTTTTATTCCATCAAATTGTGAAAAAAAAGATGTCAACTTTTTATTCACCGCCTATTAAAAATTTTTCATAGCAGGGTATTATTTGTGGTGAAAGAAACTGCGGACCGCAGGTGTCTGCAGTGGGGAACGAACGCGCTATTACCCTTTCCGGATGCTAAAACGTTCACCACCACACCATGCGGCTCATTCTTCTCGACTGTCTCTCAGCTAGTTCTATTGATCAGCGCCATCAGCAATCACCCGTCAACGGGATTGATCTGGGGAGCCCACATCGGTATTGAACCCAGTTAAGCTGAGGCTGTAGTTGAAATCACAATGTTTTACCTTTTATTTTCTGCCTACTACAATTTTCACGACAGGGTACTAAGCGAAGTACAACCACAACGTTGCTGAGATATTTGCGAAACTCAGTGCGAAAAAATTGACGGGTGATTGCTGATGGCGCTGATCGGCAGAACTAGCTGAGGGACAGGCCAATCGAAGGACCCGCAAGGTGTGGTGGTTAACGCGTTACTCCCCGGAAAGGACAATAGCGCGTTCGTTCCCCCACCGTACACACCTACGGTCCAGAGTTTTGTAAATATCTCAGCAACGTTGTCGTCGTACTGTTTTCAATCTCATTTCGTTCTTCAACTCCAGGTTTTCTTATCCTGCATTCATCTTCGTTCGCCTTTTCTAATCTTTTATTGATGGCTCCAAAAACGAATTTATAGAAGGACTTCTCATTGTGGATCACTTTTTTCCAGCTGGTTGTAAAATTCCTCCAACTCGCTCTTATCATCTGTATAATTCGATGATTAGCACTTGGCTATACCGACTTTTTTAACGCTGAAATTGGAGAAGAAGACCAGTCAAGCGCGGTGACAGGATTTCGTGTGAGGTGACTAGTAGATGTAGATGGGATACAGATGTGTATATGACAGAGCCAATAACTCCGACATTTCGTAACGGAAATTTCCGGCCACGAATGACAAGGGGTTCCGTCATCTAATTGGTTTATGCCGGTTTCCCTCTTTTTCGTCTCCTGTAGAGCGATCACATGGAATTTAATGCGATCAGCGACCTCAAGAAAGTAGTAAGGCTTGGTGTCTGAAGAAACTGTTCTGGCGTTGTAGGTGCAGAGCAAGAAGCAGTCACCATGGCGTGTTGTTGGTGTACCCGTTTTGTTCATTTCCAATGACGTTCCGTGCAGCCTCTCCCGGTTGCCTCACCGCCCAATGCGATAGACGGGTGCGTTCAGCTGCCGGGTTGGGGCCGGAGATTTGCTGGTTGAGCCATTGTGTTTCCCTGGAGCTGCGAACTCCGGAGAGCCGAAGCCTTTCTCACGTCGTCACTGCACAGGCTGCCGTCGGTGCTCCAGGATCAAAAGGAGGTTCGCCATCTCGCGACAAATTCGATAGCAGTCAGGACGTCGTTGATTTCTTGCAATGGTTTACTCTTAGCTGGGCAGCCGGTTGGAAAAGTAACTCTTATAAGTGAAAAATTTCGGAAGTTACGAGGATACCGGAAAGCTGACGTTCACTGTTGTATAACTCTTGTGAGATTTATAGCATATTTATCCATGAATGATTTTGTGAATCACCTTTAATTTTATGCTTAAAGTACAATAAAGAAGAACAAGTAGTTTAACACGCAATTAACCACTCCCTATCAACCCTTGCCTTCATCAAATGTTTGCAAAGTTATGTGACTTATTTATGGTTGAACAAAATCTGGAAATCAGAAAAAAAATAGATAACCGAGTACACGCAGGATGAACTTCGGTGCTTTCATTAAGAAGATTTTTTCTTATTTCATATGACCCGTCTACCGTGCGGATCCCAGCACTTCTCAACTTCGATTCGTTTCCTCGCATCCATCATTCACGATGATCTTCCAACTTTACGTGTGACTTCAGTTTCAGCTTGAGGATTTTTATTTCACCTTTGGATGTCGTAGCATGCAGGTCGAGCAATTTTCCCTGAAGTCCTGAGATAGACGGGTTGGAGCGTTCCCAATTGCGTTGCAGAAAGTAACTTTTTTCCCAGACAAGTTCGGTACCAATTTCTCGACCCCGGAGGGATGAGAGGCTTGGTTAGTCCGGAGTGGAACCGAACTAGCACCACGTCGTGATGACAGACATCACTACCACTTCCACCTATTGAGTAGATTATTACCACAAATTTCAAAGGAGTACACTTCCTTGTTCCCTTCGTTGTTTAAAGCTCACCATATAATACAGCCATAGTAGGGAAATATCTACCACTCTTTTATGCGAAAAAGTATCATCTTTATAGTCCGAATGCAAGCTCCTGCTCTCTCAGGACTCCAGGAAGAATCAATTCTTCTAGCACTCAACGAAATTCACAAAGAAGAAGACGAGCAGCCGAAGCCATCCGTGAAAAGATCGAGTACTTTTGTGGATCTGTGGATAAAACATCGAATTATTACTCATTTTATAAAACATAGAAAATTACACGAAGTATGTAGCTTTCCGGAGAATCCTCAACAAATGCTGAGTATCGAAATAAAATTACTACGCATTTCTTTGCGGGGCACACAAAACGCAATGTTTTCATAACTAAACAAATGTGTGTACAACGAAAGCCATTGTGCTCAGCATTCGGAGAGGAATCTTTGGAATAGGATAGTAGTTGGGTCCATATCCATGTGCAACAAGATTCGGTGTGATATTAAGAAAAGGTTAAGAAAGAAGTTTTAGGGTTTACCACGCCGCCCAAAAAGATCAAAAAATGAACCGCCACTGGTCATGTTTTAACTAATAACCTTGGAATAGAGTGCGCACCAAAATCATGCAGAGTTACTGTGTTAGGAGGCATTACGCTTCCGGAAAATGAACGCTCATTGTTGCAATTGAGTCCGAGTTTTCCGCTTATTCAAACCATTTCTGAACCAATCCTGCGCAGGATCGCTTGTAGTCTGCATGAACTTCAAGATCAGCTACGTGACACTGCTAGGATAAAAAGGTTAGGTAAAGAAGTGCCAAGGGGAGAACTACCACCAGTACCTTTTCCCTGAGCTTCCTTTAAACAAGAGCTACCAAATAGCGATATTGACCCTACATTTCGTTTATTTTCGGATGAAATTCTCCGCATACTTAATCACTACCAAGAAAGAAAAAATAAGCTGCAACCTCACACCAACAAAAAATGTGGTATGCGCAAGGTTAGAAAGCTCTTGAATTCAAAGTCTGCTAGACTTTCTATTAGTGATAAAGGTGGAGAAATTCAATTCATTTTCCAATGCAAGCCATTCTCGAGCTACTTGTAGAGCATAAAAAGAAAGTAAACATGTATGGCTTATCGATTCAACAACAAATGACTCGTTTAAAGCAATGCTCAATGTCTTAGTTGTTCAGTCTTTGGGTGCTCGGGAAGATATTTTGCACAAATTAGAGGGTTGGCCTTGGGACGGCGACTAGCGCCAAGCTGTGCCATCGTTTTCATGCAAAAGGTGGAAGCTCCAATTCTCAATCACCGGCCCTTACTGTCGATATATAGACGACTGCTTCATCGTCTGTTCCACGCAAGAACAGATGAATGAGTGGTTTGGATTGCTAAACAGACAGTCAGAATATATAAAATTTACACAGGAAAACCAACCGAAAACTGTCTTCCATTCTTAAACATTCAAACGAAGCTCTCAGAAAGTGGCTATATAACAAAAATGGTATTGTGAACGAAGTACTAAAAATATACTAGTTCACTACCTCTCCTCTTTTCCTTCACACATGAAAAAAGCACTCATCAAAAAACATGTACCGTACGGCTAAAAATGCGTGCACTGGAGAAGAGGGAAAAAGAAGGAATCGCAAAACCTGTCACGAAAAATGGCCATTTCCAATGGCTACGAAGCAGAAGCCACTCGGGTTAGACAAAGACGTAGGGCAGTTCCCCAAAATAATGTTTCGGACGTAAGTAAGATCCCTTTTAAGCCACCCTTCACATCAAATGAAATAAGTTACGCCAGTAAGAGATGCTTAAGGAAAAGTGGTCTTGAAGATTATATAACGATTATTGACATCCCACCCAATACCCTACGCCGTCAGTTAGTTCGCAACCGTCTCTGTGATCGTTTGTGCAGCTCAGAAAACTGTATGATCTGTCTTAATGGGAGAGACGGGGATTGCATGAGTTCAGGTATAATATACTTGGTCTCATGTAACGCATGCGGTGAGGAATATATTGGGGAAACGGGTAAACCACTTTGTGTCCGCATAAAAGAACATCTAGATGGGAAAGTTAAAATTCGTCAAAACACTCCTCTAGGTACGCATAGGGCACAAAGCACAACGGCGATGATTTTGAAGTGACTGTCCGGATCCTAGCACAGGAATCAAAAACATCAACGCGCAATACTCTTGAGGCGTTTTGGATAAATTTCAAAAACCCATAGATGAACGGAAAGACGAATGCCTCACTATCACACGTGACCTGCTGCCCTGTTTCAAAATGATATTTTGACCCCGGGGTGTGTCGTGCTCGCGACCCCACGTGAATAACGCGTGGACCAGTCCCACTCGTAACTGCATGGTGAGTAGCCTTTTTGATAAATATGGCGTCTATTTGAAAGTTTGACCTCCATTAATGCTATAAATGTTTCACCGAATATAAGACTACTGTTGCATTAAATACGTGTAGGTTCTGAGGAACGCGAAATCGCCGAAACGTTAGCCATCGCCGAAGACCTGTGCCAACCTCGCATCAGCTCAAAAAGATCAGTTTATAAGATCATGTAAATAAATACATCAACTTTTGTGGATGTTTTGTGAGGGAAAACGAGTTGAATGGAAGAAGTTATCAGGTCTGCACAGTGGATGTGAGAACTGATCGAGTAAAATACGCTTTGATATAGGCTTAGAAGTCATCAATGAATTCGACTAATTCCACATCAATCTAAATCCCTCTTTAAAGGGACTTGCTATTGAGTATTTTCTACTCGCTGTCTTTGCTGGCGGTATGAGGAAGCTACATAATCAATTGAAAGCTGTGATCCGTAATAAGGATTCTGTTTATAAATTTGTTGTCACAGGCTTCAGCATCAGGATAGCGGAGATGAGAATAAGCTAGCGCAGGAACGAGAAAGTTGAAATAAAAGATAGAAATCAGATTGAAAACTACTTTGCTGATTTGAGTAAATTCATGCTTTAAGGAAAAGGAGGTTATGAAAACTTTCCTGGGGTCGCATTTACTTATCCTAAATTAAAGAAATCATTGAGACTGAAGTCATACATGAGCTTAGACGTTTCAGTTTTCTTCATTACCCGAAAGTGTCCCTACATTATGTGGCTAATTTGAAACATCTTTTTGCAAAAGAAATTCTCGAGCCAAGAAATATTACATCTTGAGAAGCTTGCCAACCACGGAAGATTTTTTCTTTGATTCCCAACCTTTTTTTAGCAGCAGAGATCTTTTCTTTCAAATTCATTGGAGATAAGAGCAAGCTTGAAGGTCAAACTAGAACCAAAGTGCTCTTCAGCGCACCAACTGAGCGCTGAGTCATCCATTTAGTTCTTTATTCCACTTAATACATACATCATTTGCAGACAATCTTGTTAAGAGAGGGCTTGATGTTTTACTAATAACTGATTAGACGATTTCTGTTATGAATAATTGCAGTAAAAAGTTAGCCACAGTGAACACAACATAATAACGTAGTTACATTCCGGGCCACAGATGGCGTGTTCTCGAGTTGGATAATATAAAGCGCGGATTCGAATAATATCTACATAAAACAGACATATCCAGTTTATAGTCGAGGCAGGGGGGCGCGTGAAAGAGTTAGAGATGCTCTGTGATACAGGCATCGCTGGTTTTCCCGATGTGGAAAAACCAAATTCTCCGTCTCTTCGGAGTGCTCGAATTAGCCCCGTACTTCTTTGCGAGGATGAAAACATTGACTTGGTGTATCAATATACTCCCAAAATTCCATTACTTACTTACTTGCTTGGCCACTCAGATGACTCGCGTTCACTGGTTTTGTGGGTCCCAGCATAATTAGCGTTTGCCTGGACATTTGCCGGTTTAGTCGTTGTGGTTACCTGCAGCCTTGAGGTCGGCCTTGTCGAAGCTTTCCTCAGGTCATCACCATTCCCGACAGTCGGCACCCTTGTGGATCAGAGGTACTAGTTTGATACAAGGACGGTGTTGATTCCTGATATTGCTTTAACCTTATCTGGACTTTTGGATTGGAACGCCGGAGTCCTTACCAACTTAGGAGGCCGTGCTGAGAGGATGAACATCCCGCTGTACATCGCAGCCCTATACCCAGGAACATCTCCCAGCCACGATGAGGCGGCAAACCGTTAGGAGGAGTTCTGTAGTCAGTTAAACTAGTTATATGGGCCAAATATGTTTTCAATCACCACTACGGTGCTAATAAAGTCCAGCATATGACCTACCTCTAAAGGATTGGTCAACAAAGGGCGTTCAATCCTTCTATCCCTTCCAGCGAAGATATTAATCTGAATAAAAAACCTTCACGAAACTCATGTAAACAATACTGAGGCTTTCAGGTGATGCTAAAACGGAATTCTAGTGTTTTAGCCAACAAACTGTGTTCTTTCGTTCTTCTGGGTAAGATTTCTATTTTAAACAGAGCAGAGATAAAGGAACCAAGATTTTAGTTCGGGAGAACCCTCTGGGTCATTTTATTGATTTAAGGAAAGATATTTACTTAGTTGAGGAAATGAATATTTTCTAATGCGTGATTGGTGTTGGCGGTCAACGATTCATTAGTGTAAATACAATTTCATTTTCCCATTTCACACTTACATGTTTCGCAATCAAATGTTATGTATAAGTTTTTGCTCAACCACCACCCATTATCAGCACTAGTTGGTTCGGCTGCCGAAGGTTCAATCCCGCTGTTTGGGCTCCTCAAGTTTTCCATCCATTTGTGATCAATGAATTGGTGCTAAAAGTGTCTGCGAGATTAAAAACACTAGCTCGATACATCGATAGGGCAGCGTAAATCATTCTGTTGGGCGTAATGCATTCAATCGCCACTATGACGCTTGGTGAAGTCGAATCCATGACGCATATCTCAGATCTTGATCATCTCCACGTGCCTTATCCCTCTCCGTTTTATTATTACACAAAGCTCATTCCGCACTAGGCTTATATCAGAAATTCTTAAACAAGCCTGGTATCTATCTTCTGTCCTCAAAGTGGTGAGAAGCTCTCTTGACATGATGAAAGGTGACTTGTTTAAGAATTTCTGATATAAGCCTAGTGCCATGAATGTACTGAACCGCATTTTACTGTTTAATCTTTTTACGACCGCGGTCATTTTCGCGTATCCAGCTCGTCGAACCATCGTGTCATCGAAATGCGCATTCATATCAAGTGATACGGTCTGCGAGTCTTCGTACGAGACACGGTGCGCTGCTATCTCGCGGTTATAATCTATTATTTTTGGTCCGCTCACATATTTTCTGTGCCTATCTAGTTTCAACATATTCTTTGTTATTTTCTGCTTAAGTTCCTATGTTCTTAGACACCTCCTTTGTGTTTTCTACCTCTTGTATGTGTGAAAAAAAATCTTGAAGTGTATTTTTAGTTTCCGATTTCCGATACCGACTTCTGCAGGATTGATTGTCTGGGAAAAACAAGCTACTATTACCGGACAATCACAGCTATCAACCATCAGCAACCTGCATAAAGAGGGCATCACCGGGTGAGTATGCCTCATTCGAGAGGTGGTCCTCTGGGAAGACAGAACTCGATACGAAAGCGAAGACGCCACATCGAGTCGAAGAAGAACGGTGGACCACCAACTTGGATCGTCAGCTCTGATGAAGACGAAGACGTCGAAACGTTAGCCGAATAAAACTGCTTATCAACCTCGTGTAAGCTCGTCAAAGAAAGAATACATATGTATTTTTAGTCTTTTTGATGCTCTTTCTATATCCACCGATTTAATTCCACCTCCTGAAAACGGCTTTTTCGAGTACAGCACATTGAGGACGCCTACTCTTGGACCGGCCCAGTATAAAACTTCTATTTGATAAACTATAGACCGGCCACAGAAAGTATGCCAAAAAAATCCGAATGTCCAGAAGCGTACCTATTGAAATCGATGCGCGTGGTTGTGAAAGGGCCAATAAAATTCAAAATAAAGCTTCGAAGTTCAAATTACGTTTCAGCGGCCTTTATTAATAGAGATATCTATGCTTATCTACTCTTAGGACCTTCCACTGATGTCTTTCCCACGACTTTGTCAAGTTCTCTTAATAGAGAAGTATCGGTCGCTTCCAAAAAATTAGCAAAACATACAAAAGAACAATTTTTTATACCACAAATGCCAGTTCCGCCAATTTCGAAGATTTTTCTTATTTTGAGAGAACTATTGGTTAAGGTGCTA
Source organism: Angiostrongylus vasorum (assembly GCA_018806985.1). NCBI lineage: Eukaryota > Metazoa > Nematoda > Chromadorea > Rhabditida > Metastrongylidae > Angiostrongylus > Angiostrongylus vasorum. The sequence continues at coordinate 263,219 of JADANN010000339.1, forward strand.
TTTTCCATCACCAATTTTTGGCTATCATTCAGAAATGCAACATAAAATCTAGGCTTTCCCAACTATTGGAGCCGGTGGTGATACCTGAGACAAGACACAGTCAATAAACGCTTACTTGCATTAATGGGTTTATTACAGAATTAAATGATCTTTGTGAAAGTGACAACAATTGCGACAATAGTAAAGGTTACAATGCTGATGACAAAATGACTATGTCCGAAATTCGGGCGATCGATCGATAAGTATCCTTGCTTTAAACTCACTTTATGAAGTGATGTGATCAGCTCTAGGTTCACATCCGAAGAAGATAGTGTTGATGATTTACAATGTTAATGAAAGTCAAATTTGCTGAGTACATTCGAATTCCCAGCGAGGTGGTGCTCTTAATAAGTGACAGCAAAAAAACGATGTAAAAAAAAACCTAACAATGTAAAAACGGGTGAACTATGTTTGTGCTGCGTTTCCATCGACCTTGCAATCTTTCTTTAAAATTTCTTCTGGATTGATTTCGCTCCGCTTCACAATTTTTACGCTTTCCCATTCACTGACGTCCAGCTCTAGAGTCTTGTATTCGGGATCACGTGCCGATCGAATCTCTTTCATTGGTCGCTTTGCTTTCCTAAAGAAAAAGAAAACATTTTGAATTTCCTCCTATGAGCCAAGAGGAATGTTCTTTCAGACAGCCAAGCTTCCAAGATTGTCCCTCATTCTAAGCCAAAATGACTATGTGGAAAGATGACGTTTGCTCTGATTGATAACGTGTAAATGTTCAAAAGCAGCACATCCAAGGGAAGTGTGTCACCAATTTTCCAAGCAGGAAGTTTGGGATACCTGACTGGTTCGGAGTGGGGTCACACTATATTGTGTTTTTAATGCTTTTTGGCACACTAAGTCTATTGGATATTCTGATACATGAAAAATACCAATATAAACGTTACTGCTATGTCACCTCTTTCACTTACTCAACAACAAAGAACAGAAATCACAGCTGCCCTGAAATCTTTCTGCATCCCACCATATCCCGAGTTGGAATCTTGTACAACCAACGATACAGAGAATTAAATTGACGGAATTAAAGTTAGATGACGTCATTTTTTGGTACAAATTAAACAAATATACTGACATGACTCTCGGCGGAGGTACTTTTTTGAGGAGAGGCACATTTTTTCTTCTGTTCTGAAACGATTGCAAGTTAAACTCCTTGTTAAAATTAACCAAGAAATCCTAAATGACATTTGTGAAATAATTCAAATAAAACTGGGTAAAAAGAAAAGACAACTTAAGTTCAGGATAGAACTGCGAGTGACACACCAGTTGGCATCTGAAAAATGTTGTAGGACTACAAGCACTATTTCAGTGCTAAAACGATATATCCCTTTTGTACACCACCATTCGAGAATTGAAAAAAATATCGTAAAACAAAAGAAAGACCCAGTCGGAGATTTTAAGAAGCAGATTTTTCTCATTCTATTTCATATTGAATATTGACGATCTTAATCTGCTTTTTCTAGTTGGTTTCTGTTTCACAGGTATATGATGACGTAATAGAATTAATACTTGATACTTCATCCTTAAACGGCACGCCCTCACTGTTTGTGCGGGTCCCAGCATAATCATCATTTTTCGGAGATTTGCTGGTTAAGCAATCGTGGTTCCCTGGAATCCCGAGGTCATCCTTGCCAAAGCCTGCCCAAGTCTTCGCCACCAGCAGTCTCAGCCCTTGTGGATCAGAAAGAGATTTGTCACCATGCGACTTTGACACCAGGACGGTGGTGGAACCTGGTATTGGTTTACTCTTAGCTAGGCTTCCTGATGGAAACGCCGGACTCCTTCTCAGCCCGGGAGACCCTGCCAAGGGGACGAATCCTTCACTGTACATCGCAGTCCATGGCAGTCTTGACACCAAGGGACACCTCCAGCCGCGATGAGGCGATAAACCATTGAGAGGAATAGAACTAATATATTCAGAATGCACCTTGTTCGTTAAGACCTCAACAGCAGGACAAAAGATAAAGCATCTGATGTTGCTCAATCCTGTGGCATAGCCTATGCAGAGGCTACCAACGTAAAGGTGACCAAGGGCACGTTTGGTCAATAGAATGACTTGCGATGGCCTATCGATCTATTATGTCACTTGTGAACAATTGTAGCAGGCAGTGAACAAAAAAAGTTAACATTATTACGTCTGTGTTTTTTGTTTTCCAGTTCCACACCAGTTTCTCCACCGCGGAGGGATAGAAGGCCTGTTCCGCAAGTCTTGCGAGTGAGAGCCGAGTACCAAGTATACGTGGCAGAAGAATTCTAACCACTGCGCTAATCGCATTATTACTCCCAAAAGACACTTTAGCAGATTGTTGGGTGCATCCTATATTTATAAACCATAGAGATTGCAGCAATATATGGAGAAAGACTTTGGTGTTGCAAAATTTCAGACCGATCCATCCACTTTGAAAAACTTGAGGAAGATGCTAAGTGGCCGGAAAAGTATGAATGTATAGATTGTGCTCTCTACATCTTCTTCTTTTCTTTGTATTCAACTAACCTTGTTTCCAGTTTTCCAATGTTTTTTTGCTATTCAATCCTAAAAAGTTTGCAAACCCTATTTGCATTATAAAAACTGTAGTATGAGCTCCCAAAGATGGAGCCTGTTGTAACTACTGCATAGAGTTCTAAAGCTCTGTAGCAGACTCTCCAGATGATTATAAAGCTGTAAAACGGCAAAGAAAGAAGACGATGATATTGAGCGGAAGCTCTGTTAATCTCTTATGGTGAAGACCAGACGGAGAATCATTACAAGCAGAACTCATAGAAATGCCGACACCGACTATAACGACATAGCTGAAAATCTACGAGGAGTTCGATCATTTAACAAATCGATAGTCAAAGAAGGACTTAGACTTCAAAAATTATTATTTCCTCAGACTGTTGATGGATCAGTCTTTAGGCGGATCGACTGAACAAATGCTACGGGATGCTGAAAATATACAAGATGTACCACGCGTCGTGGTGAGGGAAGAATATTACTGGAGCTCAACCTAATGACTTAGGTGCTTAGATGACCCGAATTAACATGTTGTGCAGTTCCTATTAGTTCTTCCAAACGTTCCATTGCCTTAAAGCTGTCGTCCATAGTGGTGGGCAAATTCGCTTATCGGTTCGATTATTGTTTGAGTGCCTGTTGTCTTCCCCCCTCACTTACTTGACTGAAGCCTTTTCAATGTGGTATCCACTGGATCACCAAGCAGTTCAGCTACTTCTATACTGTTTTTTTCTTGCGATTGCAGCAAATCCTGCTTAGTCGACCGACCATTCGAAGAAGAAAACTTAAGGACTTACAGCTGAATCACTGAAATGATCCATGCAATAATCTGTCTGATTCTGAAGTGACCCTGGTAAGAAAATTTGTTGTAAAAATCATTATTTACTTATCGAGTGACTTATTGGTGAAGAACCACTGCAAATGGAAAAATCTTTTCAATCTACGGCAATGACAGTGTCAAAATCAACGAAGGGAAAAACGGCATTCTTAAAAAGAGGCCAGTGGTTGGAAAATCAAATAAAAGAAATATGACATTCCAAGAAAAAAAAGTGGGTGAAAGCCAATCCAATGGAACAAAAAACGGCTGTGTTGCTGAAGTCAAACAATCCCTTATACTTTACCAGGAAACAGTGGGCCTTTAATGGCGCAAACTTAAAAACCTTATACCTTCTTTTCTGGGTACTCCTAAGGAAGAAATCAGAGAGCAAGAAAACCACTAATTTGAGCTGTATGAGCTCGTCTAAATATGGTATCAAATCGTTAGCAACTATTTGCCTTATAGCGTGAGATTTATGAAGTCGCTATTGCTAGCCTATATTAAAGCCATTTGGAGAAGGGCATAGATCTCATTGTATTCGTCTTCATTGAGTTCTGAAAGTGATAAGGCTCAAAAATTAATCTGCAAGAGCAGGAAACGGTAGGATCTCTCAAAACGCCCATAGCGTTCGGTCATGCTTTGGAAAAATAAAATCAATCGGGACGGTAACTCCTTAGAAAGTTGGTTAACTTTAGGCTTATCAGTGTGTCTATTATGAACAAAAGTTACGTGTGAAAATTTTCGGAAGAATATCGACTTTCGGTGCACAGTACTTCATTTTAAACAAATGTTACTTTGCCGTATCGCTAGCAAATATGGTATGAGTGGACTCACATTGGTCAGTGGTCTTGCAAGCATGTTCTCATTGTTTTCCTTGCCTTCCCACTTTTCTTTTTTTCTTCGCGTTTCTCTCATCCACCTGATTTTGTTTCTGCTTTCCTTTCTCTGGCCGTTGTTGCGGGCTATGCGGTTGCCTCGTGCTAGTGGTTGAGCCTGTCTTTAAATTTTCTTTCGTGCTTGCTTGTGTTCGTTTCCGCAAACACATTGCCCTCATTCAAGCCTAAATGGAGTTCGATTACAAATAGTTCTCTTAAAGTAGTTGAAAATGGAAGATAACGAATTACGAAGTGACTACCGCTGTAACAAACATGCAACCAACACTTGGCTTTAGTAACCTACAAATATAAATAAACCACACTGGCAATTTATGTCGATATAAGGATAAGAAATGATTTAACAAGGTATATAAACCGTTTCCAGTTAAGAGTATTCAGCAAGAAGCTGGGTTAGGTAGTGGTTGATTTTAAAAGAAATTATCCACTGTGTTCTTGACGAGTAAACACGAAGTTGCTATTACACGTTCTTATTTTCTTTTATCCTGCCCAACGCTTTACCGCCTCATCGTGGCTGGAAAGTGTTCTTGGGTATCGGCTACGATGAACAGAGAGGGGGATTCGTTCCCCCCGGTAGGGTGTCTCAAACTGAGAAGGAGTCCGGCGTTTCCATCAGGAAGCCTAGCCAAGAGTAAACCAATACCACTGTCTTGGTGTTAAAGTCGCATGGTGGCAAATCTCCCTTTGGTCCACAACGCTGTGACTGCCTGTGGTGGTGAAGACCAGGGACCGACTTTGGTCAGGCTGAGCTCGGGATTCCAGAGAACCACAATGGCTTAACCAGCAAATCTCCGCAAAATGGAGGTTATACTAGTGGGCCGCACCAGTGAGAACGGGCCATTCAAGTATCAAGTATCAACTGTTTTCTTTCATTGTATTTGGCTGAGTAGCTTGCGCACCAATGCACTCTTTCCATATCCTGGACACGGCTAAATCCGCCGAAGCTACGGTGGAATTTATCGTTTCTTCACTGTAAATATTTTTCCAGAGTAAATGAAGAAAAAACTGCAAATACTGTATTTATTGTTTCATTTGCACTACCCGTCTTTCTCATCTACTGTACGGTTCCCAGCAGTTCTCGCACTCGATTAGTTTCCATCATCAACGAAAGTCTTCCAACATCTTAAGTGTGGGTCCGGCTGCTGTTCGAGGATTTTCCTTTAGTTATGAATACTGGTCGACTCCGTTTTCCCTACTATCTTGGGATTCCTAGTCCAAGGCGTTTCACTTGGATTGCAAGTGATAAGTTTTGCAGGAGCAGGTGAATCTGGTAACAATTTTCCGACCATAGGAGATGAGTGGCTGGGGAGCCCGGTGCGGGACCGAACCAGCACCGTGCTCGTGATGGTTGGCATCACTACTGCTGTATCCTATAAAGTGAATATTGTAATAACAAAAAAGACTGGAGAGCGTCGTGGCAATGATCCCGTTCGATACACGAACCAGCCTGCCTAGGCATTCATTTGACACCGCTCAGGGACCACCAAGTCTCTCATCGCTTAGGGTGCAAGTTGCCTCTCCTTAATCCAGGTGAGGATCTCTTAGCACGGTTGTCTAAGAATTTTATTTATCCTAGTTTCATTAAATTCTGGAATTCTTGGTTAGACGAATTCGCTGAAAGCACTTTTTGCGGTTTTTTGGTTTCGCTGGGTTCAATGTCGATTTGTACTCCCCAGATCAATCCCACTGAAGGGTGATTGCTGACGGAATCGTTAGGTAGAACACTAGCTGACAGAAGCGCAGAGCAAGGGCCTCCGTGGCGCTGTGTGTGATGCGCGAGCCCCAGAAAGGAAAATCGTCGTTCGATCTGGCCCGGGGTCCAAATTTTGCGAATACCCCAGCATCGTTGCGGTTGTAATTCACATTATAACCTGTTGTGAAGGATTATAGCAAGCGGAAAATAAAAGGTTATAAAAGGAAAAACATTGTAAGTCCGAATAATTTGTGAATTAAAGATGCATCTTAAGTTATTCATTATTCTATTTTTTTCCCACTGCTCATCGATTAACTATCAAATCCAATATAAAAGAAAAAAAATATTAGTGTTAGACGTGGCCGGACACCACACCGCGTGGAGGCCCATAGCTTTCCAATCCTATTCTCTTCCTCGCATCCATCATCCATGAAGGTCTTCTGATTTGAGTGTAGGTTCGGGCAATTTTCGAAAATTTTTGGTACATTTTTTTGGTTGTTGTTGAAAGCTGATTCTGCAGGCTCTATTTAAAACCCTGGGATATCTGGCTGCGATTTCAAGTCTTAATCAAATAGTCGACAGCTTTTGTTGGACAGAGGAAGCTTAGCCACGACAAGCCTGCTACTTCTCGCAATTCCAAAAGGATCGACGGATTATTTTTCTCTCGATGTTCAATGTTCTTTCCATACCATTTTTTATTTGGAAACTAATTCAGTCTTGTCGAGACACTGCAGAGAATCGCATTGAATCCTCTTTTTGCGGCACAAAACAATGCGATCAAGGAACAAGCAAGAATAAATTTCGTACTGACATGACCATTGGCTTTGAGTAATTCATGTGACATTCACTCCTTCGATCTTTTTGACGATCTTAACGATTTGGGTTCTTTTCAAGGTTCGTTTCACTTGCACCAGCTTCCACGCCAAGCATTTCAAGCAATTATATGTCAATCGCTTTCAATACAACTCTTCAAGCTATGAATTGAGCTGCCTTCGTTTTCTGGCATCTTATTTGAATCACAAAATTAACGCTTTGTCATAAGATCTTTGACGATTTTCTGACTAAACGCAATTTTGATGCTGCTACCCATTTCCAAAGTATGACGTTCGCCTTTTAAAATGTCTCCTTAAATTCACAGTTCTCTCAATTCTATTTCAATAGAAACGCTTTAATAGAAGCACAGAAGGAAACATGCATGGTGTGGGCTTGGTTGGCCCAGCGCGTCATTGAAACCGGACCTAACGTGTTTGGAATGGTGTCACTACGACTTCGCCTACCTCGCCCCCTATGTACAGAACTCTACTTAGCATTCCAGAGTTCAAAGTCAAAACTATCGTTTTTCATCGAATATGGTGATAAGAGGTAGTAGATTATGTAGTTTTTTCAGATCATTATTATTCTAGGCATTGAATGTTTGTGGTTTTTCTTAACAAAAATTGTTGAACAGAGTTACAAACACTGAACGAATGAACTTGGCAAACAACAATATTTATCATATGTGTATGCCTCAACATATTACTTAACAGGGGTTTTTTTGAAAAACGTCTTAAGGCCATCCTTTCATTCACCGAACTTCATTGGGTCGCAGTCATTCCGGTATTTCATTCGAGCTATTAGGTCCACTTCCTGTCGATGTCCTCTTTTCATTTCTTTCCTCCTGAAAGAGCAACCACTACGGCTGTCTAAAATTTCCACACATTACAAATATAACTAAACCATATTTTTTGAAACGGTTGGACAGCTTATTAAGTGGACTCAAGATCGGATTTCCAGGTCTCTATCACTACTGCCAAGAAACAAAAAGCAACATGATGACCACTTCCTGACCTGCTTCAATTCCCATAGATAGACAATAAATGCGGAACCGTACCCAATCACGGCTAATATCGTAGCACATATTATGGAAACAATCACTGTAATTAATAACCACAAACTTATTTGTTCATTCTTCATCACTAGAAAAAATTTCATGATTTCTAGTTCGTGACAGAGAAGCCTGCTGGAAAAAATAGTACAGAGGAATACAAGACTAAGGTACTGACTACTAACGTTATTTAGTTAAGTCGTTGTCGTTTTGGAATGAAGAATACAATTTACACCTACCATATTCGGTGCTGGATTCACGTATTGGTTGCTTTGTAACCACTGGTGTTGTTTCAGGTGGTTTTATTGGAACTTCATCCTCGTAAATAGTGAACACTGCTCTGTTTCTTGTTAAACTCTGTAGACGCCTTTTCATTCGATTGGAAACAGCAAAGTAAGTCTGCACATAAACGGCGACAAAAAGTTCGTCGCTAATAGTGATTTTATTCAGATTGGAGAGCAACGAATAATCCGCAGATAGGAAGTGGTAAAGTCTAATCACGGGCTCTGCAAAATGCATCAATGAAAATGGGTAGAAACTCTTTAGATTGACTTATTCATTTAAGAAATAAGATGCCCAACTGAAACAGCAGTCATTAAGTTGCATTTGATCGCGGGAAAAAAATTGGCGTCCGATTTTTTGAGCAGTTTATTTCCGCGTCAGCTTAACGAAAAGACGAAGGAAAAAAGCACTGAGTGCATCTCTTATTAATCCCAATCCCACCTTTAGCATCCAAATTGATAATATCCGTTAAGGAATTGAGAAACCATAAAGTATTCAACTGTTTTGCACCGTCGACAATCAAAGAGCCATATAATTTCTCGACGTGGAGCAAAGCGGAAAGATCCAAAAAAACCTGCAAGACGCTCACTTTTGCGGTTCTGATAACTGTAACGATAAGATTCGGGAATGATTTTTTAAGACTTCTCGGAAATCTCCTTTGCCTCAGTGTCTTTGTCAAGACCAACCGAGTTGTTCCCAACTTGTGAATAGTTAGCTAACATGGGCGCGATAGGCGACCACGTACAGGTGATTTATGAGTTTTAGCATTCTTTTATACTAGCCATTTAGCACTCATTAAAACTTAAGGGTGTCAAATTTATGAGGGCCAAAAATTAACAATACCCGTCATCGCATTTAGGTGGGACTGTCATGATTAAAGAGTTCAGTTTCGGACACAAACATAACATCTTTCAATATTTTATAATTTTTGTGAAGAAATAGGACAGTCGTATTATATTTACATTTATATTACACCTACATATGGTTATTATGAAATGTTTCGTTTACTATTCCATACGACTCGACATTACGCTCGTATTGCGCGGATCCAAGCCGTTCATGAATTCGATGGGTTTTCTTTCTTCCACCTTTCACAAAGGTCTTCCTATTCTCAACGACTTTTCACTGTTTTTTTACAAGTGTCGTGGAACACTGGTTGAGTTCGTTTCCTCCTATGCTGGTATAGTCGAGCTTTAGGCGGCCTCATCTGAGGCAGTAACCAGCTTTTGCGGGTCGGAGCGAGGTTATCCTTGACGAGACTGGAATCAATTTCCGGAAGAATATGTTGCTTGGTTAGCCCGGGTAGAGTCGAAACATGGCCTTTCATATAGTAAACCACTTCACCGTCATTGGGCTACTGTCGCCCTTATTTTTGACATAATTGTTGACAAATTATTGGACTATATCAAGCTAAAAAAATAGGAAGTGATATCTTCGACTGCAGAGTAATAACATAATCCAGATTTGGGCATCTGAGAACAAGGGAGTTGAATTAAATCTAAGGAATGGAAGAAGGATGAGAAACCCACTTCTATTACTCCTCACTCCAAACTGAAGTTCTCTTTATTTCTTAATTCTTCACGACAAAAACACAACTGGACAATTAAATAATGGAAACGAAAAAGAGTTTTCGGCCTATCTAAAAGGCAATTTCCCGTGTTCTATTAAGTACCAAGTTCTGGACGGTAATGCAATGTGATGTGACATAGGAAGCGCAATGCTCCGTGACTTTGCGCTGGGACACAAAGACTGCAATCCATCCGGGTTCGGAAGCATGCTATCAAACTTGTCTGGAATGAGCACCCTCTGGAGTAAAGGGCAGCGATTTCATGTGGCAGAGATCTGAGAATGCCCTAGTGAAGCTATCTCGAGATCCCAAAGGGAAATCTTATCGGTCAGCATTCAGTGGTATTCATAAAGAAGAAAAAGTTTATCAAATGAAAGCCCACGACGAAAAGCCAAGATATTTGTGACAAAGGCTTCGTTGCATTGTAAAAGTGCAAATCTTAATGGTCTCAAAATGTAGAAAAATTCCAATAGATAAAAAGAAAAGCAAACAGGGATCCACTTTATTCTGTTAACTTAAACAGGTAGTTAATTGAACATGCTCGAAAACCTATGAGACTGAATGTGGCACTATGTCTTTTCTGCACAGTTTCAGTCGTAAAGTAATAACGTTAAATGACTATGTTATAACTTTTACTTTCTTCCAGTTCCCGGTGATAGGTGATAGCTAATGGTATTGATAGAGTTAAAACATGGCTGAGGGAAAGGCAAAGCAAGGATTTCAGTTGGTGTGGAGTATAGCACATGACTCCCCGGTAACGGTAAGGTAATCAACGGGTTCGAAACTCAATTGAAATTCCGAGTTTTGCTCATATCTCGGCATCCTTATGCTTGTACTTCACATCGTACCTTTCTAAATGGCTAGTTAGATTTATTTATGTTCTTTATGTTATTTATAAGTATGTTCTTATAAACTGATCTTTTTGAGCTGATACGAGGTTGGTATGGCTGTCGTTGTTGTGGTTGTTGGTCTATGGCTGAGGTTTCGGCGATTTCGCCTTCTTCATAGCCGGTGCTGTTACGAGTGGAATTCGCGATTTCGAGTACCAGTACGTATAGCTTATGGCTTTGAGGAAGATGAAATCTACGAAACCTCAGCCATCGACCATCAACAACAACAACAACGACAACCATACCAACCTCGTATCAGCTCGAAAAAGATCAGTTTATAAGAAAGCATATAAATAGATCGATTATGTGTGCCAAGGTTTACAGAAAGTTGATCTCTTGAGTTAGTAAGAGATGTGTTAGTAAAACATTTCCGACTTGTAAGGGACGTGTAAGGAAGACAAAAAAATCGTCTTAATGCAACAAAAGACCAACTTTCTTCGTCACCGACTAGTTAAACTTTTAGATCTACAGTATTTCCCCGCACCCCGCACTACTCACCAGTTGTCATGTTGATGATAAGGTCTCCTTTAACAAATGCACATCTTTCTCGAGCAATTCTAGCTAGTAGCTCTTTGTCAACAAGTCCTCCTTCGCAGTAGTTCACTTAAATAACGTCTTGCTTTAGTACTAATATTTTCGAAAGCAGTTGGAGAGACTATAAAAAATAAAACGAAACAAAATAAAGCGTAGTAAGGACAACAACGTTTCTTCCCTGGTGAATTGATGAAAAAAAACATATCGCGGCTTTTGCAAATTTGTGTACAATCGCGCACGACCGGAAGGAGGTAGGTGGTAGTTTAAGCTAACGATCGTCAATCATGTAGGAGTAGATTTTTGTCTATTCATCAGTGGGCATTTTGCAGCTCTTTCGTCTAAGCACTACCAATTTCAGTGCGGAAAAGGAACAGCGCAACGAAAACCCTCAAATGAGTACACCAAGTGCAATTACGCTGAATCATATGAAGACTTTCTCGTTTCTTATCCACGTCACCTTCGTCCGATGTGACTGATAATACAGTTGTGCAGAAATACACTAACTTTTTCTATACCACTCTGATGTTGAGAATGAAATACTAAAGACTTATTTTGTTTCATGCTTGTTCAAAACTACCGAACGTTTTATAAAGGGTGGCCCAAATTGCTAAGTAGAAAGTGTGCATAACGCAGGACGTATTCACTACTGACTGAGCTCGTATCATCAACATCATACGCTGCTTCGGTGATTCGAAAAATACCATACAATGCATAAAACTGATCTTTAGTAATCACACACAGTTGTCACGTTATTGACTTGTCTATCGACGGAATAAACATTTAGAACCGAGCTTCAGAACTAACTCACAGCATGAATCCCGGAAACTGAGATTCTCATCGAATGTCATCTGTTTAATTTCAGCACGTTCATTAGCTGTGGCGCATATTTTATCGTTATTCGTTATGGAAACCAGTGGACGCACTCCGCTTATTTTCATACGCAATATGTCGCCCACATACTCAAGATGCTCGTTGTTTCTTATCACTACGGCCGGATCTGAAAACATTTAAGGCTGAACGTTACGCTGCTTCGACTAAGGATAGCCCTACTTGATATCAGTAGCATATTTATCAGGAAGCAGTGAAGTATATTTCGAAGAAAAAGGCTTACAAAGCTCCATGTATCATAATCGCTAATTAGTTGCTTTCCGAAAGTTGATGCCGGATTTACAATTTTGTTTTTCTAACATATCTCCATTATACATCGATAGCGAAACATAGATGAGCCGGTCACATAATGAGAAAAACAGACGACAGATGGACGAAAAGAACTGCAGAGTGGACTCCACGAGTATGCAAACGTCCTCCAGGACGACCATCTACACGTTGGTCGGACGTGCTTGTAAACAAAGTTAATTAGCTGTACCTGCAGCTGCAGTTAATTTCCAGATCACAGCATAAGATTCGCACGCGCCACCATGCTCGAATAAAACCACCGCAAATGTGCTGTGGTCTGCACAACTCGTGAAGACGGACCATCCAAGTATCCAAGTAACAAATCTCAGAAATTGATTTTTCTACTTCATCATTCTATGGTGTTACTTATAATTGCAAAGCTCAGTCCGTTCATTTTCGCTCGCGCATTGAATTACAATAGAAACCGTTTTGTTAAGAAATTTTGAAGGTCAGAATTTCAAATGTTGGAACAGAGACCCTGGCAAATCTTCCTCTACAAATTCAAACTTGTACGTTTGCAGTAGGAATGGCTCGAAACTCTACCCCTTGGCGCCAAGTATGTGACACACTACAGTGTCCATACGTGGTTGGAACAGAGCAGAGTATGGGCGTATGGGCACAATAGTGTCCATTCCCACTTTAGTGGGTTTCAGACCTTTTAGTGCAATAGTATTCATTCGATAGTTAATCGAAAGCAGACAAAAATAGAAGCGCTAGGACCAGAAAAGCTGTTCTCCACATTTGATGACTTACAAAAAACCTTCCTTCGAAGAAGTTCAGTGACCGGTAGTTTGACTAACAATTAACCGTTATTTCATTCTAATTAGTATGGTCATTCTGTGAAGTGTAAGAATATAAAAAATACCGAAATAGACTCAACATAGGGTGCAAAATACTTCCTGTTGCTGACAGCAATGTACTTGCGTAATGGACCATAGTAGCATACAGTAAATAGTAGCATGCATACCGTTCATACCCACAAAACTACGGAGTAAAATTTCTTCTACAGTTATGTTCACAAATCCTAAAGTTTTCAAGTATATGAGAAATTTTTCCCCGTAAAAATCTAGGTAGCCCGAAGCCGACGAAAAAATTGCTCGTATTCCACTCGGAGAGCTACACTAAACGGCATGCGTACCCCGTGGATTAATGAGGCATGGAACCAAGCAAGTGTTAATAAAAGCATGGTGCAATGTCGTTTTCAAAAAATTTCGTCGTGGCGTATTCGACCTTAAAGGTGAGGAGGGTCGGGGGCCTGCCACTGCTATAGAAGACAATGAATTGAACGGTTCCCTGTAAAACAACACAAGCAGAACTGTTCCAGAACCTGCAGAAGGACTAAGTAGCTTTCCCATGGATTTAATGACAATCAAAGTAACCGCCGTTTTGAAGTGTCGTCTGCATTCCTTCTACAGAACAAGAACGAGCCATTTAGCGACCATATTGTGAACTACGACGATAAATTGATCACCTATGAAAACCGGCGACGATCTGCTTAGTGGTTGGACCGCGATGAAGCGCTACAGCACTTCCTAAACCACACATTGCTCCAAAAAAGGTCACGCTGACTGTTTGCTGGCTTGCTGCTGGTTTAATTCATGACAACTTGCTGATTTCTGGTTAAGCGATTACGGCACAGAAGTGCGACAAGAAAAACTGACGAAATTCCCCAGAAAATTCAGGGAGCTGCGCCGCTCATTGATCAACAGAACGGGAACAATCGTTCTCCACATTAACTCTCAGTTACACATCGCACTACCGATGAGGAAAAGCTGAACGTGCTGGGCTATCAAATTCTGCCCATCCATCATACTCAGCAGACACATTCCCTATCAAACACCTCTTATTTAAGCATGTCAACATCCTCCTATGCCAGAAACGCTTTAGAAACCAAATCGTGGCCGAAACTGCCCTCAGTGACTTCATCGCCTCCAGAAGCCCAAAATTTTTTTGAAGCTGCTATGAGCAATCGTACTTATTGTTGAAAAGAAATGTGTGAATTCCAGTCGATTTTATCACGATTACTAAAGTTTCCTCTGAATTGAGATATGCCACTTTAAAAAATACAAGTTGAAGGCCGACATTAATTTTTGAAAACTTTAACACAGTTATATACCTCAGGCATTTTCCGGCTAACAACAGTAAGAGGTGGCACAACTTCCGTAAATTTGAAGCAAAACTCCATGTAACGGGCACGCAGAGCCAGAAGTTTTGTGCACCTTGTAATCCGTACGTGGTCATTCGTTCGAACCTACGCTCCGAATCAACCAAGCTCTCCAGTCCTCCGAAGTCTACTAATAGGTACCAGGTTTACCTGGGAGAACAACAACACTGACCACATACATCAGCAAGCTCCAAAAGACATTATTCAAAACAAATATGAAGTCAATCATTTCCAACGATGCTTGATGGAGCCGAATGCATGAAACATTCATCAGGGATTGATCAACGCTGAGCACTTTATCCTTTATCCTTTGCCTGCATTTAAAACTTTGTAATTTAACTCAAAAGAACATTAAAAAAATCACATTCAGGAAAAAGATCGTTTCTTTAAACCAATGTCCATGAAGAAATCTGTTTTTGAATAAGCCAAAAAAAATGAAACGCAAGAACTTATTTGTCACTGTACACTTTAGTTTCAAAAAAATGTCAATAAGTCTAAACGCCGTTTCAATCCGTATTTTGATGTTTCGCATGAAATCCAGCCTTTTGTGAACTAAAGGAAAATCAAACAAGCAATATCAGATGCAACAAGGTTAAGCAAAGAAACGTTCGGCGTTGATCAATCGTTCAGGTATAGGTAATGAATCCGATTCCATTCGCAGTGTTCTAGAAGTGATTGGGAGCATACTTGCCATTTGTAATAATCTGCAGAGAATATCAATCTATCAAATCAGAGTTTCTATTTTTTACCCCTGCTAGACAGAGAAGTGTGCTACCGGTTTGCGGATTTAAAAGAACGGACGGTTTGGTAAGTCTGAGGCATGGGAACGACCCAACGATCCTATGTGTCGTTGTTGTTGGTGTTGTTGGTCGATGGCTGACGTTTCGGCGATTTCGCCTTCCTCAGAGTCGTAATGTTACGAGTAGGACTCCTATGTGTATTCCATGGCGCATCTAGTCACTGCTTCACACGCACCCAAGTAAAGAATACGCCAGCACGATTGTAAATTGTATTAAATGGTGTTCGTTTAGTGATTGGACTATACCAGAGGCAACGACGGCATCAAGTTTGCGACTCGATTCAGATGTAGATGTGTTGTCTTATGTAATAAGTTTCGCTAACAATGAAATTAAACTCACATTGATGACCATGCACAGTATAATGTGCTATATCCTTTAAAGTTCTCAAATTTGTACCAATAATGTTGAGCTGGCCTTCTACTTCATTTACGTGACGGAGTGGAAGCACGTCCATAACATTTATCTCACCGACAACTACACGACAATTCTCATTCCGTCGAGCTTCGCTCAGTGAACACCACTCTGAAAAAAAATCACTCATAATTTTGGCACTATTGAGACAGTTCTAAATTTTTGGAAATCAGCTGGCTTTTATTTGAACCAGTCAACTTCGTGTGGGAATTCAAGATGGACGGGCACTTGTGGGCTCCGAGAAGTGTCATAGAGGTCCACACGATTACGTATAAATGTAGTTTTAAAGAAAATATGGCGATAAAAAGCCACACTTCCTTGTAATGTCTATTACCCATTTTCTTCTACGTTTATTTAGAGGTTCGTAGTTCATTCTTAATAGCTCATAAGTTTTTCAGAAACGACAGTGCTTTTCTTGCTTCGCTTTTCCGTTGCTCTCTTAGTCACCTACTTCAACGTCTTTCATTGGTCATCATCTTAAAAGTAACACTTACCTACTTGATACTTGAAACGACCCGTGCTCACTGGTTGTGCGTTCTCCAGCATAATCACCATTTTTTTCGGAGATTCGCTGATTAAGCCACTATGGTTCTCTGTAGTCCTGAGGTTAGCCTGGCCAAACTTTGCCCCAGGTCTTCACCACCAGAGGCAGTCGCAGTCTCTGTGGATCAGAGGGAGATTTACCACCATGCGACTTTGATACCAAGGCGGTGGGTCGTGGTATTGGTTTAGTCTTAGCTAGGCTTCCTGATGGAAACGCCGGACTCCTTCTCATGTTGGGAGAACCTGCCGGAGAGACAAATCCCCCCCGCTGTACATCGCAGTCCGGCACCCAGGAACACTTCCCAGCCACGATGAGGCGGTAAACCGTTGGGAG
Source organism: Angiostrongylus vasorum (assembly GCA_018806985.1). Lineage (NCBI taxonomy): Eukaryota > Metazoa > Nematoda > Chromadorea > Rhabditida > Metastrongylidae > Angiostrongylus > Angiostrongylus vasorum. The sequence goes on from JADANN010000339.1 coordinate 279,726, forward strand.
GAAAGTAACACTTAACGTGTTTAATTTAGTGTCGCCGCTAAAGCAAATGGATAAATGTGGCTAGATTTTTGCTATTTTAGCAGTGATTCTCAACAACCGCAATATAATTGTCTTCCGGGAGTTTGTTTGAAAAACGTTGCATTACCTTCCGAATTTCTGTATTGGTAGTTTAATTGAGGTGAAATATTTCGTCTGGTTAGCTTCTTGTTTCCTCCAATAAAGGTTCCCTGAAAGTATTTTTTAAACAACCAAGATATCATGGTGCTTTCATATCCTAAGGATTGTTTTAATAATGTCCCGTACTAGCGTGTCTACTTCTAAATCAAGATGAAATTTCAGCTTCTCCAGTTCGTCGTTCCCCATCACTCGCAGTGACATGGCGTGAGCTTAAAGGCTTAAATTTGACTTCTACCGATAATATTCACATCTGAGAAGAAAACATACGGCAGTAATGATAGGAATGAGTGATTCTCTTTAGAGAAAACAAATCTGCATTGACAATCCGTGTGTTAATGATGTCAACGCATCCATTGATGTTCTCTATTTGCTGGAAAAAGAATAATGGTTTTCTACTTTCTTTAAAATAGGCGCTAAACATTTCACTTTCTGTACAATGTTAACCTCAATCAACAAACAACAGTATCTCCTATCAAATACCGTCCGAGATCCATTTGCGCAAGGCGCGCTTATGAGATGAGAGGGCAATCTGGGCAAAGATTTCTTTTCCGGTGATTTATTCTGCTGCACTTTTTATACACAATAATATATACCATGTCCAACACAAACATTATGTAAGTTGCGATCTATGAGAAGTTATTCTCTACACTTAATAATCTACTAAAAGCACTTTTTTCGAACAAGCTCAGCTCAGAATGATGAACTATTATTGCTGAGCAAAGCATGCAACATCTCTTCCCGGTGAAGGTGGTTCAGAAGTGTCTCTATTTAACACTGATCTGCGACACTTCAAAATAGTTTTTCCTCTATGATGGACCAACTATGACTTCTATGGAGTTAAAAAAGGGCGCGTGTGGCGCTGTGGTCGGAGGCGTCCTGCAACACAAGTGGAATCGACGCCTGCACTCATGGCCCACCAAGCCTTCCATCTCTCCGGTGTCGGAAAAATTTGTATCAGACTTGTCTGGGGGGATAGCAGCACTGGGTCGATATATCGGTAGGCCACCGCAAGTCATCCCTCTCGGATTAATCAGTGCCGCGAGCTTTATCCTTAATTTTTATCAAGTCGTAGAGCGTTGATAATACTGCGTTTCATCCTTCACATCCCCTCCCCACGTTCCACATTAAACAGTCCCGCGATTTCTACCACTTCCGTCAAGGAGAGATGGCAGCAAATAATAGAGGAAACGGAGATGTTGTGTTGGCTGATAAAAAGAAATTATTACCAAATCTGCTAAAATACATGCCAAACAGTTGATAAATAAGCGTAGCCAACGCAAAAACCTATCGCCGTCTAGGCTGTTTCAGTAATTAGGACAACACTAACTGTAAAATTACAGATTGTAAAGTTGTATAGGAATCATTTTTTTACATGACCAGCTTTTCACATCAACTGTGCGGATCCCAGCACATAAACTTGACGCGCTTCCTCACATCCATAATGGACGAAGGTCGTCCAAGTTTTCGCGTGCTGGTTCGGCTGCTACTTGAGGATTTCTCCCTTCGTCATGAATTTCATTGAATGCTGGTCGAGTTGATTCTTCATGGATCCCTGAGAGAGCCTGCCTAAAACGTTCCCACTCGGATTGCAGAGAGTAAACCTTTCCCAGACAAGTTTGGTATCACTTTCCCGACCGCAGAGGAATGGAAGGCTTGGTGAACCCGGGGAGACATCGAAGCAATATCATACTTGTAATGATCGACATCACTGTAACTGCACTATTTGCTCGTTGTTCATGCAAAGATTGTAAGCTTACATCTAGAACTGCAATGGCTGTAATTTCATATAAGTTCTGCGCGAAAAGTGTGTGTTTTAAAGGTTGACGGTTGTAGTACATTTCATAGAGCGTGTGTAAAAAGTGTCAGTTGTAAAAGTTGGGAATCGTAAAGTTAAAAGGTTAAAGGATAATGCTCTCGGAGTTGATCAATCCCTGAGAGATGCGCCATGCATTCGACTTCATTAAGCATCGTTTGGAGGTGATTGAATGCATATTTGAGGTGATTGAATGCATATTTGACCTTCACAATGACTCGCGGTGGCCTGCCGATGTATCGAGCCAGTGCTGCTATTCTCCCAGACAAGTCTGGTACCAATTTGTCGAAGGCTACAGGCGCGGGGATCGATTCCACGTGTGTGTTGCACGACGCCCCCGACCACTGAGCCACACGCGCCCCCAATACAGAGTACTAGTACATAATGCAGACACAAAGCATTTGTTTACAAGTACAAGAGATGTGTATAATAACAGCAGCGCGATTTGAGCTATACAAATAAGCCTGCCTGAAGAGGTTCCTCTGAATTGTTAAGGGTACGAAAGAGCTTTTTTTTCTTCCACAACATCTGTGCTAGATGTTATGGTAACGGTAAGTACAATAAGAAGCTTTGCGCAGCAAAACAAAAACTTTGTAAAGAGCTGATCACTATGCCTGGCTCATGAAGACCAGTTTGAACCAAAACGTAGGGCACATGTATAATTCGTGCTCATAATGCGATAAAAAAGATTCTAAAACAAGTGCTAAAAAGATTTTCTATGTATGGCACACAATGTATAGTCTTTTCATGCTCAAACCTGAACTCTTGGTAAGACGGTGTCGGTATTTGTAATTAGTAAATGGCTAAAAACGACACCACATTTGACGGCTTTGAATACTTCGTGGAAATATTCCTGTGTTTGTTCGGCGGGAAAGCAGCCTGAAATTGCACTTACTTATCCATCTGCTTGATCAAATACACTGAAATAAGCGCAAAGTAGCGGCAACTTTTGTGAACAAGCGATATTTTTTGTTCAGTTTCGAAGACTTATGTTCGCTCTGATTAATGTTCTAGTGTGCTCTCGAAGAACCAAAACGATGCTGTGAGTGTAACGTCCAGTTTCTAGTGCTTCCACAGATCATCAGAGTAGGGAAAAAGCTAATATTAACAAGCATTGTGTCTGCCCAAATGTCTTCATTGTTTTTTTATTTTATTTGATAAGACACCATCCCAACGGTTTGCCGCCTCATCGTGGCTAGGAGATGTTCCTGTGTGTCGGACTGCGATGTACAGCGGGGAATTCATCCCCTGGCAGGGTCTGCCAAACTGACCAGAAGTCCGGCGTTTCAATTAGGAAGCTTAGCTAAAAGACCTGGGGCAAACTTTGGCCGGGCTGACCTCGGGATTCCAGAGAACCACAATGGCTTAAACAGCCAATTTCCGAAAAAATAAAGGTTAAGCTGAGGCCCCATAACCAGTGAGGACGGGACATTCAAGTATAATTAAGCATCAAGTTTATAAGAATTGTCTTTCAGATCTACTGTTCCGATCCCTCCACTTCTCAGATTCGCTTCGTTTCTTCGCATCGATCATCCACGAAGATCTGGCAACTGTTTGCGCTCGGCTTCTGCTGCTGCTTGACGATTTTCCTTTCATCCTGAATGTTATTTAATTCTGGTCGAGTTGAATCTCATTAGAGTTCTGAGGTAGCTGGGCTAGAGCGTTCCCACTTGGATTACAGAGAGTGATTTTCCACGGACAAGTCCGGTAGCCGACTCCGCAAGGATGAGAAGCTTGATGAGCACGGAGCAGGATCGATCCATCATCATGGTAATGATGATTTACGCCACTACCACTGTGCAAACATCCCCGTAATATATTCAATAACTGACGGGAAAGTCAAAAAAATAGGAAGGAAAAGGAATACATATTAATAAGACTTTCCCTATGCAGTTTTTACATGCCTGGATACCACATATTGCAGCACTTGCATTTATTTCATTGTCTTACATCCGTCGTCCACGAACTTTTCCAGATTTGCGAGCGGATTTGGTTGGTTGCTCTCGAGGATATGATCTTCCTCATGAATATCGCTGAATGCCAATCGAGTTGTCCCTCTCTAAAATTCTGAGATAGGCACTATCCACGAACTTTTCCAGATTTGCGAGCGGATTTGGTTGGTTGCTCTCGAGGATATGATCTTCCTCATGAACATCGCTGAATGCCAATCGAGTTGTCCCTCTCTAAAATTCTGAGATAGGCACTAAGGTGCCCCTAGGTGTTCACCATAGAAAGTCCCTGAACTCTGTGGATCGTAGCGGTTCGATTCGCTACCTTGCATCCATCATCCGCGAATATCTTAGAGCTCCCCGCGTGAGGTTAGGAAGCTGTTTGAGGATTCTTGTTTTCTTTGTGAATGCCACTGAATGCTGGTCGAGTCGATTCTTCTTGCATTAGTGGATAGCCTGGCTTGAGCGTCCTCTCGCCTGGATTGTAAGGGATGAAATTTTTCCAAGACAAGCCTGGTACTAATTTTTCCCACCCCCGGATAGATGAGAAGCTTGGTGAGCCCAGGGGGAGGTTGAACCAGGTATCCTAGTGATGTGAACGGTAACACAACTACTGTGCTACTCGGCTCCTAAATTGAATCCCTATTGTGGTGCCTGAAACGAATGAAGATTCTCTGTCTTCGAAAATCTTCTCTTTTTTTTTATTAGAACAGAAAACAATTGCCAAAAAAAGCGAGGGAAAAAATCAGACTACCAATGTCGAAGAAATATTGTAGATAATTGAGAATTAGCTAATTAAATTTTAGGCTATTTTAGGGAATTCGATAAAAACGACCAGAATTTTGATGTGGAAAGAGAAGTTGCTCAAGGCCTCATGCTATCGGCACGAATATTCTTTGTAGAAACAACAACAAGGAGAGAAAATTCACAAAAAAAACCAAAACGCTAATGAATGAAAGTTCATTAGGGAATTTTATTCGTATTTTAAGAAATCAAACAGTTATAAAATCGCTATCGACCATTGTTTTCCACTAGAAAGCAATAGTAGTGCTTTGCATAGAAACCGTGGAAAGGTTACCACTGAGATCAAGTTACAATTTTGGTTTATGGAAGAATATTAGCGCACGCAGTACTTCATGTTTTTTAGTAGTAGAACCTTAGTAAGATTAAAAAAGACCTACTCTCGGATTCTTCATCGTACTCTTTTTTTTGTGGAGTCACCTAAAGAACACAGTGATTATTTGCTGCAGAGTCAGTTGTTTATTAGAAAAAGATTTTTTAAAAAAAACTGTAACTGTTAAGTGGGAGTCTCTTAGTAGAGCAAGCTCAACATTTTTCCACACGCTGCCAACGCGCTATAATCGTCAAGCAAAGTACATTTTTTTTGTCTATAATAGGTGATTGAATAAATTTAAACACTATGTATCGCAAGAATGCGGAATGCATTGGAATAAATGCATTTTATTAGGGAGGTTTTCATTAGGAACAATGAGCGCGTTGGTTAGAGGTGCCTCACCACATCTTCCATGCAATTTGGTTCACTAAGCCCTTCATCCTCCTGAGGTCAAAAAAATAACACCATATTTGTCTGGGAGGATAGCGTTGTTAACTTGCTTAACGGTAGGATGCCGAGAATCACTGTACAGCCAAGATATGCATTCTGTCACCTCGCTCTGATGAAGTTTCATACTAAAGAGATTGAGCAACGCTCTACTGCTTATGTTAGTTGATACTTAAACGGTCCGTCTTCACGAGTTGTGCGGGACACCATAATTTCCATTCTCCGGAGATTTGCTGGTTTAGCCATTGTGGTTTCCTGAAGCTCCGAGGACAGCCTGGCCAAAGTCCGCCTCAGGTCGTCACCACGACAGGCAGTCGCAGCCTTGTGGATCAGACGGAGATTTGCCACCATGCGACTTCGATACCTGGACAGTAGTGCATCCTGGTATTGGTTTACTCTTGGCTGGCCTTCCTTTAATGGAAATGCCGAATTCCTTTTCAGCTTGTCAGACCCTGCCGGCGGGATGAATCCCTTCGCTGTATATCACAGCCCCACATCCAGGAACACCTCCCCATCGATGATGAGGCGGTAAACCGTTGGGAGGTTATGTTTTAATCAAGGTCGCTCATATATCAATGAGCCTTCATTATACTTTGTTGGATCTGTCCAAAATATACTAAGGCTGAATTATGAAGAGAATGAAACTCCACCATTCTTCTAAACACAGTTGTTTCATTGACAGTTGAAGAATGGACATCTAGTCATTTAGAAACATTATCAGTAGCAGTGCACCCGATAACTCTTTTGATAGGCCAATTTTCACCGTAATTCACAAATCACACCATTTCCTTTATCATCGAATTGTTGAGGAAAAGTGGGCGGTTACCATTTCGCACCTATGTCCTTCATGTTACACCAGTAACATTTCAATATCAAACACAATATAGTCTTATTTCAATTTACAATAGAGATGACTGCTTCAACTAACTTTGAGTTTCGTTCATTTCGTTCACCGTAATAAATGACGCTTTATTCGCAGTAAGTTTCATGTATTTCTTCTGTTCCTTTTCATCAATAGCCGAGTAAGTGCTAACCACTACACCGAATTCGTGGTAGTTTGAAAATACGACTTTATTCAAGGCCTTCAAACCGATTTCTTTAAGACCCTTGTTAGAAAAGATTTGTAGAACTGGTACTGAAAATTAAACTGCATTAATAAAGTGTTTGTTCGTATGCCATCCCATTCTGATTATTCAATGCTTTACCAAGAAGGTAAGTAAACAATAGTTGCTACTTCACCACTCCACCTTTCATGTAATAACGTATTTCTTGCATAGACAAAACTTCGCCACTTTGATATAGGAAAAAAGAACAACAACAATATCTGAGAAGGCGACCCTATTTTCAGACTACTTGCGGTGGGACTGGCATGAGTTTTCTTTAAAATTCCCTGTGAAATACTTTAATGACGCACATGGTAGTATAAGACTCAATGGTATAGATATTTTATGGAAGAATAAGGACCATATTCCACTCTGATTCAATTTGTGGGTGTGAAATTTTTTTGAAAGGAAATTTATGGTCTTCTCATCAAAAGTTATGCAAAAAATCTTCCTCATATGAGGGATCTCGAGTCGGTTAATCACGAGGCTGCGTGGCGCGTCCCCAGGTGGCGGATAGGACGTTAGTCGTGGACCAAGAGCGACCTTTGCATCCATGAAACGCATTGGATCCAGGGGATGAACTCCCTGTTTCTGCTGCGCCGATTTGGCACATACTTTTTTTCATTTGCTAGGTGTACTCGCGCATGCGCGTGTGAGTGCCTTCTCCCTTATGCGGATTGTATTCTACGAGTCAATTCGGCCAAAACCCTGCAATCAAGTGACTGGGAAGTATATGGGAGGCGGTTAAGAGTGGCGTCCAACAAATAAAAGCCATGTACATTCTGGGTGAGACTGGCAAGCTACCCGTGAGAATACCCAGCGCCCACATTGAGAACCCAACAAGCTATACGTGGGTATCAAAGTGCTAAACACAGTAAAAGAGACGGGACCCCCCGAAAGAGCCTCCAGTTTTTCAGCGTTGGGTAGAACGAGTACGGGGAGGCTGGTAAAATTCTCAGGGCCAATGGAAGCTGCCTGGATTACAAAGAATTAAGGTGACGATCAGTACCTACAATGCACGTACACTTGCATCCGAGTCTTCGATAGAAGACTTGCTCATGCAAGCAGAAAGGATAAAGCACGACGTCATCGGCCTGGCCGAGACGAGAAGACGCCGGCCTTTCAAGGCCGTTTATGACACCGTAGAAGAACGGCTCCTCGGAAAATGCGATAGTAGAGGAGTCGGCGTCGTCGGCGTTCTCGTCAACACGAGTTTGTCCATGAACATCGATTCATTCGAACAGCTTACAACACGAATCGGACGGTTACGATTAAAAGATGTCGAACAATACCGTCTGACAATCTTGGTCGTTTACGCGCCGACATCAAACTCTGACGAAGAAGAAGTCGAAGCGTTCTATATGGGCTTGGAGAAGTTCTGCAGAGAAGAGCATACATTCTTCAAAGTCATCATTGGAGATTTCAATGCCAAGATTGGACCAAGAACGACTGAAGAACGTCACATTGACACCCATGGATTAGAATGGGACGAACAGGCTGAGTGGTTAACTGAGTTTATCATGGCGAACAAAACCATCCATGGTAACTCGCAATTCCAGAAGTCCCAGCCTCAACGTTGGACGTGGGAGTCTCCAATGGAGAGTACCATAACAAAATAGACCACATCATAGTAAATAGAAGGTTTTTGCCTAACCGATGTCATTGTTGCCTAAAAATTCTACGCGGAATCAGACAACCGTCTCCTTCATGCAAGATTCTATTTCTCGAGGAAAGGAGAAAAAAGCCGCTAAATTCAAAAACCAAAGTCCCAGAACCACCGTCAACTGCGACTTAATCAATTCAATAGTGGGCTGTAGGAAGATGCCGTTGTCGATAACATTGACGAAGAATACGATCGGCTCATTCAACATCTTCACGTCAGCGCTTTGAAAGCTGAGAGTTCTAAAGTCACCAACAGACGTCTGTCTCCAGAAACAATCCAACTGATACGCCAGCGTGGAATCGCACGAGCTGCAGGCAACCGCGAACTAACGGCCAAACTCCCTTCCGAAATTTGACATTCCATTTCGTCGGTGAAAAAAGCGAACAGCACCAGGTGCAGACAGGATAAGACCAGAACACCTGAAAAACCTTCCGACAGTCCTCGTAAACACCTGGCTCGGCTCTTCACACGTTACCTTTCCGAATGGAAGGTCCCCCACATACTCACGGGAAGACCGGCAAGACCGTGTTATTGCTCAAGAAGGGTGACCTCCACGATATCGGCAACTATCGCCCAATCTGCCTGCTGCATGTCGTCTACAAACTTTTCACTCGAGTCATCTTAAACAGGAATGACAGAACACTAAACAAAGGACAGCCATGTAAGCAAGCAGGGTTTCGAAAAGAATTTAGTACGATGGACCACATCAACACGATAACAAGGCCAACTGAAGTATCGCGATAGTACAAAGGACCGCTCTGTCTCACTTCCATCGATTTACAGAAGACGTTTGATTGAACTGAGATAGAAGCAGTCATGGAAGCCCTTGATAGTCAAGGAGTCCCTACTCAGTACATAAAGAATCTTCGGGAGCTGAACAAAAGTTTCACAACCATGATATCACCATTTTACAACGATATTAACATTGACGTCAAAAAAAGGACTTAGGCAAGGCGATACCACCTCGCTAAAATTTTTTTACCGCCACCATCGAGAACGTAATGGGAACATTTGAATGGGATAATATGGGAGTCAAAATCAATGGTCGGCAGTTACACCATCTTCGCTTTACTGATGACATCGACCTTATGACACCAAACATTAGCCAAGCGGAACGTATGCTTGCCGACTTTGATAAAACCTGTGGGAAAGATTGGCCTTCGACTAGATCTCAGAAAAACGATGTTCATGAGGAACGGATTGGTTTCGTATGCCCCATTCACGCTCAACGGAACCAATATCTCCGAATGCTCCAGTTATGTCTATCTAGATCGGGAAATCAATATGATGAACGACATAGCTCCACAGCTGAGCAGAAGGAAACGAGCGGCTTGGGGAGCTTTCAACAGCATCGAGGATGTAGTGAAGAGAACAAAGAACACCCGACTCCGTGCCCACCTTTTCGACTCAACGGTACTTCTTGCCCTAACGCATGCATCAGATACCTGGTCGCTGCGTAAGCAGTATGAAAGATCAATCAGCGTCATAGAATGCACAGTCGAAAGGACGATCTTAGGAGTATCCCGTTTCACACAAGTAAGGGATGGGATCCGAGGCTACGAGCTGCGTCAACGATCAAAAAATCGAAGATGCCGTTTTGTACGCAAACCAGTCGAAAATAAGGTGGGCCGGACACGTAATTCATATGAATGACAACTGTTGGACAAGAGCTGTTAGTGACTGGATTCCACAGGATGAATGCACTGTGGGAAGGCCACCGACCGGATGGTCAGGGTTCTTCATAAAAAGCCTAGAAGAAAGATATGAAGCTTGACGAGTTCCAAGAGCGAGCAGAACCCACTGGGCTACTCTTGCAAGCGAGAAGAAAAAAACGGATGATTTACTGGCGTCCGCTCGAGTCACTAGACGATTAATGGAACTACATGTGATACAGGTGATCCTCACAGTTTTATGTCACCTCATCCTACAATTCTACAGTGTTCGGCCACTTGAGGAATCACCGTTCTACTGATGACCGTGTTCATCGTCCTGAGGTAACAGTGCTCACAGCACCCAGGATCGACTTTCTATTTTTTATTGTAGCGGTTACATGACAAAGTGGTACCGAAAACCAAGTAACGAAAACATCCTGGTTCATTTCCGTTCTTCCCACCCTTCACACACAAAGATGGCGATTGTGAGAAACATGCTTCGAACAGCCACCTCTGTGTGCACAAGCAGGGAACTAAAGGAAGAATCGTGTGACTTGGCTCGGCAAATAGCCATCTCCAATGGTTACGAAATAGTAACCCCACAAGATAAGTTTAGAAGGGGAGCGACGCGTCCAAGCGAAACAGTTGGCCAAAAGAAAGTCCCGTTTATGTTGCCCTTTATTAGTGATGAAGTAAGCGTAGCGATTAAACGATGCTTAAGAAGGGCAGGTCTAGAGGAATCGGTAGCGATAGTTGAAATACCACCGGATACTCTACGTCGTCAGTTAGTTCGTAACCGCCTGTATGACCGTCTACGCGAAACAACAAATTGCGTAATTTGCCCTTACGGCAGGGACGGTGATTGCATGAGTTCAGGTACGATATACCTGATCTCTTGTAATAATTGTGGAGATGAATATATTGGCAAAACGGGCAAACCTTTGGGTATCCGTATAAAAGAACACCTAGGTGGCAAACGAAAAGCAAGACAAAATACTCCTCTAAACACGCATAGGATACAAAAGCATAGCGGAGACGATTTTGTATAAAAGTCAATGTCCTTGCACAGGAGACTAAAACACCAACGTGAAAACTTCTTGAGGCTTTTGAATAAATGCCAAAAGCCCTACAATGAATAGCAGGGAGAAATGCCCAGAGGTCACACGCGACCTGACCCCATATGTTCGCATCAATTTCTGATGTGGGATAATGAAGTCATCAACCTTATGCGACTATAATCAGTTCTAATCTTCTTCATTGGAAGTCACGTAAAAAAGCGGTGAGTGTTTCGAGAAGCCGTTGATCATGTAATTGCCATAGAGTTTTTCGTCTTTTTGTAAATGTTATTAAAGCGTTTGGCCTAGTAAATTGTATATCAGTATTCTCTTCCAGGCTCTGAAGAAGGCGATACTGTCGAAACGTCAGCTACTTTTGTATTGTATTGTGTTTTTCTATGGAAGTAAATGTACTGTCGAAACGTCAGCTACTTTTTGTATTGTATTGTGTCTTTCTATGGAAGTAAATGTATGCTGTATAACAACCTCGCGATTGCTGAACAAGAAAACGAAGTACTCATAGAGGTTTAATATGCAACAGAGACCATGATTGATATTTGAACCACATTGGAAACTTTCTCCTCTGACTATCCGGAAAATTCTACGCACTACCAAAGAAGAGGGCGCGTGTAAAATAATGGTTAGAGGCGCCCTGCAATACACGTTGTCTTTGGTTTGATCCCGTGTCCCCGACCCACCAAGCCCGTCATCGCTCCGGGTTTGGAGATTAGCGAATTGGTATAAAAACTAGTCTGAAACGATAGTAGCACTGATTTGATAAATCGGCAGGATACCGTAAGTCATTGTACAAGCCAGATAAGCGTCTAATCTTCTCTACAATACAGGTAAAACAAAATGCACAACACATTCCTCAGGGAGTTTCTTGATATGCACTTCTATGTTTTATAATGGGTTATCCTCTCATCGTTCCTTTCCTCTCTCCTCTGTAATGAGTTATACTCTATCCTCTATTTCATTCTATAAATACGCACAAAGCAATTTTTACGATGCCCTATAAAATTTCAGGTCCCAAGACAAGAACAAACTGCGCAGGTTGGACTACAAATTGCTGTCTTGTTTTCGTCATTGGAAAGACCATACACCGAAAACGAAACGTGGATGAGCTAATTGTAGGATCAAAAAAATTGACAATAGGGAGAACGACAAAAAATATGTCTCTATGATGTTTTTTAAAAACGGTTGAGAGGACGTATTTAAGATTCATGTCAACAAGCTCTGTGCAGCTGAACAAGTACACTTAATTCAGGGAATGATGGTCGCAGATGTTACTATGCTTCTGGCCGGCTACCACCATGGTATGCCATAACGAAACAAGTGGAAAATCTGCTAAATCCCGCATGATTCTTCAAGATTTTTAATTAAAGCTTGCCCTATAGAGGCACCCTATTTTGTCATCCTTAAAGAACCATCTACTGGAACAAAGATTACACAAGAAAAAAAAGGCTTACGTCTCGAATTCGGATGTGAAATCACAGTCAAGGATTCAAAAAATGACAAGTTCTGAAAACCATCGTTCTCTTTGAACATGAGTATACCGTTTTCGATCCGTTTAATGGCGCTTAAAGCCCAAGTGTCTATATCATTAGCTGCAAAGAATTTATTATTGATCATACCTAATAAATTTTATAGGACAACTTCACACTGCAAGATTACACAACCTGTCATAAGTTGGTATAAGATTAGCTTACTTCACACTTGAATGGCCCGTTCTCACTGGTTGTGCGGGCCCTAGCATAATCTCCATTTTTCGGAGATTTGTGGGTTAATCCATTGTGGTTGCCTGGAGTCCCGAGCTCAGCCTGGCTAAAGTCTGCCCCAGGCCTTCTCCACTACAGGCAGTCGCCGCCTTTGTGAATCATTGAGAAATTTGCCACCATGAGACTAGTTTGATACCAAGACGGTGGTAGATCCTGGTGTTGGTTTCCTCTTAGCTGGGCTTCCTAGTGAAAACGCCGGACTCGTTTTCAGCTTGCGAGACCTTGCCGGCGGGATGAATGCCCTCGCTGTTCATCGCAGTCCGGCACCCAGGAACACCTCCCAGCCGAGATGAAGCGGTAAACCGTTGGGAGATTTTCAGAAATTTAGAAAAAAAAACTGTGGCTACGGATTGTCTGCAATTTTTGGATCGAAAATGGAACGAAAGTAAAACATGATCGCCCTTAATCAGATGACTAATCATTCTTTTCTCTTTCTGTCCCTTCATACCAGGAAGAAAATTTCACAATGCAAACAGCTCTAAATGAATTTCACAAGCGTAGAGAAAGCGAACGTTCTATACACAGGTAATATACCAACATTTAATAAATCGCTGTTTTCTTGATAAGCATACCATACATAAGTTTGTTAATATGCTATTTAATTACCCACAAAACCCAAAGTTTCGGCAGATTTTTCCTCCTTCAAAGCCTGGAAGGTCAGCTTGATTGCAACCTAGTTAGCCATATACCTACATGTCCTCAAGAGAAAAAACCACGATATCTAGATTTCTATCGCATTGGAAACAGAACAGCTTCTTCAAGCAATCAACACTTTTTGCGAGTCTCCCAATGAGTCTTCCACGAGAAAGCCAACCGCACAGAATTCAAATAAATGGGTGTTACACCTCTCTCACTTTAAAATATCAGTTTCACATGTGTGAGATGTCGCGTGATGATGAAGCATTCATCCATACGACTCATTTCTGGATTCCTGAGATTTGTCCATAATGCTTCGAGGGTTTTGCATGCTGAAGTTTTTGATTCCTGTGCGAGGATGGTAACTTCTACTTCGAAATCTTCCACTTTGTCTCCTTCTCATGGGTGCCCAGTGGAGTCTGCCATTGGACAAGCTAAAACTGCATAATTTACTCTAACGATAGAGACGGTGACTGCATCGGTTTATTGTACGGAATACCTGATGCATCGGTTTATTGTACGGAATACCTGATAAAGCAAGCGGGGGGCGAATACATCGGCGGAACATGTAGACCACTCTATGCTCGTATAAGAAATGCGTAGGCGGTATTCAAGGAGTTAATGACTAGGCACTCCACTAGGCACGCATACTCCACTAGGCACGCATAGGAGACTAAGACATAACGGCGAGCACTTTGAAGCAGAAGTGACCATCCATGCACAGGAATCAAAAACCTCAACGCCCTGGAAGCTGTTTGGATGAATTACAAGAGTCGAATTCGAAACCGAAACCGCAGGGAGGAATGCCTCGTTAACACGCGTCACCTCATACAACATCTCAGATTGATATTTTAATGTTAGACACGCGCAGTATCCAGCCATGTGAACATTGTGTTGTTGTCGCCACCTGGAATACTCAGTGGAACAGTCACTGAAAATGTGAATGTGTAAGGAAGCTGTTTTGTTTCCAATGCAGTGAAAATCTAGGTTTTTCTCTTAAATTCTTTTGGTGCTACGGAAATGTCTGGCCGACTAGGCTACGGTTATCTCCACCTTTCTAAGCTCCAAAGAAGGCTAAATTCGCCGAGTCGTCAGCTTTTGTGGGTAACTACATAGTGTATTAACAGCCCCGTGTGCGTTTATCAAGAAAACAGTGAACTGTTGATAAATGCCGTGGTTAACAGGAAGTCCTTCCTGGCAATTTCAGCATTCAGTTCTTCGCTCATTAAGGGCGACACATCCCTTTTTGTTGTATATTCAGCAACTCATGCAGCCATCCAGCAAAATGAGTTCATTGAGGGAGCTCTATTGAACCGCAGTCGATTCTACTTTAGTTGAGTTACAACTGACTGTGTCCATACGTACCATTTAATTTCTTAAAAATAACACTACCACTGATATGCATACAGTTCTCCAGTCGAAGCTTCAGCAGATATTGTTTACTGACAAATCCTCCAGGACAGGTCTTCACTTAAAACAGATTTCTTTGTGTTTTCATATGACAAGAGAATGATCACATGTGTTAGAAAATGGCACAACCATACTATCTAATGCCATTATGAACGTGAACAAAGTGACGTCGTTACGATAAATAGGAAAAAATTTTCATTTCTTATTTACAAATAACTCACGACAATTGTCTCTGATTGGAACGTCACGCGAATCCATCAGATGGGAAACAAGGCGTCTTAAGTTCTTAAAGTTGCAAACCTTCCGTTCGATCTGTAGGTCTAGAAGAGGATATAGACCATCTATATGCATTCGTAGCAAAGCAGTGATATCCACAAGGTTCGGATTTCTCCTCACCACTAATGCCGGTGCTAAAGTGAAATGTGTAGAAGTATTCAGTCAGACATCACTTATACTCGAAAAAATTTCATATCGTTATACTTCAAACGTGGTGCATTTAGAGCAGTGGTTAAAAGCGCCCTGCAATAAATACGAGACCCCGGATTCGATCGCGCACCTGGATAACAAAGGGTTTCCATTCCTCCGTAACCTGCAAATTAGCACCAAACCTTGGGCCATTAAAAGACTATTCATCGATGTAATCTTTATAAATCAAGCTGCATAAGCACGGACAATTTGGAAGAAGTATAGTGTACATTCCAGTTCGATGGACTACAGAAAATATTGCCACGCTATGTAAATTTATTCGATAATTCACCGAAAGGAGCTCGATGTAGGCGGAGCGGAACAAGAAAAGCCTCTCTAGACTTGATGATTTACAGCAAATCTTTGTTCGGAGAAGTTCATTGACAGCTAACTTGACTCTCAATTAGTTGCAATTTTATTTCAATCATGAAGACGAAACATAGTTATTGCATGATAATGTGCGGGTAGAAGAAATAAAATAGACTCAACATAAATTACGAAGCCCTGAGAAATGCTGACAGCGATGTGACTTCCCAAGATCGACTTTCTATTAACCTCGACACTGGATTATAAATGTGTCGTTCTCTTTTTCAGCAATCGCGAGGTTGTTATTCAGCACACGTTTACTTCCATACACATAGAACACATACAACACAATGGTAGCTGACGCTTCAGCAGTATCGCCCTCTTCAGAGCCTGCAAGGGCACACTGATGTGTAATTTACTAGGCCAAACGCTTCAACAGCTCACACAGAAAGATGAAAACCTGAACGACAATTACACGATCTTCAGCTTCTCGAAAACTAACCGTTTTTTTCTGGAGGTAGGTAAAAGGTGAAGGCGGAGATTGTGTAATTTTTGGAGGTGAAAGGCAGGTAAGAAAAAAAACGGGGAGTTTTTCGAGAAGCAGCAGATCGTGTAGTTACCTTTCAGGATCTTTCTGTTTGTGCTGCTGAAGCGTTTGACCTAGTTAATTAAATATCAGTGTACCTTTCCAGGCCCTGAAGAAGGCGACACTGCCGAAACATCAGCCACAGTTGCGTTGTACGTGTTCTATGTGTGTGGAAGTAAGCAGTGTGAGTGTTCGATGGACCGTAGGAACCCATAGTAAATAGTAGCATACCTATCTTTCATATCCAAAAAAACGATACAGCAAAGTTCGTCTATGAGTCTACCATGTTCATAACCTTTAGAGCCTTCTAGTTGTCAAAACATTAGTGTTCCTTGTCAAAAAAAACCAACAAGCAAATAAAGGCTGAACATTAGGCATCGTCTCAAGTGGCAAGGCTGCTAAACGCTGAGTATTGGTAATCTAATAAGTCTAGCGCTAAATTTTCAGATGAACAAAGTTCAGTCATTCAATTTTCAAGAGAATACTATTAAAAAAAAACTCTACACGTAGGAACCACTATTTTTTACATGATAAGGCTTCCATCAACCACGGGTCAAATATCATTACACGATAAATCCTTTCACGACCTCATATGCTTTCCTGCTTTCCTTGTGATAATTGCCGACCACTAGAGCATCTAAACAGTGGGAAATTTGAGGAAGGTACAAGACAGAAGTTGGCCTATCAGTGGATTCGAATAATGTTCTCATAATGGGACCATACCCTGGAAGCACAACGTAGATGCAACAGTAATGTTTGCGACTGAGTGATAACAAGAAAGATAAAGTGGACTCCATGGAATCTAACTCCTACGAGAAGAAAATCTACAAACCATTAAAACATTATAGACGTATTTGTCGCTCATATCAACCAACTGTATTATTAAACAAAAATGACTTTGGATCGTGGAATTATACGCACAGACAATTATTAAACAGACCAATTCCATGGCCGGACAACGCGATTAAAAACTTGAATTTCGTTTTTTATACAAAGTTGTAGTGACTAAGGTTTCATGTAAAAAATCTCAACTATACCGCCCTTACGCAGCTTAATGGTTGTATCCCACGGTGTCGAAATGAAAGGCCCAATGGGGGTTTCGTCAGCAGAATCACTCGATTTGATGATTTCAACATTTTCCAAGGTAAACTTGTCCCACGACAAACTCTTGTGAAATATTAGTGGCTACTTTCTCTCTAAAAAACAACGGAAACAGAACATCGGACCAAAAGTGTGATGCTTTTCGTATTCCTAGTGTGAAACTCACTAAATACTTCTAAGGCACAATGAATGAGATTTATTTGGACCTGCTATATTTAAACGAGGAGTACATTAAATACAGATAAAGTAGGTGATGGTCATTATACATAGTTTCATTCAGATTCACTCTGCAATATCCCCAATAGCTTGGCAAACTAACTGCAGAAGGCGCTGCCAATGCTGAAATTTTGCGGCGCTGTATGGATGCTAATCGCAAAATAAACCTGATCTACAAGGGTCAATGACGGTCTGTAGCGAAGATCTAGGATAACCATAATACGATTATCTCAGAATTCCGAAGAAAGCTACACACGTCAAACATTCATAATTCAAGTAGAAAAGAAAACGACGGATCCGCAAGCCGCAATCGAACCTGCACAAACCGGAAAAATTCAATATCTGACAGCAAGAAGACAAAGAAACAAGTGGGAAAAGCGCTGTAACTGACATGGCATGTGGGGAAAGGTTTTCTAATTAAGGTGAAAAATAATATTCATTGCGATGATGTTCTAGAAAAGTATCAATAATGCTGAAACTCACGTATAAAACCAACAATGGATTTCCCAATTAGTACATCCAAAGAGTCAAGCTCTGTGTTTTCCACCACTAGCTGTCCCACTATTTTCTGCACTTTATGTATCAAGTTTCTGGACTCGGGGTCGCTGTAGTTCAACTTAGCCACGACAGTCGTGCATATTGGATTAACAAGCACTTCATATCTCGAGCACTCTGAAAATTCCTCAGTTTAAGTTCATTACCAGTTACGCAGAGATTCCATCAGTGATCCGAATTAAATATGAAGAAAAATCAGTCGAGGACTCCATCATTACCAATGCATAGACTGCAAATAAGAAGTCTTTCCTAAACACACTGCAATCTCATAAAAAGCCGATACGAAAAGTCACTATTCATTTAGTAAAGCTTATCAAAAAGAAATATAACGTACGCGTCATATATATATATATATATATATATATATATATATATATATATATATATATATATATATATATATATTTGTCTATTTATTTGTTTATTTATATGACCCCTCTTCACGTATACTGTGCGGATCTCAGCACTCCTCACATTCGATTCGTTTCCTTCGCATCCACTGTCCACGAAGATTTTCCAACTTTTACGTATGGCGTACGTCCCTTGCTACTTGAGGATTTCCATTTAATCTTGAATGTCGTGGAATGCTGGTCAAGCAATTTTCACTGGATTCCTGAGACAGCCGAGCTGAAGCGTTCCCAACTGGATTGCAGAGTGATTTTTTTCTTCCCAGACAAGTCCAGCAGCAATTTCCCGACACCGGAAGAATGCGAAGCTTGCTTGGACCGTAGCGTAGTCGAACTAGCACCATATATGTATCCACATATCCCCCCATATGAGGGATCTCGAGCCGGCTAGTCGCGAGGCTACATGGCGCGTCCCCAGGTTGCGGATATAGAGTTAATCGCTTCCCAAAAGCGACCTTTGTTTCCCTGAGACGCAGGTGGATCCAGGGGATGAACTCTGCTGATGAACTCTGATGTTTCTGCTGCACCGATTTCGCACATAACTTTTGCATTTGCCAGGCGTATTTATGCACGCGTGTGTGGGTGCGTTTATTCGGATAGTATTCGACGAGTCAATTCGGCCAAAACCCTGCAATCAAGTGACAGGGAAGTATATGGGAGGCGGTCACGAGTCGCCTCCAACAAATAAGCTCTATCTCAACTCTGCGAGAGACTGGCAAGCTACACGTGAGTATGCCCAGCCCCAGTGTTCAGAGAACACCGCAAGCTACGCGTGAGTATCAAAAAAACTAAAAACAGTAAAATAAACGGGATTCATTCCCATGACCTCGAAAGAGCCCTCAGTTGGGCAGCGTTGGGTACGAGTATGGAGAGGCTGTTAAAATCTCAAGGTCAATGTTAGCTGCCTGGATCGCAAAGAAGCAAGGTGACGACCTGTACCTACAATGCGCGTACACTTGCATCCGAGTCCTCGATAGAAGACTTGCTCATGCAAGCAAGAAGGATCAGGTATGACGTCATCGACCTGCCCGAGACGAGACGACGCCACCCATTCAACGCCGTCTATGACAGCGGGGAAGAAATGTTCCTTGGAACATGCGATAGCAGAGGAGTCGGCGGCGTGGACGTTCTCCGCAGGTCCCAGAACCACCATAAACTGGGACATATTCAATTCATTACTCGGCTGTGGGGGAAAATATCGTATTCGATAACGTCGACGAGGAATACGATCGACTCATCAAACATCTTCACGTTAGCACTATGAAAGCTGGATAAAGGAAGATCTTAAAGAGAGAAAAGCAGCAGGGACGGTCGAAGCTGCAGAGGATGGGGAAAGCATTCACAAAGCCCACCGAAGCTTCGCCAATTATAAGATCAAGATGATTGCACTCCGACGCCGAGACGGAACAGTTACAGCGTCCAGAAAGGCAATGGAGAAAATCATTCCCGAATACTACTCAGATCTCTTCTATAGCCACGTCCACCTTCCGCCATATGAAACAAAGGAGGATGGATATGTTGTATCACTGGTTCTCCCTTCCGAAATCCGACATTCAATTTCATCGGTGAAAAGTCGAACAGCACCAGGCCCGGACAGAATAAGACCAGAACACCTAAAAAACCTTCCGAAAATCCTCGTAAACACCTGGCTCGGCTCTTCACACGTTACCTGTCCGAATGGAAGGTCCCCCCACCTACTCACGGGAAGACCGGAAAGACAGTGCTACTGTTCAAGAAGGGTGACCTCCACGATATCGGCAACTATCGCCCAATCTGCTTGCTGTCTGTCCTCTACAAACTTTTCACTTCAATCATCCTAAACAGGATTGCCAGAACACTGAACGAAGGACAGCCATGTAAGCAAGCAGGGTTTCGAAAAGGATTTAGTACGATGGACCACGTGCACACGATAACAAGACTCATCAAACTGTCGCGAGAGAACAAAAGACCGCTCTGTCTCACTTTCATCAATTTGCCCTTGACAGTCAAAGAGTCCTTACTCAGTACATAAAGATTCTTCGTTAGCTGTACACAAAATTTCACAACCGAGATATCACCATTCTACAATGATATTGACATTGAGATCAAAACAGGAGTTAGGCAAGGCGACACCATCTCACCAAAATTATTTACCGCCACCCTCCGGAACGTCATGCGAACATTGGAATGGGATAATGTGGGAGTCAAAATCAATGGTCGGCAGTTACACCATCTTCGGTTTGCTGATGACATCGACCTTATAACACCAAACATTAGCCAAAAGGAACGTATGCTTGCCGACATTGATAAAGGCTGTGGAAAGATTGGTATCCGACTAAATCTCACAAAAAACAATGTTTATGAAGAACGGATTGCTTTCGTATTCTCCATTCATGCTCAACGGAACGAATATCCCCGAATGCTCCAGTTATGTCTATCTAGGTCGGGAAATCAATATGATGAACGACTTAGCTCCACAGCTCAGCAGAAGGAAACGAGCGGCTTGGGGATCTTTCAAGATCGAGGATGTAGTGAAGAGGACAAAGAACACCCGACTCCGTGCCCACCTTTTCGACTCAACGGTACCTCCTGCGCTAACGTATGCGTCAGAAACCTGGTCGCTACGTAAGCAGGATAAGGGATCACTCAGCTTTATCATTAGTGACTGGATTCCTCGAAATGTTAAGCGTACTGTAGAAAGACCCCCTACACGATAATCAACGTTCTTCACGAACACCTTAGACGAAAGAAACGATGGGGCGCCTAGAGCCAGCAAAACCCATTGGGCCTTTCTTAATCCAGACAGGGGAGAAATGGAAGATTTACTGGCGCCCGCTCGGGTTACTCGACCATCAAAGGGACTACAAGTGATTCTGGTGATATATATATATATATATATATATATATATATATATATATATATATATGTAGTAAGGAGAACCTCATTCTCTTGATAGTTAGCAGCTTAAAAGCTTCCATTCTCAAAGTAAACTTAAGGATATCACATATATTAGAACGAAATCTTCTATACGTTTCTCGGAAACTTTGTTAAGGAATAGAAACTCATTGCTTGAGTACATACGTATTAGCATAGAATCACGGCAACCAATAAACATTACATGACTACATGTTACAGTTTTTAGTAGGAAGTAGGATCACTTAAGCGATTTTCAACGCAACTGATTTCTTATGTAAATGTATAAATATGTTTTGCCTCATTGCAAAATTTGCCTCCAGTCCATCAACCCACGATTGCCCTTTCCGGGGATCAAGTTCTACGCACTGTTCCACTGAGGCTTTTTGCTGACTACTGATGGCACTGTTATGGTAAAAAGACTGGCTGAGAGAAAGGCAGAACGAGCTCCTCACTGGTGCAGTTCTAATACGTGATTCCCCGGCAAAGGTAATCGCAGTCCGGTTTGCCCTGTGGTCAAGTTTTGCAAATATGCCAGCATAACGTTTAGAGTTGTCTTTTATTCGTTTTTAATGGAAGAGTGAAACAGCGACTCACTACACATTGCATTCCTAAAGAAACAGAAAACGACTTTGTACAGATCCTCATGAAAGGAAATTAACAGAATTATTAATGGATTCGGTTACAACGGAATATAGCTACGAATGCATGACTGCTTTCGCTACACCATTTCCAATGAGTCTACACTTTTTCTGTGACTTTATAAAGCGTATGTTATACCTTCAAACTTTCCTAGACTAAAATTTCTTCCATCAGGGAAAATGCTTTCCTTATAAAGTTCTTTATTTGCACGTATGAATGCTTCATTTCCGCCCAAACGGAAATTCCTATGGAAGGATAGCCGTGTCAAATTGTCGTTAGCAACCACAAACAATCCATAAGTCGTCGCTTAAAATAACAAGAAAAGTAGAAGAGAACGAAAGAAATAAAGAAGAATAAGAAAAAGAAATGTGATTCAAGTGGATAGATGTGCATTAATGAAGTGTAGTAATCAAAAGCTACATACGACAATAGGTGTACACCCATTTGATTTCCTCCAAAGCAGGAAAATCCGCTTCAGTTATCCGCGATTCCATAATTTCAATACAACCTACGATTCTCTCTATTTTCTAAAATAATAGCTCTTCATTTAGCAGGATCGGTTACCCATGACTTTTACAAAAGGAATTTTACGCGATAAATAAAGCAGGCTTTCTAATTTTTCTTTTCCCTGCTTCACCTTCACGTTCTCTTCTTCAAAACCCAGTAATTAAAATATCGAAGTGATAAGTAGTAAATCACAATAACAGAACCATAATAAAATGGGGAGCGAAGTGTACTTGTTAAAGGTGCCCCGCAGTACACACAAGATCGCAGATTCAAAGATACACTCGAGGATACCAGGTCATCTATCCCTCCGGGGTCGGAAAATTGACCAACCTTGCGCAAGAGGTTGGAATAAAATCACCTGCTTTTCATGTATGAGTGCCACCTTACCAGTTACTCTACGGAACCGAAAACTTGAATTCAATAGCCTCTATGATGCCCAGTAGAGGCGAAAGGATTAATAAACCCTAGCCTTATTTGTTATTAATATAAATAGAAATCCTTCATGGATCTCCCTCATATAGCGGACCACTTGCCGGTTAGTCGCGAGGCAACGTGGCCCCACACTCAAGTGGCGGATGGTGGTAAATTGTGGACCATAAGCAACGTTATGCTTTTCTGAGAAGCAGATGGATCCAGGGGATGGACTTTGTGTTTCTGCTGCACCGATTTGGCACATACTTCCTGTATTTACGATGGCGTATTTATGCATGCGTGCGTGAGTGCGTTCTCGTTTATGCAGATTATATTCTACGAAGTCAATCCGGCCAAAATCCTGCAATAACTGGTAAATGTTTAAGATGCGTTTAGGGCTCGACTCCAACAAATAAGCTCTTCGTTTACTCTGGGACAGAGTGGCAAGCTACTCGTAATTATACCCACCCTCAACGTGAAAAGCTCAACAAGCTACACATCGGTATGAAAAAGCTAGACACAGTAAAATAGATGGGCCTCATTCCCCTGACCCTGAAAGAGGCCTCGATACGGCAGTGTTGCGTAGGGCGAGTATGGACAGGGTGCTAAAATTTTAGGGCTATTCTAGGGTGCCTAAATGGCAAAGGAACAAGGTGACGATCCGTACCTGCAATGCACGCCCACTCGTATCTAAGTCCTGCACAGAGGGCCCGATCATGCAGGCAATATGGATAAGGTGCGACGTCATCGGAGTGCCTGAGACGAGAAGAGGACGCCCATTTGACGCCGTCTATCACACCGGAGAAGAACTGCTGCGTTCTCGTCAACACGAGTTTGTCCACCAACATCAATTCATTCGAACAACTAGCAACGCGAATCGGACGTTTACGAATGAAGAGATGTGGATCAATACTGGTTTTGACAATTTTCGTGGTTTATGCGCCAACATCAAGGTGTGATGAAGACGAAGTCGAAGCGCTCTATGTGGACTTGGAGAAATTCCACAGAGAAGCCCATATATTCTTTAATGTCATCACTGGAGATTTTAACGCCAAAACTGGACCCGGAAAACGTCTGAAGAAGGTCAAATTGGAACCAACGGATCAGAATGGAACGAGCAGGGTGAACTGCTATCGGAATTTATCGTAATAACCAAGACCATCCATGTTAACTCGCAATTCGAGAGGCACCACTGTCAACGCTGGAAGTAGGGTCTTCAAATGGAAAGTGATATAACGAGATTGACCTCATCATTGTAAAACGAAGGGTTTACCTAACCGATGTTGCTATTTTCTCAAAACTCTCTACAGCATCACGCTATCGCCTCTTTCGTGCAAGAAATCATTTCCTGTGGAAAGGAGAAAAGCCACCAAATTCAAAAAACCACCATAAACTGGGATTTATTTGGTTAACCAGTTGCTCCTTGGCAGGATGTCATTACCGGTAACATCGAGAAGGAATACGATCAGTACATTCAACATCTTCACGTTAACGCTGTGAAAGCTGAGAGTTCAAAAACCACCAATAGACGTCTACCTCCAGAAATACTCCAGCTAGTAAGCAGTGTGGAATTGCACGAGCTGCAGGCAACCACAAACTAATGCCCGAATTCCCTTCCGAAGTCCGACATTCAATTTCGTCGGTGAAAAATCGAACAGCACCAGGTCCGGACAGGATAAGACCAGAACACCTGAAGAACCTTCCGCCAGTCCTCGTAAACACACTGGCTCGGCTCTTCACACGTTACCTGTCCGAATGGAAGGTCCCCCACTCACTAGAAGACCCGCAAGACAGTGCTACTATTCCAGAAGGGTGACCTCCACGATATCGGCAACTATCGCCCAATCTGCTTGCCGTCTGTCCTCTACATCCTTTCACTTCAGTCATCCTAAACAGGATTGCCAGAACACTGAGCGAAGGACAGCCATGTGAGCAAGCAGGGTTTCGAAAAAGATTTAGTACGATGGACCACATCTACGCGATAACGATACTCATTAAAGTATCGCGAGAGTACAAAAGACAGCTCTGTCTCACTTTCATCGATTTAAAGAAGACCTTTGATTCAACTGAGATAGAAGTAGCCATGGAAGCACTTGATCGTCAAGGAGTCCCTACTCAGTACATAGAGATTCTTCGTGAACTGTACAAAAAATTTCACAACCAAAATATCACCATTCTACACCGATATTAACAATGACGTCAAAACAGGAATTAAACAAGGCGATGCCATCTCGCCAAAATTATTTACCGCCACCCTCGAGAACAACATGCGTACATTGGAATGGGACAACATTGGAGTGAAAATCTATGGTCGGCAGTTACACCATCTTCGCTTCGCTGATAACATCGTCCTTATAACATAAACATTAGCCAAACGGAACAAATGCTTGCCGACTTTGATAACGCTTTAAACTTTCGAAAAGAAGGTGGGCCGGAAACATAATGCATATGAACGACTATCGATGGACAAGTGCCCGTTACTGACTGGATTCCTCGAGATGTTAAACGTCCTGTAGAAAGACCCCTACACGATGAACAACGTTCTTCACGAACATCTTAGACGAAAGAAATGATGGGGTGCCAAGAGCCAGCAAAACCCATTCGGCCTTTCTTGAACCAGACAGGGAGAAATGGAAGATTTCCTGGCGCCTGTTCGAGTCACGCAACGATCAACTGTGGGACAGGTGATACAAGTGATATATAAACTCCTACGATGATAACATTTAGCCTCCTCAATCAAATGGTTTGCCAATCAATCCAAAGCAGTACTTGTCCTTTTGTGGGTACTTGTGTTTGCCTCGAAAGAGCTCGGAGTACACTACTATGGCGACATGGCGATTCCACAGCAAACGACTGTCGACCAACATTCTACATGTCAAAGACAAAGGAAGACTGCAGATCTCTAACTACTCCCGAGGAAGACTAGGAAACAAAATACTGTACCTGAAATGTTTCCCGAAGAAGGGCTATCCATTTTATTTCAGTAAAAAAAAGTGGTAATAATCCATTGTCGAAACCAACCACCTTTTGTAGACCACGCTTGTAAGATAATAAAGCGGTTGGAAAAAAGCGGCATAAGTTAAATTACTTCTGGATCCAAAGCGATTTTAAAATGCTTTGGAAAATGACTAATACATCAAGCTGTAAAAAGAAAAACTCATTTTATTGACAGAGACTTTGGTTGAGTGGATTCTCTCCAGAAACTTAGTATAACTCCACCTCATCACTCCCAGATGCAGCCGTTAACCTTCGTGAATTGAAGTGAGTCACTTCCACATGAAAATTCCTCTCCTACTTTGACCAACTTGTCGATGCCGAAAACGTGGGAGGTCCAAACATCTCGGTACGGGGGGCGAACCAGAGATCAAGTGTGTTTGATTGCAAGGCATCTCCAACTAATGCGCTTTTCTATGTACCTTGACTACATCATTGATCTCATAATCGTCTTCCGTGAATGTTAAACGACCGGTAAAACGTGTACAGATTCGGCCTTCCAACAATTCTTCCAGCTGCTTCTGCGTTACCGACTTTTCCGTACAAACTGCAATGGTCCGACAGGGTTTGACATATCACTTATATGAGAATACGGCAACTGCTATTGAATTACGACTAATTTCTCATATGATTACCAAGCCAGAGGTGAAAAATGTACTCACATTTAGCAGATGGGTCGTAAGTGAATCCCTCTGAAACCATATTATCAGCTTTATATCTGCTACATTAAGAAAACCTAATGTGCTAACGTAATATTGCCCAACAACAGAATAGATGGCTGTAGAAGGTTCAGCCAAGCAGTTTGAAAGGCACAAAAGTCGACGCTTGCTTCGCAATAGAATGCCACTGAAAGGCACTTACCCGATAAATGGAGGACTAAACAGACGAGAAGGGACCATCCAACCTGAATGAAAGTCGTTAATTCACACAATGACTAGCAGGTAACCTGTTGGTGCAGTATGGTACATCGATTAGTATTGTTATTGTCTTTTGTCGCAACTTCACTAAGGTGTCCTTAAGCGTGTACACTAGGCAGATGAAAGGACAAAGGATAAAGAACTAGGAAGATACATTTCAAAAAATGCAATCCGCACAAAGATCGAAAATCTAGATTGTTTCATCTGCAACCCAACTACTAATGGTTTTTAGGAACGAAGCTAAGACTAGATTAACGTAGTCATACAAGAGATAAGAATAGTCTCCTCAAACGGTTGGCAGATGATCGGACCGAAAACTACGAAGTGCTTATCAAAGGGCTTGAAATTTATGCCGAACTCGCCTCACTTTCTCACACAAGATGTTCGGATCACAACTTCATTGCCACTAAGAAGCTGATCGAAAAGGGAAGAAAACTTAAGCGCGATCCAACTACGACACACCTAACACGACTGATAATAAATGTCGGCTGCAGATTTGTGCAATATAAATGCTGCATGTAGCATAAAAGATAACACCAGTCCGAAGAAATAGCGTCAGCACACGTGCAAATACATTAGTTGTGTTTGTTGCGAGCTCTCATGAAAGACGACAGGAGCGCCACCAACACTTGCGATGATATGGAACGGATAACATAAAATATCAACCTCCCCCATAACTCGTCCCGAAATCCTTGTTGAAGAAAAAACACCCAGAAATTCTGCCCCTGAAGTGCAAGTTTCGATAGTACGTATGAAGAAAGGCAGAGATCCAAGAATCGAGAACATCACTGCCGATTTCCTTAGAGAGGTATAAACCAATTGTACTTCTCTCAACCGAAGTGACACCTTACCAGGAAAAAGGAAAAAATTCCAGACCAGTGAACGGCATCGAACATGTCACAATTTCCAAGAACGGTGACCATTGGGATCCTCTCGAAGATTATCCTTTCGCGAATATCAAAGAATTTGGATGAGATGCAACCAATTGAAGAAGCGAGATTCCGACAGGAAATGTGCTCAGTGGACCACATCCAAACCGTGTCCCGGATTGCAGAAGTCTGTCGGAAGTACCATCTGACTCTTCTCCTAACTTTTACCGACTACGAAAAAGCGTTTGACACCGTCAGAAATATCGACAAGACGACACAATATCGCCGAATTTTCTTACTGCCACACTGCGTTGGATAATGGAATCTCTCGACTGGGATGAGAAAAGAATACGCATACATGACAAACTCCTGCCAAATCTTCATTTAGCTGATGATACCGTGGTAATTTCGAGATGTGCCACTCAGAGCCGCTTACAGGTCTCTCAGAGAAGCCAACGACCATCTAAAAGACCTTAATGTCGATGCTCACCGTGTCGACTCTACTGTTCTCCCATCGCTCTCTTAAGCAGCAGAGACCTGGACTAGTACTCTAGCCATATCAAAAATTCTGCGCACCATCTACAGATGCTCGAACATTGCTATCGGAAAACACAGCCGACCACTCTTTGCAACGAAAATTAATGAACTATATCCCCAGCTAAATGTGTTTTACAGACCACGGTACGATACCTGCACACGTCTCTACAGTTGAAGTAAACCGCTTCCATTGACGACAATCAAGAGAGTAAGAAACGAATGCAAAATATATCAGGGCTCACACCACACTGATGGAGGGCACTCCAAGTAACCAAATAAATAAAAGGTGAAAATATGCTTTATCCTTTCTCAAACAAGCTTGTTCAGAATGTATGTGTTCAATAAGTGAAGCTACCCAATGGTATTCGTTCAGAAAAAAAACGGTATGTAAAATAAACATGACCATTGAATCTCACCACAAAAAATTCTTTACAACTAACACCCATTTTCAGAGGTTCTTCTTGAATAAATGAACCTATACTATATTTGTCTATAACGTAATCAGAACTGATAAAAACAAACTGAGTAAATAACGTATAGAGAACTGGAACATCGTGATAAAACTTGTGGGCACACTTCAATGACCAGTTGACAATGAGGGAAAATCTACACACGTTTACGTGAATGGTTTTTTGCGTCCACCACATTCAGAATTCAACTTCATTCCTTTGATTCTTCTTGTGCGAAAGTTATTTTTAACCCACTGGTGCCTGATTATGTGTGGCGGGGACGCGTGAGATGATGTGATAGGACTCTGTTAGTGCATAACAACCCGGAGTTACAATAACCAATCGCTGAGAGAGAGGCGAAACGAAGGACCCGCATGGTGTAGTGGTGAACGCGTTACTCCCCGGAAAGGACAATACCGCGTTCGTTCCCCACCGCAGACACTTGCGGTCCCGAATTTTGCAAATATCTCAGCATCATTAAAAAGTTATATTTCGCAACATACCCTGCCATTAAAAAGAATAGGCAGTAAATGAAAATGTTAAGACTAATAAGCAATTGTGTTGTAAGTAGAGATGTCGTTCAATCTGTGTAAAGATCTGTCTCGACCCCGCATCTGGCTAATCAAGCTCTCCAACCTTCTGGCGTCAGAAAATTTGCGACGGACATCTCTGGAAGGAGTTTCCTATTGTCCATAAAGGCTGATGGTTTTCTGCGGTGTAGACCTAAAAACGCCTTAGCATGGCTTACCTACGACTTCATGCAGAATGTATTCGATCGGCTCTCAACGATATTCGTAAAGAAGACCAAAACTCTTCAAGAAACATCCGACAGTCAACGCAAAATTCCGAACATCTTCGTTGAAGATGGATGAGAAAGAATGAATAGAATGAAGATAAAGTAAGCAGTTCTGTCTATAAATGGAAAAATAGTTCTATGAATATCGTGGATCACGACAGTCAACTAATGAAAGGAAGAAATTCGGTATTCACATCCAAATGCAACCAAGATGACCATGTGAAACTGTCCAAGTCATGTGTAGTGCGTCTGTAGCATTCTGCTACATTTTGTGATACAATGTACTTTTGATACAGCGCCTGCAGCGCAGTGGTCAGAGGCCGCCCTGCAATACGCATAAGGTCGATCCCCGCGCCCCCTAACTCCCAAGCCTTCCATCCCTCCGGGTCGGCAAATTGGTACCAGACATGTCTAGGAGGACAGAATCACTCCATACATCGGTAGGCCACCCTGTCATTATAAAAGCCCGATATGCATTCAATCACCTCCAGCGATGCTTAATGAACTTGGATGCGTGGCGCATTCCTCAGGGATTGGTCAACGCCAAGAGCTTTATCCTTACCCTTTTTTCAGTGTACTTTTGATTGTGAATAGACCATAGGTAGTCATGCAATGTTTTACATGCATGTTCTTATGCTATTCCCCAAGCGTGAATCCGTCACCTCAAACAACAGCGCCAGCTTCGTTGACACACCACAAGATCAGTATAGCGCTCACCAACTGCACACACAATCCCAAAATTCCTTCTCATTTGTTAGACTTGATTATTGGCTAATTGCCTCCCAGCTGAATTAGTTCATGTTGCACCAAGTATGTATGAAAACCATAACAATAACGCCATTATGGATGCCCTAAGCGTTCATCTTAGCTATTGTTACATATCGATACCTGCGTGTATGCCAAAAAATGGATCACCTCAAACCTGGAGGGTGTTTAACCGTTAATCAACCTGGGAAGCCGTTACTAAACAGTGAGCACATAAATTCCACATGTTTCCAGAACAGCAGCAAGGAAAAGGTACCAAACGAACTGAATTATGGCAACCGACAGTGAATACAATGGAAGTAACTAATTCGGAATGAAGTAGATGAGGATGCCTTTGCAAATCTTCAGACAGGCTTAGGTTACAAAACTGGTGGCTAACTAGATATAGACTTTAACCACAGAAAATCTTGCATTATCCTTCCTAGTCATTCTCAGAGAAAGTCGTTAATTCGTCTCCTGATGAAAGGAATGCTCTTATTACCTTTCAGAGAAATGTTAGGCTATCCTTTACTAGAATACTTGCTCAGTAGCCGTAGTTGCAGCACACGTTCTGCGGCATTTCGTTGTTTTGTAAATGATTCCATAGATTTAAAATCGCAGATATATTACAGTTGTGCACAATTTCACATACATTTAACCTAAGAAATAAATCTAATAAGTAACTAACGCAACAAAACGACCTATTCGAATCGACTTAGTTATCAATGCATAAAACTGCTCTAAATACACCATATACATCTAAAGATCACATATTCAGTACCCAGAAAATTATGTTGATAATAATCGCGATAAAATTCTTTCAGCTGACAGCATGCCTTGAGACAAAGATTTACTAACAAATATAAACAAATGAAGTCCTAAGTAAAATACCCTTTGCGCATGCTGATTCGAAACAAGGCCAACCCAACATTTACCTGTTCTTATCCCTTTCGGAAAGTGGACCGGAAGACTCTAGCACAAACAGTGCACTTAAGATGGCGGTCTGTGGTACTAGCAATATTATTCTAGTTAAAAATCACATACATTTCAAGACTATTTGTTGAATGAAGGCAACGGTCCAGTACTCAAATACACCTGACTGTTGAGAAGCACCTAAGGCTCACAGAATAGGCGTCGTCCATATGACAGAACTTGCATCTTCCAGAAGTCCACTGCAAATATGTGAGGACAACTCACTAGTGGAGTCCATAAATCTTGAACTTCCCATCGACAATTTCATCGATAGATTTTTTACGTTCAGGACTGCCACGGGGCGTTTTTAAGAGATCCTGAAGTATCGAGGATATACGAAAGAACCCAAATGCAACTAGCAGAATTCAAAGAAGAATATCTGCATTCATTAGAAATAAAACTATTCTTACCTGAATATGTTGTACAAGCAGATCAATAGCCACATCATTTTCTCCTCCTCTTGGTATAATGACATCAGCCCACTTTTTCGTTGGAAAACAGAACTCTTCGAAAGCAGGTTTAACCTCAAAGAAAATACCTTGATTAGCTCTAAAGAGCTAAACAGGTTTAATGTACGTGAGATTTAAGAGTTCCAAAACAGTTCCCGAGCACATGTATTGCGATCGATCTGCAACAGACACGACAAATGAGCGGTCCACTCTACTGTGTCGTCATAGTCTTCTTAATTATAGACAGGGTCAAAAGGCCTCACGTTCTTACGGACGGATGAGCAGTTGTAGGTCTAATATCAAGATTACCAGTCATTAACTGCCTTCAAGAACGTAGAGTGCTTTTTCGAGGCTGACCCGCTGACGGATGATTGCTCATCGCAATGGTAGATAGAAAACTAGCTGAAAGAAAGACGAAACGAAGGACGCACATAGTGTGGTGGTGAACGCGTTACCCCACAGAAACAGCAATAATGCGTTAGTTCCCCACTGCTGACACCAGCGGCCCGGAGTTTTGCAAACATCTCAGCATCACTGCCGCTGTACGGAGTAAAATCCAACTGCCTTGAATTTAGGCAAACAATGCATGAATGACGATTAAGCTGGCTTAAAGAAGCCACCATCAGATCAAGGACTTCTGATGGTGACTTCTTTAAGCATTCCTTTTCACGTCAACCAATAAAATGCGAAGAAAAAAATGTACACCATGCATCATTGTCCACCACTGATCGGTCAAGCTAATCACCAATGTCAGTCGGTACAAATTCATTCCTCATTGTTTTCCTAAAAGTGGTACACATACCACGAAGGACGCCAGTGAGGGTGGTTTTGTCGGCTTCATTTAGTAAACATAGCCTATTTTCGGCTTATATATATAACGTCGGCTTCATTTAGTAAATATAGCCTATTTTCGACTTATATATCAGATCGGCTTGTTACCACTGTACTACAGGAGTTCGGTTTCAAGTCAAATGATTAACTAGCCGTGTCCCTCTTCTCTCGAAGGACTGGTCTGGGAAGAAATCAGACAATGAATCGTAGTAAATGTCATGCGGTAATATCTCGTTGCAGGAGGGTGACATACTATAAACATGGAATACAAAAAGCATGGAAAAACCAACCTTTTTTATGTACTGATTGAGAACAACAGAGAGAGGCCGCTTTCTTTCTAGTGTGTCACGGTGCACTAAAACAGCGAACTTCCAAGAACGGACGGTAGGTATGTCCCGCAAAAGAAGAATCACAAGCAACGAAGAAAGAAACAACAACTTTTGTACTAAACGATAGCTTTCAATAGAATGCAAAGAAAGAACCACGTCTGGCGAGCCGGATGTCGGCATCGGCATCGACGAACAGCTTCATGGCAAACTTGTTCCTGAGACGTGCATCATAGAATATGAGAATCCCTTCTACAATAATCACATCGGCAGGTTCTAAGTGCAACGTTCCTTTCCTTAAACAAAACAATCCACCTTTCTGATGTTTCTAAACATACTACAAATTTTTAGCACACAACATTACACGCGCCTCCCAAAGATTTACCGCGTCATCGTTGCTGGGAGGTTTCACTGTGTGTCGGGCTGCGATGTACAGCAGAGGGATTTACCACCTGGCAAGGTCTCTCAAGCTGACAAGGAGTCCGGCGTATCCATTAGAAAGCCCAGTCCTGTTTCCATTAAAAGTAAACCAGTCCCAGGATCCGTCACCGTCCTGGTACCGAACTAGCACGGTGCAAAATCTCTCCCTGATCTACAAGGCCGGCGACTGCCTATGGTGGTGACGAGCTAGGGTAAATTTTGGCCTGACTAACTTGAGAACCCCAGGGAACCACAATAGCTAAACCAGCAAAACTCCGAGAAAAAATATGGAAATTGTGCCGGGCCCCGCACAACTAGTGAGGACGGGCCATCGAAGTGTGCAAGTAAGTAACACTGTATGGGAACTAGTGTAACAAATGGAAAAAGTGGCAATGTGCTTCAGAATTTCATAGTGGCACATACCTTGTACTCTTTAAGAAATCGTACTTTGGTAAAGTGACACTTTTACCCCGTTCCAGTTCAGAAATGGTTTCAGCCAACTTGTCAAAGTCAAAGGCAGCTAAACAACAAAAAAGACTCCTCTGTAACAAGAACCTGAATTAAACATAAAGGAAGTGAAATTTCGACTGAAAACTTACATGGATGGTCGAAATCGTACTCTCCAATTTCAGCTTTTACTCGTTCTTCGGCGTTCAGCTCTTTGTAGAACGATTCCATTGGGATTGTTATCACCTAAACTAAAGAACTGCAGTCATAGTGGTTTTACATGTAATGGCTAAGATTTAGTGACACTGAAATGAGCACTTAATTATCTAACAACTCAAAATGTTGATCAATACGCATGTAAATCGTGTTTGAATAGGAACGAAGCCGAATGTACTGCAGTTTTGGCGACTTCTGCTCAACCACAATCTTCCTTATACCTTTAGAAATCCACGAACTTCTATTTTTTCACCTGGAATGAACGACTGAACCACTAAAATTGGGCAACATGCAACGCAATTCTTCTTTATTCTTCAACTTCTTTAAATCCTCGAGTATATCGCAAGCAAACTAACAGAATTTGCTGGCGAAACAATGATTACACCACAAGGACAACTTTAGTAGTTCTTTTAATGAATTATTAGTGAATTTAACTTTAACAAACGCCGGCAACCAAAATGGCGTACGCACGTCCTTCCTTTTCTCAGATGATAGAAATTTGTGGTTAATATAACACCCTTAACTGGCAATAAACTTAAGATTTCCTTTGAAGAATATGTAAGATGTACGTTCTCGAAGACAACATCGTAGTCTTAATAGACCTTCTTCGTAACTCACAACCAACCCTTACCTAAATTCCTCCGGGTAAAACCAAAAAATTTGAGTAGAACACTTGACCGCTCAGTTTAAGTACATAATAACATAAGTGTTAATCAAGACTAATCTTAAATTCAAATTTAAAACATATTTCTACTTAGGAGACAACGTTCACCTGTTTCTTCTTATCCTGATTCAATGTCTCAAGCCGTTCCATGATCTTTTCCATGACTAGTGACTGAAACTAGCCATTATTAAACAGCAAATGTTTAACACGATTACCAAGAAAATCCTCCAAGTGAAATCTCTTATCAGCAATATGAAAGCTACGGAAGCCGTCACCCTTTCTTTACCAACTTGTTGGCATGCAACGATCATGAGAAACGAGTACAGCTAACAAGAATCTAAGGTTATAAAAGGATAAAGAACAAAGCTCTCTGCGTTGATCAATCCCTGAGGGATGTGCCATGCATTTGACTTCATTTAGCATCGTCTGGAGGTGAACGAATGCATATCTGACCTTTACAGTGATTCGCGGTGGCCAATCGATTTATCGAGCCAGTGCTGCTATCCTCCCAGACAAGTCCGGCACCAATTTGCCGATCCTGGAGGGATGGGGGGGCTTGGTGAGCCATAGGCGCGAGGATCGATTTATATATATTGTGGGATAGTGCCGACCACTGCCCCACACGGGCTCTTATAAGGAGCTCTTTTTTTAATTTTAGTCAATAAAAAAGTACCCTAGTAAGAATCACAAAAGGAATTCAGATTTTAAGCACTTAAAAGGCGAACATATTTGTCTCATCGGCCTTACAGGCATCCACAGGACTTGCGCCTTTTCACCTCTTCTACTTACCATTACTTCTCTTAGATATTGACAATAACTTCAAACGAGTTCTTCTACTTCGGCTTCCTTCATTTATTTCATTCAGGCAGAAAAAACACTAACCTTTCCTGAAGACGGTCCTCCCGCCACACCGATGATACAAGGGAGTCGCGCTTTCCCCATAAATCTAAATTACTGGATCTGAATGATTTGATAACGGGTCGTGTGAGAAAAAGATCTAAATTCACGGCAAGAATATTACGGTCGCTCGACAACACGTTAAAACCACTGCAGTGAAGAATATTATCCGAAGACCCTGTCAAGAACGCCCATGAATCCAATGCGTGTTAAGAAAGTTGTCAAGCAAATATCATGAAAGCAAAAAAATCAGGTTATTAGGTAAAAAAAAGGATGAAGCTCTCGGCGTTGTTCAATTCCAGAGGGATGCGCCATGCATTCGACTCCATCCGTAGCTTCGTAGAGGTGATTGGATGCAGATCTGGCCTTTACAATGACTCGCGGTGGCTTACCGATGTATTGAGCCAGTTCTGTTATACCAGACAAGCCTGGCACCAATTTGCCGACCCCGGAGGGATGGAAGGCTTGATGGGCCTTGGGCGTGGGGATCGATCCCTATGTGTATTGCAGCGCGCCTCTGATCACTGCGCCATGCAAGCCTAAGTTATTAGTAATTTTTTCCATGAAAGGATACATTATCTACTATGCGTAAGAAGACGTGTAAACAAGCATTTTAAGTAACAGTGGGAAAACAGCAATACTTCTCGAGTTGTGGAAGAATTCTGGTTCAGAACGAGATCGATCGCAAAATGTCTGGCCCAATGAACGCTTCGGACGACGAGAACAGGCCTAACTCGAGAGCAGATGGAATTGCTGGGTAGATTACTTATACCTCTAACAAATTAAAACAACTATCCAACTAGTAACGAATTCTGGGACGAAGCGTGTAATACATATATCCATACACATGTATATATATGCATACACATGGTATATAGACATATATAAGTACACGACCGCATATCTGTGTATACATTTATATATGTCTGAAGCCTAAAGATGCATTCTAGCCATATTCCTACAGACGAAGTCCAAAAACATCCATCAACCCATAGCGCTCCGCATGGACACTATAGTTTCCATATTAAATTAAGTGGATTCCAGAGTATTTTAGTGGACTATACATAGTCATTCGACAAATAACGGAAACCAGATGAAAATATCAGGTCTGAAGCCAAGAAATCCATGCTCTTCAGCTAATTTGCCAAGTGCTACACCGAACGAGTGTATTTGCGGCAACACACTCAAAAAATACGACACTTCGAAAAATAAACTGTATGTACGAAAGTAAGCTGTTTAGAGGTCTCTGTATATGTTTATTTACTGATAAAGATATGGTTGATGAAGACAAAACTACAAGTAATGTCTAGGAAGCGCTGGGTATCCATCCGCAAAGTTGTCGGTCACCGATGTGATTTATCACGTTGTGTGTTTCGAATCAGTTCCCAGTCCTTTCTCTCACATTTGTTCACTGATGTTTTTGAGAATAGCGCTCAAAACCACTCATACAATCATCTAAAACCTTCAAAACGTGTCGAGTTACTCTATCACTTAGATCAGAGGGGTTTGGTTGGACCAAGATCGAACTAAATACCATGCCATCGGTATGAGAAGATTTCTAAGATTCTTAACTCAAAATAAGGTGTTCCTTATGTCAATTAAGCACCGAATGGTTTAATTCTTAACTTCATCAGTGCAATGAGCAACTCCTATTGAGGTGATTGCTATAGCGACTCGTCCTGGAAGGATTTGCGAAGCATAAAACTCTGTTAACTTGATTCGTCTTGTAACTATACAAGTGGTTCAACTGCAGTGTGAAGTTGACGGTGAACACCTGAAGTGTTCTGCTCTCGTTGTTCCCCACAATTTCCCATAAAACTTGGATACTTGGATGGCCCGTCGTCACTGTTTGTGCGGATCCAAGCATAATCTCCATTTTTCGGAGATTTGTTGGCTTTAGCCATCGTGATTCCCTGGAATCTGGAGTTCAGCCTGGCCAAAGTCTGCCCCAGGTCATCACAACCACACGCAGTCATAGCCCTTGTGGATCAGAGGGAGATTTGCCACCATGAGAATAGTTTGGTACCACGACGGTGATGGAACCTGGTATTGGATTACTCTTAGCTGGAGCTCCTGATGGAAACGCAGGACTCCTTGTCATCCTGGGGGGACCATGCTGAACACCCCCCCCCCTCCCCCCCTCTCCTCTGTACATCGCAGCCCGACGCCTAGAAACACCTCCTAGCCACGATGAGGCGGCAAACGTTAGGAGGCTTAACATATAATCGTGAGATAACAGATAACACTATTACAGTATTTCCAAGTGATCATTACAGGTAGTAGATGGCTCCTGTGAATCGGTTTCCCTTTGGAAAACCACTAGAGTGATTTGACGTACTGGCCACCGTGTGTATTGTCTTATTCACTACAACACGAAAGAAGAGGTATTCACGGCCCAGTACAATCAGAGGAGTGTAAGAACATTTTCTTCCTACCCTACCAACGGTTTACCGCCTCATCATGGCTGGGAGGTGCTCCGTTATCGGATTGCGATGTACAACTAGGGGGATTCACGCTTCAAGCAGCGTCTCCCGAGATGAGAAAGAGTCCAACGTTTCCATAAGGACGCCTAGCTAAGAGTAAACCTATACCAGGATCGACCATGTGACAGTGACGAGCTGGGGCAGACTTTGGCCAGGCTGACCTCGGGACTGCAAGGAAACATGGTGGCTAAACCAGCAAAACTCCGAAGTGGAAATTAAGCTGGGGCCTGCACAACCAGCGAGGTCGGGCCGTCAAAGTACCCAAGTAGGTATTTCCTAGCTACAATGGTTTGCCAAGTGTTCCAGCGGTTGTAATAAATGTCTGTCTATGTGTTTCGACACTTTATTCAACACGACGTCGTAGTTTCTTTTACGGAATCCATTCCTATCGTAAGTTTCAGTATAAACAAGAAAGCAAAAGCTTTTTTGTTATGTAAAAACATTTCGAAGCTGACCACGTTCTTTTAATCTAATATCTCTTCTTTTTAGTTCTAGATGTGGTGGCATTCACTGAGACGAGAGGCTTCATGTTATAGCAACAGTGCCAAGCCTCACACTTAAGTAATTAAACCTTTGCATGCAATAATTACATTAACGTAATAATGACTATGCCGTAATACCTGAACAACACAAACGATAATGTCGTCAATTTTTACTTACTGTCTACTGATTTTTTAATGGCATGGTATTATGTGGAATATAACCATAATGTTGCTAAGATATTTGCGAAACTCCGGACCGCTGGTATGTATGGGGTCTAAGTTCAAGGTCAAGTTGATCAGCGAGCGGTGTTCAACGATTTTTCCATGGATCTTCTCCAACTACCGTCTTCAAATGTTCGCCATGGATGGCGCTGTCAACAGAAAGCGCCATTTTCAGGGCTTTCACCTTTATCACTTAACTTTGCAAACTAAAATCGCATCGTTCGCCCATTAACGGTACCACATGCAATGTATTGTCGATAGTGAGAGCGGATTCCGTTACTTCACGTTCATTTGGTAGAAGAAGTTGGTCATATCAGATTGGTTTTTCTATTCACGGTAGCAGTAAGTCAACAAGTCTTCAAATAGAAAGCTTAAAATAAATAGGTATGGTGGAATGAACTACATGGATTTGAAAAAAATATAAGCACAAAGGCGTAAAAACCTTTTTGATATGCAAAATGTCAAAAATTTGATAGGTCGAAACTATTGCTTCATTTCAGGTGATTATAGGACTTTAAGGAATACCTACAGCTAGTAGAAAACCCTTTGTGGTTTCTTTATACTCTTGTTGAGCAAACATGAGGTGTTATTTTATCTCTTTATTTACGAACAACCTGACGTTTCGGCGGATTTCGCCTTCCTCAGAGCCTGTAAAGGTCAAGCTGACCGCACTCTAGCCACCCATTGCATTGTCTTCGTCAGAGGTGCTCCATATAAGATTATACGTCGGAAACAAATCCGTTGAGAACTCCATTTTCCTCTCTCTTTCTTCATAGGTCTAGCACCAATATGAGTTTAAAAAAATCTTAGTAATATATTGTTAACAAGGACTGCAAAGGTTCAAGATGTTTCTTCAATAGTTTATTTCCTGCAATGTGTAACTATTTGTTGCATTTGATCATGGAAAAGTAACAGTAAAACAACTGGTGTGCGAATGATTTCTAGAATGCGATAACGAATTCTTTGATCAATTATGTTTTAAGAGGGACTACAAGGCCGTCTACCATCGAATTTCGGCCCATGTTGTTAATGCTGGTCAGCGAAAGGAGCATCAAGTATATACCATTCCTTCACAGGTCACGGCAGGACGGGTGGAGCATCTAGTGCATCTCGTGGAACGACTTCACTTACTTTGGAATTTTTTTGATCCTCACATGCCGGGCTCTTCTGGAGGTAGCATATCTGAAAAGCATGACGACTTGGTAAAGGATAAATAAAGGATAAAGCTCTCGGCGTTTACCATTCCCTTAGGGATACACCATGCATTCGACTTCACGTTTGGAGGTGATTGAATGCATATCTGGCCATTACAATGACTCGTGGTGGCCTACCGATGTATCGAGTCAGTGCTGCTATCCTCCCAGACAAGTCTGGTACCAATTTGCCGACCCCGGGGGATGAAAGGCTTGGTGGGCCATGGGCGCGGGGATCCATTTCACGTGCGTGTTGCACGGCGCGTGTAAGCCCATCAGTCACCTATATCACCTGTAGTCCCTTTGATCGTCGAGTGACTCGAGCGAGCGCCAGTAAATCTTCCATTTCTCCCAGTCGCGTGCAAGAGTAGCCCAGTGGGTTCTGCTCGCTCTAGGAACTCGTTGAGCATCATAGCTTTCTTCTAAGGTTTTTTGTGAAGAACTCTGACCATCGGGTCGGTGGCCTTCCTGCTGTGCGTTCGACATCCCGCGGAATCCAGTCACCAACGGCTCTTATCCATCGCTTGTCATTCATAAGCATTACATCTCCGGCCCACCTTATCTTCGGCTGTTTGGTGTACAGAACGCCATCTTTGATTTTTGATCGTTGACGCAGGTCGGAACTTCCCTTACTTGTGTGGAACGGGATACTCCTAGCATCGTCCTTTCGGCAGCGCGTTCGATAACGCTGAGTGATCTTTCATCCTGCTTACGCAGCGGCCAGGTTTCTGACACAAACATTAGGGCAGGAATTACCTTTGAGTCGAAAAAGGTGGGCACGGAGTCGGGTGTTCATTATCCTCTTCACTACATCCTCGATGCTCTTGAAAGCTCCCCCAAGCCGCTCGTTTCCCTTCTGCTCAGCTGTGGAGCTAAGTTGTTCATCATATTGATTTCCCGACCTAGATAGACATAACTGGAGCACTTGGAGATATTGGTTCCGCTGAGCGTGAAGGGGCATACGAAACCAATCCGTTAATCATAAACATCGTTTTTTGTGAGATTTAGTCGAAGACCAATCTTTCCACAGGCTTTATCAAAGTCGGTAAGCATACGTTCCGCTTGGCTAATGTTTGGTGTTATAAGGACAATGTCATCACTAAAGCGAATATCGTGGAACTGCCGACCATCGATTTTCATTTCCAAGATTATCCCATTCCAATGTTCGTATTACGTTCTGGATGGTGGCAGTAAATAATTTTGGCGAGATAGTATTGCCTTGCCTAATCCCTGTTTTGACGTCAATGTTAATATCGTTGTAAAATGGTGGTATCTTGGTTGGAAAATTTTTGGACAGCTCACGATGAATCTTTATCCACTGAGTAGGGACTCCTTGACTGTCATGGGCTTCCATGACTGCACGTATCTCAATTGAGTCGAAGGCCTTCTTTAAATCGATGAAAGTGAGACAGAGCGGTCTGTTGTACTCTCGCGTTACTTCAATGAGGCTTGTTATCGTGTGGATGTGGTCTATCGTGCTAAATCCTTTTCGAAACCCTGCTTGCTCACATGGCTGTCCTTCGTCCAGTGTTCTGTGAATCCTGTTTAGGATGACTCGAGTGAAAACTTTGTAGACGACAGACAACAAGCAAATTGGGCGATAGTTGCTGATATCGTGGAGGTCACCCTTCTTGAACAGTAGCACTGTCTTGCCGGTCTTCCCGTGAATGGATGGGAGACCTTCCATTCGGACAGGTAACGTGTGAAGAGCCGAGCCAGGTGTTTGCGAGGACTGTCGGAAGGTTTTTCAGGTGTTCTGGTCTTATCATGTCCGGACCTGTTGCTGTTCGACTTTTCACCGACGAAGTGGCATGTCGGATTTCGGAAGTGAGAACCGCTGGTACAACATATCCATCCTCCTTTGTTTTTTCATATGGCGGAAGGTGGACGTGGCTATCGAAGAGATCTGAGTAGTATTCGGGAATGATTTTCTCCATTGCTTTTCTGGACGCTGTAACTGTTCCGTCTCGGCGCCGGAGTGCAATGATCTTGGTCTTGTAATCGGCGAAGCTTCGGTGGGCTTTGCGAATGCTTTTCCCAGCCCCTGCCGCTTCGACCATTACTGTTGCTCCTCTCTCTTTAAGATCTTCTTTTATCGCCTGCCTGCACTGTTTTGCAAGTTTGGACGTTCGTTCGCGGTTGCCTGCAGCTCGTGCGATTCCACGCTGGCGTATCAGCTAGAGTGTTTCTTAAGAAAGACATCTCTTGGTGACTTTCGAACTCTCAGCTTTCATAGCGCTAACGTGAAGACGCGGAATGAGCCGATCGTATTCTTCGTCAATGTTATCGACAGCGGCATCTTCCCAACAGTCGACTAATGAATTGAATAACTCCCAGTTTACGGTGGTTCTGCGACTTCAGTTTTTGAATTTAGCGGCTTTTTTCTCCTTTCCGCGAGAAATAGAATCTTGCATGAAGGAGACGGTTGTCTGATCCCACGTCGAATTTTTGGGCAGCAATGAATCGGTTAGGCAAAACCTTCTATTTACTATGATGTGGTCTATTTCGTTATGGTACTCTCCACTGGGAGGCTCCCACGTCAAGCATTGAGGGCTTCTGGAATTGGGAGTTACCATGGATGGTTTTTGTTCGCCATGATAAACTCAGTTAGCCACTCAGCCTGTTCGTCCCATTCTAATCCATGGGTCCCAATGTGATGTTCTTCAAACGTTCTTCTTGCTCCAATCCTGGCGTTAAAATCTCCAATGATGACGTTGAAGAATGTAGTCTTCTCCGTAGCACTTCCCCCAAGTCCATACAGAGCGCTTCGACTTCTTCTTCGTCATAGTTTGATGTCGGCGCGTAAACGACGAAGATTGTCAAACCCGGTATTGATCCACATCTTTTTAATCGTAAAGGTCCTATTCGGGTTGTATAAGCTGTTCGAATGAATCGATGTTCATGGACAAACTCGCGCTGACGAGAACACCGACGTCGCGGACTCCTCTGCTATCGCGTGTTCCGAAGTACAGTTCCTCTCTGGTGCCGTAGACGGCGTTGAATGGGTGGCGTCCTCAAATAAATGAGCTTCTC
Organism: Angiostrongylus vasorum; assembly: GCA_018806985.1. Lineage (NCBI taxonomy): Eukaryota > Metazoa > Nematoda > Chromadorea > Rhabditida > Metastrongylidae > Angiostrongylus > Angiostrongylus vasorum. The sequence continues at coordinate 322,553 of JADANN010000339.1, forward strand.
GTCTACTTTGGGAGAAATTGCCAAGCCATCTGTGAGTGAAGTCGGCTTCCATGTTTAGAGCTCAGCAGGCTTTACATGGGTGTTACATGTTGAGAACAGTAAAGTAAGCGTGCATCATCCACATGACCCCGAAAGAGCTTTCTATTCGGCAACCTTACGGAGAAACTGCCAAAATCTCAGGGCTATTTCTGGACTGCCTAAGTGGCAAAGGACTAAGGTTACGAGCCATACCAACAGTGCACGAACTTTTGCATCTCAGTCCTCGATAGAAGACGTGATCATGCAGGCAGGAAGGTTAAGCTACAGAGTCATCGGACTGGGTGACACGAGAAAATGCTACACATTCAAATTCAAAATTCAAAAAAACAAAATGCCTTCTGCTATGATTCCAGAGAAGAACAGCTCTTTGGAAAGTGCGACAAAAGAGGAGTCTGCGGCGTCGGCTTCCTCGCCGACATGAGTTTGTCTATGAACATTGATTCATTCGAACAGCTAACAACCCGAATCGGACCTTTACGATTAAAGAGATGCGGATCAATGCTGGCTTTAACAACCTTCGTCGTTTACGCGCCAACATTAAACTATAACGAAAAAAAAGGTCGAAGCGCTTTATATGGACTTGGAGAAGTTCTGTAGAGAAGACCATACATTCTTCAAGGTCATCATTGGAGATTTTAACGCCAAAATTGAACCCAGAAGAGCGTCTGAAGAACGTCACATTGAAACCAACGGATTAGAATGGAACGAACAGGGTGAACGGCTATCTGAGTTTGTCGTGATCACCAAGACCATTAATGGTAACTCGCAATTCCTCAAGCCCGGCTGCCAACGCTAGACCTAGGAGTCTTCCAATGAAGAGTACTCTAATGAAGTAGATCACATCATAGTAAATCGAAGGCTTTGTTTAACCAATGTTGCAACCGTCCCAATATCCTGCACGGAATCACACCATCGCCACGTTCACGCAAGGTTCTTGCGGAAATGAGAGAAAGCTGCTAGGTTTTTAAAAAAAGACCCAAAACCACCGTGAACTTGGATTTATTCAGATCATCAGTCAGCTCTTGGGAAGGTACCCACCTTGGTAAGACCGACGACCAACACGAAAGGATAATTTATCATTCTCACGTTAGCGATATTAAACCTAAGTTCGAAAGTCACCAAGAGGCGTCTTCCTCCGGAAATACTCGAACTAGCAGCCCAGCGTGGAGCTGCACGAGCTAGAGGCAACGGCCAACACGTCTGAACTTGTAAAACAATGCGGAAAGGCGATAAAAGAAGATCTTAAAGAGAGAACAACAGCAGGTATGGTTGAGGTTGTAGAGACTGGGAAAGGCATTCGCAAAAGCCCTCTGAAGCACAGCCGATTACAAAACCAAGACCATTAGACTGCAAGGCCCTGTCGGAACAGTTATAGCTTCCATGAAGAACACCCGGCTTTATGCCCATTTTTCGAAAGCACGATTCTTCCTGCCTTCACGCAAGTGTCAGAAACCTAGTCGCTACGTAGACAGAATAAAAGAAGATTGCTCAGCTTTATAGGATGCGCAGAAGAAAAGGAAATGCTTGAAATATCCCGAATCGCTTAATTGAATGGAAAGATCGAAGCTCTGATCTACGTCAGCGATCAGAAATTAAATATGCTTTTTCTACCTGCCAAACTGTCGAAGATGAGGAGGCCGTGCGACGTTATGCGCGTGAACAACAACCAATGGATAACAGCCGTGAGTGGATTCTTAAGGATGTTAGGCGTACTGCAGAAAGACCACCGACCCAATGGTTTTTCACAAAACCACTAGAAGAAGAATATTATGCCCAATTAGTCCCTAGAGCTGTAGAACGCGCTAGGCTACGTTTGTTAATGGCAGGAGAAATGGGATGCTTAGCTGCACTCGCTCGAGTCATGCGAGGATCAACGGCACAACAGGTGAAACTAGTGAACATATAGATAAAAATCGCTTAATAAGCTTCCATAGATCACCATTCCAACAGAAAAAAGAGAACGTAGGATTACCAAACAAGTGAAATAGCCTATAAAATTGGCGACTCTTGCGAGCAAGAAAATGGAATAAAAAATGAGATTTCTTGCAACTTCATGAAATAGTTCGATTAGAGCTGTGGCTTGCAAAATCAACACAAGTAAGAAGTGTCGACAAAGTCCAAGCTAACTACAGCTTGACATACCACCTCTGTCAGCTGTAGTTTCGTTAGTAGTTGAGTAACTCGAGCTGGCACCGGTAAACTCTTTTTGTCGCCGTTGTGCACCAGTACTGTTTAGTCTCCTACGCCTGCTCAATAGTGGCGCACGTAAGGCCTAAGAATTTTGGCATCATTCCATCGTTACAGTTTCTTTATTCCTTTCTGGAGAGAAAGAATCGCAGTTTTTTCTTTGGGTTAGTTTCATATATGAATCAGTTTGGACTTTTTCGACTCGATATTGCACGGAGGAAGTTTCATAGAAAGTAAAATGGTTTTGGAAAAACGTAATTCATGCAGAACGCCGGACTGCAGGTGTCTGAGGTGGGGAACGAACGCAATATTACCCTTTCCGGGGAGTAACGCGTTCCACCACTACACCATGCGAGTCCTTCGCTTCGCCTGTCTCTCAGCTAGTTCTATCGATCACTTGCCATCAGCAATCACCCGTCAATGAGATTGATCTGGGGAGCCCAAATCGGCATTGATCTGGGGAGCCCAAATCGGCAACCCGTTGACGGATGATTGCTGATGGCAAGTGATCGATAGAACTAGCTAAGAGACAGGCGAAACGAAGTACCCGCATGGTGTGGTGGTGAACGCGTTACTCCCCGGAAAGGACAGTAACGCGTTCGTTCCCCCACCGCAGACACCTGCGGTCCGGAGTTTTGCAAATATCTCAGCACTATGTGAGTTATATTTCTCAACATATCCTGCCATTAAAAACAATAGGCAGTAAATAAAAGGGTTAAGATTGTAATCTTAATTGTAATCCATGTAGTTTTGTGACTCTAAAGAGTCCTTCAGTAAAGCGGAATGTCGTAAACAGCAAAAAAAAACTGAAAGTTTTTTTTTAAACTAGAAAAAATTTCTATTAAGACGTTATGTTTTCTTACCAACTTGTCGAATGCGCCTACTTTATTTCTTGCTTGAGTGATGTCGCACCCTGCTTGTCCATATTTAGCCACCTAGAAAACAATCGCATTGCATGGTTCCATCAAACAGTTTGGAAATTGCGTTAAATTAAATAAGTCCACTTTTCAAAGGGATATGAAGAGATCTAAATATAATAAAATATGGGCCTCAAAAAGTGTCAGTGTCATGTGCAAACCTTTACGTCATTTTTTGTTACCAGTCCTAAACGTACCCTAACTGAAAAATAGTGTCGATGATCCCATAGATAGCTGTGCGGCCGGTGATAGTAAAACTTATTTTTATTGGAACACGTAAAATCTTCTCCTTTGGGTTCACCTAGACATTCCATGTACTCCGAATCTGGTGCCATAGAGGTTGGATACCTAAAATGAGAATATGCACTTTCTATGCCCTTCAGAAAACAATAATATTTCAAAGATTGGACTTCCTCATTGCAGGCATCCGCATCGCCCGTAAGACGTGTTGATCGTTCACTGATGTGTACGTGAATCAGGAAAGTTTTCAAATCGCCAATATCGCGTGTTAGTATGGCTTGGTATACCTTCCTCATCCGACCGACGCAAAAAGCATTATTTCTGTCGTCTGGGATTTTCATTAAGAAAACGCGCAATGGTATCGGTGGTCATTTTCTTGAACTGGATGACGTAAAACAAATTGGCTTACTAAAAGCTGCTGTGCATCACTTGTTTTTTATGAGCAACTACTATTCAATTTGATTTGGTTTGCAAAATCCTATGCTTCTGCTTTGCTGATCGTTGACTGTTGAGCATTTAGCTTAGTGTTTTGTCTTCTTCGTTGCATCTGCAGTGGCTTGGAGAGACAATCATGCCACTCATTTGCTCCTTATTCATCGAAGCGAAGCGACTCGTCACACTGACTTTTCCATTCAGGTCTATATATCAGGATCATGCAGAAAACGCCCATCTTTTTTCTGAGCATGGGACTTCATGCAGCAACAGAAATAAGCTTGTTACTTAGAAACACCGTCTTCTCAGGAATTGACTCGAGGCAAATTTTTTCGATATTCGATTCCACGTCAGGCCGCATTTGTTTTTCCTGTTTAATGCTTACTGTTAAGGACAAAATCAGCACGAAAAAAATGGGGTAGCTGACACACACTGACTACCATTTGCACCTATTTCTATTCTCTTTCCTACCGCAGTGTATCGTCTTTCATACTTTATCCTTGCCTACTGGAATCGATTTCGGTGCTTCGTTATTGATAGAGATATTCATCTAACTTGTTTTGACAGAAAGACGTTCTCTTAAAATTTTTGCACTAATGTTTGGAGTGTCAATCACTCAAAGTGGGAGTGAGAAATGCGTTCAATGAGTTGTGCCTTATCGTCTCAGTCACTATAACATAGTGCATTTCAACGAAGCTGAGATATTTGCAAAACTCTGGACCGCAGGTGCCTATGGTGTGGAACGAACGCGCTATTGTCCTTTCCGGGGAGCAACGCGTTCACCACCACACTATGCGGGTCCTTCGTTTCACCTTTCTCTCAGCTAGTTCTATCGATCTTTTTGCCATCAGCAATCACCCGTCAACGGGATTGATCTGGGGGAGCCCAAATCGGCATTGAACCCAGTTAAGCTGAGGCTATAGTTATAGTCACAATTTCATAATCACCATAGGCACCTGCGGTCCAGAGTTTTGCAAATATCTCAGCTTCGTTGAAGTTATATTTCGCAATATACCCTGCCATCAAAAAGAGTAGGCAGTAGGCAAAAAAGGTTAAAATAGTGCATTTCGTTTTCTTAACTTGGATCATCAGGTCTTCCGCCTAAGTTTTCGATATTAGCACGCGCTTGTAGTAAGCCTACGTCATCGTCCCTAGAGGTTTTGCCAGCCTACGTTGGTTCTAAGATTATACCAACATTTCCATCCCTATTTAGCTTAATGCTTTTGTGCCTGAGGCACTTACGGAAAAACAACTCATAATTTTTTACAATGTTTTGGTGACGAATACCCGCAAGAAACGTGGAGGTTTCATCCGTTAAGTTCATTAATAGTAGTCAAACTCTTGAAGAGTGGATGAGCGAAATTCTTGAAAGGAACTTTTGGATCTGACTGTTACATAATAAAGCTTAAAAAGTAGATACACATTCCTAAGAAACTAGGTGGGAATTTCGCTAACACGGACGGAAGTGTCTTATGAAGACAACTGACCAAAATAGAAGGCAAGAAAGGCGCAAGCAAAGAAGACGTGGTCAAATTGGAAAGCGAACACGCCGCCACCATGAACACCACCGATTTTTCCCACCAGTAGTAGAAAAGCGAAAAAGATTTTACAGATATATGTTTAAGCCTACCAAATTTCCGTCCCGTGATGATAAGGCTGGTTCTTGGCGTCGATATTACAGGGTAGGCTCACGTCCTTTCCAAAAAAAAGCGGTTTGTTTTTAGCACAAGGTGGTGAATGTGGAACAATATCGTGTCGGAATACCACTCGATAGCTGCAAACTCGATAAAACGTTTAAGCACCGTTAACATTTTTGGTCTACTGACTTTCTTCATTAGGCTTTTACCACAATTATAGGACTTGTTCTCCAATGGCCCACGTTTTTATGCCAGTTCACTTTCTTTACGGCTTGTAAAGAACCTTAACAAAAAATCTACTCAGCCGATTGTTCTTATGGTCTCAATTGGAGCTAATCTTGCATTTTTCTAGCTTATTAATTTGTTGAAGTTGCAGTTTCGTATCAGTGTGCTTTCTAGGCGCATGTGAAGTGGTTTAGACTTCTTGAGCGCCTTCAGTTACTAAATAAATTACCTTAGAGGTATCATACTGTCAAAGTTTGAAGCGAAGTCGACATCACCGACACGAGGCTGACCAAACGTGTAGACGACGAGTTGGTCTCCTTCCCGATAGCCTGGAAAAAAGCACATCTCAGAAATGCACGAAATCACCGAAGCATATGGAAGTAGTGGCCGACGAACGTATCATTAACTGAATTGGAATTTTTGCACCTGTTCACATTGAAAAGATATTAATGCGGAGTTGTAGAATATGACCACAAAGTCGTTAAATAATAGTGCCCCCTACTTTCTTCACCACTCTGCGTTTCTTTCTCTGGCCTTACCTTGCTTTGCAATCCGAGCGGCTGCCAATGCCGCTAGAGCTCCACCTAGAGAATGACCGGTCAACATGATGTTGTAGTCCTGAAATGTTAAACAGTGTGGGAACTACAATCTACCTACACTTTCAAATAAAAATTCTTATTTCCTTATTTTGTAGGCAAGGATGTAAGATTACATACAGCATATTTGGAGTTGCTGAGTACTTGTTCAACTGACGGCCAAAGCACGAGGTGTGCGTTCATGAAGTATTGGTTGACCTAAACGATGTATTCTTGGACAACAGGGTAACATTTTTATGAAGGTGTGCACGCACTTCGGCAGAATTTCCTAAAAAATAGATCGGTTTTGAGCTGTTCCCATTGTAAATCGCCGGCCGACAGCCAGCAAATTTATCGGCGCAACAAGAGGTTACGAAAGATTGCCTATGTGTAATGAGGACGCTATTTTCTCTTTGTTGTAGTATTCACTCTTTTATTTCGTGGGGGGTGGAGGAAGGGGTGGGAGGGGGGCAAGCGAAACAATTTCCCAAAAAGAAAGTCCCGTTTACGTTGCCCTTTATTAGCGATGAAGTAAGCGTAGCTATTAAACGATGCTTAAGAAGAGCAGGTCTAGAGGAATCGGTAGCGATAGTTGAAATACCACCGGCTACTCTACTTCGTCACTTAGTTCGTAACCGCCTATATGACCGTCTATGTGAGACAACAAATTGCGTAATTTGCTCTTACGGCAGGGATGGTGATTGCATGAGTTCAGGTACGATATACCTGATCTCTTGTAATACCTGCGAAGATGAATATATTGGCGGAACGGGAAGACCTTTAAGTATCCGTATAAAAGAACACCTAGACAGCAAACGAAAATCAAAACAAGGCACGCCACTAGGCACGCATAGGATACAAAAACATAGCGGAGACGATTTTGATATTAAAGTCGCTATCCTCGCACAGGAGACTAAAACACCAGCGCGAGAACTTCTTGAGGCTTTTGGATAAATGCCAAAAGCTCTACAATGAATAGCAGGGAGAAATGCCCAGAGGTCACACGCGACCTGACCCCATATGTTCGCATCAATTTCTGATGTGGGATGGTGCAGTCATCAACCTTATGCGACCATAATCAGCTGTTCTAATCTTCCTCATTGGAAGGCACGTAAAAAAGCCGTGAGTTTTTTCGAGAAGCTGTGGATCATGTAATTGCCATAGAGTTTTTCGTCTTTTTGTAAGTGTTATTGAAGCGTTTGGCCTAGTAAATTGTATATCAGTATACCCTTCCAGCCTCTGAAGAAGGCGATACTGCCGAAACGTCAGCTGCAGTTGCATTGTATTGTGTTTTTCTATGGAAGTAAATGTATGCTGCATAACAACCTCGCGATTGCTGAACAAGAAAGCGATGTATTCTTTTATTTCTGTTGCTAAAAGTTTCTTTTCGATCCACAAGGGTTCTTGAGTGATTTTGATGAGGCCTAGGAACGCCAAAACACTGCTATCCTAAAATTCTAGGGTGGCTCTATTCGACCAGCATCCAACGAAATTTATAAAGAAGACGAAGCCCTTAACTGGTAGCGGAACTATAACCAAATCAAATTGTGTTCATGGTTGATATATTATAGAGAGCAACTCGAATGAAAAAAAGCTGGGAATAGCACAATATCTAAAGTCTGACCATGTAAAAGAAGACTTCTAGACACTCCGTTTTGCCACGCCACTTTAAGCATAAAGTCAAAGATGTCGAGAACAACCAAGCAGAAAAGACGTCAAATTAAGGTTGAAGATAAACTAGGAAGCGAAAAAATCTAAAAACCTACTTTTTTTAAATCTCGACACAAATAATTACACTTTCTTGTACTATTGACTTGACATGCTGTTGACGTGAAATATTCATTCCGCAAACGTTTCGAAGTCTTCGTCTTCTTCAGAGCCGCATTGGTCTGAGTTGATGATCCACCGGTAGTGGTCCACGTGAAGTGGGTGTTCGTTGTCGCATCGAGTTGAATCCAGTGAAGTGGAGCAGCGGCCGAATAAAAAATCTCATTTGAAGGCGTTTTTTCTATATAGCGTGGCTGTTGTTCTATTCGGTATGATAAGAACCACCCATATCCCGTGGATCATCGACTTGGACGAATGCGGCTCTAAAGAAGACGAAGATGTCGAAACGTTAGCCGAATAAGCACTTCGTACCAACGTCGTGTCAGCTCAAAAATACAAAAAAGTAAGAAGGAAATAATCCCCTAATTTTTAACTCTGTAATGCAAAACTGTTGAGAGAAAGCGGGTATCACAGTGGTAGTGATCCCGTCCATTACGCGGACGGCTTAATGCACCCAGATGCAGGTTCGAATCCGTCCGGACCAGCAAGTCTCTCATCTCTCCAGGATGGGAAAGTGGTCTCGTATCGGACTTGTCTGAACCGTTCTTTTTTGTGATCCAGGTGGAAACACTTCAGCTCAGCTTTTCAGGAGTCTAAGGACAGTCGAGTCGACCAGCGTTCAATGGTATTCGTAATTCCTCAAGGAGAAGTCGAACCCACACGAATTCCTTCCTAGATGGTAGATACAAGGAAACGAATCGAATGAAAGAAGCGCTGGGACATGTAATGTCGAGTCATGAACTACCACTAATAAAAATAAGTAGAAAAAACTGAAGGAAAACAGGAACGGAGTAAACGAAAATTAGAAAGCTTCACATACGCTTCCAATGCCAAAAAAATTCCACTAGTGAATTCAATGACTTCACTCCCTGGAGAAGAAGTTGATCCTGGAAAGTCATCTGCGTAGTACACCTTTTTAAAAAAGTTTCTATCAATTAAAAAGCCTATAAAATTTTACCACCGTTCTTGTCCCTCTGAAGACGACTATTAACTGCTTTTTCACGCTGGACACAACTGAAAATAATGTGTGTCAGGTCAAAAATCGTTTGCAAATTCTACTAAGATGATCCATAAACGAAACGGTTTCGAAAATTCATGGTACGATCTTTAGTTAAACAGCATACCTTTTACTTCCATACAATAACACACATAGAGCACAATCGAAGCTGACGTTTCGGTAGATCGCCTTCTTCGGAGCTCTTTTTCACCTGTCTTCTATCGAAGAAGAACAGCTGCTCAGAGTCGCATATGGTTGAGCGGCTGTTCTTCTTCGATGGAAGACAGGTGAAAAAAGAGGCTCCGAAGAAGGCGATTCTATCGAAAAGTCAGCTACGATTGTGCTGTATGTGTGTTACTGTATGGAGTAAACGTATGCTGTTTAACAACCTCGCGATTGCTGAGAGAGAAAACGACGAATTTATAGTCCAATGCCGAGGTTAATAGAAAGTCGATCCTGGGTGCTATCTCTAGTGTCGTGTAAATCACACAAACCCAGGAACGAAATTATTCGGAACTGTGGCCTCAGTCTCGTGTTCATCTCAATAGTTTACTATTAAGCAACGAGTGTTCCTGAGTGTCGAATTCTAGAATACATCTTGATGTAGTCACACAGGATAAAGATATAAGCATGCCCGTCCGTAAGCCTAACTAAGGAATAACCAATTGCTTCTAAACGTAGTCGTTCTGAAGAAAATCTCAAGGTGGCAAGCATTTCCCTGCTAGTGGCTTGCACTGGTGTCATTCAGATAGCCCATGATAGGTCAATGAGAATTATTTATGAAGCAAACAGTTGGTTCTTGAATGAGATCCATTACAGTAACAATAAACTTATAGCATTAGCTTACTACGACTTTGTCATGTTCATACTTTGAAAGAAGCTTGTAGTCATCTGCCTATATCTTTATACCCAATTATATTAATCAGGTATGGGGTGTGCCAATCGTGCTGCAACACACACCTAGTCTTTCGTTGGATTCCGGGAAAAATTAATGCTGGACTTGCCTGGGAAGATAGAAACACTTACTTCGATAGGCACCATGCAAGTCACTGAATCTACCAATCCAATCATCTCTACGATGCAGTCGTATGCATACACTTTATTCCTAAAGGGCTGATCGAAGCCGAAACTTTATTCTTTATTTGATATTACTTTAAGACAAGACTGATGGGTGGCATTTCCAGTGTTAAGCTTTTTGATTGCAGTACGTTTCCACACTTCGATAAGACAACGACAATGGATAATTCACCTATGAAGTTTTCACATATATTATTCCATTGATCGCACAAGATTTTTGTAGTGGAAAAAATCGTTTGAGACCTCGTGGGACGGGAATGTTCTGGAAGAATTATTTATTTAATATAGTGGTTCGAACTATAAAAAATAGACCAACTAGTCGACTAGTTTATACTTACTTGGTACTTCAATGGCCCGTCCTCAGCGTTGCGCGGACCCCAGCATAATCTCCACTTTTCAGAGATTTGCTGATTAGACCGTTGTGGTTCCCTGGAATCCCGAGGTCAACTTGGCAACTTGGCCAAAGTCTCCTCCAGGTCCTCACCACCACAGGCAGTCGCAGCTCTTGTTGATCAGAGGGAGATTTGCCACCATGCGACTTTGATACCAGGACGGTGGTTGATCCTGGTATTGGTTTACTCGTAGCTAGGCTTCCAGATGGAAACGCCGGACTCGTTCTCAGATTGGGAGACCCTCCCAGCGGGGTGAATCCACCCGCTGTACATCGCACCCATCTTCCAGCCACGATGAGGCGGTAAACCGTTGGAAGGACAACTAGTTTATAGTAGTTATATTTGAAAAATGTAGCAGTTCATTTTTTTGGAACCATTTTTTTGTGCTAAACTGTCATTAATAGCATGTGTTTTTTTATCGTGAAGATATAGTATGCAGAACTCTCTAATGCTTTCCACTAGCCTTCAATATCCCACTACTAACTTTATCTACGCAAGTTTTTTAGCGCGTTTCGAATCAAACAAAATTACCACTTTTATTTTCTGTTAGTTTCAAGAGGCAGGTGTTTTACACAATCCGACCAGATTCGCATTTGCTTCAATCCAAACAGAAAAGCTTCTTTGACCCACCGATTCAGACATTCTTCTATTTGGTCACCGTATGCGCCAGCAGCCATGTTTAGCATTTGGCGCGCTTTTTAACTCGTTATATTTCGTCTTACTGCCAGAAATTGGTACGATATGTACCAAACCAAGGCACGATAGCATGTACAACGTCTGCATACTCCTTAACTGAAAAACCATGTTGAACTTCATCTACTAGAAAACACCGCATTCCCCACACATCCGTGTAGTGGAGAGAAATGTGATAGCACAATGCAAGGAAGTAAAACCATAAATAGATTAACGGTCTATCACACACTATTTTTCATACAGCAAAGGCTACCTTTCTTTGAGCGTGTTACACAGAGGATATCATTACGAACAGAGATTGTTTCCTTGAGAAAACGTACTCATGTAAGAGAATTCCTTTGCAATCTTAACATCTATAAATGGAATGCTTCAATCGAAAAAAGTTGGGTCAAGCCTTGCTTTAGCTATTTAGCGGCTATAAACTGAACAGCTATGGCAAGGACGTAATTGAAAACTATGTCGAAATTTGCAAAGGAATCCGACCATCACTAGTTTCGCTCACATAAAAGACTATCTAGGCTTACGACTTGAAGACTACAAATCGTATCCACTTGTTAAGACAGTTTATCCTCCCGTTATTCCATTACCATGCGAAATTACAAGCATTATCGGTTCCATGCACCATCTGATAGTTAGAGAAACATGGTTTTTATAGAATCTTCATGCATTAGCACAAATCCTTACTGGATAAACTATGAATAGTTTTAACCTTTTTATTTCACTGCCTACTCTTTTTTGATGGCAGGGTATATTGCGAAATATAACTTCAAAGAAGCTGAGATATTTGCAAAACTCTGGACCGCAGGTGCCTAAGGTGGGGAACGAACGCGCTATTGTCCTTTCCGGTGAGTAACGCGTTCACCACCACACCATGCGGGTCCTTCGCTTCGCCTGTCTCTCAGCGATTTCTATCGATCTTTTTGCATTCACCAATCACCCAGTCAACGGGATTGATCTAGGGAGCCCAAATCGGCATTGAACCCAGTTAAGCTGAGGCTACAGTTATAATCACAATCTTAACCTTTTTATTTTACTGCCTACTCTTTGAATAGTTTTTTTGTTCTGAGTAAACTACAAACAACACTTATATAATAGGCTACTCACTATAGTCGTAGTACTTAGAAATATGCGGGTTCAAAACTGTAGTGAACCACTCTTGAACTTACTACAATGAAGTGTGTATAGGTCATTGAATGCTGAACTCTTCCTCTCAACCCTTTCAATCCCTGAATGGTTCAGAACATATGCATAAGGTAGAGGTTGTTCAAGGAACAGCGCAATGCATGAAGCCATATCATCACCTTCATTTCTAAAATGCAAGTTCCATTTCTCGCTCTATGACCAGTTCTCCACCGCATTTGTGACGATAATTGTCAAACCTCCTGTTCCACGTAAGTGTAGACGAGCAAATGTTTTAAGTAGTTGCCGAGCCCTCATGACTTAGGAATTTGTTTAAAATACAATGCCATTAATTACTGACCTAACCACAAACACTCCCTTACTTTTACTTCTGAAAAAAGCAATAGAATTCTTAATAACGTACTGATAATTAGAACCAGACAATAATTAGGAAGAACTATGATTTCCCCCAAAGATCAGCTATGAGACGTAACAGTTTCATCGCCACTACCACAATGGCTGAGATTACATTTGAATACCATTGCACTACTATTTGTCTTTGAGTACGGAAAACATAATTAATAAAAAGATATAATCACAATGATGATGAGATATTTGTAAAACTCCTTAACCGCAGGGTGTCTGCGCTTGGGAACAAACGAGCTATCACCCTTTTCGGGGATAACGCGTTCACCACCACACCATGTGGGTCCTTCGTTTCGCCTGTCTCTCAGCTAGTTCTATCGATCTTTTGCCATCAGCAATGACCCGACAACGGGATTGATCTGGGGAGCCCACATCGGCATTGAACTCAGTTAAGCTGAGGCTATAGTTATAATCACAATTTTAACCTTTTACTTACTGCCTACTCTTTTTGATTGCTATATAGGGGTCCAGAGTTTTGCAAATATCTCAGCTTCGTTAAAGTTATATTTCGCTATATAGGGTCCAGAGTTTTGCAAATATCTCAGCTTCGTTGAAGTTATATCTCGCAATATACCCTGCCATCAAAAAAGAGTAGGCAGTAAGTAAAGAAGGTTCACAATCAACTTTGTTGAGAATATATGGTGTAATATTAAATTACGGGAAGAAATAGAAACGTTCAATGAATTAGACGTCATCCCCATATGCCGTGTTCGAGCTTCTCAGGCAAGTCATTGTTCAAGCAACAGAGAGCAAACTCCATACACACCTTTATATTCACTACTATGATATGCCGATTGACATATAAGCCACACTCTGAAATTTTATGCAGTAGTCACAGAGCTCTAGAATGATGTCTGGAACGTCCAATTACAAAATATCCGAAAGCACACGAATATTTCTCTTGATCGACAAGTTGCAAGAATTATACGCGTTTAACTTCATCCAATCCTATTTGCAGCTAAAAAGCCGATTTCAAAAACCATAGTGATACTCATTGACTAATGTTACTAATAGAAATGGCTTTATGGACAGAGATTGCTAGGGGAACACTTTGATACTTGCTTGATGCTTGATACTTGAACGGCCCGTTCTCACTAGTTGTGCGGGCCTCAGCATAATCACCATTTTTCAGAGATTTGCTGGTTAAGCCATTGTGGTTACCTGGAATCCCGAGGACAGACTGGTCAAGGTCTGCCCCCAGGTCGTCACCACGACAGGCAGTCGCAGCCCCTTGTGGCCCAAAGGGAGATTTACCACCATGCGACTTCGATACCAAGACGGTGGTGGATACTGGTATTGGTTTACTCTTAGCCAGGCTTCCTGATGGAAACGCGGACTCCTTCTCAGCTTGGGAGACCCTACCGCTGTACATCGCAGTCCGACACCCAGGAACACCTCCCACCCACGATGAGGCGGTAAACCGTGGGGAGCACTAGGGAACAACACAAATTGAAAATATGTTTGGGTCCTCTATAAAGAACTTAACTATCTAGATACCCACCAGAAAAAAGTGCAAATATCAAGCATATTTCTAGAGGCAGCAGCCACAAAATTGAAGCACGAAGTATGATTCTTGCGCCTTAATATATTGCTGTTCCAACTGTACACCATCGAACGGTCACTACTTGGGGGTTGGCACAACTGTTTAAATTTACATATGTCGTAACAATGAACTATGTTTGTGGGTAGTGGAAACAACAATTATTATTGAATATAATTTAGCCCAATGAGGTTTTTATCTAAAAACTTTATTTAATGACGTTATGTTTTTTAATGTATAAGCTGGAAAATGGAAAGCGTTCAGTTTGGGACCTGAGCTTGCCATTTTGGAATCAATCTCTACGCTTTCCTTACTCTTTACGTGATCAGACGATTAGGACAAAAGTACTTTTTGACCAATAAAAAGTAGCTCGCATCCTCTCCGAAAGACATTTCCGATCGATTTTACAATTTAAATAACTGTAAATCAGCTAGTCAAATAGTCGTTATTCTAATGAAAACATTTCAGTCACTACGCGGAAAACGTTCCTACCCTTTAAAATGGCGTGAATCCGGTTTTTGGTGAATAGCTGAAATTCCGCTCACATGGCAGTCTGCAGATGCGACCGAAAACTACGCTCTGTCATCATTCAGAATGTCGTCGAAAAGAGAAAAATTGACCCTCACACGAGGAACACAAAAGAAGGAAGTTCACTAGTATCTGAACTTCGAGGCTATCTAATAAAAAGAGCCCAAATCAGTCAAACACTAAGCCAAGGTGTTGCACCTACCACGAAAAAAGCAACCCGAAAATCATAACCAATTGTCTAACTACCCAAAAAATAGGTAATAAGCGAATAGGAACCTTTGTAGATGGACAATAAATAAACAGTTCTTTCTGGGGCTCTCGTGTTATCCAATGCATCAACAGACGTCCTAGCTTTGCGTTTCTCTAAGTCAGTTTTTCTTGCTCCAGCAGTGCTATCAACAATCACCTGTCAACAGCAATGTTCTGGTGGAACCAATCGGCATTGAACACAATTAAGCTATAGCTGCAGTCGAAATCATAAGGTTTTAACTTTAACGGAAAGCGTAATCCAGGGTTCGAAGCCCAAATAATGCTCCAAGTTCTATTCACACTTCAGCATCGTTGTAATTGTATTTCACACTATATCCCGCTATGAAGAGAGGAAAAAAGATTGGGCCGTAAATGGAAGTGAAACAAGTCCACAATTCTTTTTAAAGTGGTTTCCCTTTCCAATTGAACTTCCCTGGGATAACAACTGCAAAATGTATATCAGAATGACAGTGTCTTTACCAGGAACCCCGTAAAACACCACTGACCACGACAACACCGTTACCACTTCCGTGTACAACATTGTTCCAATCAGTGAATCGTCAGAAAAAAGCTGATTATTTATGGTATGTTTTGCACTTACTGCAAAAAGAAATGTAACAGAATTAATGTACTGATATTTAAACATGCAATATAGATTGTGATTGTTAGCGGTTTCAAATTCTACATGAAGTAAAGCATCAGGCTAGTTCTTTACAGGTGGCTCATCGGTAGGCATCACGACGTCAGAGGAATCATTTAGCAAAGAAATTACATATATTGGAAATATTCCAATTCTGCTGACGACTTGCTCTAGCAGATGAAAACAATAGACAGCATCGACATCGATTTCACTCTTAGAATTGGCCTTGGTCCTGTTCAAGCTCAAACTCACTGTTGCGTTTCAGGACTGAAAGTACGGAATGAATAGCTTGCTCATTTTATTTGTTTCACGATAGGAACATAAAGTAGTACATTCCATTATTCCATCTAATCCGATCCAAAGTGTGTCAATGACTTTTTGAATCCGAACCACTTCTTTAGAAGACGTTTTTCAACGAATTCGGACTCTAGTTGTATAAAAAAAAGCAATCTACGATTTTCATACTATGTTTGCTCGGTCTAGTACATTACTTGGTGTGCAATCGCTGAATTCATTGTGGGCACATGAATAGCGCTACTTTGGAAGGATCTGATTCACGAAGAAATAAATATTTACGAAATCCTCATGAGCAAGCAATTGCTAATAGTGGAGATTTTAGTGCGTCTCAGCAGAGTTATCTTAGGATTCCAGGGAGAACTATTCAATCAGCACTGGATATTATTAGTGTAGTTGAGTTACCGATGGGCTTGTGCAGTGAAGCCAATACCTGACCACCTTAATATGCAACACTTACAAGGCAGCAAAACCAATGGAGGGACTGCTGTAACTCACGCAACGTTCGAAATAGAACCGTCGATGTATCCAAGGGCATCATGTGATCCTACTCTTTGTTACGTTTCAATATCACCAGGACACTGCAAGTCATTGTATAACCAATATGCATTCAAACATAGAGTCGAATGCATGACGCATTTCTAAACGAACGGGTCCAGCGCCGATTTGTGCTCACCAGATTATTCCCGTGAAGAGGTAAAAAACTGGCTGAGAAGGCAATACAAAGCAAGGGCTTCAGTGGTGCATATAGTGGGTGACACCGGATATGGTAAGCGCGAGTTCGAATTTGGCCTGCGGTCTGAGTTTGCAAATATTTCAGCATCACTGTTGTTTTGAAAATAATACCCTGCCATGAAAAATAATAGGCAGTGATTAAGAAAATTCACCTTTTATATTGAATTAGGCCATCGACAATAGTGAAATTCAACAAGAAGCAAATTTGTTTGGTAAAGCCGGAACTGTCGAATTTGCATCGTCATAAACTTACCGTATTCTTATCGTGTACCATTTCACAATTTACTTTTAACTGTGTTGTTTACCTGTATTGTACTGCAGATTCTTATCCACGACATGTTAACCACCCGAATAGGCCACACCTCTTCACGAAAAAAGCGAAGTAAGATCCTTAAACTATATCACTTACGCTGCTATAAAGGTTACCAGTGATAAGGACCGGAGCAGTGGCTTAAAAATCTTTTACAGTTTCTCTACCATTAAGTAACATCTGCATATCCTCCTCAGTGTTTCGGAACTATCCTTTGAAGCTTAAACTAAGGTTTCTCTTTTAGATTTATAAATACTGGATGGAAACTAAAATGCCTGGACCTAAAGTTCTGCTCGTTGGCAAAAGTGTTAGTGAGAATGGTGATTTTAGGTAAAATGGAATTTCTTTAGAATGCATATCGCCGTTCTGCTAAACATTGTTGGTGTGGCTACGGCAGCCATTCTTCAGCATTCCCTCACATGGCGCAAGCCAAAGAAGGTGCTAAAATCTGGTTCCGAAAGTTGTTTAACTAGTTCCAATGAAACCTTTAGTTTTAACAGATAGAAATGATAGAGCGAGGGGAGCATGCCGCCTATGTCAAGTACTGCAATGCTCTGCGCTCATCATCACTCATCGCTTCGACACAGCGGGTAAGAACAACTCTCATGACTTCCAAAATAGTCCGACAATTTCAGATAACACAACCAGGCCATCACATTGTGAAAAAAAAATTGTATAAGAAATAGTTGAGATACTTTTTTATGATCCCGATAAGTAATCATACATTCAGGTTGCAACCCTAGCATTCCTTTGTCAACTTTTTTTCCCTGAACTGAAAAACCAAAGTCGTTCCACAGCGTAAATAACCTTTTGCAGCACTTGGAAGATGAAAGCAAAGTATGAATACATTAGTGCAAAGCAAAACAAGCGGGTGTGCTTATACGGCCACAAAATGTGTCCTGTATGTCATTTCCTCCAAAACAACGAAATAAGCTGACCTGAATGTGAACGGGAGGTGATTTGACGTCGCCTTCCCTCATTTATAGTAAACACATCTAGCCCGGCAAGCTCCCCACAACTTCCTCCAACCTTTTCGCAGTATGTCCTGCTGTTCATCGCCTTCCAGAGAACGCAGCTTATAGTTATTGCTACTACAGCGAGCAGATTTTTTATTGCTCTTCTGT
Source organism: Angiostrongylus vasorum (assembly GCA_018806985.1). Classification (NCBI taxonomy): domain Eukaryota; kingdom Metazoa; phylum Nematoda; class Chromadorea; order Rhabditida; family Metastrongylidae; genus Angiostrongylus; species Angiostrongylus vasorum. The sequence goes on from JADANN010000339.1 coordinate 340,756, forward strand.
CGACTGACGCGACATTTTATGGAATAAGGGCCGAGAAATTTTACGATCATACGATTGATGCATTTCTTCAAGGTGCTTGACTACGGAGACTTTGAATATGTCGGTAACATCACAATCGGCACACCAGATCAGCAGTTCACCGTCGTACTTGACACCGGATCGGCTTTCCTCTGGATTCCCGGAAGTGCTTGCGAGTGAGTGCTTGTGGGTACCTTTATCGAAACCTGCTTAAAATTTAAGCACAATCGATCCATGAGTTCCAAAAATTGCGCTCCATCTTCAAGCATTTTTTTGCAGGAAAAACTGCTATGAATTTTTTTCAGGCACCTGATTAATTTTTATAATCACGAAATGGAATCATATGCCAGTTTTGGCAATACCTTATGAAAGAACATAATGTGAAGTGCAACCACAATGACACCTAGATATTTGCAATACTTGGGCCAAGCTCAGACCTAATCGCGATTACACTTTCCTGGGGTTCACGTGTTACGCACGACGCCACTGAAGCCCTCGTTCCACCTTTCTCTCACCATTCTTTCTAAATGTCGTACATAATATCATAATATAGTCATACATTCGTTTTTATTTGGAAAGTATTTACGGTTGCTACTAAAAAAAATTGGTCATAATGTAATATTCATCATCGCTTTTTTTGTCACTCATGCGATGGCAAGCATAAGTTTGAATCGGGATCATCGAGCACATTTGTGGAAAGCAATGTGACCTGGTCAATAGAATATGGAACTGGACAAGCCAGAGGGGTTTTGGGAACAGATATAATGAAGGTTAGTGACATAGCATTGCATGTTGGCACCCTTTCCACTCTGTTTTTCTTTGTAGCAGTTTTTCTTTAGTTCGGTGGTCAGGATGAACAGCAACTACTGGTTCCGAATACTACCTTTGGTCTAGCTGAACATATATCCTCGGACTTTAAAAATGTTGGTGAACGTTTCAGACAATTAATGTTTTTGCAATTGCACTTCGCTGCAGGATCCTACCGACGGAATCCTCGGTCTCGCTTTCGCTCCAAGCTCTGTGGAAAACGTTGTGCCGCCACTCATTAATGCCATTAATCAAGGTACAAAAACTACGAAAACCTCTTTGTTGAAGACTACTAACTAGTTCACACTAAGGTTTGCTTGATGAGCCACTTTTCACTGTATGGATGGAGCACAGAGGGAAGCTAACGGCAGTTCCTGGAGGCATATTCACTTACGGTGCAATTGACACTGAAAACTGTGGAGAAGTTATCGCTTACGAGCATCTAACATCTGATACGTCGTACCAGTATCTGGTTGGGTGACATACAAAAGTTAAAGGATTCCTGAATATTTGTGTTCTGTGAAGCAAATTTTTTTGAGATGTACTGCATTGGATTGGGATTATTCAAGTATCCACAGGTTTACGAAGTTAGTTCCGACACTGGAGCATCATTCATCAGCGGACCACAGTCTGTCACGGATCTGCTTGCAAAAGCTGCTGGAGCTGTAGTATGAACTTAGTTTTTAGGTTTCTTTAACCTTAAGTGCAGAATCTAACAAGTTGTTCCACTCTAGTACATCGAAGCCGAGAAAGCATACATGATAGAATGCGACGTAACCCCACCCAGTCTTGACATATCAATCGGTTATAATGTGTATTCCGTCACCTACGTAAACTATATTGTACCTGTGAGTTTCATTGTAGATTTCACGCTCATTTATTTGCTGACCTACTACAGCATCTTTGGTTTTCCTTGGAAAGCTATTGCGATCTATTTATTGCTTCTCTTGCAGTAGCAGTTACTAGGAATTTAGGTGGAAGATAACAAATGTATCTTCGCAGTTTCTTCATTCGTCTCTGGTGGCTTCGGACCGGCTTGGCTTCTCGGCGATCCATTCATTCGTCAATACTGCAACATTTTCAATATCGGAGAAAAAGAAAATTGGATTTGCACCGTCACTTCAGAAGTAAAAAAACCATCGAATAAAGAATAAACGCATTTAATATCGTTCATAGGATATAACATCCACCTTTAGTCTTATCTGGCTAGTCCGGCTATGGTCTGGTAGGACTTTGAATACAAAAACGATTCAGTCGAGTTTTAACATCCATAAAGAAAGGCTGAGAGACAAACGCGTCTTTTGAAACTCGAAATCCTTGCTTTCTATAGAATTTTAGACCAATCTGACCATGTCATCAGCCACTTTGTAGCTTCGACATGCATCTATTAACCAATGATTTTTCTGCTATACTTCTTTACCATGTTTTATTTAAACTATTGGACATTCCACGACGCGTTTGTTTTTTCAAACTTCCCAGTGAAATACATCCTTCATTGCAAGAATTCAGTAATACATCTACATTACAGTGATGAAACGCTAGCAACAGCCAGTTAGGGATGAAAAATGAGGCGAACAATTAAAATCGCTCATCCACCATTCAAAGACATTCATAAGAAACTGAAAACCCTTGAGATGTTGGCGAGTTCACACGGAAACGAAAATCTTTGTTGATTCGGATGCGTGACAACGAACTTAATGAGCAAACTGTTGAAATCAGCACAATATATGGAGGTGGGTCATATAAAATGGAGTGAACCTGGAAATGTGCGCATCGTCTGTGTTAACAATAAGACATCGGGAACATCAGCTCCATTTTTCCGTTTTAGTAGCCATAGCTAACAGGTGTGAGCCGTTCATTCGAGGAAAACTGGGAGAGTACTCGCGGTGAGGTTGGATAGAATTTTGCGGATAGTTCGTCAATCTCGCCATGAGTTACGCTGGAAATTATTGTTAAGAGGTGACGCCAAAGTCAGTAACTTGGTTGTTGTGAGAGAATTTACATACCAGATGTGGTTCATTGGCGCAAGTACTACGTTGCCTTTTCACAACTATGCGTCCCTTCTTAGCTCACATTCCCAGAAACAATTACCACAAAATATGTTTGATTTACTGGTTCTGTAAAACAGCCTTGGCCCTCAGTCAACGCTAACTAATCAAAAAATACATGAAGGTTTGCCATGTCCGACGAAAACTTGAACGTAGTATTAGATGCAAGTTGTTGGCCGGAAACGTTTTATGGAAGTTAAGCTTCTGAGAATTTGTAAGCAATATCCTATTTCATTTTCTCCAGGCTTTACTCTATGGGTTTGAAAAGATAACAGTGAGAGCATTTGATTCTTTCGTTATCAAGTATTGTGAGGATAAAGGTTAAAGAGTAAGACGTCCAGCGGTGGTCAACGCTGTTCGATGCAACATGCTTTCGACGGCATCAGGAATGGCTGTGATTGGAATGGCGGCGATTGAATACATATCCGGCCGATGCAATGAATTGCGACGGCCAACAGATGCATTCGGCGTTTTTATCGTTATATACTGCCTGTTACCAGTTATTGATCTCTAAGGAATAGAAGGTTCGGCTAGAGCCGTGTGCTGAGCCGAACCAATGACCTCTCCTGTGTTTCAGGGTCTCTCTACCCACTACGCTACAGCTGCCTTTGTTTATTCGAAGACAACCAAAAAAACTTTGGTGTACGCTGCTGCAGGATTTTTAAGACTTTCTTCTACGGCTGTAGAAGCTCGTGAAAAAAAAGGGAAAAAAGTGTTCCTGAAGATCAGCTGATTATAAAAAGTTGTTCGTATGCTTGCAAGAATTCGTGCTCAATGCAAATCCAGTTTGAAATTGAAGCCATTTTGATGGAAGCACCCTTAATCTCATCAAGTGCAAAAAAGAAAAGCACTTCTAAGCGAAAATCAAGAAGCTTTGTCGGATGTCCTTCCTGTTAAAGTTTGTCGTTAAGAACGGCGCTTGCTTTCCAAATGGTGACCTTAATTTGTATTTTTTATCATATAACCCACCTTCACATGTTTAGCAGATAGAGGTGCGTTCTTCGTCTTGTTTGTTGTATTGTATATATTGTCCGCAAGGGTCTTCAAATTAGCTTCAGACGAGTAGTTACGCCTGAGCACAATAATTTTGTCTTCACTGTCGAGTGCAAGCCAGACGCTATTCTTTCTTCCATCTATCCCTCGATGTTTTGTCCATTTGCAAGGACTACATGCAGTTGCTGGCTTTTATGAAATGATAAGAGGTTTTATCGACAATTTATTATCTACGTGTCGAATTTGGTAGAATTACGGCTTAGTTAGGCTGGACATGCAACGAAGAGTGCAGGAATATCTTGCAATACAGAAGAGGCCCTAGATTTGACCCAACGCTGTGGGCCAACCATGCGTTCTTGCACCGAAGCAGGCAAACAAATGTAGCGCTTGTTGGCCGGATCAGTGGCAAGAAGTGGTGGGATCTGCATGGCAGATCTGAAAGTCGTGTGAAAAATCACGCTGAAAACCATAGTAATTTTTAGGATAAACCAATGTGACGAATCAAAGTACTAAGACTTGTAGTGTCACACTTCTGCTAGAATGCCCTTGAAACTAGTTTTGAATAGAAGCGAGTAGCTCGGGTTCGTGAATGTATGGCATATGATATTTCGGCTGTCATAGCAATAATTCGTAGATAAAAAATTTTCAGTTTGTTCATGGTTTGGAATTGTTAGTGGACTTTATTCCCATCCAGTTAATCGTGTTTTCAATAGTACAACGAATTTTTAAAAAATATTTGTGCTCGGCTACAGTGCAGTGCTTTGTCGTCAACATGGCGGCTTATATCTGATAAAGCACGAGTAAAAAGAACAAAATTACTTCACTATTGTGAAATTCCTACTGATAACTGAGACAAAGACATAAGTCTATGAGACACATGCATCAGTGATGGAGATCTTGGACAGTTGTAACGTATTCCACTTCTTTCCCTTCGATAAGCTTACACGAGGTTGATAAACAGTTTTATTCCGCCAACGTTTCGACATCTTCGTCTTCATCAGGGCAAACGATCCGAGTCGATAGCCCACGGTTCCTCTTCGTCTCGATATAACACGTCTTCGCCTTCGTATCGAGTTGTGTCTTCCTCAGCGGAACATTTCTCGAATGAGGCACACTCGCTCGGTGATGCCCTTTTATGCAGGATGCTGACGGTTGATAGTTGTGATTGCCCGGTGATAGTTACTTACCTGTTTTTCTCGGGCAATCAACCAAACAGAAGTCGGTATCACTATCAGCTGGCAAAGAGCAACAACAATACTTCAAAAAATTTTTTAAAAATCTAAAACTTCAAACTTTTCAAGTATTTCAAAGAAGTAATCTATTTCAGTTAGTATCGTAGGACGATGGTATTTCGGATGCGAGTACAGAAGATACGTGAATCAATCGAAACAACATCGAGTCCATAATCTTTTGCCGTCAACAGAATTATTATGCAGTTACTAATAGAAAGTAGGAACCACAAAAAAATTTTTTCCTAGGATCATCGTATTGCTGGAAAGAAGGAGCTGCAGCCGGTGAAGTCTTCCACCTATTTTCTCACTTGTATAAAAAAAGGATAAAGCTCTCAGCGTTGATCAATCCTTGAAGGATGCTCCATGCATTCAACTTCATTAAGTATCGTTGGAGGTGAATGAATGCATATCTGTTCTTCACAATGACTCGCAGTGGTTTACCGATCTATCGAGCCAGTGCTGCTATCCTCCCAGACAGGTCTGCTACCAATTTGCCAACCCCGGAGGGATGGAACGTTTGGTGGGCCATGGGCGAGGGGATCGATTCCACGTGTGTGCCGCAGTGTCGCCTCCAACCACTGCGCCACACGCGCCCATCATACTTGTATGTGCCACTAAATTATGAATAGAATAAATTCACTACAAATAAAAAAACCAGGATTTGTGAATAAGGGACTATTTATGCCCTACTGACAAAGAACGCTGTTGAATTTCTACAACTGTTATCGCCACTAGCAACTAATTTTGAAACTTGTCTGATGGTTGGAAATGTATTGACAGTACCGCAGTGCACAGTGGAAGTACCTTCCTTCTTTCGTACCAGCGCAGTACAGAATTGTTAAAGCACAAAAATCGCAGATGGGATACGATGACTATGATGACCAAGGTGCAAAAGGAACCAGATATTAGGTCTCGCTTACCTTTAGGCTTCTTGGTCACCAACATTACTTTTCATCAATATGAGGATTAACCGAAGCACTTTTAGTCACCAAACATTCCAACGAAATGTGGCTTCACCTCCATTCACGAGTGACTGTCAAACCATTTGACCTTCTTATCACGCCCATGGGAGCAATAGTGTTTTCAATAATGTTTGATCGTTGAAACACAAGAGTATTTTTTGCAGATAATGAGAAACGTACTCTCGGCTGTCGCGTTGGTTATTGAAAATTTGTTTGCCTCTTTAGAAACGCATTTCTCCATCAGTGCGTGAGTTCCCTTTGTGCTGTAATTGAGTTCGATGGCTAGTCTTTGAAGTGAAAATAAGCAGAGCTAGTTTTGTAATTTATGGTAACATTTTCCACATTAGGTTTGAGTAAGAGAAAGAGAGGTGTTTCCAAATTTTCCTTATAATTTTATTCGGATTAACTATTTCTTTTGATGCGCGTAGTCTTTTAGAATATTCTGACACTCTTCAAAGCTGCTGATGAACTTGAATGGTTGAATACGTGAATGGCCCGTCCTCAGCGTGGCGCGGACTCCAGCATAATCTCCACTTTTCGGAGATTTGCTAATCAAGCCATTGTGGTTCCCTGGAATCCCGAGGTCAACCTGGCCAAAGTCTGCTCCAGGTCCTTACCACCACAGCCAGTCGCAGCCCTTGTGGATCAGAGGGAGATTTGCCACCATGCGACTTTGATACCAGGACAGTGGTGGATACTGGTATTGGTTTACTCTTAGCTAGGCTCCCTGGAAACGCCGGACTCCTTCTCAGCTTTGGAGACCGTGCCACGGTTTGAATTCCCAGCTGTACATCGCAGTCCGACAAATAACATCTCCTAGCCTTGATGAGGCGATGAACCGTTTGGTGTGTTGTTGAACTGGTGAAGTGAAAGTCCTATGCATCTATATATTTATAGCTTTGGAACCAATTAAAAAGCTTAATGGGAATAGAGGGATTCCAAAAAAATAAGGGATGAGTGGTTTGACGTTCTCAATCCTTGAAGCATTGCCCGATCCCCATCTCCACAATATGCCGAATTAACCAAGATCCAAAGAACCTCATAACAAGTTGAAGATACTCCAGCAACATCCGAACCCACAGGCAAAAAAAATTCGAGGACCTTTGTGGATAACGGCTCCAAGTAAGTTGTCTTCAAATTTATAACTTTTAATCCACAGCCTATTATTTTTTTCACAGCAGCATTTTGTACGAAATGCAACCACAATGACGCTGAGATATTTGCAAAACCTAAAACTCTTGATAGATGCGAAGCTGTGATTACTGGTTGAGAGAAAGGCGGAAAGAGGGGCCTTGCTGTCGTAATGGGTAGCACATGCTCCGAAGAAAGTGTGGTCGCCGGTTCCAATCTGTCCTGTAGTCCAAGCCTTCCAGATCTCTCAAGATCGATGTGGTTGTCGTCATATTTATTCTGTGGGTCTTCCTGGTGGCATTAAGTCGAATACAGTGGGCCAGATCGCTGCTTGAATCGAGTAACTTTGTTAGGGAGAACTCTTTAATACAGGACGCTTCTTGACTGTTTACCATTTACTTTCATGAATAGGGTCTATTCCATGGTCGACGGCATTATATTAGCTGGCACTTAGGGAAGTAACTGTTTTGCTTTAAAAAGAGAAAACTAGTAAGAGGTCTGTCTTGCGAACTAAATCGGAGATACATTGGTTAAGTAGACTCTGCCCACACTAATGACTGATCAATGTGCCGTGTTTCACTGATGAGCTAACATGAGGTTGGTACAACAAATTTTATTCTACTAACGTTCCTACATCTTCGTTTTCCTCAGAGGCGATGATCCGAGTCAACGTCCACAGTCGTCCTTCTTTTCGATGTGGTGTCTTCGTCATCGTATCGAGTCGAATTTTCTTCAGTGGTACACCACTCGAAAGAAGCAACACCTCTCAGCAACGTTTTTTTTATGCAGGGCTGCTGTTGACTGATTGTCGGCCGACAATGATATCTTTTCGTGTCGACAATCCATTCTACATCAGTCGGTACTAAAATGACATGTAAAAAAGCGTAGGAATACTGTACTAAGTTGTCTTTGAGGTAAACGACGAGAATATTGAACACATAAGTCGAAACGTTAGACGGATGAAAGTTGTTTAACAATCTCCTGTGAGCTGAATATCCCAAAAATAATTTAGAAGTAAAAAGTGTCTTATCCTCAGAATTTCATTGCATTATTGAATAGCAAAAATCGAACGTTAACGACACAAGTCGCTTCTCGGTCCCTTCCTGGCTTCTTCCTGTCTTTTTTTCTTTTGCTAGAATATTGAACACATAAGCCGATGCGTCTTTTTTTCGTGAATAGCCACGTGGAAGCGCATTGTTTGCAGTGGTTCTTATTTAAGTCTTACGTTTAGTAAAGCTTAAATAAGCGTAATCCTATTATATACCGTGTTAAAGCGAACTTCAACACTTCAAGTGGCTGCTATGACATAGAAATTCTTCAGTGATTCTCCATAAACAACAGTGCAAAGCCACATTTCTTCCCGTGAACAAGTAATCATACTGAATGAATTCTATCAGTCCGTGCCGCATAAAGCATGCTTGCGATAAGCTTTAAAGCAGTGGTCTAAAGATCTTTTGCATTCCTTCGGCAACCAAAGAATATTTATGCGTTCTCCTCACTGCTTTGAAGTCATCTCTTGAAGCTGTTGAGGCAAGGTTTTCCCTGAGCGTTTCTCGCACTGGTCAGAAATAGAAATCTAGTAATTAAATAGTAGCGAAAAGTATCTCTTTCGTAAAGATATGGTACTGGAACTTTACATAACTTGTAATTTATTTCTTAGAATGAAGTTCGCTATTCTCCAAACAGTCATCGGGATTGTAGCTTCATCTGTTTTTCAACATGCTCTCCAATGGCGTAAGCCAAAAATGGTAGTAACATCTAGTTCGAAAACGTATTCAACTGTTTCATATAAAACCATCTTTTCTAACAGGTAGAAATGATCGAACAAGGCAGGTATGCTGCTTACGTGAAGCATCGTAATGCTCTGCGCTCATCATCGATGATCACCATTGGACATCGGGTAAGAGAATGTTGAACTCTACCCTTCAAGCTCAATCACAGTTTTTGATCACGGACTGTGTTAACGATTTTCTACCCTACATTGCTGAATGGTTTACAGCTTATATTTGCGCACTTTTGAATAAGTGTTAATTTAAACATTCTACGCCATCAGGTTTGACTCTGCGCGTTCTGCTAGATACGGAAAAAGAATTCTATTAGGAAATGGCTTTTGAGGTCTATAAATGTGAACTAACTTATAGAATGCGTGTCTCCCAAAATTCCTTGTTGCTAGATTGCTATGAAATGTTTAGACCGTGTCGTCTGAGATTTCTGATGTTTATGGGGTAGAACATGTTTTTTTAACTCTTTTGGCCCTTATAGACATTCTTTCATTATTTGATTAGGTTTTCCTGCTTTAAATCGAGAACTGAGACTATTTCAAAAGCCGAACAAACCTACATCTTAGTTTCATGACCGTGACAACACTGGGTTTATTTCGCTACAGGAACGAATAGGTTTTATATTGGTGTAGTTGAGTGACTCAAAATAATAGGAGGATAGAATAAGAATGGAAGCTCTAGACACTGACCAACCCCTGAAGAATGCGCCATGCATTCGACTTCATTAAGCATTTGGAAGGGATTGAATTCATATCTGGCCTTTACAATGACTCGCGGTGGCCTACCGATGTATCGAGCCAGTGCTGCTATGCTATCCTCTCAGACAAATCTGGTACCAATTTGCCGACCCCGGAGGGATGGAAGGCTTGGTGGGCCGTGGGCGCGAGGGATCGATCCCGCGTGTGTGTTGCAGGGCGACTCCGGCCACTGCGCCACACGCGCCCTTAGAAAGGATAGAACAGGAAATAAAGTAAAAAAGAATGGGCAGCAAATAAGAGTTAGAACACTAAAAGGGGTACAGCCGTGATCCATGCTGCGAGATGCTTGAAGATGGTGATTTGATGGATTTGCTTAAGATGCTTGACAATGGAGATCATATGTACGTCGGTAATGTCACCATCGGTACACCCGATCAACAATTTACCGTCGTACTGGACACTGGATCGGCCACGTTTTGGGTGCCGGGAGATGGTTGTGAGTAAGTTAATGACAGCTATGTTATTAAACCAGCAATAAAATGTGTATTCGCGAAAAGGAATCTGAGACCCTAATTATGAAAACAAAACGCTAAAGGAGAACATAGTCGTACCTGTTAAAAGAGGCACCGATGTGACGGTGTGGCTTCTTGTCTTCAAGAAATTGTAATTCAGTGGATAATGATTCATGCTACCTTGGCAACATGAAAAAAATTGACATGGAAGTTATTTTAGTGTAAAACGCATCATTTCTTTTAAGTGGTTCATGCGTTGGGAGGAATAAGTTTGAGTCGGGCTCTTCAAGCTCCTTTGTGAGAAGTAACAAGACGTGGTCAATTAAATACGGAATCGGAACAGCTAAGGGCGTTCGTGGAACTGATATTATGAAGGCTTGTGATATGTAGAATCGCAGTGCCGGAATACTTTTACCCTAATCCATCATGCTATTTTTAGTTTGGTGGATTGAATGAGCAACAACTACCAGTCCCAAATACCACATTTGGTCTGGCAACGCACATCTCGCCAGGTTTCTTAAATGTTGGCCAATGTTTTCGACTATTAACGCCTGCAGATACCGTGACAACGTTTTTCGTTGCAGAATTGCACTGATGGAGCACTTGGTCTTGCCTTCACAGCTCTCACTCGCGATGAAGTTTTGCCACCGCTCATCAATGCCATTAATCAAAGCATGAAAATACTATTAGAGATATTGCTCACATTTCCAAGGATATCTACTAATTATAAAACATTAAGATCTGCTTGACGAGCCTCTCTTCACTGTGTGGATGCAGCACCTAGGATCGCAAGAGGGAACACCTGCAGGCCTAATCACTTACGGTGCAATTGACACCAAAAACTGTGGACCAGTCATAGCTTTCGAGCCTCTGTCATCTGCAACGTATTTTCCAGTTTCAGATGCGTTTCCCAGGCAAACGCGAGAAAAAACTTTCATTACCTGAAACACACAATTTTTTAGATGTCCAATATTGGAATGGGAAATTACACATTGCGGAAAAATTACGAGGTCATTTCCGACACCGGTTTGCCATCCATAGGCGGACCAACGGATGTAATCAACCAGCTCGCTAAGGCTGCCGGAGCTGTGGTATATGCTTTTTCGGTTCTCAGATATGGACATGAGCTCATTAATTTTACTACTTCAGTACAATGCTACCGAGGAATTATACTTGATAGGATGTAATGCTATGCCACCCACTCTTGACATTACAATCGGATCAAAGACATATTCCATCCACTACACTAACTACATTATTAAAGTGAGCTCTATTATCTCCTACTTATTTAATTACCTACTGCCACATTTTTTAAAGAACTTTTTGAAAATTTTGGACCAGTTTTATGCTCATTTTTCTACAGTTCGCGTTTTATTTCAAATTTAGGTAGGGACAGACAAATGTTATTTCGCCATTTGGCGGTTGGAATTCGCTGGTTTCAGACCAAGTTGGATTCTTGGCTGTCCATTCATCCGTCAATTCTGCAACATCTTCGACATCGGACAAAAGCGTATTGGCTTTTGCAATGTCACTCTAGTTCAAATTCAATAAAGAAACAGCTCACGGTTACAGCCATTCTTGTAATCTAGTCGTTATTTGTACCCACACCCTTTCCAGTTTGGAGTTGGCTAGAAATTCACAAATAGTAGCTGACACCAGCAATGACCCATGTTTATGGCCACGCAAAGTGTTTGTGTTTCTCGTGCCTTTTGAAATTCCGATGGTTCTTTGCAAATTTTTCTTACTCTCTATTGTCCTTATTATAAACTAAATTGCATGGCGAATTTCCTCAACATTTCCTTTTCTCTACGGATACCCGCGAGCTGATGCTCATCTCTTGAAGTTTCTTGAGGTGCATGACAGCTTGTTTTTTTAACATTGCTACAACTATGCAAATATTGAAGTCACTGAAACGCAGATTATGCATCTTATCATGCTTCAATTTTCTTTTTAGATAATCATCGTTGATGTAAGAGTTTGAAGAACACCATAGAGGAAGACCTAACTTCATTAGATGGTGAATATCCTTTCAAATGGCATGAAGATGTTTACTCTGATTCATCTGCCTTGGCTTTTCCACTTTTATTAAGACGTACTACTGTCAATTATCTAAATTATCAACATATTCCATTTACGCTTTTATTTGAAGAGTGTCATACTTTCTCCACTTTGCATGAGGAGCATTATCCCACACTGAGTTAGAAAAGTTAGCTTAATTTGAAGAACCATTACATCGTAACATAAATTTTCAGCTTACGAGATTGCTTCTTTTTTCAAGAAACATTAGAATCTCTTCCTATATATCTTCTTCTGTATGACGGTTTAAACAACCCGACACTTTTTTTTACAAGGCTGGTTTGAAATGCGCTGCTTGAGGTTGATTCGAACTACATAAATGACATGTAATTCAACAACATAGGCACTTCTATGAAAAAAACGACATATAAGTTATTTGGCTAAATATGGTCTACAAATGTCGAATTTCAAAAGCCCTCTGTGTTCTACCGCAAGTGAAACTAATAGACAGTCGCATGCCGGAAAATAATTCATGAATAACTTCTCTTTCAATAAAGTTGATGCATCTAGAAACAGTCCAGAAGTTCACTTTTACACGGAAATTAAAACTTGGGGAACTAAACTTTTGTGTACGCAAAGTAACACAACGAGAACAAATTAAAAAAATTTAATGAACGCGCGTATAAGCAAGGAAAATAATAACTTGATCAATAGGTAGAAGTACCATAAATGAACTAGCAAGGCCAATAAGCAGGTTTCGGCAATAAATACGTCAAGCGATTTGTAAGGGGTTCATCTGATAAGCAGAATACGAGCTACAGACGGACGCAAGAAACCAAAGTGGTTGGAAGAATTAAAGGGGATCCGCAAGGCGCAAGCCATGTCCGGCGAACATACATCGACCAGCGGTGGTCAAAGCTTCTTGATCAACCAATTTACAACCAATGCAGATAGTGAACAGATAAATAATTCTGCCTTTTGTATTCACAATATTATGCAGCGTGCGTAGCGCAGTGGTTAGAGGTGCTCTGCATTTCACATTGAATCTATGGCTAGTTAGGACCCAACCCCAGGGCTTGTCACACCATTCATCCCTCCAGAGTCGGAAAAAATGCACCAACTTCTCTGTTAGGGATAAAAAACACTGACTCGATTAACCGGCTTGTCACCGCAAGTGATGTTTAGACCAGATGCGCATTTAAACTCTCTATGATAATTGTTGAAGTCGACTGCATTATGCATCCCTCATGAAGTGATCATCCCCGAGAGCTTTATCCATTATCTTTTGAAAACAACCTTATTTGTAAGATATCTTGTAATATGATCGTCTAACAAATCTCGTCCAGAACTGATCCAACATTTCACTTATCCTCTATTCATTAGCCTTCTCAAAATCAGAATGATTTAGTATTCGTTATACCTTTTTCTACAGCAATACTTGACAGAGATCAGAATCAGTTCAGTAGTACCTTACTAACGAAATGCAAACCAAATACTGTAGAGCTCAGGAAACCTGTTGCAATATTGTAAAGCGCGATCGGTTTGTGCGTAGCTTTGGCAGCGGCAAAAAAACCATTGGCCCTTTTTTGTATTCCATGAGGCCGTTCTTATTCCGTCACCGACGTCCATTCCAGCGTTTTCCTAGTTCATGTCTTCGCTTTGTTTATTAAAGGCTTTTTTTGTACCACGCATTTAAAGGTGAACAAGAATGTGTAAGACATGTTGCCCAATGGCACTTCGTTTTCAATGAAAATGAGAAACACATATGTGGAATCTACCAAAAGACCTGTAGTTGGAATCTCAGGGAGTCGAACTAAATGAAAGCACAATAGCAGTCAACATGTTATTGAGAAGGAGAGGCGGATAAATCTCGGGCGCTAACTAAATCTAAACAGAGGCAGGCCACGTAAATTGACAACATTTGCATGAGAACGAAATGGATGGCAGAAGTGTTGAGGGCCAGCAGCACCATAGGGGAATAAGACCTCTAAGGAAGGACCGATGTTGAACTATCAAGATCACGGTTTAATTTGCATTTGCAGATAGTTTTTGTGAGCTCTACTAATCTACAAAAAACACTAAGTGCTTTGAAATATCCTTAGTGAGAAATTTAGAACATTTCTGAAAAGAATCTGGCAAAGCACTGGAAATATGAACAACTTTTTAAAACAGAGATTAAATACATCATTCTTCCAGCCGAGGTTGCACCTGCCATGTTAAGAATCACAGCTGTGTTGTAAAGTACCAAGCAAGTAACCAACTTCTCTTGTTCCTCATATTTTTTAAAGAGTGATAGTTGCTTCGATAGCTATACACTCTCACAACAATGAAATCAAAAGTTTGATGGCATGATCAATAGTGTTAGTACTACAAATCAAAGTCGTAGGCCTTCCATTGACTGCGTGAAAACCGTAAATAGTGCGTGGGAAACACTCACGTCAGACACCTTCGTCACATTGGAACAAAAAACATCACTTTTAAAGGCTAAAAGAAAAGCGTTCGAAATTCATCCACGACCCCTAAGGAATATGACGAATACTCGACTTCATCAAGCATCGTCGAGGTCAGTGAATGCATATCTCTCCTGTACTATAACATGAGGTGCCCTACCTATGTATAGTCAGTGTTACTGGTTTGTAGACGTAAGCGTTTACTTCATTTCTGGTTTAGAGCTCTTCGAACACTTATTTCTCCTCGCTGCTACATTTTACCAATATTATTTACATTTCTTTATATTACAGTGCTTCATTCAAGCAGTGAAACTACGCCAAGTGAAAAGTTGACGATTAGTGCGATGTTATCAAACTTTCTATTTCTACAACATTGTTATTTTTTTGTTCTAAAGAAATCCTCAGCAGATGAATAGGCAGGGCCCCACCTGCGATAGTGAACTAACACTTATTGCTATCAATCATTTTATTAGAATTAATACTTTGAGAGAACGATATTTGAAGATGAGTGTGGATCGAGCACAGGAATCGATTAACAAACATCGAGATCATCACTCTTTGTCGTTCAGGAGAAGAGCGTTACAGTTTTGGTATAACAGTGTTTAAGCGAAAATGTGGACACGTGAAAGTCACCAGTTTTGTCGCGATATAAAGCTACTCTTGATTTCATTTCCGGATAGATATGTTAAACTTTTTCTCAGTTTGAGTGACGCCTTGCGTGAAGCTCGTGCTGCACATGCCAGTGCGAAACCCTCAAAAATCCATACGGCGCAGGTTAAGGCACTGGACTATTGAGCAGATATCGTCGAAATTTCTTGAAGCGTCCATCAAAAACAGTTCCACTTAGATCATCAGTAAATATTGCTCTGCTAAGTACATTAGTGTTTAGATTTGCACACGCAGTACAAAGACAAATCTGATGCTGATCGGGGAGCAGAAAATTCCTCCTCCTCCTCCCCCCCGAAATGCAAATGTAAGGGAAGTAGTTGAAAAAGTTGACAAGAGGAGTAAGTGATATTCCCTGGCTCACGATCTCAGTTTCTACGGTACTTGGAATACATGATGTTAAAACAGTAAAGAATGAAAAACTAAAGACCGGTACCGCATAATAAGTCACTGACCGAAATTTGCACTCCACTTTTTGACATATTTCCTTCCTTGAGACTGCAGTCAACAGTCGTAACTGGGATGATCTGATCGTGAATTTCTTATCGGTCGTAGTCCTCAATGTTGACACCAAAGCACTACAGTGTAATTCAACACAGATATCATAAAGAAATTGTTTGCTTATTAAATATGTGGAACAACGGGTTTGTGAGATTCCCCTTCATTTTCAAAACTAATCAATAAGTATCCATTTTCTTCTTGCGCTGATACTGTTTTGTTACTACAACATTAACACTACACTGGCTAAAATTTAGGCCAATTTCCTATTTCAGAGCCTAGAAAGAGTCATGTTAGTAACACTTAAAAAATATATCTGAGATCGAGGAGCCAGAAATATTAATAACCCACATAGTAAAAATATTAGGAATAAGGAGAGCTCCAGGGCATAAATCTTGGCATTTTACGAGCCTAGTGCATTGACGAATGTAATTGTATTCTTCTGACTATTTGCTACCTTCTTCGCTTAATATTGTTCAATAGTGCATGCTGTCCAGTTCACCGAGAAGCGATTTTTCGTCATGAATATCTTGCTTAGGAAGCCGCTTTCAAAATTACTGACAAGGTTAGAGGCACCATGCAATGCAAACGTGTGCATCGGTACGATCTCGCTATCCATCCCACCGAGGTCGGTATTTTAGTACCAGATCAGTCTACTAAGGTAGAAGCACTTACATGTTGCATCCTGTGGGAATATGTGCCAATGAATTTATTCAGCGTTACGATACTCAATGAAGTGTAATGCGTTGGGTTACCTAAGAGATAGATCAAAGTTGAAAGCTTTACTCCTTATCCCTTCCGTCCACAAACCTCGGTGGTTTCAAAAGTGAGCAAAAAAAACAAGTGTGCGTTTGAATCTAAGCAAAAACAATGATGGCGATTAAAGAATTTGCTCTTCATGCCCTATTGACGTCTAAAAAAACCGATTAACTTCGAACACCAAATCTAATGGTTTGATTGATTGAACCATGATCGCTGATGTTAGGCCTGCCTTTTTTCTTCTTTGTTCGAACAATTCTTCTGCTTTCTTTCATTAAATAGTAATTCTGTGTTTTGTCACACAACATGTGAAAGACAGGAACAACATGACAAGAACTAAAAGTAGATCTTTAATCTGATTTGAGTCTTGAACCTCCGTTTAGTTTTGCCCGAATCGAAAATGGAACTGTTGTCTTGCTCGATTGGACAGCAAGTTAGACTTCGAAAGACGAAATTTTCAAGATGACATGAATACCCTCCCTCCAGACAGTATTGATAGACTCGGTCATTGTACGGCACGCAATCAGGTGAAGGTTGTTGTCGGCGAATTTGGGGGAGAAGTTGCTGGTGTTCTTTTATATCGTAGTTCTAGATGCTGCAAATCTTTCGTTCAACAGTGGCCTTCTGGAGCCTTAATTTTCATATATGAAGATATACTAAGTAAAAAAGTAATCTTCAAAAAAAAAGTAATACCCCTCTACCATATTTGTGGTAGCAGAACCATACAGAACCATTTTGTAGCAAATCGAGAATGTGCTAGTCTAATTAGTAAAAAAAACACTAGAATTGATGATCTGTACATTTTAGATCGATCGTTTGGAAAACAACCTCCATTTAGGTCGAACCCATAAAAGAAAGAATGAGCGCATTGTTGAAGCGGCTTTTTACTTTAAAAATTAAATACATAGTTAATTCTGCCACAGCTGCTTCGACGTCTTCATGATGAGAAATGCAAGACAAGGCGATAACATCCTACCAAAATTACTTAGCTTACTCACGAGGTCATCCAGTGTGTCATATACGTAAGCACGACCAATTACTACTAAAGAAATCTGCCACTTGATAGTGACCAGTGGAGGCTAAGAGCACCGCTGTCGTTCACCTAAGTCGTTTCCTCGCTTCCTCTATTAGTATTAGATATATAGTCACGATTGCCAATGACATGAGTCGTAATTTACGAATCCACTTTTACTAATCCACAGTATGAAATTTGAATGGGCTCGCGAAAATCGTGAAGACTACGGAGATCACCAAACTGATGAGTATCCATGCAACAGGAATTTAGTAACTACTTTCACGTCGAGTGATGCGACAGGCTTCAGCCATACATAAATGCTTCAAAACGTTGTCGCATTCAATTGTTGTTATTCTTAGTAGAAGGTAATAGAGCGTACTGGCCAGTGGCAGAGATGGTGAGTCTAGCAATGACGATTTTTTGATAAGAAATTATGTTAAGATATGCTGAGTTTCTGTCTTCCTTTGACATTAAGGACGGATGTATGAAGTAGAAAGAAGGGTTTACAACTTACTACTATATTAGTAGAAAAGCACAAAGCCCCCCACCATGATGCAGGAAAATCTGCAAAGCTTGTCCCTGGTAGAATGCAACCCCTGGTCGGATGCAACCCCCTAGTCAGATGCAACCCCCGACTACTTCTTCCAGGGGCTCCCGTGTCACACATTGTATCGCTGAGTCCTTCGCTTTACCTTTCTCTCATCCAGTTTACTACCTAACGATGCCATCATTAATCATCCCTAACAAGAATGATCTGGGAAGCAGAAATCGGTAGTGAAGTCAGTTAATCTGGGGCTATTGTAAAAATCACAATGTTAGCGTTTTATTAAGTGCCTATTAATACTTTTCACTGCAAGGTATGATTTGAAATACAATCACGTTGATGTTGAGATATCTACAAAACTACTTTGCCAATCTGGTCTAAGGTCCAAGTTTTGCAAACAATCACAGTTGGTTGTATTTCATAACAAACCTTGCCGTGAAAAATAATAGTAACCATTAGATAAGGCGTTAACCTCTCAACATCGTTTCTGAGCTGTCGCCTTGGCATTACATCTGTGAACATGCCCTTTCAAATTTTAAACGCGGCCTGCTTCATATATCCAGTTGTTTTTTCTCTTAGTCTCTTCAGCTTGATGTTCAAAATGACCATTACATTTGTCTTGTTTAAGTTCCTTCTCAAAAATGTTTGTCGAAAGTTCACCTCTAAGAGTCTTGTAGGTAAGCTAAAAAATTCCTCGTGACAACTCAGCTTGAGGTTTTCCTATAGTATGGTCGTAAAAACGTTTATATCTGTCCAGCGTATTCGAACAATAGAAAAACATCATGATTTATTTGAAAAAAGGCTGGGAGAGGCTTTCAAACTGCTTTCTCTCCAGCGATAGCATCGTGCACTGGAGAAGGCCTTGTACGACCGAGTTAGGATCTATATGATAGGAATATCGTACAAGTGAAAACGTTATCCCTATTTTTCCTAATTTCACGTATACCCTTTCACTCCTGGGCTCCTTGGAGAATAACTGGCTTGTTAAACTCTTTATTCACACGAACCAGTTCCAAGCTGCTTTTATAATTACTGACTGTTCTTGTGTTTCAATAAAGTTATGACAGCTCTATCAATCTCACCATTACTGAAGCAATCGTTTGTTTCCGTACAACCTATCCGCATTTGCCCTCCTATTTAGCACTATTAACTACATGAAAGTTTGATAGTCCCTTTCAGATTCACATTTGTCACAACAACAGACAACTAGGTAGCATTCCCACTATTTCGTTGTTACATTATTTTAACAAGTCATAATGACCGCTACAAAAAGAAACAGATATAGATGGAAGGACGAGGACGCTATGAACGGAACTCGTCAAACCTCACTTATTGAATCAAACCCCTGATTTTTGCAGTAATACTCAGCTACTTTTATGGGCACGAGTTCAAGTATAGAGGTTGTGACGTCTTCTCTCCTCAGATAAACTGTAGACTTCACTAGAAACTCGTGATAACCGTGCCAGGAGCTGAGGCCCTCATCAAAGTTGGGCCACAAGTCCTTGCAAACTGGATGGACGCTTGCTGTATTGCGAGTACGATTCTCCTGAGCCGGAGCATTTCGCACTACGAGTGAAGGAGCTAGTCAAGGAAGGTCGAGTCCAATTAATTACTTTCAGTCGTTTTCTTTTAAGAATTTCTGTTACAACAAACATCAAGAAAACTTAGAACTTTATTAGTTCGAACACCTAAACAGAGAAATAAAGACAGCCAACTCGATATGCATAAAGACAAATTATATGGTCATTACCAACTCATTTAAAATGATCCATCATCATCTGACATTGACTTCAGAAACATTTGCCACGGTAGAAACAATTTAGAACAAGTGAACCGAAACAGATAGTGAAATCTAGTTTGCCACCATCTACGAAGTCTTCAAGGAGCGCTACGTCAACGATGAAAAGTTTCTAGAATCAAGAGCAACAGAACGAATAAAACGCTGAGAACACCTCGCAGTGAGAGCACAACGAAAATGGTTTTGCAGACGTTCCTACGAGTATTCGACTTCTTAAGCTAATACATGTAATCGCTACTTTTTTCGATCAGGTTCTTGTTGTTCATGTAGGCTATACGGGAGATCAATGGTGGCATCTGAAAAAAACGGCCTGTGTTAAAAAACTGTTGTTCAATTTTCCTTCAGGAAAATATGGAGAATCATTCCGTGCTAAAGAAAGAGCATAGAATAAAAAGAGAAGATTCTAAGTGTGAGAACATTGGACGGGAGATTCATAAGTGACCAAATCTACGGAAGCAAAAAGCTCAGATTTTGGCATTGCAAGATCGGGTACTTCACTCTGAGCAATACGATGTATTCATATGTGTTGAACAATACATTCTCTTGACAGATCGTACTGATTTTTCTTAATATGAATTCTTTTGCAGATCATTCTAAAAATTTTTATTGGCTATATCGTGAACGTGTGGACATATTAACACGAGTCTCCCAAGATTCCAAGGGCGTTCAACGGCAATCAGAAAGAAGGCGACAAAATGCTCAAGCAGAAGTAGAACTAAAGCGCAAAATTTGAAGATCTTCTTCTCGTTAGAAGTAGTGGACTTGCGTAATTTCTGTGACGTCAGGTTGTAAAATAATATAACGCATTATGAATGTTTCAACGATTTAGTCTTAACCCTTCAGCTTAAGGGAAAACCTTTTTTCTCAGGAAACATTCGTGAGGCTGGCGGTGGATTATTTAATAGATCACCCTGGATATGTTGGTGGTTGACGTTTCAGGATCGAAATCCTTCCCAGCAGGATTGCGTTTCGTAAGAGTTAAATCTGACGCCGCTTCAATTGCTTTTTCCAGTAGGTTTTGCTTCAATGCTCTAAAAAATCAAAAAAATTCATGAGCAACACTTGGACTGTGAGTTTCAGAGGCCCCTCAAAAATTACATTTGTTTTGTCAGCATTAGCTATCGGGTTGGTCGGCGTTGAAGGCATGCCTGTTTGTTGAGGAGATTTTCTCCAACGTCGAATTCCCGTAACTCTTTCGACACCAGGAATATCCAATGTATACTGTAATGAAGTTATTATATGGAAACAAAGAACGCTGAGAAATAAGATCATTTAACCTATCCGGTCAACCCACTACATAGTATTGAGCTGTATAGCTTTCAAGAAATTCGTTCTCTTAGTGTTCTACTACAAATACTTTTCCCTGTACACTATTTCACTCTTTTCCTCAGTACCGAAATTGTACGTGATCACTAGCACAGTCAGTTTGATATTGGTGGAAGTGGATACGTGGGCTTGGAGAGAATCATCTTGTTAATCACTGCTTAGTAGCTTCTTGCATGTTAAGTTAGTTCAACTGAAATTTTGCCTACACGGTTTCTGAGCTACTCACCGATCTAGACATGGTCACTTCTTCAGGACCGACACGTTTCTTTCCAGAGGAATCGATTGTCGTCTGCTGTACGGTGTGCTCCGTTTGCTCCTGAAAGCGAATATTGATATGAAATCATCAACAGTTACAAACCAAATTTCAAAATGTTTTTTTTCTTCACTGTACTGCACCACACCCTGATAATAGATGTCCCAACGGGTAGGTCCTTCAACTGAAAAAAAAGTTCCAAAATGGCTTATAATATTTGAAGCAAACAATTTCTGCAGTCCATAGAAGTACGTACAGAAAATTCAGCACTGTTGTCGGTTTTCTGACGTGTACCTTTGGACGCTCTTTTGCTTGCGCATCTTCTTCGTCTACGCCGTCATGTCTATGAAGCTGAAATAATGAAGATTTTGAAGAAGAAATAATATATTTATCATGGTCCTTTCAAGCGCATTATGCTTATCCTGTTTATTCATACAGAAGTAATTCAACCAGCCAATCATAGATGTTCTAAGAGTAACAACATTAGAACTATTCTTCGCAAATTATCCTCTGACGAGCCCGAGAGTTGTTGTCAAAGTGAGTAGGATATCGGTATTGTATTCAGTCTCAAAATCGTTGGTTGTACGTACCTTATTCTGCACGTAAACTCTCCCAGAGCATAGTCACATAATACGGATAGTTCGTTTTAAGAAGGTCACTAGTCATAGTAATTGGTTTTTCCCACCCGAAGGTCATGATGATATTAAAGGATGAAGGATAAAGTTCTCGGCTTTTGACCAACCCCCTGAGGGATGCGCCATGCATACGACCTCATTAAGCATTGTTTGGAAATGATTGAATACATATCTGGCCTTTAAAATGACTCGCGGTGGCCTGCCGATTTAATGAACCAGTCCTGCTATCCTCCCAGACAAGTCTGGTACCAATTTGGCGACCCCGGTGAGATGGAAGGCGTGGTGAGCCATGGGCGCGGGGATCGATTCCACGTATGTGTTGCAGGGCACTTCCGACCACCGACGATGATATTACGATGTATAAATCCGTGGAAAAACTAGACTTGTGATTTCATATTTTGTTATAAAGCGGACAAAAGCGATGAAAATCTATGGGAGAGTCTATTTCTTACTGGTTGACTTGTGATCCATTGTGGTGATCCGGGTATATGATCGAGGTACCAATCCAGGCTTCCATCGTAGAAAATGACCACAGACTAAATCAAAATTTTGCTCGTAACATAGAAGAAGGCTATCTAATAAACATAATGATTAGTGGAAATTTCGAGATGTAAAGCAAAACCTGAGCTACGACTACTTTCAATATCGGCGTGAGCTTGTGGTAGAACAGAAGCTAACGAAACTTACAACTAAAATAAGTACTGTGGCAAGATGTAACGCTAGTAAAAACGACGACATGTATAGGGCGTGATAATGAGTTGGTATTAGTTTTAGGAAACAGTGTTGTAGCATAATTTCGCTGAAAGTGAACAATTTAACCGCAGAATTCGTAGCCGATTCTTCTCAACAGTTGATGGACTTTAGCAACCATCATCAATTGTTTATAATTCGTTTAAACTCAACTCCGTCTACCCTAAATAGATCTCCAACTTCTATTTAGCAATAATTGACCATCAGCTCAACTACGTCGCAATTTGATTCCAGTGTTAAGAGACTCCACCTGAAGGTCAGGTGGGCAGTCTGAATGTGTCAACAGTAGAAACAGCGACACCTTTCACTAGATTATTAACTGCGCTTTAAAAAGGAGAGGAAATTCGGCATTTTCCTGGCTCTATATTTCTATTGCCCTTTGACAATAGCCGTTTGGAGTGCCCAATATCTTGTTATTAAATAAATTCTTCATTAAAGGACAAAGGATAAAACACTGGGCGTTGATCAATTCCTGAGGGGACGTGACATCCAGTCGTCTGCGTCAAGCATTGTTAAAGATGATCCAATGCATATGTGGCCCATCAGGTGATGCGGTGATATACCGATTTATCAGCACAGTGCTACACCATCCTCCCAGATAAGTGCAGCAATTTGCGGACCACAAAGGAGTGGAAAGCATGGGAAGCAGATCACGACATCGGAACAACAGCCACATTTGTAATGCAGGACACTTCTAATCACTGTGCTACAAGCAATTCCGAATTCTTCGTTGTATCAGAAAAACTTGTACCGCTTGTTTCCCTTGTTTGAAAAAAAAACTTAAACATCCACTATTGCAATGAGGATTTCAAGAAAAGTAAACGACAACGTTACATGAAAGAATTCGTTAAATTCATGTCGCTCAGTCATCTTACATTATGTGAATTCTTTTTATTTCAAGCACTCCAGAACAACGGTTGTCCGCTAAGTCACGTAAAGTTGGACTAAGGAAAGAAACCCGAGAAAGTGATGGTCAGGTCAGTACTAGAAGAACTCGTTTAGAATCGGCATCTAGTTAGCATGCATTTTACATTGATGAAGTGACAATTTCAAAAAAAAGATTAATGAAAGAAAAAGAAAAAATGTGACTTTTTGAAAGTTTAAATATCATTTACTGAAAGCACTAAACAGTCAAGGAGGGGAAGACAGTGAAAACCAAACACCGATCTCTCTACCCAGCAACTACCTGTGAGAAAGATCTGGAACCGCCGCTACACAGCTACTTCGAGACTCTAAGTAAAACCACTCTCAACTAACATTCAACATGTCAATGAGAAGAACAAAGGACATATCCTCAAGTCGTAGACAAACTCGCATACGAACCCCCTTTAACTCCATAACGGATGGTTCTATGACAATGACAGGGATCGAAGAAGAGCTGACGCCTACACGAGTGAGGACAGGCTATCTAAGTACTGCTCTAAGTTATATAATCATACCTGGTTTCACATTTGAAGAAGGTACCTTTCGAACGCACGTCCATGAGTATATGAAACAAGTTGACACAGACAGCGAGCACAAACACACCTATGCTTGCCGTACGTGTCCCTAAATATTGTTATTTTTTGATAGAGATGTGTCATTGCGAAGGATGAAAGGCTTACGTATTACTCTCAATGTTGTACTAAGTTTTTACAAAAGGTGTGATTGATCCCAAACGTATTGAGCGGAGTTCAAGAAGAAAAACATCGAAAAAGATGCGGATGGTTAACAGTTAGATACTTTCCAGTTATCTAACAGTTTGCTGTAGTGCCTTAAGATAAAATTCGACTCACAGAGATTCGAGGCCGTGATGTTGAGTATTACCATTAAGAAAAGGAACAACTGTAATAAAACATGGAACTGGAGCATGTCATGAAACATTGACGTGAAGACCAAAAAATGGTTTCAGGTTTTTTAAAGAAATGCCTTTCTAGTAGAAAGCAGGAAAAGGGATTTTTTATAGGTATAAACTATTATTACGATTGCCATAACAGCTCTTATTCAATAGAATATCTTAACATGTGACAAAGTATGCATATCAAGAACCGCTCTCCATCTTGTTTCGAGGTCACATACCCGTACTCGAGTTCTGGGTTAGAGCACAAATCCACCTATAACACTTAATCTAAGGTAAAGATGGACTCAGTGAACGGGTTTCTTGTCTCTGCCATGCCGAGTTGTCTTACATCCTCTGTTTTTTTCAGCTTACCATCGTCCATTTAGTCAGTAATGGTTACTAACGGCTCTGAGCCGTTAGTGACTGGATTGCTCGGGATGTCTAACATGCTGCAAGAAGACCACCGACCTGGTAGTCAGAGCTCTTCACGAAAAGTCTAGAAGATAGGTTCATTGCTTAACGAGCCTCTTGAGCGAACAGAACGCACTGGGGTACTTAGCACGCGACTGGGAAATATGGAAGATTTACTGGCGCCCTCTCGAATCACTCGACCATCAACGGGACAACAGGTGATACCGGTAATTACCACTCATACGAGTGCACGGTTGCGCTGGCATGCACTCGAATTGAGTCATCTAGGCTATTTAAGTCAAAAAGAATGTAACAAACGTTTCTGAGGAGCAGTTATACATCGCTACTGTTGGCTTTAATTTCTTATAAAACCACGAAAGTAACTGACACAAGCAAAGCACAACGAGCCACCTATATGCGACCATTTGCAAGAACAAAAAAATGAAGTGTCTCTTACGAGGGATGAGAAGCTCACTGAGCATCTTTGGCCCAAAATAGGATTGAATGAAAATTCATTAGTGCTTGTTTACCTTGTTCTACTATTATGCTGTTATAGTTGACGGATGTGAAATACGTTTACATAAATATTTACCTCAAATGTCATTTGCCGCAAGTAGTAGTTGAGGTTGCCCC
This sequence comes from Angiostrongylus vasorum, assembly GCA_018806985.1. Classification (NCBI taxonomy): domain Eukaryota; kingdom Metazoa; phylum Nematoda; class Chromadorea; order Rhabditida; family Metastrongylidae; genus Angiostrongylus; species Angiostrongylus vasorum. The sequence continues at coordinate 366,511 of JADANN010000339.1, forward strand.
TGGTATTGAAGTACTGTTGTGCTAAGATACCCATTATTCCAACAGCTGCAACACATATCACCTACAAAGTGCCAGATAAGCTAAAAGATTATGAACAACCACGACAAACAGCAACAATCATTGTGAAACTGAGAAATCCTCTAAGGACATCGAAACATACACTTGCTATTGAGTCATTTGTTACAATCGATAGAAAAAAGAAACTTTACTTTGATTCGTTGGTTCGTTTCGAATTGAACTTTGATCCAAATGACTTACTTCCAAATATAATGCCAGTCCTCGCATTGATATGTTAGCATTCTGCCTTTCTACAGCTTTCCGCAACATTACCCTGCCAGGTTTTATCATCAGTAGTTCGTCACTTATAAATCATAGATAGCGATGTGAAAGCGAGCTGCTCTTCTCGGCTGAGCGTAGCTATTGCATTATTCACAGTAGAATGGAACGTTTCAACAGATTCTACTACTAAACGTGGTTTTCACACAAACTACTAGCATATTAATAAGAATCACATTTGCCTTTGCATCGATTTAATTTAAAGTCCTAAGAAACCGAAGTGAATAACAAATGCACATCTCATGTTCTTATTAAACAATCCCCTCCCGAGTAGTCAGTGCTTATCACACCACCTCCTTCGTGCTCTTAGCAGTACTATTAGCTCAAACAAGAGCGTTCGTAGGCGTACAGTCTTTTTCAGATGCTTAGAAATATAACGCGTTTACTCCACCGATGAATGTTATGAATAAAGGCGCGCATTTATAGGTTAAGTATCCAGTATTTTTTGCAAAATGTACGCTTTATCAAAAAATGTTTGATAAATAGCTGTTATACCAACCAACTCACTCTGTCATATCAAATTTTCTTATCATTTGAGCAAAAGTTGCATGTTCGCGTCTCTTCCGATCTATGGCAGCGGTCCGCATCAGCCTTTCGTAGGACACTTGATTCGGACATTCTTTACTCAGCATGGAGCATTCACGTGGTTCCGGTTCCGTTTTCTGTGATCTTGATCGACGTCTTTTTGACTTGCTGGGGCGGATCCGTTGACGACGCTTTTCAGAATCTTCTGAGCGTTTACTTTTTTGGGACATGCGCGATGTTTCATTACTTTTATCTATTGCTCTCTCGGCAGATACAGCGTTTCTCCGCCTGAAATTCATAACAACGATTGACGACCTTTAAAATTCCCGAGAACTAAGAAATTTGTCCACATGTGTGCTTATTTTCCTTTGAGTAAGTAGATCCATTTAAATAAATGGTCTACAGTTACCGTAGCACTGAATAAGACCACGAGTGCTAAAAGTGACGTGCTTCTGGTGTCAAATAATGGCATGAAATCGCAATGTGAGAGTATGATCAATATTCCTGTCCGATACTTACCGCCAATGCTGTCAATTTTGCAGAACTTTCAAGCAGTGTAGTAAAAGAGATATCACTGGTCCGTTAATTTCCAGGAGGACAACGAAAACCGTCTTATAGAACAATTTCAATAATGCACTCGAAGCTGGGTGTGTTAAACTACCGAAAAATCATCCTCAGTGTAAAGTCGGAGAGAGCGGTTCTCGACAACCAGGAAAAAAACGACATCCCTCAAATGTCGACCTATTCTTTCAAATACGTCAAGAATAAGAAGCTGAATGAAGTCAGTCTTCCTTCCAAAGCATTTTTTTTTCACAAAACCGTTTTGTGGAAGAAAGACGACGCGCCGTTTTGCTAAAGAACCTTCTTCTTGGACCATTTTTCTTATAAAATACACCTTCGAGCAAAAAAGATGTGGTGTATTGTATTTCATATTTTAATGGTACAGTCGCATTTCAGATTATTAAATACTCTAAGGGAACTTAGAAAACTGAAGAAAAGATGGAAGAGAAAAACACCAAGACAGCAGGCATTTTCTAGCAGAGTAGGTGACTATGCGGAAGTTAGCGCCACCAATGCAGTTTCCATGCCCTCTAATAAATGAACTCTGCTAAAGATAGGTGGGACAATTACATAAAGCGATAGAAGGGAAAAAACTATACTGGAGGTAGTTTTAACGTTCCTCGCAATTTCCTTGTCATAAGGTGGCAAATTTCCTTCTGCACGAGCTAATGACCACTTGTTGCGACAACCTTCGACCGCCTTCGCACTGGCATTACGAGATTCCCGGAACTAATCTCACCGAAGAAATAACGTGCCAGTCAAATAAAAAAGTGCTGGAGGCCATTACATAGTCGGTGTTTTCTTAGTATCCGAATCCGCTGAAGCGCCAGCATTTTTCGTGAATAAAGAATAAGGGAAAAACCACGTTTATGCTTTTCAAAAAAAAGTGGGCTATTCGTCAATGCCGAGGTTGCTAAAAAGTCACTCTTTGGGTTTTGCAGAGTCGTCATCATCCAACTTCGTAACGTTACAAATTGAAAACAAGCTACCAACGATGGAACGGGTTATTTCTGGAAAACATCGATGGCCAAAATGCAGCTATTCAAGTGCGGTAATTACGAGCGCACAGAACCACTTTTTAATGTGACCACAACATTGGGTTCGTTGAATAAATTGGACATGTCCGCTTTGTAGACGATCACAAGAGTCCAATGTTATAATCCAATGCCGAGCTTAATAAAAAGTCGATCCTGGGAACGATCACGAGTGTTTATTTCGCTTATCGAATTTGACATGTGCCGACTATTTGTCCTGTTGTGAACCTTAACGGCAAGAAAACAGACTTTCTCTCAAAATCTTACAAGCTACTGCTTCCGCTTTTCGTACTCCTCGACGTTTCTGCATTGCTCACCATCTAAAATTTGTAAAATCATTCACTGCTTGATCGTTGACTTCATCCAGAAATTCAAGAGAACTCACCGGCTAACGTAGTCACGCAGCAACGAATGCTACTATATTTCTAGTCATTCATCTGTGTGATATAGATACGAGACAAAGTGATATCGATATCTTGGCCTACTGCCAAGCTTACACGAGGTGAAGCAAGATTTCACTGCCAATAACGACGAACTCATCTTCAGTACTGCAGTGATCTCGACTGGAGTCTGCACCACATTTCTTTGGAAGTATAATTTAAATGGAATACTGCATGAGAACTAACACACTGATAAAAGAAGCTCTCGCCGTTGATCAATCCCTGAGGGATGCGTCATGCATTCGACCTCATTAACGCATAGTTGGAGGTGACTGAATGCATATCTGGCCTTTACAATGACTTGCGGTGGCCAACCGATGTATCGAGCCTGTGTTGTTATCCTCGCAAACAAGTCTGGCACGAATTTTCCCGAAGGGACGGAAAGCTTGGTGAGCGTGGTAGGTGGAATGGAATCTATGATTGATTCCGTATACATTGCAAGATACCAAGAATCACTGCGCTACATGCGTATCTATGTTTCCACCAGAGTAGTGGAATCTTAACCCCATAATTACTGCCTGGAAAGAAAACAGACTATTTTGATAGTCATATCAGCAACAACCGCCCTGTATAAAGAACGCTGCCGGGTGAGCTTGGCTCATCCGTCCGGTATTCACTGAAAAAAGATCCCGTCTCGGCACGACAATAAAGACGCCACATCGAGATAACGAACAACTGTGGACCACTGTTCGTCTTCTCAAAGTGGCGTCTTCGTCTTCGTATTGAGTTGGATTTTGCTCATTGGAGAATCTCTTCAATGAGTCATACTCAACCAGCTCTGTTGTTTTATACAATATGTCTGATTGTTGATAATAGTGACTGTTCGGTTACAACAACCTGTTGTTTCCAGACGGTCCATCCTGTAAAAGTCGCTATTATTATCTCGGCTAACACAGAAATCGAGAAGACGAACAACTGTGGAACACCGACTCGGATCATCGGCTCTGATAAAGATGAAGACGTCGAAATGTCAGCCCAAATAAATCTGTTTATCAACCTCGTGTAAGCTCAACAATTTAGATACATGTAGACAATTTCTGAGTTGCATCTTCCGTTAAAGTAGTCGCGACGACGAGAATTTTCGCAACAATTAGTTGCTGCTCCCAGATTTCTGGGCAAGCTTGTATTAGTTAAATTGTGTCCTTATTTATGTAAGCTTCATTTATAACAGCAAATAACTGGACAGCCTTAGCAATTTTTTTACTGTGAGTGCAGCATGGACTTTAGCAGGTAACCGTTCTATTTGATGAGCCACGTAGGGGAATAAGTGTTGCAGTAATTCCCTTGGCCGACTTTTTGTTAACCTCGGCTTTGATAAATAACTCGCCATTCTCCCAATAAACGCAAACGAGTTCATTGCTGTATCCCTTATTCACGAAAGCGCCTTTTTCAAAGCCTGAAAAGGTCAAGTTAAAAGCAATCAGTCAAACCTCTCCATAGCCTCAACATACCGAATCAGACACAACACCTAACAACTTCTTATGATACAAATTTAAGTTTGGAGTCGAATAAAGACTACGCTTAACTGTAGATTGGATAAAGGAATAACACCGAAGGTATTTGCAATAACCAGAAGTGGAGGATGACTTGAACATGTAGCATCTCGGGAAAAGAAAGAATTATCCGACACAGTTTTTAAAATTAATTTTAGACGAAATTCAAGAATACCAGCATTCACTGAGTTCTCGATTCATTGTGGTGTTGCAGCGACCTTCGTCAACTAAAGCTTTCTATAAGAAGTCGCCGCCCAGAGAAATTTTCCATGCGATTGGTGTTCCACTTCACGGAATTCGACTTGATACGAAAACGAGCAACCACATCGTGAGGCCGACTACTTTTGGACCATTGACTCGAATCAATCCGACTATGGTGCAAGCGATAACACCGAAAACGTTGCCCGAATAAATCTTTTTTATCAACCTTGCGCTAGCTTAATAATCGAAAAAGGCGAAAAATGAACATTTGTCCCAAGAAACATCCGGACTCTGCAGGCTCCACTTTTCCACTAAAAAACTGTTTTCTAAGCCCTAGATGAACATTCCAATGCGTTTTACACAAAGGTGTTAGTCAACTTCCCCATGTTGCTACAATCAAATCCTTACAAATATGTCCCAGGTGATTCCAGAAAACAAGCAAGCAAAAATAAAGCGCAGTCTGTCATTGAAGAGTTGCTAGAGTATTTTACTCATTTCGTTTATTCTACATAATTCGTCCATACATCGGTTGTGCGGATCCCAGCAACTTTTGTATTCGATTCGTTTCATAACATGCGTGGTTCACAAAAAGTCTTCGAATTCGTGTGTGATCTTTACTGCTTGAGGAACTTCGTCTTCTTCATGAATGCCATTGAACTAACTTCCCGGCTCCGGAGAGGTGAGAAGTTTTGCGACTCTAGTACGGAGTTGAACCAGCACCATGCTCGTAATGAACGGCGCCAGTACCGCGGCACTGCACTTCCCTTCGCCTAAATCGCAGAGCAAGAGAAATCCATAAACCAACACGTTAAAGAAGTCTTGTTTTGTTTTATGTCCATTTCATGCTGTGTGCAAATTCGAAGAAATTTAACAGAACCATTTCTCGGCTTATGATTTCTGTAAGAACATAATTGTCATCAAGATGGAAGTCATTAACATCAAACTCCTCATCCAGATATGTTAGTTCGTATTTGCTAAGCGAATGCAGATTGCCGAAATTCATAAGAATAAACAAGTGTCTTATCATCAGAACTTCAGTACACCATAGACCAGCAAGCACTGCGTCTTCGCGTCTTTTCCATGACGTGTGAATTTTGACGCTTCCTCTTAAATAGCGTTTTAGGTCTCCATTTCTGTCCTAGTTTACTCTATGCTGAATTTTTGCTGTTGATCTTCAGCAAACCCAAAACCAAACAGAAGAAAATGCTGACTGGTCGAAATGAAACTTTTCATCAATTTATTGTCATCAATGTGAAGTACTATCATCTACCACTTTACTGTTCGATTTTGATGGATCTTTTCTCAGTTTCCCACTTCGATTCGCAGATTCTTTTGAATGTTTCCTAATCAACCATACAGGGCCACACCCGTTCCCCATGGAAATTTAATCGCACACGATTAATCTTGCCACATGGGTTCATACAAAACAGGCCCGTGACACGGTTTGTAGCAGTCGACTAAACACCACTAACATTCCTTTGCGCATGGGCGCGCGTGGCGCAGTGGTCGAAGGCGCCCTGTAACGCACACGTGCAATCGATCATCGGGCTCATGGCAGATCAAGCCCTTCATCCCTCAGGGGTCGGCAAATTGGTACCAGACTTGTCCGTGAGAATAGCAGCAATGGCTCGATACATCGGTAGGCAGACCACCGGCCACCGCGAGTCCTTGTAAAGGCCAGGTATGAATTCAATCACCTCCAAACGATGCTTAATAAAGTCGAGTGCATGGCGCATCCCTCAAAGATTGATCAACGCCAAGAACTTCTTTTATCTTTTTTAGCATTCTTTTATTCACCAAATGCATTCCGCCACCTTCCTCAGTACTTTTCACATATTGCTCTATGACGTGCGGCGAGTCTTTCCAAAGCTAGAAGTTATCACCGAATATTCGGCGAATGAACAATGTATACATAATCATCAGCTCATAGGGTCTAACAGCGCAACCCTTAAATGCTCTTTTTAGGAATACTTCAAGATGTTTCTTGTCATGATCTTCTCCATTTTGCTAACCATTGTTGGGATGTCTACAGCAGTAGTTTTTCAGCAGCCTCTTGTATGGCACAAGCCAAAAGTGGTAAAAGCATTTAGCTAAATAAAATACATAACTTGTTAGACTGGAAGTCGTTACTTAACACAGATTGAGATTATCGAGCAAGGCCAATATGCTGCTTACGTCGCATACCGTAATGCTCTGCGCTCTTCATCACTCATCAGTATTGGACAGCAGGCAAGAGCACTTTTCCCTCTAACTTCCTCTTTCAGCGAAATTGTCGTCAACAAAGTAGTTATGGAGCTTTATGCACTCTAGTGCCACTCTAGTGAAAATCGAAACTCGAGTGAAAGAAATTGAATAGAAGGCGCAAATGCATAAATTCAATGTATTGTGTCCTTGCTTGCTCTTGTAATTCGAGAGAACGAAGCTCATTTAGTGGTTCACTACTCATAAGATCAAGAAGAGTTAGATTTCAGACTGCTCAGGTGATTGAAACATAGGGTAAAGGTCCTGCGATGCAAAGGATACGATACCTTGCTTTAGGTGCTTGATTATGGGGACCGAGTATACGTCGGTAACATCACAATCGGGACACCCGATCAGCAATTCAGCGTCGTAGTTGACACCGGATCGCAATTCTATGGATTCCTGGATGTTACTGCGAGTAAGTATTTGGTGGTGATGAAGTGGAAGTTTCTTAGAGATTAAACTGCTATCAGTACATTAGAACTTTTACTTGCTCCATTAATTCCAAAACTTTCATAGCCAAACATCCATAAAGCTTTTTTCTCAAAAGGCTGGTTAAATATACTAGAGAAAAAGCATTATGCCAGAAAGCAGTGATAGTGAAGTGTTCAGTCTAATTATTTGTCTCTTTCTTCGTTTTCTGAGAAATGTAGATACCATGGCATGTTTTTTGGATACTACAGGAAGGATATTTAGCGGGAGTAGTTGCAGTACAAATGTTAGTAGCCGGTTTAAGCCACACATGTGATACGAAACACGAGTTCGAACCGCACTTATCGAGCACCTTTGTGAAGAGCAGCAAGCAATGGTCAGTGAAGTACAAAAAGTGGGGAGGCGTATGGGGATTCTTGGAACAGACGTTATGAAGGTCTGTGATGTAATGACTTTATGTCGAAGTAATTTTGTCATTAGGCGATCATGTATTTCTAGTTCGGTGGACTGCATGAGCCACAACTAGCGGTTCCCAACACCACTTTTGGCCTAGCCAATCATATCTCTTCGGAATTTGAAGAGGTTAGTGAACATCTACAAATCTTCGTTGCATTCAACAACAGTGCCTGAGCTTTCCTTGCAGACACTCAACGATGGTATCCTCGGTCTCTCTTTCAGTCCTAGCTCTGTAAAAAATATTGAATCGCCACTCATTAATGCTATTAATCAAAGTGAGACAATACTTAATCAAGTTCATGTGTCCCTAATATTGGCCGCTCTTACTAATTAGAATATTCTAAGATTTACTCGATCAACCACTCTTCACCGTTTGGTTGCAGCACCAAGGAGCACTGCAAGGGAAACCTGGAGGGTTATTCACTTACGGTGCAATTGACATAAAGAATTGTGGACCAGTTATCACTTACGAGCCTCTTTCATCTGAGCTTATTATCACTTCAAGGTTATGAACTTTTCGTGAAAAACCAATGCGAGGTTGTTGACAACTTTTTTAATGCTCAAGATTTAAAAAAGTGCTAGATCATCCTATCAAGAGCAGCTCGTGAGAGCTGAAAAACTTCATGGTGAATGTTAGTGTCGTTAGTGTCCCTTATCACTGTTCAAGATTACCCACCGAAATAAATAAGTATTAGTGTTTCTAAACACAAAGATCCTGAGATATTTGCAAAACTGCAGACCTCAGGTGTCAGCGGTGGGGAACGAATGCGCTATTACCCTTCCCGAGGGCTAACGCGCGCACCACCATACCATGCGGGTCCTTCGTTTTGCCTCTCTCTCAGTTAATTCTATCGATCACTGCCGTCAGCAATCACCCGTCAACGGGGTTGATCTGGGGAGCCCAAATCGGAATTGAACCCAGTTAAGTTGAGGCTGTAGTTGAAATCACAATGTTAACTTTTTGTTTGTTGCCTACTACAATTTCCATCACAGGGAATATATATATATATATATATATATATATGTTATATAATATATTATGCGAAATCCATTGCAAAACTAGAGCTAGCTGAGAGACAAGTGAAGCGAAGGACCGGCATGGTGTGGTGGTGAACGCGTTAGCTCCCAGAAAGGCTAATAGCGCCCTGTCATCCGGAGTTTTGCAAATATCTCAGCATCTTTGCGGTTGGATTTCGCATAATACCCTGTCGTGAAAATTGTGGTAGGCTGCAAATAAAAAAGTTAACATTGGTGTTTCTGTTTCCAGTAAAATAGAATTTTAAGATATCCGCGATTGGGATAGGAAATTACACACACCAAAAGGTTTGCGAAGCTGTTCCCGATACCGGCACATCATATATCGGCGGACCGAAAGCTATAATCGACCAGCTCGCTAACGCTGTCGGAGCTGTGGTATAAACATACCGACATTCATGTTCAGTATTTTCATTTAACAAAACCATTTCATTTCAGTACAACGTCACTGAGGAGTTCTACAAAATAGAATGTGACGCCACTCCACCCACTCTTGATATAACAATCGGAACAAACAAGTATTCCATAAGCTCTGTTAACTACATTGTTAAGGAGAGTTTCACTTCATTCTTCTCAACTGTTTGTTTGCTGTATTTTTTCACATTGTTCCCGAAACTTTTGAAACACTTTCTACCTGTTTCTCTTCCAGCTTAAATTAACATGTTTTCGTGCTTTAGACAGGAGCAAACAATTGTTTCCTTTCCTTCGTTCCTTCTGAGTTCGGTGGTTTTGGACAGGATTGGATTCTCGGCGTTCCATTCTTCTACCAATTCTGCAGCATTTTCGACATCGGACAAATGCGTATTGGATTTGCGCCATCCCTACACAATTAGATAGTCGTTGCATGTAAAGTATACCATAGTTGTGTCTTTTATTTCTCCGACACCGTCATCCAAGTAGACAGCGCTCTCTCACTGCTTTCGCTTGTTTCTCGAGGTGTGTGGACGCTCGTTTTCTCGTTATAAGTGTTTAAACTGTTTTAAATTAAACTTACTAAAAGGCAGCTCCTAAATTTCATTGTGGAATCACCTATCTTTCAATTCCCTCTATAAGTGGTGCATGCACAGACTTTTCACCTACTCTATTCACATAAAGCTTGGTTTGGACGTATTTGCAAATCACTTTAAGCTCTCAATTTCCATTGAAAAGGGATAAGTAAAAGGATAAAGCTCTAAGCATATATATTGCTTTGTACTACCTGATAATAACATCAGCATATATGTATGCATAACACCATAAAAGGTCATTACCGAGTGAGTATGCCTCATTCGAGGAGATGGCCCGCTGAGAAAGACCTGACTTGACATGAAGGCGAAGCCGCCACATCGAGACGAATAACAAGCGTAGACCATCAACTCGGATCATCGGCTCTGATGAAGACGAAGACATCGAAAACGTTAGCCGAAAATAAATATATTTGTCAACCTCGTGTAAGCTCATCAAAGAAAGAATACATATTGTTACAAGAGCATCAAAATTACTGCCACACACACACACACACACACACACATATATATACATATATACATATATATATGTATATATGTATATATATATATATATATATATACGTATATACACGCCAGCACGCATACACACTCTGATACGCCCAAGCACCAAGGACATCGTATTTTTTCCGCCGTCAACAACTCTGACCTGCAAATAGAAAAGTCTTGATCTAATCTTCATCTTTACTTGCACATCCAAGGGTCCAAAGTCATCTCTAACAACGGCGCTATTTGCGCCTTTAAGAAAAGAATGCAGAAACGCAAAGGATAAAAAGTGAATGAAGTGCTCAGTCAGTTCTCACTTGTGTTAAACGATAAGTCCACCAACTAATTGCAAATCAGTCCATGAGAAAAACTGTTTGTCTTTGTGATAGACCAGCAAATTACTATGTACCACACATTGGAGAATGCTTTGGAGAAGCAACATTGCCCGGGTTTGCTTTCCATGGGGAAAATTGCTCATGCCCAAAGCTGAATTCGTTCACGCCGATGAGCGTTAAACAGATTCCATATCGCTGTTCAACTATTGACTCAAATGATCGGAACAACGTATTCACAAAGATAAAAAGGTGTTCGCAGGATGGATTTTCTATTAACCTCGTCATTCTATTACAAATGTGTCGTTTTTCTTCTTCAGAAATCGTAAGGTTGTTATACAGCACCTATTTTGTTCCGTACAAAGAACACATACAACACAGTAGCTTCGGCAGTGTAGCCTTCTATAAAGAAGTGTCTCATCAAACCCACTACCAACACGAAACGCTTCCATCATTCCATTTATTATTCATCCATCTCCATTTAGCATTGTATTATCATGGCTCGTTTTACCACTCAATTCTGATAGTTAATCTTTCAGGTGCCGTGTAATTTGATAGCTCTTTCACTTTGGGCTTTCTTGCTAATCAAATATGGAAGACCATATCTCTAAGCGAGAAAGCAAGTCCAACTCAATAAATTATATCAGTTGGAAAGTATAAGTGATGCCTGCGATAAGGTCTGAAGCAATGACCTTAACGTCGTTTACACTCTTTCAGCCACCAACAAACGTTTGCTTCTCCTCTTCAGTCCTTTCCACATAGCATTTAGAGTTGTTCTGACGAAGCTCTTCTCCCAGTAGAGTGTTATTTTTCCAGTACCAATGACCACTGAAGGAGGAAGTTGTTTCGCTGTTATTTACTGCTTATTATTTTTTTCATAGCAAGGCGTGATATGAGCTACAGCTACAAGGATGCCGAAATATGAGCAAAACTCGGGATCTAAGGTGCGGTTCTTACAACCGATAACCCCTTCAGGGGATCACGTATTATCCATTGCACCATGGGAGTGCTTCAGCTGGTGCAGCGGGTAACACACGACTCCTGGAAGGGTAGTCAAAAGTTCGAAGAGCACCTTGGGTTCCGAGTTTTGCTCACAACTCAGCATCCTTGAATGAGGATTAGATAAGTTATCTACAAGTCAGTCCATATTTGCAAAATATCACCTGAGAGAGGTGGTTTAAACTAAATCCATGTTGTATTTTAGGATGAGCTTCTCTGCCTTTCTAGCAATTGTTGGAATATCTACGGCAGCAGTTCTTCGGCATCCTGTTATATGGCGCAAATCAGAAGTGGTATTAGCATTTAGCTAATGTGTTTTTCCAATAGATATAAAGCAAAGTCGTCGTTTTTAACAGATGGAGATGATGGAACAAGGCGAGTACGCTGCCTATGTCAAATACCGCAATGCTTTGCGCTCAGCATCACTCTCCACTTTAGGACAGCGGGTAACAGCAAGTTCCTCTCTAGCCTTGAACTTCTTTAACAATCATTCAACCATTTTTTTAAAACATTTATGTGCACTGTATTTTTGCGGATCTTGTGCCTTGTTTACATATCCAAAAAGGCGGGTAGATCACGATATTTTGGGACATAGCTTGGTTCAGTAAAAATAACGAACGGAGCTTTGTAGGACATGGCCTTAAGATCGCCATAACCCGATTTTCAAATGCATTATTAGCTGATTGATTTCATAGAGTAAAGGAGGATAATTCTGCGCAGAGAATGGGATTCTCCTATTATTTCTCCATTGTTCTTTTATCGGCCTGAAAACTAGGACGTCTTATGCATTGGTTGATCCAGCGCTGTACCTCAGAGATGTAAAAATTGAAAAAGAAACGTAGGAGTTCATAAGTTCTGAGTAATTGTCATGCGCATGTGCTTCCTTGACCATAGCGTAAAATTCATTCAAGTCCACAAATTAGTCACACCTTTAATCTAGTAGAGATCGTCGCAACGACACCGATAGTTGTTGTCCTTATCGTCTAAAAGAACATCGCTAAGCCTTCGGTATTCTCGGTTTAGTGAACAGAAACAGTTGCACCCCTGATCGCTGGAGCCACTCGAATGGTGAACGAAAGGTTTCTGACAAAAGCAATGTGATGTTCAACAATAAAATCGATCAAGACTTTCCTTAAGGTGGTTGACTACGGAGACATGGCGTACGTCGGTAATATCACAGTCGGAACACCTGATCAGCAATATATCGTTATTGTTGACACCGGATCGGATATTCTGTGGGTTCCGGGAAGTGATTGCGAGTGGGTACTTGGTGATGACTCACTGAAGTTTTCTAGATATTAGAATGTTTCGATCGATGAAAACACGAAATCACACGCTGGTTTGAAAACTTTTGTGCTCAAAGGCTTTTATAAAACCCTCAGAAATAAAAACTGACCCATTAAACGAAAGCTGAATGGCATCAGAGTTTTTCGATTATAACAATGAAGAAACGAATGCTGTGTCAAAGAGCGTTGGTGTACGTTTTTTAGTTCCAACTCACTAAAACAACTATCTGATTTTTTTCTTCTGTTGATGTGGAACAGATGCCATGTATGCTGTTTTGCTACTCAGACAAGAATTTTTGCAAAAGTAGTAGTTGCACTCTAAAATTCCCCAAACGATTTGAGTGAATCATGCGATGGGAAGCACAAATTTGAATCGAATTTATCGAGCACCTTTGTGAAGACAAACAAGAAGTGGTCAATACAATACCAAAGCGGTCGGGCAAATGGGGTTCTCGGAGCTGATATCATGAAGGTTGGTAACATAAGCTCGTTGTGTCGAAATATGCCTTGCTTTCGACTTTTATGTATTTTAGTTCGGTGGATTGAATGAAGAGCAACTGGTGGTTCCGAACACCACTCTTGGCCTAGCCAGTCATATCTGTTCGAATTTTAAACAGGTTTGTGAACATCTGGAAATGTAAAACCACAGAATAATGGTGACATAGTTTCGCTTCAGCGTCACGCTGATGGAATTCTCGGTCTCGCTTTCAATGTACGATCCGTGATGCATATCGTTTCGCCTTTAATCAATGCCATTAACCAAGGTAAGACAATACTACTATAAGGTTGTGGAACCGATTTTGGAGATAACTACTGAGTGTAACACTCTAAGGACTACTTGATCAACCACTATTCACCGTTTGGATGCAGCACTTAGCAGCACGCAAAGGAAAGCCTGCAGGATTGTTCACTTACGGTGCAATAGACGCGAATAATTGTGGACCAATCATTGCCTTCGAACCCATGTCATTTGAGGCATATTATAAGTTTAAGGTAACGAGGTGCTTTTGAAGAACCTATATAACGTATTTTACAAGTCTTCCATTATCAAGCACTAAAGAACTCGTAACAGTTTCCAACCTGCTCACCAGGTACTGTTCGTAAATACATACAAAGTTCTTGGCCCACGCTGACAATATTTATCGCTTTTCGCGATATTTTTATAGCAGCTTTTTGTTACACATTCTTGGATTTAAAGTTTTCTTAGAATGTAAAGAGAGATTTTTTAGATCACCGCTATTGGTATGGGAAACTACACGCATCAAAAGGTTTACGAGGCCATTACCGACACTGGAACATCGTATATCAGTGGACCGAAGATTGTTACCGACCAGCTCGCTAAAGCTGCCGGATCTGTGGTACAGAACTTCTGATATTAAGTCTTGTGCCAGAGCCTAGTAATTTCTCAATTCCCGAAGAATTCAGCAAGATATGATTTTGGTATAAGCATTAGAATTCATTATTTCTTCTTAATTTTAGTTCAACAGTACCGAGGAATTGTATAGTATAGAGTGTAACGTCACGCGACCCACTCTTGATATTACAATCGGTAAAAAACAAGTACGGTATCGACCCCGTCAACTACATTTTTAGGGGTGAGTTTTGCTACGTTCTTCTTAAGAACCTATCCCAACGCACTTTTTTACTTTTCTTTTGAAAATCTGTAGGGTTATTTCCAACACTTTTATCATTTCACTCGCACGAATGTTTAAATTAGGGTCGCAGAAAACAAATGTTTCCCTGGCCATCGCTCCAACTGAGTTCGGTGGCTTCGGACAGGCTTGGATTCTCGGCACTCCATTCATCCGTCAATTCTGCAACATATTCGACCTCGGACAAAAGCGTATTGGATTCGCGCCATCACTTCAAAAAATAGGTTGTCGTTACCTAAAAAGTCACAAATTGTAAGTAGTTATGAATTGTACATTTTGTTTTTAGCCACACTTGCTACTTCTACAATGTCTCATGTCACGGATCAGATGGTGCAGAGAACAGCGGAATTCTGCGTCTTTTAAAACTTCAACAAGTTCCTTTGGACACATTTCTATTACTCGTTCTATCCGATACATATCTTAGGCGTGGATCTCACTCCACATTTCCGTTTTGTCACTCAATTCTACTAGCTGATGTTGTTCTTCTGAAGTGTATGGACGCTTATCTTGTAAAGAGAATTATTTCAATTACTTCAACTTCATATCATTAAAATGCAGATCCTAAAAGCAATAATCTTACCAAATCCCAAGACCGAGTTTATATTGACCTCAGCAATGATCACTAATTCACTATTTCCCTTCAGTGTGCAAACACGAGGTTGGTATTGCAACATTTATAAGCACACAATAGCCGGTGTTTTAACGGTTTCGCCTTCTTCAGTCTGGAAAGGTCAACTTGGTATGCCCTCTACTCAGCCAAACACTTCCATAACCTCAGCAGATTAGTCGTAACGCATAAATTTGCATTGGCATAACAAACAGCTTCATTTAAACACCCATCATTTATTCGTTTCAAGTATTTCAATTGGTTCGTGAATAGCAGCCGCACAGAGAAATCCCTGGACGAGGACTGCGCCTGGGTCAGGTCACTGGATCAGCCTGAGGCATAGCGCAAGGTCAAGTGTGGTCAACAAGATACTCTTCTTGCGGTCCATTTTGGACATTTGGAATTAATGCAAAGCGCCTCAAGAGTTTTTTACGCGTTGACGTTTTGGATTCCTGTGCGAGGATGGTGACTTCCACTTCAAAATTTTATCTCTTATGTTTCTGTGTGCTACGCGCGCCTAGTGGAGTGTTTGATTCCAATGTAAATTTACCGTTACCGGCTAGGTGTTTTTTTATGCGGACACAGAGTGCTGTACCTGTCTCATCAACGTATTCGTCGGACGATAGTACTCAACATGAAATGCTGACAAAATAATGGAAAAAGCTACGGTTTTAATCAAACTTCAGCGTTCCGTTCCAGTATTTGGCATCCCGAATTCCAGTAGCCTATAATCGGCATAAAATGCTTTAAAAATTAAAAAGATTGTGAAAAAATTCAGAAGTAATTTGCTTTTTCAATTGTTACGTAGTGTGAGAAGTGAAAACATAAAACTCTGTTTTTAAAAAAGTCATCAAACCATTACGGACGAATTCGTGGTTGTTTGGCTTCTGCACAATCAACACTGATCGTATATGTGCTAAATGCATTCTATTGCTTTAACGTGATAAGAAAAAATGGGCGTCTATCGCAGCTGTTAAAGGTGCCCTTTAATAAACACGTGGTCCTTGGTTCGATCACGCGTACAGCGTTCATCAAGCCTTCCATCCCTCCGGGGTCTGCAAATTGATACCAGACTTGTCTGGGAGGATTACCGATCTGATATATCGGTAGGCCACCGCGAGTGCCTGTATAGCCCAGATATGCATCCAGTAGCCTCTAAGCATGCTTAATTAAGCCGAATGCAAACAAGCGCCATCATATGATCAATGCTGAAAGCTTTATCATTTCTTATTTTCAAAAAAGACGTCGCTGTTCGTACATTAGTGGCTGTTTGAAACATATTTCTTACTAGCGCCATAATGGCGTGTAAGGGATGAGAGGAGAACTGGTATGTCCTTGCTGTTTGGCCTGTGATGTAGCCGTTTTCTCGCAGGTTGACTTGAACGTTTAGAAATGAAAGCCAGTTTCGCTACGGTTTCTGTCGCGTGAATATTATGTACTCTGACCGTGCATTCAATAACTCAAAACATTGGTCTGTCTCTTCATGCGTGAGCAGATGACAGGACAATTATCTATACTTATCTAATGGACGGGGATTTGTTACTGATGCTTCCACTTTAGAGATAAATACAATGGCAAAATTTGGTGCCAATCAATGTTCCATTGTCAACGCTCTCATTTGTGCGTAATACTTCCCGGAACATCTAGAGATTGAGCAATTTAGGCAAACCTTTAAGACGGCCATGAGCTCCTGAATCGAAAAGCCATACGTTTATTGCTCTTTCGTGTTGCTCAAGAAGCTCGTGGATGGCTTGCATTTCAGAGTCATTAGACAAGTTGTGCAAGGGGCGGTAAGGTCGGAGGATTTCTTAACATGCGAGCTGTTAGGGACGCGTATTACGCAGACGATCCAGTGATATCTAGGTACTGGTGAGATGGGCTGGCGTGTCCTTAAGCAACTGGATAAGAATTAGGTTTACGAATCAAGCAATTCTATCGGTGGGCCCGTCTACACAATTGATGATGGCTGCAACCTTGAAGGCTAAGGTTGGTAGACGCCATATCACCAATGGATATTAACTGATGAGTTTTGGTAAATAAAAAATAAGACTGGACACGTTAGCAAATCAACTTTGAGTAGAGTGATTTTAAACCAGTCGCTTTTGCCACTTTGACCCATTCGTTGTTTATTTATCGGTTTTGACTTTTGAATTCTTTCTCGGACGACGGGAGACAAAGGGAAGCATATTGAAGGTGCTTATTCGTTGTCTCAGCATCTCACTGATGAACAGCTACCACAGGCCAACTCTATCATTAACGGGGTGTCCAACGTTTTTTAAGCTTATCAGTGCTCGTGCCTCTCGCATAGCGCGATTTTGAACTTCTATGAGGTTAGAGCGATAACTCTTCGCGCGATATATATTAGCAGTCACGCGTGATCTTGATCAGCACTTAAGACTCATATATTTTAATTTGAGAGGCCAATTACGCCTCCATTTTAAAAATTGTACGGTTGGCTTTACGGTGGCATACTTATTGGAAGACTAATAGGACTAATAGGAAGCGGTGAGCGTGAGAAGAAGCTACTTTGTGTTGAATGTGATTGCAATCTTGGTTTAGCACTTTCTCTATTTGGTTATGGAAGTTTTTGGCTGGGTAGACCGCCGTCAACTTGACCTTCCCTGGCTCTGAAGAGGGCGAAATTCGCCGAAACGTCAGCTTATTTATAAATAAAGCACACAGTAATAACCAAGAAGTTGCTCATCAAGGGAACAGTGAATGATTAGATAGGAGATTTTCTGCCAAGATATGAGTGGTACTGCTTTGACCAACTGGAACAAGAGTACTTAGTTCGTATAAGGCACAGGATCGAATCCAAATGCACGTATGTATTGCTGAGCCACCTTTACTCATTGGAATGCATGTATCCAGTGAAAATGTTTTTTTAATTCCCACGGCTAACTTTCTATTAACCTCGGTATCGGTCAAATAGTCTTCGATGTTCTTGCTAAGTAAGCAATAGCTTATATATTTATTTATCCGATCTTACAAATTGATCTTTTTGAGCCGATGCTAAGTTGACATAGGTCTTCGTAGTCGTTGTTGTTGCTGTTGTCGTCGTTGATGTTGGTGCTGTTCGTCGATGGCTGAAGTTTAGGGCGATTTCGCCTTCCTCAGATCCCAGACGTTTATGTGACAGTGGTCTTATATTCGGTGGAATACTTATAGTATTAATGGGGATCAAACTTTCAAATAAACGCCATATTGATCAGCAGTAGTTTGCAAACAATAGCAGTATAAAAGCAAATAGTAGTAGTAAAAGTAAAAAGTAGTAGTAGTAAAGTAGTAGAAAAAAGTAGCAAAAGTATAGCAGCAGAAAGTAGTAGCAAATGAAAAAGTATTGCAATAAGCAACAGTTTGATGTTTTTTTGTCTTTTTATACAACCCGTCTTCCACATCTACTGTGCGGATCCCAGCACTTCTCACTTTCATTTCGTTTCGTCGAATCCATCCTCTACGAATGTCCCTCCAACATTTTCACGGGTGGCTTCGGCAGCTGGTTGAGGAATTTCTTTACATCTTGAATGTCTTTGACACTTTGGTCGTGGTCGATTCTCAATGGAGTCCTGAGATAGCCGGATTAGGGCGTTCTCACCTGGATTGCAGCCGGATTAGGGCGTGCTCACATGGATTGCAAAGAACGATTTTTTTTCCGACCAAGTCCGGTACCATTCTGCCGACCTCGGAGGGATGCGAGGCTTGATCAGCTCGAGCGCAATCTAACAAGCATCGTGCTCGAGGTGATCGGCATCACCACCGCTGTGTTATCCGCCTCCTCCAGTGGAATACTTGCTGCATTAAAATGTTTCGTTATTCTTCGTATTTATAACCAGGTTTCACAGTGCTTAAAACATTTACTTGCAGGACAAGAGTCGAAATTTTATGCGTGTTGAGCTCAATTGTGGGTTTATGCCTTAATAATAAATGTGGCTTAATTCATGTGACGGAAAAAGAACGCTTGTAAACGTTCAATTCCAACCTTCATTAAACCTCGGCGTGGATAACCAATATTTTGGTTTGTTGATGTGCTTTCACAAAGTTGTTATATATCTTTATCGGTTTCCGATATGTATACTAACATTTCGGCCGTTTCGCCTTCCTCAGGGCAACGGATTTGAGTGGAGTGTTCACAGCAGTTGTTCGTCCTTGCTCTACACGTCCTCGTCGCCGTCAGTCAGGTCGACACGACTCGAGTATAGTAGAGCAGCGTTCAAATAAAGCAGCGTCTCCAGCGCTGCCCTTCTACACAGGACTCGCGTTTGCCGACTGGAATTATTTGCAACCTTGAATACAATTGTATTTTGCCATCACTTCAGTATCGACATAATGCCATCACTTTTTTCATTTACTGCCATTTTTTTTAATGGCAGGGCTTAACTGTTTTCAGTGCCGATTTGTGCTTCCCAGATCAATCCCGTTGATGGGTAATTATTGATAGCACCTATAGGTCAGTAAAAATGGCCGAGATGAAAGACAAACGAAAGAGTTACATGGTGTGGTGGTGAACGCCTTAGCTCCCGAAAGTGTAACAACGTGTTCGGTTCCCAACGCAGACACCACGCACCGGAGTTTCGCAAATATCTCAGCGTCAGTATGACTATCGACATATTTTTTCTGGCACATCTTGCAACAGTCCCCACGATCGACTTTCTATTAACCTCGGCATTGAATTATAAATGCATTTATTTATTTATATGATCTTATGAACTGATCTTGTTGAGCCGATGCGACGTTGGTATAGGTCGCCGTTGTCGTTGTCGTTGTTGTTTTCGTTGCAGTTGGTGTTGTTGGTCGATGGCTGACGTTTCCGCGATTTCGCCTTCCTCATAGCCTAGACGGATTTTATATAAGAATACTTTAATTATTCGGTGGAAAAAAAGGCTAAAAGTATTAATGAAGACCAAACTTTTAAATAGACGCCGTATTGATCAAAAAGGCTGCTCACCGTGATGTTATGAGTGGGACTGTCCGCGTGTAGTTACCGTGGGACGGCGAGTGAGACTCACCCAGAGGTCAAAAAACTCATTTTTTAAATAAGGAACCAGGTCACGTGAGATAGTGAGGCATTCGTCTTTCCTGTTCACCTTTGGGTTTTTGAAATTTATCCAGAACGCTTCAACAGCCTTGTGCTAGGATCCACACAGTCACTTCAAAATCATCGCCGTTGTGCTTTCGTGCCCTATGAGTACCTAGAGGAGTGTTTTGATGAATTTTAATTTTCCCATCTAGATGTTCTTTTATGCGGACACAAAGCGGTCTACCCGTTTCCCCAATATATTCCTCACCGCATGCGTTACATGGGATCAAGTACATTGTGCCTGAATTCATGCAATCACCCTCACTCCCGTTAGGACGGATCATACAGTTTTCTGAGCTGCACAAATGATCATAGAGACGGTTGCGAACTAACTGACGGCCTGACGGCGTAGGGTATTGGGTGGGATGTCAATAATCGTTATATAATCTTCAAGACCACTTTTCCTTAAGCATCTCTTACTGGCGTAACTTATTTCATTTGATATGAAGGGTGGCTTAAAAGGGATCTTACTTACTTCCGAAACATTACTTTGGGGAACAACCCTACTTTTTGTCTAATCCAAATGGCTTCTGCTTCGTAGCCATTGCAAATGGCTATTTTTTCCTGCCAGGTTTAGCGATTCCTTCTTTTACGGTACATGTTTTTTGATGAGCGCTTTTTTTCATATGTGAAGGATGAGAGAAGAGGTAGTGAACCAGTATATTTACTACTCGACTTACGGTACCATTTTGTCATATAGCTACTTTCTGAGAGCTTCGTTTGGATGTTTAAGAATGGAAGCCAGTTCTCGGTTGGTTTTTCCCGTGTAAATTTTATATACTCTGACTGTCTGTTTCACAATTCAAAGCACTATCCATTTGTTCTTGTGTGGAACAGATGATGAAGCAGTCGTCTATGTATCGACAGTAGAGTAAGGGTCGACGATCGAGAACCCGAGCTTCCACCTTACACATGAAAGCGACGGCAAGACATGGTGCTAAATGCTGTCCCATGGCCAACCCACTAATTTGCACAAAGTATTTTCCAGACCTCACGGATCTCGATCATATGACGGATCTCGAGCCGGTTAGTCGCGAGGTAACGTGGCGCGTCCCCAGGTGGCGGATAGGGGGTTAATCGCGGACCAAAGCGACCTTTGTTTCCCTGAGACGCACGTGGATCCAGGAGATGGACTCCCTGTTTCTGCTGCGCCGATTTGGCACATACTTTCTACATTTACGAGGCGTATTCATGCACGCGTGTATGGGTGCGTTCTAGTTTATGCAGATTGTATTCTGAGTCAATTCGGCCAAAAGCCTGCAATCATCAAGTGACAGGGAAGTATATGGGAGGAGGTTAGGAGTCGCCTCCAACAAATAAGCTCCATGTCCACTCTGGGAGAGCCTGGCAAGCTACCGGTGAGTATACCCAGTCCCCACCTTCAGAGCCCAGCAAGTTATACGTGGGTATCAAAAATGCTAAACACAGTAAAAGAAAAAACGGGCCTCATTCCCCTGACCCCGAAAGAGCCCCCCAAATTTCGTAGCGTTGGGTAGGACGAGTACGGAGAGGCTGCTAAAATCTCAAGGGCCAATGGAAGCTGCCTGGATTTCAAAGAATTATGGTGACGCTCTGTACCTACAATGCACGTACCCTTGTATCCGAGTCCTCGGTAGAAGACTTGCTCATGCAAGCAGAAAGGATAAAGCACGACGTCATCGGCCTGGCCGAGACGAGAAGACGCCGGCCTTTCAAGGCCGTTTATGACACCGTAGAAGAACGGCTCCTCGGAAAATGCGATAGTAGAGGAGTCGGCGTCGTTGGCGTTCTCGTCAACACGAGTTTGTCCATGAACACCGATTCATTCGAACAGCTTACAACACGAATCGGACGGTTACGATTAAAAAGACGTCGAACAATACCGTCTGACAATCTTGGTCGTTTACGCGCCGACATCAAACTATGACGAAGGAGAAGTCGAAGCGTTCTACATGGACTTAGAGAAGTTATAGAGAGAAGACCATACACTCTTCGAGGTCATCACTGGAGATTTCAATGCCAGGATTGGACCAAGAACGACTGAAGAACGTCACATTGACACCCTATGGATTAGAATGGGACGAACAGGCTGAGTGGCTAACTGAGTTTATCATGGCGAACAAAACCATCCATGGTAACTCGCAATTCCAGAAGTCCCAGCCTCAACGTTGGACGTGGGAGTCTCCAATGGAGAGTACCATAACAAAATAGACCACATCATAGTAAATAGAAGGTTTTGCCTAACCGATGTCATTGTTGCCTAAAAATTCTACGCGGAATCAGACAACCGTCTCCCTTCATGCAAGATTCTATTTCTCGAGGAAAGGAGAAAAAAGCCGCTAAATTCAAAAACCAAAGTCTCAGAACCACCGTCAACTGCGACTTAATCAATTCAATAGTGGGCTGTAGGAAGATGCCGTTGTCGATAACATTGACGAAGAATACGATCGGCTCATTCAACATCTTCACGTCAGCGCTTTGAAAGCTGAGAGTTCTAAAGTCACCAACAGACGTCTGTCTCCAGAAACACTCCAACTGATACGCCAGCGTGGAATCGCACGAGCTGCAGGCAACCGCGAACTAACGGCCAAACTCCCTTCCGAAATTTGACATTCCATTTCGTCGGTGAAAAAGCGAACAGCACCAGGTGCAGACAGGATAAGACCAGAACACCTGAAAAACCTTCCGACAGTCCTCGTAAAACACCTGGCTCGGCTCTTCACACGTTACCTTTCCGAATGGAAGGTCCCCCACATACTCACGGGAAGACCGGCAAGACCGTGTTATTGCTCAAGAAGGGTGACCTCCACGATATCGGCAACTATCGCCCAATCTGCCTGCTGTATGTCGTCTACAAACTTTTCACTCGAATCATCTTAAACAGGAATGACAGAACACTAAACGAAGGACAGCCATGTAAGCAAGCAGGGTTTCGAAAAAGAATTTAGTACGATGGACCACATCAACACGATAACAAGGCCAACTGAAGTATCGCGATAGTACAAAGGACCGCTCTGTCTCACTTTCATCGATTTACAGAAGACGTTTGATTGAACTGAGATAGAAGCAGTCATGGAAGCCCTTGATAGTCAAGGAGTCCCTACTCAGTACATAAAGAATCTTCGGGAGCTGAACAAAAGTTTCACAACCATGATATCATCATTTTACAACGATATTAACATTGACGTCAAAAGAGGGACTTAGGCAAGGCGATACCACCTCGCTAAAATTTTTTACCGCCACCATCGAGAACGTAATGGGAACATTTGAATGGGATAATATGGGAGTCAAAATCAATGGTCGGCAGTTACACCATCTTCGCTTTGCTGATGACATCGACCTTATGACACCAAACATTAGCCAAGCGGAACGTATGCTTGCCGACTTTGATAAAGCCTGTGGGAAAGATTGGCCTTCGACTAGATCTCAGAAAAACGATGTTCATGACGAACGGATTGGTTTCGTATGCCCCATTCACGCTCAACGGAACGAATATCTCCGAATGCTCCAGTTATGTCTATCTAGATCGGGAAATCAATATGATGAACGACATAGCTCCAGAGCTGAGCAGAAGGAAACGAGCGGCTTTGGGGAGCTTTCAACAGCATCGAGGATGTAGTGAAGAGAACAAAGAACACCCGACTCCGTGCCCACCTTTTTCGACTCAACGGTACTTCTTGCCCTAACGCATGCATCAGATACCTGGTCGCTGCGTAAGCAGGATGAAAGATCAATCAGCGTCATAGAATGCACAGTCGAAAGGACGATCTTAGGAGTATCCCGTTTCACACAAGTAATGGATGGGATCCGAAGCTACGAGCTGCGTCAACGATCAAAAATCGAAGATGCCGTTTTGTACGCAAACCAGTCGAAAATAAGGTGGGCCGGACACGTAATTCATTTGAATGACAACTGTTGGACGAGAGCTGCTAGTGACTGGATTCCACAGGATGAATGCACTGTGGGAAGGCCACCGACCGGATGGTCAGGGTTCTTCATGAAAAGCCTAGAAGAAAGATATGAAGCTTGACGAGTTCCAAGAGCGAGCAGAACCCACTGGGCTACTCTTGCAAGCGAGAAGAAAAAACGGATGATTTACTGGCGTCCGCTCGAGTCACTAGACGATTAATGGAACTACATGTGATACAGGTGATCCTCACAGTTTTTTTGTCACCATCCTACAATTCTACAGTGTTCGGCCACTTGAGGAATCCCCGTTCTACTGATGACCGTGTTCATCGTCCTGAGGTAACAGTGCTCACAGCACCCAGGATCGACTTTCTATTTTTTATTGTAGCGGTTACATGACAAAGTGGTACCGAAAACCAAGTAACGAAAACATCCTGGTTCATTTCCGTTCTTCCCACCCTTCACACACAAAGATGGCGATTGTGAGAAACATGCTTCGAACAGCCACCTCTGTGTGCACAAGCAGGGAACTAAAGGAAGAATCGTGTGACTTGGCTCGGCAAATAGCCATCTCCAATGGTTACGAAATAGTAACCCCACAAGATAAGTTTAGAAGGGGGAGCGACGCGTCCAAGCGAAACAGTTGGCCAAAAGAAAGTCCCGTTTATGTTGTGAGAAAGTTTATGTATTAGTGATGAAGTAAGCGTAGCGATTAAACGATGCTTAAGAAGGGCAGGTCTAGAGGAATCGGTAGCGATAGTTGAAATACCACCGGCTACTCTACGTCGTCAGTTAGTTCGTAACCGCCTGTATGACCGTCTACGCGAAACAACAAATTGCGTAATTTGCCCTTACGGCAGGGACGGTGATTGCATGAGTTCAGGTACGATATACCTGATCTCTTGTAATAATTGTGGAGATGAATATATTGGCAAAACGGGCAAACCATTGGGTATCCGTATAAAAGAACACCTAGGTGGCAAACGAAAAGCAAGACAAAATACTCCTCTAGACACGCATAGGATACACCTAAAGATTAAACAACTAAGACACTGTTTTAAGAGAGTCATTAGTTGCGCAATCGGCAATCCGTACATTTTCATTTTCTTTTCATGCTCAACGAGCTGCTCGAGAATGACTTGCATTGAAAAGTCATTTGACACATTAGTATAAAGTGAAGTAACATCGAATGACTCCATTACATGCGTGCTGTTTAGCTGCGCAGACCTTCGGTGGTCTAGAAATATCCTGGTGTTACGTATATGGGTTGGAATGAATTTCAGTAACTGGGTCAAGATAAGGTTTAGGAACCACGCTATTCTATCTTTTGACTAACCTATACAACTGATGATAGGTCTAACTTTAAATAATCATGGATCTGCGGTCGCAATATCAACAGTTGGAATAAGCTTATTTGTCTTAATGAGCAAGGACGAGGCAAATTGAATAGCCACTTTTTAGATGAGAATTAATTGAAGGCTTCAAACCAGCTGCCTTTGCCGTGCAACCCACTGCCTATTTAATTTTCGGTATTGACTTCTGTATTCCTTTTTCAGAGGATGCTCAAAGAGAGAAACATCGTTAAGATGTTCCTCTGTTTTTCTAACATCCAACTGAATAGGAATAACTACAAATTCTCTACCTTTACCACTAATAGAAAGCTTCATACATTTTGAATTCAAAAGATCTCCGACCTGGCGCATACCACATTTTTGTTGGTTTGTGAGGTTGGAAGGTTGGAGCTTAATTTTCTTTGTTGGTAGTGATTGAGTATGCAGAGAATTTCCTCCGAAAATAAACGAAATGTTTAAGAAAGCTCAGGGATAAGGTATTGTTGGTAGTTCGCCCCTTGGCACTACTTCACCTAACCCTTCTAGCCCAGCACTATAACGTAGCTCATTTTGAAATTCATGCAGAGTACACGTGATCCTGCGCAGGATTGGTTTACAAATGGGTTTACTAGGCGCGAAACTCGGACACAGTTCTAACAATGAATGCATACTTTCCGGAAGCGTTGTGCCTCCTAGTACAGTAACTCTAAATGATCTTTGCGCGCGTCTATTTCAGGGTTATTACCTAAAACTTGAACAGCAATAGTCTTTTGTTTTGATCTTTGTCGACGACGTAGTAGATCTTCAAACTTCTTCTTTAACTTGCTCTTAATATCACACCGAATCTTTTCGCATACCGATCTAGACCCAGCTACTATTCTCTTCCAAAGATTCCTCTCCAAATGCTAAGCACAGTGACTTTCTTTGTACATACGTTTGTTTAGTAGTGAAAACATATCCTTTTGTCTGCAGCGCCATGGAACGCGTAGCACTTTTATTTCGATGCTCAGCATTTGTTGAGAACTCTCTGGTAAGCCGTATACTTCGTGTAATCACCTATGTTTTATAAACTTAGAAATAATTCGATGTAAATATATACATTGTAGTATAATATAATATTTATGGTACATATATATATTTAAATGCACCGTTTTCTATTTCAGCGATTGAGAGGTTGTTATACAGTACATTTTTTACTTCCGTGCAAAAAACATATACAGCACAACAGCAGCTGACGTTTCGGCAGTATCGCCTTCTTCAGACCCTGAAAGGTATATTGACATGCAATTCATTAAGGAATCTATATGCTAATCAGATGGTCAACAGCTTTTCGAAAAAACACACGGTTTATTACGTGGCTTCTACTGAGGACGAACAGCTAATCAAAATCGCATATGGTCGACGACCGCGCCACTCCACATCAAAAAATCGAAGCGAGGATGTGGGGGAGATCGTAAAAAGAGTAAGAAAAAAGAGGGCTTTTTTGAGAAGCTGTTGATTAATTGGTTGCCATATAGATTTCCAGCTTTCTGTCTGTGTTACTGAAACATTAAGCGTAGTTAATTGCATACCAATATACCATTCCAGGCTCTGAAGAAGGCGATACTGCCGAAACGTCAACGTGTGCTGTGTAAGAACCTCGCGATTGCTGAGAAAGAAAACGACGCATTTATAGCAAATCATTTATAACCCAATGCCGAGGTTAAGAAAGTCGACCCTAAGAACTATCTACATATGTCCGAACGTCAGGCAAGTTTGAGAACTAAAACTTTTACTGGGTAGTAACAATACAGTTGAACCATTTTGAAGTCACTGAAGTGATCCCAAGAATCCGAATACTTCATGTGATTTATTCATTTTGTTTCTGATATATTTGAAGAAGGCTTTAAGCCGTTGTTGTTATTTTGTTTTGAAATTTTTTTTGACTTCAAGTAATTGTGCCTGTATGTGTATGCTTAGTTCAAAACACGTAGAATTAAATGAACAGTAGGGATTAATGGTCATAGGTTCATGCTGATTTATGCTTAATCTTCCCACTCAAAATTTGTCCCTTGGTATATTATAAGGGATAAAATCTTTCTCAGCGATCTTAATTCATGCTCCGTGATGACACATGTGGCAGAAAGCAATTTATCAATTGTAGAGAATTCTTCGGAGTGGAGAAGCAAGAATTTCATAACAAGAAGTGGTTTTGCTCCGATCATTAATCTTTTATCAGACGTTGTCCTCACTGTTGATGACAAAGCACTAAAATGTAGTTCAGAACAAATACTATTGATGCATCGTAGGACTTCTGTGAAGCCGCAATGGCTTGCTTGTACAGCTGAAGCCACAAATGAGCTGGAAGTTTTTATTAAATAGTTGTCAATACATACTTGGATACCTGGATGGTCCGTCCTCACGAGTTTTGCGGAACCCAGCACGTGTGCCATTCGTTTCTGTCCCTCGCAATCGTCGTCATGGTGGTGGTTTTGTTTAAGCATGGTAAAGCGTGCGAATCTCATACATACAGTGATCTGTAGAATAACTGCACCTGCGGGATATAGCTGATCAACTTTGTTTACGAATACGTCCGCCCAACGTGTAGATGGCCGTTTTAGAGGGACGTTTGCATTCTCGTGGAGTCCACTCTACAGTTGTTTTCGTCGTTCTGTCGTCTGTTCTTCTCATTGCGTGACCGGCCCATCTTTAATTCGCTTTGGTTGCCATTATTAGAATGAAACCTTTTAATCTAATTCGTCTTATTGCGGGGATTATAAATCCACAACAGCTGTGCTCGACGAACTATCCATGACCAAAAGCAACGCCGCAGCAAAAGTCGGATACTGTTATTCTTCTTCTTGGTGTTTCGTATGATCAACATGGCCACGGATCTCTCTCCTAGAAGGATTACATGCTGGTTATCGTGGCAAGTCACCAGGTTGTGGATAGGGGCAAATCGCGCAGCAAACGCGACCTTTGGTTACCTAAGATGGAGGTGGATCCGGGAGATGGACTCCCAGCTTTCTGCCACGCCGATGTGGCATATACGTTATGCATTTACGGGGGGGTGTATTCATGCATTGGTGCATGGGTGTGTTCTTGTTCATAAGGATTGTATTCTACGAGCCAATTCGGCTAAAAACGTACAATCAAGTAAGTGAATCAAATCAGGAGAGTAAGTGGAAGGAGGCTATCAGTTGCCTCCAAAAAATGAGCTCCACGTCTACTCTAGGACAGAGTGGCAAGCTACCCGTATAGATACCAAGATGTTCCCAGCACCCACGTTTAAAGCTCAGCAGGCTATATGTGGGTACCAAAGAGCTAAACAGAGAAGAATAAACGGTCTTCATTCTCTTGACTCCAGAAGAGCCCTCGATTTGGCAGCATTGGGTCGGACGAGTAAGGAGAACCTGCTAAAGTCTGAAGACCATTATAGGCTGCATAAATCGTAAAGAACTAAGGTGACGATTTGCTTCTGCAGTGCACGCACACTTGCATCTGAGTCCTCGATTAAAGAATTGATCACGCAGCCAAGAAGAATAAGGTGAGATATCAATGGACTGGCCGAGGCGAAAAAGACGCCACCTATTCAATGTCGTCTATGACACCAGAGGAAGACTTGGAGAAGCTCTATTAGTAATATTATACATTCTTCAAGTTCATCATTGAAGATTTCAACACTAAGATTGAACCGAGAAGAACGTCTGAAGAACGTCACATTGGGACCTACGGATTAGAATCGAACTAGCGGGGGTGAGCTGCAGCTTGAGTTTATCATGGTGACCAGAACCACCTTTGGTGACTAGCAATTCCGGAAGCCATACCCTCATCGCTGGACGTTGGAGTCTTCCAACAGAGATTACCTTGACGAAAAAAGACCACATCATAGTAAATCGAAGGTTTTGCTTACCCTATATCGCTGTTGTCGCAATTTTCTGTATGAGATCGCACGATCGCCTTCTTCGGTTAAGATTTCATTTCTCGCAGTAAAGACAGGAATAGTTTTAAAAAACGAGGTCCCAAGACTTTAAAAAACGAGGTCCCAAGACCACCGCAAATTGGGATTTCATTCACTTTATTAGTTGGCTCTTACAAAGATGCCATTCTCGATAGCATGGACGAAGAATGCGATCGGCTCATTCAACATCGTCACGTTAGCGCTATGAAAGCTGGGAGCTCGAAGTCACTTTTTTCTGTAGAAACGTTAGAGCTGATACGTCATCGTGGAATAGGACGAGCTATAGGCACTCGCCAACTCACGTCTGGAGTTGCAAAACAATGCAAATAGACGATCAAAGAAGATCTTAAAGCGAGAAGAGCAGCAATTATGGACGAAGCTGCAGAGGCTGGAAAACGAACTCGCAAAGCCCACCTAAGCTTCACAAAATACGAAACCATGATGATTGCTCCCCGAGGCCTACCTAGGTGGAACAGTTACCGCGTCCAGAAAGGCAGTGGAGAAAACCTTTCACGGTTACTACTCGGGTCCCTTCAATTACCACGTCGTCCCGCCTTCACATCAAATAGAGGAGAATGAATATGTCGCCCCACTGTTTCTCTTTTCCCGAAATGAGGCATACCATTTCGTCGGTAAAAGATGGAACAACACCAGGTGTGCGAAGGGTAAGATCTGAATATCCGAAAAACCTTCCTTCGGTCTTTCACGAACAGCTGGGCTTTTTACATGTTACCTGTCTGAATGCAAGGTCCGTACTCAGTGAAAGACCAGCAAGACCGTGTTTTTGCTCTAGTAGAGTTACATCCACAATACTGGCATCTATTGCTCAACCTGCTTGCCGACTCTTGTCACCAAACCTTTCATTCACGTCATCCTAAACAGGAATGACAGAACACTGGACGACGGACAGCTACGTGAGCAAGCAGGGTCTTGAAAAGGATTCGATACGATGGGCCACATCCACACAGTAACAAGACTCGTTGAAGTAGGAAGGGTTACAGAAGGCGATACTATCTCGCTAAAACAATTTACTGGCTGTCCCAGAACGTCATGCGAGCATTAGAAATAAGACAACATGGAAGCGAAAATTGATTGTCGGCAATTAGACCATCTTCGCTTTGCTGATGACATGTTCTTGTAACATCAAACAATAGTCTGGCGAAACGAATGCTTACCGGCTTTGATAAGGCCTGTAGATAGATTGGTCCCTTGACTAAATCTTACAGAAATGGTGTGTTTAAGGAGCGGATTGGTTACGTATGTCCCATCCACACTCACCGGAATTAATATCTCCGAATGCTCCAGTTACGCCTATCTAGGTCGAAAAATCAACACGATTAACGAGTAGCTCCAGAGATGAACAGGAGCGAGCGGAAAGGTTGAGGAGCTTCCGAGACGATCGAGGATGTAGTGAGGAGAAGAATGAACACCCGACTCCATGCTCACATTTTCGATGCCACAATTCCTTCTGCTTTAACGTATGCACCAGAAGCCTGGTCGCTGCGTGATCTTACTGGTACTTGATAGTTGGTACTTGGACGACAACTACGAGGCATCGAAAATGGATACTACTTCAAAGCTGCACTACAAAACAAGCAGAACTAAATGTTTGCCAGAATGAAGAAGTGTACGTCGAAGGAACATTTTTTGTGCTTTGTATTTGGAGGAACATCTTTGAACGAAAATAGCTGATGGGTCAATATTGATATGCAATGGTTGTTGAAGTAGCCTCCACAGAGACTGTTGTAAGTGTAAAGGGTGCAGAAATCTCTCCGCTTCTGTATTTAAACGACGTCCTCCAACGCAGAATGTCTTTAACAACAGTTTTCAACATCTGAAAACTCAACATTCCGTGAAAAAAAGCGTCTAATTAGAAACATTGTAAAATGAACACTGTCGTTATAGATTGCTCAGCTACACTTCCAACGGAATCTTCAACAACTAAAAAATATTTTCTTTGAGGAGCGAGGGATTTTAATGGCTTCCGACATCGTGCTAATCAGTGTTCTTACTCTTCTCACTCTCATCTTGAGAGGTCTTTCCCTTAGAACATCAAATAGAATAAGATGTGTCATAGCGATGTTTCTTCACGGTCTATGCCGGCACACATAGGAGAGAAGAGTTTATCAGTTGTACAGACTTCCTTTGAATGGAAAAGCTGGGCTTTCATAACGATAAGTTATATCGCCGTGATCGTTAATGTTTTATCAATCGTAGTTCTCGCTGTTGACAACACAGCACTCAACAAAAATATTATCGATACATCGCCGTACAACAGCGAAAGTACTCTTCGGACAGTTCAAAATTATAAATTAACTGAAAGTTCACGTTTAATAGTTGTTACCATTAGTACTGGAAAGTTTCATTACAGTTCAACTTGTTTAAGAAATGAAATATCGGTAATGGTAGTGCTCTACGAATACATATGAGGGTGCTCTTCATGTCTCTTCAACGAACAGAAACCCCTGATCATCTTAGTAGCGAGATACAGACGAATGAAGACTCCTCGCTCAGATTACTCAGTGAACAACGACTCGATAATGTTACACTTGATACAAATTTTCTTACTGGCTATGAGAAATCTGGTTACAAGCCTTAATACTACTGCAGAGCTAACAAGATTGCAGCATTGTTTGCGATTCGTTGGTTTTGAAGCATGTCGTTTTGTTCCCCACAGTAGTATGTGATGCTCTTTGTATGAACCATAAAGGATAAAAGGATAAAGCTCTCGACATTGATCAATCGCTGAGGGATGCGCCATGCATTCGACTTCATTAAGCATCGTCGGAGGCGACTGAATGCATATCTATCTGGCCCTTACAATGACTCGTGATAGCTTATCGATGTATCGAGCTAATGGTGCTATCCTCCCAGACAAGTTTGGTACCAATTTGCCGACTCTGGAAAGATGGAAGGCTTACTGAACCAGAGGCACGGAGATCGATTCCCCGCGTGTGTTTCAAGGCGCCTCCGACCACTGCGCCACACGCGTTCCTCTTACAGATTATGTATACAATTTACAGATAAAATTCTAGTAGAAGCTCTTTTCAACAAATCTATATGATTGACAATTCTTAGCATTTTCTAGACGTCGAGAGAATTTAGAGACCGACAAAAAACCCGCCTATTCGCGAATGTGATTGTAAATGTGGATGGCTATTTCATCATCAAAATCCTTACAGTCTTTTCTGGAGCGAGGTAGGGTCGTCTTGATCCCATTGCCTCGACTCCACTGGGGTTGACATGGCTCAAATGAAGTGATCTCACTCTGCAATGCTGCATTTGCCGCTAATCTAATACCAATGCTTAGCATTATTAGATGTTTTCCTGATGAGAAGCCGCTTAGAATTTTTATTTTTTCTACTTTACATGGTTGCCTACGATTTTCCGCCTCATCGTGGCTGGAAGGTGTTCCTGCGTGTCGGCCTGCGTTGCAAAGCGAGGGATTTATCCCTCGGTCTCCCAAGCTGAGAAGAAGTCCTACGTTTTCATCAGGAAGCCCAGCTGAGAGTAAACCAACACCAGGATCCACCAACGTCCTGGTATCAAACTGGTCGCATGGTGGCAAATCTTTCTCTGATCCACAAGGGCAACGGCTGCCTGTGGAGGTGACGGCTTGCGGCAGACTTTGGCCAGGCCGAGCTCGGGACTCCAGGGAACCACAATGGCTAAACCAGCAAAACTCGGCAACAACGGAGATAGCGCACAGTCAGTGAGGACGTGTCGTCCAAGTATCCAAGTAAGGACTTTACGTGACTCGTCACCATATCTACTCTGCGGATCCGAACACCTCCTGTATTCGATTCATTTTTGTCATATTCATAGTTCAGCAAACTCTTCGAATATCTGGCGTTTTCGTTGCTCCTTGAGGATTTCGTATTGTTTATGAATGTCGTAAAACTGCTTCGTACCTGGTCTTTTTTTCCCAAAATGAGAGCTACCACCAGTATTGGTCCAATATTTTATTAGCATTACAAACGCTTATCACTAGTGAGCAAAACAACGCCAGTATTTAAAGGACTTTTTCTATTTCTTCTTTGTCATTATGCTTGATAAATGAAATAATGCAGCTGTAGATTAGATAGACGACATTAATGTAGACAACACGAACAGCTGGCGGAAGTAGTAGAAATGAAATAAACTGAACTGGCGGCCAAATCGATAGGTCAACCTGGACATGACTTCAAATTGTCGACCACAAATGAAAATGGTCACTTATCTTTATTTCATTCTTTTCAAAAGAAGCATTTGTAGCTAAAGAATGATATTCCCTGAATAATAATTTTTTCTACACGATGGGAGCGTGAAACGCAGTCGTTAGAGGAACCGTACACACCAATCGGTTCCACTAAATTAAGCTTCTTACCAATTCCATGATTTCAGGAAGAATTAGCTCTCCTAACATTCACTGAGATCATCTAAAGGTAAACACTTCGAGTGGCAGATGCATACTCAAATTCCAAGGCATTGGTGGCCTTCGCATAAGAGACAACGAACCGAGTGAATTAGCTGCAGTTCGTTAGTTCTTGTCGTGTGAATAAACAGTCAAGTTAATAAGTTTCTAAGTGATCCATTCCTCAGTTGCCCATTACCGCGAAAAGTCTTTTGCATGCGGCATCCGCCGCGTTAGAGGAAGACAAAAGTGTTCAGTGAAAACATCACTGACACTCTACTTATTCATTAAAATAACTGCAAAGGAGGATTGATGGTTATTGCTACATGAAACCTTTCGTCTTATCTAGAAAGACTTAATGAAAATATATTGAACAGAGTGAGCGTGTGGGGCAGTGGTCAGAGGTGCTCTGCAACACACACGTGGAATCGATCGCGATGTCCATGGCCAACCAAGCCTTCGGCAAATTGGTACCGGGCTTGTCTAGGAGGGTAGCAGCACTGGCTCGATACATCGGTAGACCACCGTGAGTCATTGTAAAGGCCAGATATGCATTCAATTACCTCCAAACGATGCTTGATGAAGTCGAATGCGTGGCACATTTTTCAGGGATTGATCAGTGCCAAGAGCTTCATCCTTTTCACCTTTATAGGTGAACAAAGATTTAAAATCCGAGTGAAACTTTAGACTATCTCGACCGTTAAAAAATGAGCGATCTTCAAAACTTTCGTTTTATCTGGTTGTTTACTCAAAAGTGCTATTGTATTGTAGTAGTAGTTATTTGACAGGTTAGTGTAGTGGTTAATTCGAGAGCAGCAAAGATCCTTAAACGCATTTGTCTTTCGTCGAATATCACATTCAGTGATTTTGGAGCCTATGCACCCCACCACGATAGAGGCAAACATTTCTCACAAATTCTTATTCAAATGTTCTGCCGCCATTGTAGTACAAGGCGGTGACGCAGTGTAATTCAGCGTCGTAGGGCTGCGGGAAGACCAATCGTTAGAGTCGCTTCGCTGCTATGCTGAAAGATTAGTCCGAACATGGCAGCATGCCTGATCCAAATCGAAATGCCACAATTGCTAGTGCTGGCCGTGATCAAGCTCTTGGAATACCTCGGACTACTGCCTAACACATCAATGAGGAGAAAAGAAGAATTGCTCCCAGAACGCAGCTAAACCACACTAGAAGACCAATCCATCAACACCCACTGTTAAGAATTGGACAGTAAAGAGGAGCAGGAATCAAATTTTATGCGCTACAACATATGAAAGTTTGACAGCTAAGAAGCTAAGTATTGCTGCAGCTTCGACAATCTGATGCTGTCAGCGAAGGGCTCTTCAAAAGAAGTGACCCTGTCCTGAATACCACGGAAACCGTCAATGTGGAGAGCTTGATAGCCCCTCATTAAGCTAAAACCATCTGTTAGGGCGATGTGGACAAGATGGAGGAAGGAAAGGATCACTTCTTTTGCTGACCTTCCATAACCGTAATGGGTGGCATCATGGCAGACATTAACTTCAATCTTTCAAACCCCTACAAACGCAACACTATTGAGTTGCAAACATCGTTCGTCTTAGGAAAATGGCGAAAATTGCAAAAATACGCACAACTGACCTTTAACAAATGAAACATTTTTGATAAATACTCGCCAAATGCATCTCTAAACGATTTTCCTTCTAATGCGCCACACACTGAAACAAAAATGAACTTTTCCAAATAGCATCTGAAACCATTATAGGTGAAAATCTTAGAAATGACGTCGCCAATACTTTTAATACGACATTTTTTCTTAGCTTATTTGTTTGGACTTAAGTGGGGCACGTCGAACGCACTGGTTAGAGGCGCCCTTCAATACACATGGGATCGATCCTGTGGACCAGGCCCATTAAGCCCTCCATCCTTCCGGGTCTGTGAATTGGTATCGGGCTTATCTGGGAGGATACCAGCACTGGCTCGATACATCAGCAGAACATTGCGAGTCGTTGTATAGGTCAAATATGCATTCAATCACCTCTAACGGTATTTCAATGAAGTTGAATGAATGATGCATCCCTCTGGGATTGATCAACGCTTAGAGCTTTACCCTTTACTTGCATGGTCCTACTTGGATTTTCTTAGCTAAACGAGGAGAACTGCAAACATTTAAATCTTATAGAGCTCAAACGAAATGACGATAAGTGCCATCGCTACTTTTCTACATAACATTTAATCAAAAAGCGAATCAGCAAGGAAAAAAGACGTGATTTATGTCTAAAAGTTCACTCACAAAGTTGTTATGTTAAAATCTTAACGCATTAATTCACGTCAGATCCATTGGATTGTCGTGATAAGAAAGCTGACCGAATAAAGATTGTCAAGGAGTTGTAAAAATTATAAATCCATGTCACCTGTTATGATTGTCGACGAGAACACTGGGTTACTGCAAGCATCGACCAGTACTTTTTTTATTACGATCGGTAGACAACGTCCAACATACTTGGCGTCCAAGTAACGATACCAAACCGTCATCATTGGGCCAATCACTAATCCAGATGCTCCAAGACGGGCTAGACACCACTTCGTCAGCGTAAAAAATTAAAATTCATAATGAGAAGGCTTTCCATCAAACTTATTTAGGTTCTGGAGCAGTAACACACAAGATTTATACATATTTAACTAAAACAGTGTATTTATGTAGCGCTCTTGCTGAGTACTTTATGAACCTTTCTGCAGCATAAATTTGATTTTTATCTCATGAATATCTGTTGTTTCTTGCTTAAGGCAGTTACAAAACGTCTTTAGTGGTTCCATGCGTGCACCAAAGCTACAATAACACTTCAATAATAAGAGGTAAATAATTAAGCGCATAGCGTGATCAATCCTTGAGTGTGCGCCATGCATTTCATTAAGAGTAGTTGGCGTGATCAGGCTGTATAAGGATTTAAAGTGGCCATGGGATAAACCAACCCCGTATGATAGGAAGAACAGTGTTTCCATCCGTCTTAGGAAGACTGGTATCAATTTCTCGAACTCAGACGGGTGACATGCTCGTTAAGCTCTGTTATGGATCAAGCCAAAGACAAGCCTACGTCTGTACTATGAAGCACTTTTACTTACTGCACTACTTTCATACTTTTATATCACAGCTTTATTTTAACAACAAATAGATGTTCCTATGCTCAAATAAGAGTCTACTAGGAAAAAATATGCATACTACGAGTACCCTATTCCGCATTAGTGCACTTGAAATATGTTCTGTTTGCTTGAGTCTGCACAGTTCCTAGATAATTTTATGAAACCTTACCTGACCTTGCCATATCCCAACCACTTTTTACGGTGTCTCCATGAATAAACTGCTGAAGCGCATCACCTAATGCCAGCTGGACCGCACAACATGTGGTATTAGTGACCATTAAATGGTTTCTTAGTAATTTGGCTGAAGCCAAACTCTGAAATAAAGTTTGTAAGTTTTCGGAAGAAGTTAACTTTTCAAGCCGCTTAAGCTTTCTTAAGTTGAACTAAAGTGAACTTAAGGTAATGGCGAGAACCAACTTACTTCAATAATCTTCCTGATGATGGTTGTGCAGATTGCGTGTCCTCACAACGCGAAAATGAAAGAATAACAATGGAATGAGTCTTTTATTTATCTCAAAAACCCGTATATTAATGTGATACATAACATCACCGATTTTTTTCATATCTCTTTTAATCGATATCGGTGGCACAATCACTTTAAAATGTCCCGAAAATCTTCAGCCGTGATTTTTATCCTTGTGTGCACATGATCTTTATCATCTTCTTCACCTGTCGTCCCGGTGATCGTCGAGCGACTCAAAGGGCACCAGTAAATCTTTATTTTTTTCTCCCGTAACGCACGAAACGAGCCAGTAGGTTGTGCTCGACATAAGGGCTTGTTGAGCATCGCATCTTTTTTCTAGGGTTCCTGCAAAAACTGTGATTACCGGATCACTGGTCTTTCCCTTTTGTGTGTTTGTCGTTCAGACGCATTACGTGCCCGCTCTACTTCACATGTATCACTTGTCGTCCCGTTGACCGTCGAATGACTCGAGCAGGTGCCAGTAAATCTTCCAATTCTCTCCGTAACATGGAAAACTAGCCTAGCGGGTCCTGCCTTTTTTATGGTCTCGTTGAGCACCATACCTTTCTTCGAGGGTTTTCGATGAAAAACTCAGATTATCGAGTCGGTGGCCTTCCAGCAGTACGTTTGAAATTCCAATGAATCCAACCACTAACGACAATTATCCATCGGTTATCGTCCTTACGTTTCAGTGTCCCGCCCAGCCTGTTTTCGACAGTTTACTATAACAGCGGTTGACAAAACGTCTTAGCTATGGCAGTTCACTCATTGCATGGTTTGAATCTACTTAATGTAGAGAATGCGGGAAGGATTTTTGCGAGATGACATACGTTATCGAACACTTTAAGAAAATGAGGCTATTGAATAATCGCTGTTGTTTATGAGGTGATTGATTAATCACTTTTGTTTACGTGGTTGATTTTACCCATGTAGTCACTAGGTGTCCACATTTAGTTGAACGTGGGGCAACCCATAGACTTTTGTCAAAATGTTTTGGAGCTTAGTTAAAAAATGAAGTTTATAGTCCACTAATCGATAGTCATTTTTAGGCATAAATTGCTTGCGCCGAATTTTCGTGCCAGTTTTAACACCTACTCCAATTGCTCAGTTATGCTGCATACGTCGTGGACGTGGTTGGGTTTGTGGGTGAGCTCAGCTGTCGTCTTCGAATCTGTAGCTCTGCTAGCCGTCAGTAAACTAAATGTCGATTGAAAATCGCTTTCCTTGGTATCGTGATATAGCAATTTAAGGTCGTTTTTTGAGTCTCAACATTTGAGTGCCTTTCGGGATCGAAGGGATGTTTGCGTTTGCGAATAGTTTAACAAGGTGTCAACAACTGGGCTTCCTGCAGCTATTCTATCCTACAATCTCATAACAAAATATTTGTGATAAACTGTGACATAATGTCTATTTGTGAACTACCGCTAATCCTCTTGTGAATTTGTTGCCACAGCTAGGGCAGAGCAAAGCACGTCACTTGATTATTGACAACCACAAGTTATGAGAAAAGGCGTGCTTCTTACTAACACCAGAGGCCTGTTGATGAAGAAGTCAGGAACTAGTAGCACCGTGAAGTTGTGTAAATGTATAAACCAGTAGGACATCTTGTGGCGTCCACCTTCCTTCATGCCAAAGCCCCAATTCTCAGTTCTCAACAAGGTCTTTCTCCGAAGTCGATTTTGCCAGCGCAGTCCGTAGGGTCAAGTTATAGATGGAAAGTAATGCCATACTATGAGTGGATTCATTCTGTTTTTTCTTATGTTAATCGAAACTTAACAAGTCACTCAGTGCATGCATGGATGCCAATTTTGTATGCCAGGTTTATGCCTCTCAATTTTTGCTCACTTCTTTATTTATTTCCAATCATTGCCTGTTCGAATTCATAAAATTCTCGGCTTTTTATCAAAGATCACTGAAAGAAGATGTAGAAACACCGAATACAAAAACAAGCTGTCAAGGAAAAACTAGGGAAAGCTGGGAGCTGACATTTTTAGAAGAACGCATAGAGCAGATTTTCGGAAAGTCACATTGTTTCTCTGAATGTGAGTGTAACTCAACAACTTAGGTGTTCGTTTTCGTCGACAAATTTACGGCGTCAGAGAGTTCACGGATGAGATCCAACTGTTGCCTCAACACTTCAGCCCGACGTTCACATCGTTCCCAAAGATTTCGAAGCTGAATCCATCAAGAAGAAATAAAACATGAATGTAAGATTAAATTACTTATTGAGAAAAAACTGTATAACACCCATCTATGATAACAACAGACTTGAATAGATGAGCAATTGAATGGCACGTTGGTACAAAAATACGGTAAATAAATCAGGCGAGCGCTACCACAATTTCCATTTGACTAGAAATTCACTTAATGGGTGAAACATGTTCTTCATAGATTTCGAAAGCCGTTCTCAAGATATATCGCTTCATCACTACTTGCCATTGAGCATTTTGTCACCAAGATTCCTAGAAGTGGTTTACGCTTAGGCGAGCGCTCTGGCGCAGGTGTCGAAATTCTTCTCAGTTCGGGGATTCGATGGAAGAGAAACCCTGCAGTGCGCATTGAAACAAAAAAATGGTCTCAATCACGATGAGGTTGTGGACCGCTACAGTTATAACATGTGCTAAAACGTTAGACGTTATCAGTTCTTTTGGGATGCGACGTACAATCGTCATCACTGAGCATCGTAGAGATGAATAAATGCACATTGGATCTATAGAATGACTTGCGGTGGCCTACGGAAGCATAAAGGCAGTGTTTTTCTTAACCCTCCCAACCACTGCGCTACACTCACCATTGAGAAGCAATGTTTCACAAAATTCGTAAGCCAGCGATATCATAGTTTTCTAAACAGACTATCATTTAACCTTTGCATGAATAATCCATCAATAGTCTCGCTGGAAAACTAAAACGAGCATCTTACAAAAAAGCATATTTTTTGACGCCTTCGCTATCTTCAAAGCTTGAATGGCTCGAATCTGCTGCAGCTGTTCACAGCCGTTTGTCAATATGATGTGGGTCTTCGTAATCGCATCGGGTCAAATCCATTGGAGCAGACACTGCTCTAATGAAGTAATCTCACTCAGCAGTGTCCTTCTATACTAGACGTTTCTTGAATGAATGTCTACTGATAGTTAGTACGAAGGCCCACATCGAAAAAAACGGACGTATGTGGGCTCTTGCCTCGCATCTCGTTGGCTCTGATGAAAGTGAGACCGCCGATTTGCTAACTAAATAAAAGTTCCCACTACCCACTTTCTGTTAACTTTTGCATTAATCAAATAGTTGTCTATAGTCTTGTTGAGCAAGCACCAGTTGTTACTTTATTCTTTATTTAAGAGCAAACTGACGTTTCGGCGAATTTGCCTTCTTCAGTCTGGAAAGGTCAGATTGACTGTTATCTACCCAGGCAAATACTCCATAGCCAAAGAGAGAAAATAGGAAACCAAGATATGAGTAGCATTAACGACGCAATATCTTTTTCACAGCTTTCTATGAGTCTTTCACTAAGTATTTCAAGTGGTGACCAACCGCACAGAGTTCAAATGAAATTGTAATGTGCCTCTCTCATTAAAATATCAGGCATAAATACTGTGCGCTAATAGGCTCCCATGTGAACACTGTGCTGTTGGTTGGTCTCCATGTGAAATAATCAATGGAAGACTTCTAGAGAGCGTTGAGTGTGCGAAAAAGTTATTTTGCCTTCAATCCGATTCAAATCTCGATTTAGCATATTCTCTGTTTGGTTATGGAGGTGTTTGCCCGGATAGATTGCAGTCACCTTGATCTTTTCCAGGCTCTGAAGATGGTGCAATCCGCCCAAACGTCAACTTGTTCGTAATTAAAGTACAAAGTAATACCTAGTAGTTGTTCAACAAAAAATATAGTAAACTAACTTCAATGAAGCAGGACACTGATACACTTCGTGAATCATCGTTTCCTCACCGTCATCATTCGCACGTCGATAAGGCGAAATGATTTCTCAAGCTGATCAACCATTCTCAATTGCTCTTCTTGTAAATACTGTAAATTTTCAGTGTTTGGGGTTTCCTTTTACAAGACTATGGTCATAAGATAAAAAATAGGACAAAAAACATAGACGGTGAGAGCATTTCAGTCTACACGGGAATAAATTGTTTTTCAAATATCTCTAGAAGTTGCTCAAATCCCTTCATTCTCGGTAATACTTAATAGTCTGTTTAATAGAATATTCCGCCTCTGTTTTTAAACCTACTAATAGTTCATTGGTTGAGGTGGCCTTTTCCATGAAGCTCCCATTTAGTTATGCCAAAGTATGATGACAAGACGCTCTCGCTCAGCTCATCATTCTTGTTAGATCTGCTCAATCATTTTGGGACAAGATTTCAACAGGAATGCCGCTGTAATTCTCTGAGACAGAAAGCTATTCTCATTTAGACTTTTGGATAGAAATACCGAACCTGTTACAAGTTTCAAGGGGTTATGCTCGAGGATTTACATAATGCTATAGAATACACTTCAGAAGTCAGAAACACTGCCTTTAAACAGTGAGGTGACATAAGTTACCGCTCTTCTAGCAGCTGTATAAAGAAAACATCAAAACTAATCGATTAAACGTAAACAAGACAGTTTCCTTAAGTTTAATAGTGCTCGATCAATGTCATAGTAATTAGTTCCGAGGCTGCGTTGCGCGCCTTGAGGGAATAATCACTAAACAAAGGTATTAATGAGTCTGGCCGATGGCTGTAGTCGATCGCTAGCTCTCCGAAACGAGACACTGTTAGCAGTAGCAATGAAAGTTTCTCATTCAATAGTGATTTCTACCACAGATGTTTTGCTTTAAAAGTGTTTTTCTTGACTTTTTGCGAGAATTCTTGTTCACTAAGAATAAAAGGTGAAAAAAGAAAAACTCACGAATTCGTCTTCTAATTCTTCTTGGATTTGTTCGGCACTGCGCTGTGAGGTCGTGTCGTAATGCGATCCAGGTACCGTAAACCACTAAATGTCCTATCTCTGTAGTCGCTTGTTTGTTAAAGTTTCGTAGAGATAAAATATTGAAGTGTACGAATTATAGGAAAATAGTCTTTTTTTGCCACAGAATATTACTTACTTACTTGGAAAGTTGGACGGCTCGTCCTCACTGTTTGTGCGGGCCGCGGCATATTCTCCATTTTTTCGCAGTTTTGCTGACTAAGCCATCTTGGTTCCCCTGGAGTTCCCGAGGTCAGCCTGGCCAAAGCCTTCCTCAGGTCGGCACCACCACATGCAGTCGCTGCGCTTGTGGATCAGAAGAAGATTTGAGACCATGCGACCATTTTGATATTAGGGACGGTGGTGGATTCCCGTATTGGTTTACTCCTAGCTAGGCTTCCTGATGGAAACGCGGGGCTGCTTAGTCTGGGAGACCCCCCCCCCTGCCCGGGGGGATGCGTCA
Source organism: Angiostrongylus vasorum (assembly GCA_018806985.1). Taxonomy (NCBI): domain Eukaryota; kingdom Metazoa; phylum Nematoda; class Chromadorea; order Rhabditida; family Metastrongylidae; genus Angiostrongylus; species Angiostrongylus vasorum. Next base: position 409,253 of record JADANN010000339.1, read on the forward strand.
AACTGTCACAAAATACTAGTTATAAAGAATATTGCAGTAGCTATTAGTGCCATTACTGACATAACCGGTATTATGCACTAGTCCTGAACTCGATTCAGTATTGTCGGAGCTCATAGAACTGTGACGTCGAAGGCGGTTGAAAGCCTCGAAATAACCGCTGATCTGATTAAGATAGTTCATGAAATGCTCGTTCTCCAGCACGATTTCATTACGAAGTAAATGGTGCACAGTAATCAATTGCATATCCGTGTGGCTCAATGCCTTCATGATGAGAATAACCTAAAAAATTCTCTAACGTGGTTAGAATATTTTCCTTAGACCAGAATTCTTACACTTGCGAATCCATCCATTTTCAAATCATTCGTATTCCCTAAGCCTTACTTGTTTCTGATTTTTTAAACAATCCATCCAAAAGCACTCCACTGAATGCGTCGTTTTCTTGTTCAGCAATCGCGAGGTTGTTATGCAGCATACATTTACTTCCATAGAACAACACAATACAATGCAACTGCAGCTGACGTTTCAGCAGTATCGCTTTCTTCAGAGGCTGGAAGGGTATACTGATATACAATTTACTAGGCCAAACGCTTCAATGACACTTACAAAATGACGAAAAACTCTATGGTAATTACATGGGTCAACAGCTTCTCGAAAAAACTCACCGCTGTTTTACGTGCCTTCCAATGAGGAAGATTAGAACAGCTGATTATGGTCGCATAAGGTTGATGACTGCACCATCCCACATCAGAAATTGATGCGAACATACGGGGTCAGGTCACGTATGACCTCTGGGCATTCATCCCTGCTATTCATTGTAGGGGTTTTTGGCACTTATCCCAAAAAGCCTCAAGAAGTTTTGCGCTGGTGTTCTAGTCTCCTGCGCAAGGATATTGACTTTTACTTCAAAATCGTCTCCGCTATGCTTTTGTATCCTATGCGTGCCTAGTGAGGGTACTTTGTCTTAGTTTTTCGTTTGCCATCTAAGTGTTCTTTTATACGGATACACAAAGGCCTGCCCGTTTCGCCAATATATTCATCTCCGCAATTATTACAAGAGATCAGGTATATCGTACTTTTATCGTTGTTTAACAACCTCGCGATTGCTGAACAAGAAAACGACGCATTCATATTCCAATGTCGAGGTTAATAGAAAGTCCATCCTGGGCACTCCACTGAGTTCGTCAAAAGTTTTACGATATTTTCGAAGTTTTGTTCGTCTTTCATTGTCTAAAGCGCCGGTTTCAGACGTTTGTAGGATTGTGAGAACCACTGTTGTGCCGAGGGAGCTATCTCGTTTATGAAACTCAAGAGCCTCTTAACTGCTTCCAACCAAAACCGAATTTCATGGCAGTTTACTTCTACAGCATTTTATTCAACACCAGGAGCAGCTTAACGCCCTCAAGCAAAAAAGAGAGAACAATCCCTTTCCACGCGTATTCGATGTTAGTACATCGCTGGAATAACTCAACGTACCCTGACCATCACTAGAATAAGAAGTTTTTGATCGCTTGATCACACGCACGGTATGCAGTCAGATATCACATTTCTGGATTACTATCTTTTCCAGAATTTTAAAAATTGTTTACAGGAGAAAGGTTTGACGTCAACTTTTATGTAGATAGAAAATAACATGAAACAATTGTTACCTTCCGATCAAGTCAATTTTTTTGGTCGTGTAGTAACTTCCAAAGTGTGACCCTCCAGAGAGTGTTGAGCTGTCATAGATCAGTTTCTTAAAGATATTGCTATTTATTTATTTGCATGACCCGTCATCAAACCTACTGTGCGGATTCCAGCACTTCCTCCCTTCGATTCGTTTTCCTCGCATTCATCGTCCTCATTCGTCTCCGAATATTTCGACTGTTGTCTCTCTCAGCTATTGCTTGAGGATCTCGTCTTTTATGAGTGCCGTAGAATGCTAGTCGATTAAATCCTTTTTAAAATCTTTAAGATAGCCGAGCTTAGGCACTTCCACGTGTATTGGAGGAAACCGTTGGGACAGGATTAGAACCAGAGCCTTCCCTCCTGTTGGACTCCATCATTAACCACTGCGATACCCCTCCACGGTCAACAAATAGGTTGAATAATTTTGAATTGCGCTTACAGTTCTGAAGAGCTTTCCGAGACACTTAATAAAACATCATCGATCATGATTCTTATCTTAATTTCGGAGAAAATTTCACTTCAAAAGGCTAAAACTAAGACTTTTTGGTGGTGGTTAGAAATTACATCAGGGAAATGAATAACGGACAAATATACTATGGTGTCTTTTTTCTTTATTTCTTCATAACCTACTTTTTTCAAAAGAGCTTAATGCTGAGAAAATAGTTGGATGTTTTTAAGAAGGTTAGATTAATGGTGAATAAATCAGCCATTAATGAGTTAACCACTCACCAATCTCAATGCTTCGAGCAATGAAAATGACTGCTGATAAGACTGGTAAAGCCATCATTTACGTTTCTTTAAAAGCTAACGTCTAAACCAAATAGACTGTTTGAAGTCTAACCCTCTCCCACCTAGCACACTTACATGAGCTATCTGACTGGTCGCAAAGAACATCAGTCTCACGGCATTCCATTTCCACTATCTATCCTTACACTTTAGGTTCGAGATAATACACAGGAACTGTGTGCAACAATTTCAATGTGTAATCTTTTCAGGTAGTGAAAGCTGTAGGGCTAAAGGAAAAGTAGGAGGAAAAAAATAGTGCGTGCGAAGTAATTTAAAAGATCATGATCATTTCTGAGTGGTAAAACTGACGGTGCGCATTTTCTCCAATGCGTATTGAAAAGTGGTGTCGTAAAGAAAATCGCATCACCCCAATATCACATTTTGCGTCTCCACTCCTTAGGAATAGGAATTGGTGGCATTCTTCAGATAAAGATGACGAAATTCTGAAGCATCAGCCTAAACAACATGCGTAAGACCTTCGATGACGACGAATGCTATGAAAACGAATGCCAAGAAGTGACACTCGCAGTAAATGTAGTAATGGGTTATGTGAAATAAAAATTTAAAAATTTAAGAAGACTTATGGAAAATGTTTTATAGATGGATAAGAACGTTCTCCTTACTGTTGAAAAGATAGTCAGGAGCGTTCTTTTCGTATTTTTCACCTCTGTTGAACGATTGGGATTCACTACTCGTTCCTGCAGTGGTGAGGATTCATGGACAGCACAATCGCTTCCTCGCAAATGAGTGCATTAGGCAAAGCTACTTTTATGTAATACCAGGTTTCCTTTTACCATTTCGAGATTGACGTTCACTTGCTGTTGTGGTAGTAGGAATGTCGTGGTTGTTAAATGCAGAACAACGACGTGTTTGTTTCACAAATGAGGCTGTGAGAGAGATATTGTACCATTTCTGTCAGAAATTTTATTTTTTATATGACTAGCATCAAAATTTTCACATCTTCACTGATACAAATGAAAATATACAAGCACCCTTAATTATACAAATCACACGTAAATGTGAACAAAACATCTGTGAAAAGACGTGTTTCCAGAGCTACCGTATTCAAATTAAGTGGCAGCAAGTTAAAGATCCAGTTGGAGCAAGCGGTATAAAATTAGTCAACATGTTTCGATAACTGGAATCTTTGACAATGATTAAGCTGATAACCCGCATTTTGAAAATGTTCGATACAAATCGCACTACAGTAATGGCGCAATATTCAAATTGAACACTGCCAGATAGAATGACTACGTGTGAACGAACTCTTTAGATAGCTTGTCCCGTCCTACTTCACCACAGTTTCAACAGCCTACATCATCAGAAGTACGACGAGAGCTCACATATAAATAGTGTTGCGATTTTTCGAGAAGAAAATATACTTGGGAAATACTCAGAACCACAACTACATAGGTGAAAAACGTAACTGTTAGTCAGATGCCTCGAAATAAACGTTAATGGGCCTATTTTAATCAATTAATCAATGACCACAAGCAGTAGTGAGACAGCTACAGTAAGGCAAGCAAAAGATGTTCAGGCGCTTTGTGAGACGTCAAAAAAATAATCCATAGCAGGCACCCAACGCACACACGGTAGTTCATTTCCGAGAGCGCCGTCGTCCAGTTGCCAACCAACGATAGCCCAAAGACGGACAACCGCATCAGTTATAACTGTAATACATGCATGTATTTAAAATCTTTACTTCTACGACAGAATAACGAATAACAACAACGAAAAAAGACTAGCTCACATTTTGTGACATTAAATTCATTGACTAGCAGAAGTAGTTAACGGTAGAGCGATAGAATTTTACACGTAGGTCATTGAGTGGATGTTTGTCGCCTGTGAGAGTAGACAAACCGGCATTTGAGTGACGTCATCCGACCTGAAATTTTGAGGAAAAGCCCCTCAGTTTCACACATGACGATTCAAAATTTCCGTCCTTTTCATATTTTTGTTCATCAATCACATGAGTCCTTATGAACGACTACAGAAGAAAACACGCTTTTCTGGTCTAAAACAGATTTGATGCTAGCGATGTGAGATATTCATGAAATAATGAAAAAGCTAGTATTTTTATAAGAACGAGTGCCCATGCAGAAATGTTTGCTAGCACAATAAAGAACACCTTGGTGGGAAGAGCGTGCAAAATTTTTCTAGTAAATCAGAACATCTTTGCAATGAGATAGGCTCACTAATTTGAGGTAGATAAATCCGTCGTTTTCTTTCCCGGAACAGACCACTTTTGTGCTTTGTATTTGGTGGATCAACTCTGGAGGAGAATAGTTAGTGGCTCAATAATAAGAAACGACGACAATGCCGAGGTTAATAGAAAGTCGATCTTGGGAACTGTTGAGGCAGATACTTGAGGGTAGACTTAATGTTTTGAGGTAAACCATAATATGAGGAAAATACACAGCTCTCAAGTTGTTTTTTCTAGATGACTTAATAGTAAACATCTAATGGTGATTTAATGATTCGAAGCAGATATTCTTACTTAGATACTTGGATAACCAATCATTACTAATATGGCTTGATCAGGTCCCCTTAGTGTTGCTCTCTTGCAACGTTGACTTCCTTGTGCACCCATCAGCGACATAGCAACGACTGCGAGTGCTTCCGTGATCCATCGACAAACGAGTTCGTACTACTGATGTGAGTAAGATCACTTCCGTCCTGCTTCTGTGCGCATCCCTATGGAACGGTTCTGCCCTAATTTTTTTTTTACACGAACGAGAATTACACAGCTGCTGTGCGGATCCCATCACTTCATGCACTCAACTTATCCCCGCATCCATGGTCCTTTTTCTAGCTTTTTCGCTCATGGATTTAGCTGCTGCTTGAGGACTGTCGTCTTCTCTGTAAATACCATTGAGAACTGGTCGAGTCGATTCTTTCTGGATTCCTGGGATAGCCATGAGCGTCCCACCTAGATTGTAGAGAGTAAAGTTTTCCCAGACAAGTCTTGTTCCAATTTCCCGACCCCGGATGGATGAGAGACTAGGGGAACCTAGGGCGTGGTCGAATTAGCACCGTTCTCATGATGAGAAACATCAATAGCACTGCGCTACTCCCTATGCAGTTGTTTTTGTCAATCAGTCAACAACATTTCTCACCACATGAGTGGCTCATCCATGTATTGTTTTAGATGTTTCTTCGGCCAAAACATGAAGAATGATCGTTCATAAGTAACCTATGAACGAAACGCAGTGTTGTTGTGAAGCGCCAATAAACATCTCAGATAGATTGCAGAGCATTAGAACGATTTTCTGTCGACAAGATAAGATGAAGTTCTGATTTCGTGGGGCGGTCGGTACCCTACTTAAATAAACCTGACTGTGGCCTATGTCGTTCACCGTTATCTGTAGAGTATATCAAACGCTGTTTATTAAAGGCTTTGAACGCACGCAAAATGTGGTCAATGCAATCGGAATATTCTGGATGCTCCCTATTTAAGAAAGAATAAAGCGACGTCTAAACAACTTGAAATGCTTGAAGCCATGAATCATCCTCAGTTAGTCAGTTGACGAAGTAAAGGTTTTATTGCCGTCTTTGAAATATCTAATCGCGATGTGGCAAACATTCCACCGATCCAAAGTGGCTGATAACTGCATATGATGTTGATCTGGGAACACGTCGATATAATTCTCGTGAGTTTTTAAAAAAAATGTGTTCATATTCTTGAGCTTACACGAGGTTGATAGAGATTTTTATTCGGCTAACGTTTCCACGCATCACAGCCGACGATCCGAGTCGATGGTCCACAGTTGTTACTCTCCTCCATGTGGCGTCTTCGTCTTCGCATCGAGCCCGATCTTCCCCAATGGAGTATCTCGAATAAAGCATACTCTTCTTTCGATGCTTTTCTACACGAAGCAGTTGTTGTCGATATGATAATCCGTTGATGACAATTTGTTTTCCAACGGATAGTCCACACTGCAGCAGTCATTATTTTGTTAGCTAGCACACAGCGACTAGCAAAACAATAATTTTGAAACCGACCATCATTCAAGCCCAGGCAGTAATGTAATCAACATGTGTTTATATCGTTGAGTTTATACGCTTCTCGATGTGGCACATCGAGAAGAGGAATAACGTGGACCATCGATTCAGAATCGTCGGCTCTTGAAGACGAATACGTCGAAAGGTCCGAATAGATATCTCTATCAACCTCGTGTAAGCTCAACGATATAAAAACATGTTGATTACTTTACTACCGAGGTTAAATGACAGTCGATTTCAAAATCGAGAAAAAATCTTCGCTAAGTTCCCCACAATATAACAGTTAGGTAGAAGTAGCTCTATCATCGAAACATCAAGTGGGACAAATGATACCCAGCGCAGCGAAATTTTTGAATAGAACATAATCCAATAAATAACATATGATCTACGCGTAAAGTTTATAAATTGGGGATAATCTGGTGATTTGACATCATAAGAACGCTTACCTAGCTGGAGGACTTCTCCACTGCCGACTAGGAGCGGTACCGTATCCACTTTCTCGTCCTTCACCACTTCGCCGCTCTCCTTCTTCTGAACGCGGAAGAGGAGGAGAGTCTGTCGAAATCCTGAAGAGCATTGTGCATATTTCCTATTTAGCCACTGAAATTTTGTGCTTAGAACTGTAAAATTTACTCTATCCAAGAAGTACCGCGCACACACCCTTATACTTTTACAATAATGCTTTAAAAAAGAACGCTCTATCTATTCTCCACGGATATAGACACTCTTTTCACCTATATATTTAGAAAACCGTAACCTTGGTAATGCCCACCTGGCGAGTTCATGGTCGATACTGCCCTGATCACTGCTATGAGGACTGAACTCGTTTGAAATATTCATCAGTGGTATCGGTGGTGGACGACACGTCGGTGGTGGTCGACGGCACGATTCTCGCACAAACGACGAACTGCTTTCCAGACCTTCACGAGCTGTTTTATGTAGATGCGACCCATGAAATGCTAAAATACTAATCGATTAAACAGGTTAAGATCTGCTAGGTACAGGCTGCAAAATCTCATCTTTAAGAAGAATTTCATAAAGAAGAGCCCCGCAGCACAAGCATTATAGAAAATCGGGATTTCGTTCTTAGATTATCTCCTCCTCCGTACTTACAAATATCTTGTGGAGCAGTGACGACCAACTTCTGATCCCACAACGATTGAGTGGACGCAAAAAGCAGATGTACTAAGAGTGGCTGCTACATATGCGAGTGATGGATTTAATATTTGAATTCCTAATACGTCCTTTATTATTCTTCCACCAGGCTTTCCTTCACAACTTCCAGTTGCACTAATGAGTTTGTAGCTCTGGTTCCACCATATTTCTCTATGTTCATCTATCCCATTATAAAACGAGATCATCGCTATGATTTCGCATAGCTTCTTCGTTTTGTAGATGCGGTTTTAGAAAACAATATTGAATTAAAATAAGTCCATCGTTTATTTTTTTACGCATATTTTCAGATATTGATTGATTTCTGCATTTGGATGTTAACTCTTTTAATAGTTCTTTTTCAAATCTCATCGAAGAAACCCTTAGGGACAGAAATTCAACAAGTTTAGCACTGAAGCTCAAAGTGGTAAACAATCCCTAGAAGGAACACATAGGTAAGGAACAAGCACTACTCTACCTTGAGTCATCGGGGAATTAATGGAGTGCTGCCAAACTCCTCATTTCAATCATTTGTATCCTTGTTTAGTGGTAGATTAGTCCAATAGATGCTTCTCTTCGAGGCCACAAAAAGAACAATATTTCTGAGATCTCTTGGATAAACCTTGACTATTGTAAAAACAGTTTCTCTACTATCACTTTAACATCACGGAAAATCGAAACAGTGTCGTTTGAACGTATAACTTCTCTCATAAACGACATCACGAAACCTTGAATCTCCACAGCAGTTGAAGTTCTAAACACCCTTTTATGAAGGAAAACATTCCTAGCGCTAATCTCTGAGTTTCGTATTCGAGAATGCTGACATTCCCATTCCGCCAACGTAACATCTAGGCTCTCTTCCAAGTTATCGTCAAGCCTCCTACGTTGAGCCAAGAAGTGGGCTGGATTTAAATTTTCCCTGTCCTTCTGATTACTTCATAGATGGTTTTCAAGTCGCACGATTCTTCCTTTTCGTCTCGAAACATGAGGCATTCACCATTTTCACTTCCTGAATCATATTCACCTACTCAAAGCAAAAGGGAAAACGGGAAATTAAAACTCATTCGGTAAACGTAAATTGGGTGTCTCGAACAAATTGATTCGCACGAACTTCGCTTTCTTTAATCACCGTTCCACAGTCATCGAATTCTGTATGGCTAATCTTTGATGTTATGAAAACGGTATCGTCAATGAATAAAAAGCGGTGTAGCTGATGGGAGACCATCTACCAAACTGGTAACGCTTCGTTGGAACCCCCATTGTTATGTCGATGTTGTTATTGAAGTAGGGTAAGGTTCGCCCGACAACTTATTGATCCCTTCTATAATAGCTTGCTCAAGCAATTTCATCCTTTACGAGATAAAAAGCAAAGATTGTCAAGCAAATTTGTAAATCTTTAGCCTCAATACCGTCGTTTTCACACCGCTTTTCACTGGCAAACGAGAAAAAAAAAGAAGGAAAAAGTTAGTGAAAACGAATAACGAGAATAAACTGATTGATACAACCACAGTGGTGCTGAGATATTTAGCAAAACTTCGGACCGCCGCTGTCTGCGGTGGGTAACGAACACGCTACTACCCTTTTCGCGGGCTAACGCGTTCACCACTACACAATGCATGCATTTCGCCCTGTCTCTCAGCTAGTTCTCAATCCCGATGACGGGTGATCGCTGACGGCACTGATCGATAGAACTAGCTGAGAGACAGGCGAAACGAAGGACCCACATTGTGTGGTGGCGAACGTGTTAGCCTCCGGAAAGGATAGTAGCGTGTTCGTTACCCACCGCAGACAGCAGCGGTCCTGAGTTTTGCGAATATCTCAGCACCATTGTGGTTATATTTCTCACAATACCCTGCTTAAGAAATTGTTGTAGGCGGCAAATAAAAAGTTAATAAACTGGTTGATAGTTTACTCAAAATCTACCTCGAGGTGGAATTTCCTCATAGAACTCCGTCGGTGACATGGCACATCGACCAACAGTGTAATATGCTGCCGAATCATCCCGTAGACGTAGATGAAGAGTAGTAGAGGTACACGAACGTAGAGGAACTGGCTTCATTGAGGAAGAAGTTCCATAAGAACTAAGATAAACATATTATTAAGGTTAATTTTTATTTGTGATCTTAGGACAGCGAAGTTCCTGTGCAGAATAACAACTACTTCCTCACCTAATCAGAAAACAAAACGATTCTCAGAAGAATGGCAAATGAAATCTTGTACCTTGCGCCTTAGACGACATAAGTGAAATTAAGAAGTGTTTGCAACACAAGAACCATTTTATACTCTTTTTGAGTTATTTTTTTCTTGTTTGCTTCCTGCGCCTCGTTTAGTAGGCTCTTCTTAAAGAATGGCCCGGAATGAGTTTGAACCCAGCATTATAGCAGCAGCCAGGTTGCAATCGTAGGAGAACTAAAGAAACCCCACTAGCTTTCTCCGCTCTCCTAGGCAATATTTCTTTCAGAACCTCATCTACCCGCATCTGAGAAAGAACTCTTCAAGCGTTTATTTTTCAGAAAAGATTTTATATCGCTATTAGGAAACCCTAGTCTTTCACAAATCACTCATATATAAAGATTTCAAATGCTGTTGAGTGTATTTTTCGTCTGGCGTACAGCTGCAACAGTCCCTATATCGTAACAGTAACCGATCACGACAGTAATTGTGATCGATGGGTCGGTCAGACAGCAGAACCCCAGCAAACAGAATGTCACTGCTATCCATCACAAGTAATGGACGAGTTTTATTGTACGCAATAAATAAAAACTGACAGCTGCTCATATCAAAATAATCATGCGACTTTGAAAAGAGAAAAAGCACTAGGCAATTTCGCTTATTACGCCGATTTCGACCACCCTACTTCTCAATACATAACCAGTTCCATGATTCATTGAGTGACAATGCATACTTTCAAATATTAAGCTACAAGCTCCCTTTAGTTTTCATAGTCGGAAGATTTTAAAACAGTACAATGACCTGAGTCATATACGCATCATGAGGGGTAGCCAATATATCAAAAGGTTTCTTGAAACCCTGACCGAAATTCTCAGTAAATCAGATCACGAGGGCACACTGTCCCAGTGCAAACGTCATATCTTCGTGTTTCTGAGTATTATTCTTTTTCTTTATGAAAAGGATAGAAGGACAAAGCTCTCGGCATTGATCAATCCCTGAGGAATGCGCCATGCATTGGACTTCATTAAGTATCGTTGGAGGTGATTGAATGCATATCTGGCCTTTACAAAGACTCGCGGTGGCCTAGCGATGTATCGAGCCAGTGCTGCTATCCTCCCTGATAAGTCTGCTACCAATTTACCGACATCGGAGGGATGGAAGGCTAGGTGGGTCATGGGCGCGGGGATCGATTCCACGTGTATGTGACAGTGGCGCCTCCGACTACTGCGCCACACGCGCCCCTTTTTTCTTTACAGACTAGATAAACTCTTGACCACATTGTGTCGCTATTCATACAATAATTAGGTAAAAAACCAATTTACTAAATTTAGATGTGAAATGGTAGTGAGGGCGGGTGGCGCAGCGCTAATGATACCGTTGATTACGAGAATAGTGCTCGTTCAAGCTGACCCTGGGTTTACTACGCCTCTCATTCCCCGGTGTTGCAAACTTAGCAACATAAATATCTAAACAAAAAATCGAAACATAAACAAGACCACAATGTTCAAGCAGCATCCGAACCCAAATGCAAAAGGTTGGAAGACCTCAGTGAATGTCGAATGCGAGGAAGCGAATCAAATGTAAGAAGTGGTGGGATCCACGTAGAGGATGTGAAAATAGGTCGTGTAAAGTGAGTAAGTAAATTGAAGTAAATGTGGAATCTGATAATGTACGACTTAATACAAGTAGTTAAACAATGCGAAAAATCTATCTTCCCTTATTTAGCTTCATGGTTGTTTTTCAATCCAAATCTAAACTCAACAGAAGCTTGCACTTCTCAAAGAAATGAAATCCGATAATGGTGAGGAATACGGTAGCACTTACCGTATCGTTCCAGGTGTATTCTGGTAGGCCTGATTATGACTTGTTCCATTGCAAACCAGCACACTCGTTGAACCCTAATAAAGTTAATAATTATTCCAATGAAACTGCTTCAGGGCCAGAAATCATGTTTAACGCTAATGATTTAAGATTGAACATAAAAATGTTTCTTAAAACGAGATTTTCAAAGCTTCGGAGATACGATTAGGAAATCACTGGCATTCCAGGTTTTTTTCTGCAGACTATCTATTTTGTAGAAATGGTGCTAACATAAAACTTCAGAAACGCGGAAATGATTGGGTAAACAATAATACGGCGCTCCACTTTTATAAGAAGAAAAATAGATTGACTTCGTCTGAAGACTAAAATCTCACTAAGAGTTGTTCTAAAACATCTAAATACTTCTAGGTCAGGTTTTAGACCTAAACAATCAGTTCACTCTCACTTAAACATTCCTTTAGCGCTTGTTTTGACAAATTTTATCCCACTTGTAACAAGCTCAGTTAACCACCTAGTCGCGAAGAAAGTGATAGTGCTTTTTCTTGGTCATAAACCCATGGACCTGAGTAATCGTTATTTACTACGAGGTCTGTCATCAAATAGCAAATCACAGCGTAAGTTCCCTCACACGATATTTGATTAGTTTAGTAAAAAAAAGTTCTCCTGATATCCTAGAAAGTTGTGTCAGGAAGACCGCTGACCCTTGTCGACCAGAGGAAAGTTTACAATGTCAATAGAACATCCGAAAATTTCGGATATTTTTACTTCTAGCCGATTTCAAACAGGTATTGATGTAATTTTTAAAAAGCGAATTGGCGCTTTACCGAAAGGAACACATTATTCCAAATAAGCCAATAAATGTCTGTTATATTTGGACTTCTTAAATGAACAGGCATTCCTATTATATTGGCATCAAATTGAAAACCATAAATTAGCTTTTTCAGTCAATAACCCCGTCGCACCCACCGAACAAGAATTTTTCATTGAGTTATACGTCCAAACATTATCGGCAGCAGTAAGTATTCCATCTGATGACGCAGATTTTGTTGCCTTACGACGAGATCGACCTCTGAAAAATCATATGCTTCCGATTCGATCGATTGCAATCGTTTATGTCTTCCCAACAAAAAGATTATCTCATGAGGAATCAAACACAATCATACTTTTAGCTTTTTATTTACTGCCTATTCTTTCTTCATGGCAGGTTATGATGTCAAATACAACTACAAGAATGCTGAGATATGAGCAGAACTTGGATCCTCAGGTGGGCCTTCAACTGCGATAGCCTGGTTAACGATTATTCCCTACAATAAAAAAAGAATATTTTCTTAAGTGACCCGTCTTCACGTCTACTGTGTCGATCCCAGCACTTCTCACATTCGATTCGTTTCCTCGCATTCACTGTCCACGAAAATCTTCCAACTTTTTTTTACGCGTGGCTTCGGTTGCTGCTTGAGGATTTTCATTTCATCTTGAATGTCGTAGAATTCTAGTCGGCCCACTTCCTCTGGAGTCTTGAGGTAGCCGGGCTGGACTGTTCCCAATTGGATTGCAGATAGCGATTTTTTTCCCAGACAAGCCAGGTACCAATTTCCCGACCCCGGAGAGATGACAGGCTTGGTCGGCCCGAAGCGGAATCGAACTAGCAGAATGCTCGTGATAACGACGTCGTTACCACTATGCTATCCGCCCACCTAAAAATTTAGGTAGTAACTAAAAAGCAATACATTGTGATTTCGACTGCAGCTTTAACTCAACTGGATTTAAAGGCGAAAGTATTCCACCTGATGACGTATTCAATCTGATATTTGCGCTCCCTAGATCATTCCCGCTGAGAAGGAGAGGGGTAGCTGAGAGCACTGTTAGGGTAAAAAACAAGCAGAGAGAAATGCAAAGGAAGGGCCCTAATGGCACAATGGGCAAAGTGCGAGCCCTCTGGAAAGGATAATCAAGAGTGCAATGATCACTTGGGCTTCCGCGTTTTGATCATAGCTCAGCAGTGGTCACATTTTTAACAACATTATTTTTTTACGACAACGCCCGAAAATACATTAAAAATAAAAAAGTAATTACGATTGTCCATAATTGAAAACTATCAGAACACATTGTTTAATCGAGAATAGGGTCACAACGAGGGCTTGTCCTTTTCTGGTAACTTTAATTCAAACATGGGAATAATCGGAAAATCTGATCGAGAATCAGTTTGTTTCATCGTTCATTGTTTTAGTCTTCATGAATGAGAGCGGGTAGCGCTGTGGTCGTGAACCGTTCATTACGCGGACAGCGCAACCTACCCAAGCCTTGGCTCGACGCTGCTCCAGGCCATCCAAGCTTCTCATCCCTAAAAAAGACGAGATATTGCTAGCAAAGTTGTCTCCACTGTGCTGGCTTTCTCCAATCCAGCCAAGAACGCCCCCAGCACTGCTATCTCAGCATTCGAAGGGGCAGCCACTAGACTAGCATTCAACGCCATTCGTGAGGAGGAGAAAAAAATTCATAAGCAACAGCCGAACCCACAAGCAAAAACTCCGAAGACTTTCATCAATGATGGACTAGAGAAAACGAACTGAATGCAAGAAGTGCTAGAATCCGCACAGTGTGGTGTGATGTCGAACAATTTAACAATAATAATGAGAGACTTCACAAACCGACTTTCCCACCAATAAGGGAATTTTCATGAATCTTTGCTACGACTAGAAATCACTCCACTTCTTGTGGCCGGCGGCTCGTAGACCTCTCGTCCCATTTGTCCATTAACCATATTCTCGAAGAAAATTTTCGCGCTATTCAATGGGCTATAGAATTGTGCGCTGATGAAGTAGTCAGTCTATTGAATGAAAACTAGCATTGCCGACAAGAGGAGCATCCAATCGAACTCGTGCTGTTTCAGCTGTCTCCAAAGACAAAATGAGTCTCTTTCACCATGACAGAGATTATCCATTTATCTCAAAGGGTGAGGTGCAGAATTCCGTGAGATATCATTCTCACTTTTCCTTCAAAACCCCCACGTAAGATCTAGGGATCACCGAAAAAAAGAATGTAAAATTAAACAGTACGACAAACTCGTCAGGAATGGAGTAACAGAATTGTTCATGAAGATCCTGAACGAAAAAAAAGCGATAATCTTCCTATCCTTTGAGCAAATTGAGCCCAATGGTTATCTCTCGTCCGCTACCAGGACCGATGGCGACTTTATTGACTCCCGCACTAGTCCGTCATAGACCAGTGGATGGACAGGTGGGTGAATGATGGCGATGATGACAGTACAGGTGATGTTAATAGCATGCTAATCTTTGAACAATTGACCATAAATCGAAAGTGTTGTCGATTTTTAACTTGGCCTCTTTAAAAACCTTTGTAATTCAATTTCCGACCGTCGAATTTTGATTGAAGAGATGACAAGAAATAACTGCTAAGCTTTTTTTGAACATCAGCAGTTAAAAGTTCAACTACGTGCGTGTTTGAATACCAGCTTCTTCGGAACGTAAGCTGAACAAACCTTTGAACGAACTTCATGTTAATTAATAATCTAGAGAAGTACTGACCATTTATGGCGAGTTTATGGGACGGCCAATTTAGAATAAACTGGAAAGTTGAAAGTCGCAAATATGCTGCTCTCTTTCTTTTTTGTATGACCCGTCCTCACGCCTACCGTAAGGGTCCCAGCACTTTTCACAATCGATTCGTTTCCTCGCGTCCATTGTCAACGAGGATCTTTCAACTTTACGTATGGCTTCGGTTGCTGCTTGAGGATTTTCGTTTCATCTTGAATGTCGTAGAATGCTGGTCGGCCCATTCTCCCTAGAGTCCTGTGATAGACGCTGTAGTGTTCCCAGTTGGATTGCAGAGAGTGATTTTTTTCCCAGACAAGTCCGGCACCAAGTTCCCGACCTCAGAGAGATGAAAGGCTTGGTTGGCCCGTAGGTGAACCGAACTAGCACCATGCTCGTGATGATGGACATCACTACCACTTTGCTATTCGCCCCTTTCTGCTGATTTCTTTAGGCATTTCAAAACGAATAAAATTCTTCTTCCGAAAAAGCGATTTGGAAACGTAAGCTACATTTAACTTCTTCAAAGGTTAAAGCACTTTCCTTGACTTTTTCCTTCGCAACGCTTTCTTTCAACCAGAGTACGTTTCTGTCCGGAATTTCGTCTAATCATCAAAATTCGACTATCCAAATTCCAGTCACAGAAGGAGAAATTGGCGAGGAATTTGATTATATACTTTGCTTCAAATTGTTACCGCTTCCGTGAAATGCGACATGAACACAAATTACTTGAATTCCAAAGTGTGACTTGATTTGAAAAAAAACGGCTACAAGACCGTAGTTCACAAGAAATTTGGGACCCTTCCAACGTGAAGTTATCCAATGCTCTGAACGATTTGAGTAATTAGATTTAATTAACTGAAAGATCCGACAATGAAGTTCTTAAGTGTGCAATTTCACTTAGCGTCTTCAATATTAAATGCCCTAAGCGCAATGATTTCAATGCTCACGTGCGGAGAACCATTTGCGCCTCTTCCTTCTAAGCAAAAATGTCTCAGTTCGCAGTCTGTAGACTTTTGTTGGCCATCACTGCTTCGATCTCTCCTTGCATATGACCGAATCATCTCCACTTTCGCTCAGGATTTGTCATATCGCAAAGAGAAGGGAAGTATGCTAAGCACTAAAAAGTAAAGTCAGGGATCTCTCCAAATATTTGGAATTCCTTTTACGTCTCTGACCAACTTATTTGGAAGATGCCGTTCACGAAGTCTCGATAAGGAATACTTAGGAAAGCCCTAAGAAAAGTGGACAGCTTGAATGTTGCTAAGTTATCAATCCCTGAGTCCATTAGACCTGATATGTCAGCATATGCCAAGAGAAATGGACATTAAGAAACTTCAAGTTTATGTCTGAGCTTGCAAAGCGTAACAAAAAGCGATGAAAGATAGAATAAGTTGAAGCCGTAAATTGGTAGGATGATTTTGCAAAAACTCGTAGACAGTTTGTTAAAATAATTTATTATTTCTTCTTGAACAAACACGTGGTGTTACTTTATATTTTTATTGACAGTAACACTGATAGTTCGACGGATTTCGCCTTCTTCAGAGCCTGGAAAGGTCGAGTTGACTGCAATTTACCCGGCTAAACACCTCCATAACCAAGCATCTTAGTAGATAAATAGGTAGCTTTGGTAGTTAAAAGGCAGATAGTTTGTTAATAAAAGTACCAAATGACCTTACGATGACCGTCTAACAAAACTAGAGCCGAAATCGAGAAGAGGTGGCAGGAAAAGTGGACAAGAATTCTTGTTCCGATCCCTTCGGCGGCCGTGTCCACGTGAATCTCATTAGATCGAATGCGCATGCCATTTCTAACAATCATCTACTCATTTAAAGCTAGTTTATGTCTGTTTTTAAAAGTCACTTGTGATAATGATTTAAGGTACTCTTTTTCACCATTATTTCTTTAAAAAGTGCATTTTCTACACTTTGGTTATTAGTTGACTTTAAATTGTCTTGTATACATATGCGTACAAATATGTATATGTATATATGTATATGTGTATACGTGTATATATGTATATATGTAAACATCTTCAGAACTACTACCATTATTATCTCAGTGAAACATTCGCTCTTTTTTAGATGACGTTTTTGTTTTGTTACCGTATCCTCATAATTATAACGCAAAATGTATAAAACGTCAAGGACAGGTCTAAGGCCTCATATTTTTGTCCATCAACTCGTTTTTCCAGCGAAGCAAAAAACGACTGACCGTCGCACACTATGATGATCGTCAGTTCATGGCCTCACCAGCCCACTATGAGAAACGAACGCAAGAAATTCTTAGCCCAGGGGAAACATCGAAATTGTTTCGAATGAAATTCAATTTTTCGGTTCCTGGTTCTATAAAGTGTGACGCATGTGTAGATCAGCGGTTAGAGGTGCTCTGCAATACATGTGTGCATATCAGTTTGGTCACGGGCTGCGGCCAAACCAAACCCTCCACTCATGTGGATCGGAGAATTGGTATCAGACAGATATGGGAGGATAATAAACACTGACTTGATGCATCGTTAACCCACGAAATTTATTGTAGACATCGCATGTCACTTATTCATTTTAACGATGCTTAATGGAGTTGAATGCACGGTGCACTCCTAAAGCGGTGACTAACCCTAACGTTTTTTATGTTCATAAGGGATGATGCAACATAGCACAATGCTATAACAGTCCACACGGCATTTGCGACTATCCTCTTACAGACGCTACAAAAACACATTCATAAACCAGCCTGCTGAGATATGTCATGTGGATGCAAACTCGTCTGCGAGTAATAAAACGTGTATTCCGAGTTAGTTGACCCAGTAAGTTACTGGTGGTGCAAATCTTCCTTTACTTCTTCACTTCATGTATCATCCAAAACCGCATGATTTCCATAGTTTTTGATCAATTGCATGACCGTAAGGAGTGTGATGAAATAAATAAGAAGCGTTGTTAAGATTTTTAAACCTTCAAACCCACCTTTTAATGCGACAAATTACGGTGACGCATAATGAGAGAAAAATCATCGAAGCTATTATGGAGATGACAGCAAGTGAACGAATGGAGAGTGGAGCGGATGAGATTTTTGATGAGACATCCGTTATGGTAATGAAAGGACCCCATTCACAATCGGCTTGCTAAAAAACAATGTGAAGAAAAAGTGTTAACGATAGAGGTTTTTAAAAGAATCAGAGCTATTATTTCATTGTGAAAATGAGCACCTTCGTTCATCCATTTTTCGTCACGACCGTTTTTGTTTCAGACGGAAAAAACTTCTAGTGAATTAAGACTGTCAATTTCACTACAATGACGCCGAGATATACGTAAAACTCCGGACGCAGGTGTCTGCAGTTGGGATCGAAAACGCCACCACCCTTCCCGGGGGCTAACGCGTTCACCACCACACCATGCGGATCTTTTATTTCGTCTTCGTGTCAGCTAGGTTTCTGTCTGCACTGCCATTAGCAATAACCCGTCAACGGGATTGATCTGGGGAGCACAAATTGCCATTGAACCCAGTTGAGCTGAGGCTGCAGCCGAAATCACAGTCATTGTGGTCGTATTTCACATAATATCCTTCCGTTAAAATTGTAGAAAGCAGTAAATAGAGAAGCTAACACTGTCAATTTATTTCTCACTTACAATCCAAACAATGGCAAACCAATAGTAGGAATTTCCTTCTTTTTCGCAGAAAATCTGTCGCGGTATTTCGAATCCCCAAATGATTAAGAAGAGCGCGAGCCTATTGCTCTCTCAGAATTCTTAAAAATAAATCATTCCTAACTAACGAGGATACCGATAAAATGGTATTAATTCTGATGGAAGACTGCACGATTTCTTGTGAAGAAACCTCATCCTCGCTTCAAGTAGTCTTAGCATGACCAATCTAGAGATTAGTGTCTTAGTGTATTCGCGAACTTATTTACATAAGTTCTTCAGTTAATGCAGAGTGCTTCTTACATGATTTATATGTACCGTATGTAACCCACTTATTTCATATTAGTCATCGGATAGATGGATTAGTGACGACAATCTTTATTTGGACAGTAATAGTATAGAATCCGTTCGTGTCGTGGTGACGTACGGATTGAGAAAGAGAACGACAGCATGAGCCAATATTTTGGAAAAAACTCGACATTTGGGAATCTCGACAGAGACTAAGTCGTTAAAATTTGGTGCTAAGCCTATGTCAGAATTCTGCAATAGGGAAACAAACAAGAGGCGAAAGCAAGCTTTTTGCAGTTTCTTTTCGGGCTGTTGGAATTGCAAATAGAATCTTCCAAATTCAAGATTCCGTATACGGTGGCATCTCGGCGGGAAAGATTTACAGGAAGTGGTCGTAATTCAGTTTACTGGTTGGGAAAAAAACAGATGTGAACTATTTTTATAAGTCAGGTAACCACTACGATAGGAAGCAGCACATCTGTTTCGTGTCTCAGCTAAATGAATTCTTTCGGATTCATCAACACAACTGAAGCTCACGCCGAGAGCGAATTTGCATACTATGATGTATTATGAAAGGCATTGTGAGCACGAATTCATTTCTGGGCCATTCCCGTGGGAAAGAATGCCAACGACTGCTGAAACTGAAAGATTTTTGTTTTTGCAACGAATCTGTCACGAATGTAGAAAAAGCATGACGTCGCTTTGACACGAGATGTTTTACTTCACTATGAATATTGATGAAAACTTTCTATGGAATTCTTAAACCCGATTCAATCCCCCGGCCGTAACAGAGGAAAAGGAAGGAGCAAGATGTCCTAAAATAGAGAAAACCACTGAAATACATTGCTAGCAAAGATTGGTCGTAGGCTCATCTTGAGCCGTTAGATTCAAACCCCTCCACATCAAACGCTTCTCTACTGCCAAAATAAAAAGCGTTGAAGGAAAGAATTGTTTTCTCAAGCAAAACATGGGCCGAAGAAAGAAGCGCTGTTCAGATGTGAAAGAAAATATGGTATTCCCAAAGAAAAAAACACGTTACCACAAATTAACGGAGATAAAACGTAAAAGAAGACATTTTTACCAGTATTGGATTCAAAACCTCAAGTAGTAGTTAAATGGAGACTTTAGCAAGGGAAACACTCAAAAACCATGAGCGGATTGTTCAGAAAATCGAAGGCCCTCATAGTGATGAGAAGGAATAACATAAAAACTTGCCGGTGAAGGAGCAAAACACTCAATGAGATTCAAAATTCAGATCTCAATAGTATTGGTAACTTCACTTTGTCAACGACATATCTATGATTCGATTTCTTCCCTCGGCATGAAAGAGAACCTCATAAAAAACTGAATAATTTCTTCTACCCTGCTCATTATTTTATTTTTCATACAATCTTTTACGGATATCCACTTTATGAAGAAAAATAATGGCATAGAAAAAGCATACCGGCTCATGAACATCATCACTGATGAGATTCCAAACCAATGAAAGATCTGGCGGCGGCGGTAAATCAAAGACGGGCGGTTGAACGAGACATTGACACGACATCACACCATGAAAGACCACCTATAGGAATTCACGATTACCGTGTATAGTTCTTACTGTACAAAAAAAACGACTACGAGAATCAGAAGATTGGATTGTGAAACGACGACCAGATGTAGAGAAACAATCAACGAACGGTAATGGTAGTCCTATAAATAGGTAATATTCAAAGCAAAGAAAGGACGGCGAAAAAAACATTTAAATAACATTGTACCGACACAGAGACTCGAGAAGGCAATGAATGCTTAGCAACGTCGAGCAGGTCACGGTCGCTTGTTCGACCCACCCTGTGGCAACCGATCACACTAACTGACCCTGTTCGGCAAATGAGTGTTAGGACAGTTCGGAAAAAGTTCCCCAATCCACGAAGACTGGAGTCGGCCTCTGGAGATGACCTGAAAACGCTTTGGCAAAGCGATCCTAGGGCCCCAGAAAGAATCAATTTAACACTTAACGACTTATGAGGAAGACCAATTCCTCAAATAGTATCCGACTATGCAGAGATCTAACGCCCCTCTTGAATTATGCTTAAGAAGTGGCAAGCCGAAAAAAGAAATACTAGAATCTGCATAAGATGTGAAAGCGGGTTGTTTAAATAAATAAATAAATAATTAAATAAATGAATTGGCAAAGATTTTCAAGTTCTTGTAACTAGTTAAAATCATAACAGTAATGTCATTAGAAAGTCGTGAAGTAACTGCAAGTTTATATAAAGATGGAAGTCTCACCACTAACTTAGTTACTTGAATATTACTGAAATCTTTTAGGACCTGGTAAATCTGGTTTGTGATCAACTAATTTTGAATACTCAACTCTTTGAAAGGAGTCAAAGATGGAGAAGTTAATGGGGTCCTGCATAGATTCCCTGCAACAATTCCGACGTTCAACAACTATTGCGTGACTTCTTCAATTATTCTGGGATGGGCACACATAATGTCGTTTCACATTGTCGAATAGACTAGATTTTCACTGAATCAAACGAAATATAAGAACGAATGTCCTCCACTAAGAACACGTTAGTCGTCGTCTGATACGATCGATGAGGTTCGTAACAGGTTCTTTTTTTCAGCCGCATAGCTGAGTGATCCAGGAAATACACGGTTTTGGATTTGGGCAGATATATCTCAATTCATTGTGAAATTAACTAATCAAAATCAAAGTGATTAGGATCTACACGTCTCGGGAATAAAGGACAAGCCCTGCGAATTCCATAACAGTAAAATTCTTGGTTTGGGAAACCGCTCGAACTGCCTCACGCTATTGTCAGCTGGCACTTTACTGTTAATAATTTGGTTCATTACCTAGTTTCTGAGATGACATAGAAAGTAGTAGTGGATTTGTAAGCGTTTTATTGAAAGTGCTAGGATAAAGGCAGCATCATATCTCAAGTATTTAAACTTTTACATTGTTCTTCTTCGTCGTGACGTATTCGAACGTTTTTTATATAATAGAATCCGTTCCCACTGCCCACAGCGACAGTTGTCGCTACAGGCATGGGCGTTGCTGTGTACTTTGACTGTGTCGTGACAGTACAGTATTCTAGACTGGCTTTATTAGGATCGAAGAAGTTTTAAGACCGGTTGGTTATGCCTGTCATGCCACAAGAAGCAATGAACTTTTCGTATGATGTGAATTCCGGCCTTCAGAAATGCCTCGGTACTTCATTTTTCGCATTTCACCGTCGTTGAGATCACTCTCATGATCGGATTTCACAATGAGGTTAAGAAACGGAAAGTGTTTTTATTGTGCAGAATGATAACAGGACAGGGCTCAAAATAACGATCTCTTGGTGACATCCAATTTTTGAGTACAGCTGTTGTTTTGCTTATGCCTAGTTCTTCCTTAAGCTTTCTAACTACTGGGGGTTCAATTTGCTTCAATTAACGTCTTCAAGTGGTCATTGTCGATGGCAGCTGGTCGTCTCCAGTGCTCCCTCTTCAGCTTCATGGCTCTGTTCACCAGCACGAAACTTTTGAAATCAAAGCAGCGTTAAACTCACGTTAGTGGCTTTCACGGCTTCACTGTCAAATTCGAATCAAAATGAAAAACTATCGAATCGAAAGCAAAGAAAAAAATTGGCACAAAACTCTAAGTCGGAAGGAACACATAAGGACAAAACGTTGAATGAAAACGATGTCACTGAGTAGCTAGATAAATGAAAACCTACCTCAATTTGCAAATAATTCAACATTTCTGAAGTTTGTAACCCATCGAATATTTGCTGGGTTTAATGGAACTAAGAGAAAGACGCAAACTACAAATGTACGGATTTTCAGATGTACGACAACTGCGTTATCGAAAGAAAAACGTGTTGCCCGAAACGCAAACACACATATGTGGCCCTCTTCACAAAGGAAGGAGACGCATCGAAGAGCAGCAAATGGTGCCGACTTTGTAGGTGGACGGTATTTTTACGATTTTCATTCTATGAAATATCACCACATAATCTCTAATGATTCATCACCGCTCCAGCGCTAAGTGATGTTCATTGATGTGGAACTACGACATGCAGCACGGAATTCAACTCCTGCAGGATCATGCCATTTGAGTAAGAGGATCCCGAATTTCCGTTCAGAAACTCATTTAGGAAAAAAGCGCATGTAACACTAGAGCTTGAGGTGATAAACATTAAAAATAAAAGTGATTGTGCCAACATTGTGTGCGCTCTCCTTTTTTCGTGTTATCTGGACTTAAGGTGAATACTTGACGAGCCTCACAAACGCGTAGAATATACTGAAATCTCCTAAAGTTATCCGATCGTTAATACGAACATATATGATCGGATGATACGCTAACGGGGCCTACCTCATCGAATTAGATGGAGTGTTACCAAAAAAATAATAAAGAGGGAAAATTCTAGTTAAAGCGTAGAGAACGAAACATTTATTAGATTGCTAAGCTCTTGTCTAACTAGTGCTGATTCGGATTAAAGAGAACGAAACGGAGTATTTGCATGAAATGAAAACGACAATCAAATTGCTTAAAGTGAAAGAATCGAAGCATTAGATGGGATCAAGCACTGATAAAGCTACAGCTTATATTGGAAACGTATTTGCTACACTACTATGAGAGAAGTTACCATTGCTGCCAATGTTTCCACACTGCTAAGAAAAGCCATTTGGAAGAGAGACACTCTCGGTGAATTTAGGCTGATTGACGAACAAATTCAAGCAAGGAATGGCCATGAGAATTGTCCGTATCCGGATGAATGTGGTCATTTACTAGGATAGTTGGGTCATAACCTGACGAGTTTAACTATTCTGTAGGTCAGCGCGAAGGAGTTTAGTGCGGCAACGAGTCTATTGAGGTGTACGGACGTTTCGTCCTTGATGAGTGCGGTTTGTATTACCACACAGACAGGCAGAGGAAACGCACATATGAAATGAACCACGTAACGACAGACATATTGAGATCATTGCCCCGATGTAATTGACGACGACGAGAACGAACACAACAATCTTCTGCTGCTCGAGACTGGTCAGCGTTATTCAAGAATGTCACTGAATCATCCATTCAGACCATCGCTGAACCAGTCGACTTCGCTCGGTTAAGATCGATTCATATAACAATACCAGGACATTATCTACTGATTATTGTACACACTTTTGAAAAGTCGTTATTGGTAGAAAGCCGTGGTTTCTGACACTATCAGGACTAACAGTGGTCGGCCGATTGGGACAGTTCAAGATGTTCCCACTTAATCATCGTCGATAGACAGCACCACAATTTGTACTGGGCACGGATTCAAACCAATTCAAATAAGATCACTATCATGTTATCCGTCGATTATTACAAGCACTTTTGAAAAATCGCCATGACCGCGGTCGACCTTCACGAATCATGAAGAAACGTGCAGCCCATACCACAATTTCCATTTGACTGCTAATTTGTTGGTTGGGAAGCATTTTCTTTCATTGGAGTCTCGAAAGCCATACAAGGACATTCGCAGGTCGTCAACACTTACCAGCTAATGACTATGTTGTTGCTAACGCGGCAGTGGTTCCTGACACTACTTTACTCCTAGGTGACATTCCGGATGGACATGTTGAATTTTTCTTCAGCCAAGAACTTGCTTGGACGATTAATCCATACTGCACATCATAGTATAACACCCAGAAAAAGCTTCACAATCACGTGTAATGGGTCCGTAAATCATTTGGAAAATTCTCGTCTTTCATTTATAGAGCGCGGATCTTAGCAGTGCAACAGCATTCGAATCGCTTTCTCCCATCCATAATCTTCGAAGTCTTCCAGCTTTCGCGTGTGTGTACGGCTGTTGCTTGACGATTTTCCTTTTGTCATAACTGTCGTTGAATGCTGGTCTAGCCAACTCTCTCTAGAGTCCTGAGATAGCCAGGCTACAGCGTTCCCACTTAAATTGCAGAGAGGGGACTTTTTTCCAGACGAATCTGGGACTAATTTCCCAACCTTGTAGGGATGAAAGGTTTGGTGAGATCAAAGGATCGAACAATCGCTGCGCTCGTGATGATCGGCATCACTACCATTACGTTACTTCTCTCCTTTACTATCTCATTATTTCTTGTAGTATACACAAAAATGAAGAAAACCAGGGAAAAGGGAGGAGAACAGAAAAATACTTCGCAATATCTGAAAACAGAAGAACAAAAAAATACTAAAGGCAAAAAAAACGATGGCCACTGAGACTACAACAGGCCGAATTTAATAATCGAGAAAAAATGAATAATTTTGAAATGGCGCCATTCATCTAACGATCATTTCTACGGGGTTCAAATGAGGTCACATTGATTTTTTAAGATAAAAGCATTAAAAAGATACCGTAATCCATATAGATGATCATTATTGATTAGCTTCCTCATGGAATACATCTTTTATAATGTTTTTCGTCTCCTAGCTTTAAGGCCGGAGTAGAGTCTATTTAACAAGCAATTTGGATAATTTTTCGAGTTATATCAATACAATGAGACAACTACGTCTTCAGTTGACCCAACAGAAATCGAATAATCGTGTAATTACGTACGAACTCGTTAACAAATCCGAGAGAAAAAATCGAATTAGAGACGGATTCTCGCGGAGACGTTAATAAAATTATCAGTCCTGTTTAGTGATTGGCGCCGATCCCAAATGGGCGTAACACGCCGATGGCGGCCCGATAGTGGTGGATCGCCAGCCATGCCAGCCGCCCTAGCGGCCAGTAGCCGCTGCCGCCGTCGGCTGAGTCACAGGCGAGGGACGAGCTAGCGACGGGACTGGGGAGGTGAAGGGGAAGTGTGAGAGGAGAGTGATTGTGGAACGGAAGCTCTGTTGCTGCTGAACTGGACAGTCATCATTTACCAATGGTGAGGGAAAAAAACCCTTATAATGGACTAAA
The DNA here is from genome assembly GCA_018806985.1 of Angiostrongylus vasorum. Taxonomy (NCBI): domain Eukaryota; kingdom Metazoa; phylum Nematoda; class Chromadorea; order Rhabditida; family Metastrongylidae; genus Angiostrongylus; species Angiostrongylus vasorum. The sequence continues at coordinate 435,224 of JADANN010000339.1, forward strand.
AATGCAACAATATCTCTGTGGCACTCACGGCAACCGTATTCTAAGCGACTTCGAGAAGCTTTGTGAGCCAGACTGATAGAACTTTCGACCTGATATTTTAACATTACAAAAATTAGAAAGGACAACAAGCGAAAATTTACACTATGCCTAGAAAACCAACCCCCAAAACAAGTAGCTGGTAGCAGGCGCTTTTTGAGCTACATAAAAACTGTTGTTAGTTAATTTTTTTCTCCCTTAACATCTGCAATGATGCTAAGTCAAATCTAAACATAATGGGCCAAACACGACAACGAAGAACAAGTGATGGAAGAGGACTTATTGAAGAATCGCTATAACTACACACTGGATGAAGCAGACAAAACGTGCTGAAGAATCGCTATAACTGCGACTGGACGAAAGCGTTTTCCCGGATGGACGGCTTCCTTGCGTTGTCGTGGCTAACTTAATTTGTCGTTTGTGGCCGTGAAAGGCGTAATCGGCGAATCTTTCGCCTAAATAGTGTGTTAGCCTGTCGGTCCAACGAATCACTACCATTCTGATGAGTAGCGTCTGCAGGTACTACGGTCCTGAACATCATACGCAGTTTGAGCACAGGAGAAAACTATTAAATTTAGTTCAAAAACTGACTGTTCTTTAACTTCGGGATTGCAAATCAACATGCAACCCTTTCATTGATAATCTTATCAATGAAAAAAATGCTGTTAAACTTGGAGCAACTTCGATCTCGCTCCGATTTTCTTGCAAGGAGTACCATCATCTGCCAATTCCGCCGTTTCAGAAATACAATAATGTCAAGCGGTTAACGTCTTTAAGCAGCGAATGTCTTCTACTAAGCTCTTTTTTTTCGTTAAGCTGGAAAAAAACTGCTTTGGATTATATGCAAGCAAGAGGACTATTCGCCTTTATAGCCCATAAAAATAATAGTTTTACCTATTGACACACACATTCATTTCTCCTCTCCCTCCCGATTGCCCTTTCTATTCGCCTTTTTCCTCTTTCTTAAGTCAAATTTATCAAACTACTGATTACTTCGGTCATCCCTAACTATTTAAATCACAAAAAAAAACTTCCTCTCCATTATTTTAAAAATTCTGTCATAAATTCAAAAAAGATATCTTCGTTCTTTTTTCTTACGAACTAAATGCTCATACTCACCGAGCTACCGTATCAGAACTATAACAGCCAGTGGTTTCCTTTCGAAAAGAAAACATGTTAGAACCAAAATAGACTTTCGACATTATGGCAAAAATTTCCGACCTCCCACAAAATATGTAGCAATGTGTAATAAAAAATTGATTGTATAACAATAACACAACAATGACTGTTGTTGAGTGCTGCCCAGCTCATCTGCCGAGGTCACAAAGGTCGTCATTACGGAGCGTTGTAACTGGGATCAAGGGAGCGGTCTACCTCATAAAAAGACATCATAAAGGCATGTGTGCACATATGGCTGCTACGGAAATTGCCAACAGCTTTATACTACTGGTAACGGCAATGATGGTAGGTGTTTTTTCTTTTCTGAGCAAAACTGATTACGCTCAGTAGTAGTGTGTGCTGTTGGAGATTCCTGATACTGTACGTATGAGCCATACGCTACGCGCGGCTAACCGTGGGGGCAGCACTAACAACAAAAAAACGCACTTTGCCTATTATGGCTGTTTGATGGCTATAAATAGAAAAGGATTGCAATAGACGATGTGGGTTTTTTTTTCTTCGTCATCGTCCTATCTTTCATTCGGCGTAACAATGAGTCGGCGGTGTTGGTCTTAGTACAGAACGCGACAACAATGAGTGTTCGAATCATACACAGAATGTTTAATCGCCAGAAGATGTACAGGTTGGATTCGTTTCGACCTCATAAGTTCTAAAAAAATACTTACTGAAATACCATAGAGATTAGACCCATGACGTTTTTTATATGCCTTTTTTTTTACATGATCCGTCCTCACATCTACTAGGCGGGTCCCAGCACTTCCTGGATTTGATTCGTTTTCTCGCGTCCACCATGTCCAAAGACCTTCGAAATTTTCGCGTGTAGCTTCTGGTACTGCCTGAGAAGTTTTCCTCTTTGCCATGAATCTCATAAAACTCTGATCGAGTTGATTCTCTTGCAATCTTGAAGACCGCCGAACCAAGGCGTTCTCACTTGGATTGGGGATAGCACTTGGGAGAGGGTCGAACCAGCAGCTTGCTTCCCCATATAACGCACCACTAACCACTCGGTTGCCCCCGCCTTCTATGCTACTTAGGGGTTACAAATTTAGTTATGGGTTCATAGAGAAAAGGCAAAAAATTGGACGGCATTATCCATGCTACACGGCAGCTATTTGACCTTTATTAACTATATCATAGAGCTCTGTTACATCGAAATCTCTTCAAGATTTCCACTACCATACACCTTTCCGGAATAAATTCTTCCTTAAACTCCTATAAAAAATCTGAACCAAATTTTCTTAAGCAGCTACTCAGATATTCGTTATGCTTGTCATATACTTTTCATCTTGAAATTTCTTGACCACCAATACTTCGAACCTTGTGAGTAACAGCTGGAGTGTGAACCTTCTACCAAAAGCCACAAAAGGACAAAAAAAATGGTTGAAAAAAATAAACCCGGACAGAGGTCTAACTGGGTGAAATGTGAATGTCTTGCAATCCTATCCACAGCACATTTTGGTCAACTGTACAGCTTCTTATTCCAGATGGTTTCTTTTTTTTACACTCTTGCTCTATTAGTCACTCATACTGCATAATCATTACTCTGATTTGCTGATAACTGTATAAATATTGATATATCAGGCAATATTATATATTGATATCGATATGATATAGCGTGCGGCACAGTGGTCGAAGCCACTCTGCCACACACACGTGGAATCGATCCCTGCGCCCATGGCTCACCAAGCCTTTCATCTATCCGGAGTCGACAAATTGGTACCAGACTTGTCTGGGAGTATAGCAGCCTGACTCGATACATCGGCAGGTCACCGCGAGCCACTGTAAAAGCCAGATATGCATTCAATCACCTCCAAACGATGCTTAATGAAGTCGAATGTATGGCGCATCCTTCAGTGATTGATCAACGCCGAGGACTTTAGCCCTTTATATATATATATATATATATATATATATATATATATATATATATATATATAATGTTACGTAATGTATATATATAATGTTACATACTAGTAAATTCCTCATTTGCCAGCTGAGTTCGAATTTCTGAAAAAAAGTGCTTCTCCTGCTTCGTGAAGTCAGTTTTAGATGACAGCTTTGAACTAATACTAAATCTTCGAAGACGCTTAATCAGTCTATAAAATACAATAATGTTTCACTGTCTCCAGAAGCTATAATAGCCAGAAGTGGTCCATGCGCTTCTTTACTGACGAAGATGACGAAGACAATATTGATGATACAAGAGAGTGACTTGTGTTTGTATAGAAAATTCATCTGGATGAGAAAGGATGGGAAAGCTAAGTCACGCCGTTGTTATCCTCTAACAATACATGAGACGAAAAACATAACGGTGAGGACTTTTGACAAAAATGATAAAACCAACGAATGTGATCAGACGTTCTTTAAGAGCTTGGTGGTGTGGTTAGAATTTTTTAGAACAAATTCGAAAGAAGAAGTTTGTTCTAAGATTTTTACACAAATGATCTTCCTTTGTTCAAGGAAATCTACTGTTGGTAATGTTCTACCTCATTCGCTGTGGAATGTCTGACTAGAGCGTGGTGTGCGTTTGGTCGTAATGTTCTCTCTGACGTTGTCAGCAACCAAATGCAGATTTTTTTTGTGATATTTGATTATATTTGAGGTTTCAAGCTTATAAAGATGATGTCGCTAAGCCTAAAAGGGAACAAATTTACAGAGAACTCATCAAAACAACTTTGTAAGACCATGAGTGATAAGTGCAAAAATAGCACCAAATTCTAATGAATTCTGTAGAACGCCTTCATCCCGGCTCATTGAAAATGCAATGACTTCGTGATGGTCAGTAAGAAGTCAGTTCTGAGAAATGTTTTCCTAAGAATTATGTAATGCGAAATACACAAAGGCTTTATATAAACAAAGCCGTTCTAGAACTTCCTAAAGAAGGAAGCTTTTCACAGAGAATGGACACCTTCAGAGAGTGGGAAAATATTCGCAATGACTTCTTCTCCCCATAACATTAGCCGTTAATTTGAAATTGATTGTTCAATACACACTGCTCTCAGTAAAAAAAAACAAAGCATTCTTTTTTAACTAAGAAACCACAAAAAAGAAAATTACAGTCGGTAAATCCGACACGACGTATCAAGGATAGCAACCCAAGCTAACAAAGACGTGTGATGTATGCATTGAGCGTGTTCGGTAAGGAAAAGGGAGGAAGGCATGGTGAGGGGATGAGAAGAGGAGAATGCAAATAGAATACATCAAAGGCAATGCGTACTTAACCTAATTGACCGAAATCGGGACGCTCATGGACACAGTATCTGTCTGTACCACAGTAGGTAAACAGGATTCACACCAGGCCAATATAGGCTTTCACCATCAAAGCAACAATCTGCGTCGCCTCTACCATCTATAGTCCCGACTGTCATCGACAGACTCGACTGGAACACTAATAAACGCACCTTGCAGGACGGCATTAAAACTACCGAGTTAGTTGCTAATCAAGGGACAGGAAATTACCACCTTTTCTGTATAAGACGAAATTTTCTCACCGCTTTTGTCGAGAGAGTGGTCATAGATAGCTCGTTGGGCTATGATGTGGCATAGGTTTACCTGTACGTAGGCTTTCTGTTTGAAAAGCCTGAACTCTTCCTCAGATGGGAACTACTGCGGTGGAGATGACATTTCTGCTGTACATGACCATCCGATACTTAGGAATATTCCCTAGCCTTCTCAAGTGAGAAGAAGTCATCTACTAAATCCACTTTCATCACAGCGTAAGTAGCGTACATTATCAGTTCTAACCCACACCTTAATCACACATCCGGCACCTGGTGATGCGCAACGCAGGCCCTTCGTTACGTAGCTCAAGAGGTCCACCACTAGTCACTACAAGGTCTTCAACCTTTTCTGAAGAAATTTGAATTCCTTTCTGAAAATTCGTGTTGCAATTGTGAAGTTGTAGGGCAGATTGCACAATGGTAGTAATGTCGGTCATCACGAGCATGCTGCTACTTCAATTCCGTAATTGGGCAACCAAGACTCTCAACCCTTCGGGGTCGGGAAACTGGTACCGGGCTTGTGCGGGAAAAACCACTCTCTGAAGCCCATTTGGAAACGCTCCATCCCAGCTTTCATAGGACTCCAGCAAGGATCGACTCGACCAGAATTTTTACGACATTCAAGATGGAATGAAAATCTTCAATCAGTAGGCAAAGCCACACGTAAAAACTTGGAAGATTTTCGTGGATAAAGGATGCGAGGAAACGAATTGAGTGTGAGGAGTGCTGGGATCCGCATAGTAGACATGAAGACGGGTCATACAAGAAAAAATTGTGAAGTAAACCCGATCAATGACGTGAAAGTCTTTTTTTCATGTCTAGCTACTTCCTTTGTTGTTCGCATAATAATCCATTGCCCAAATACGGCATAAATTTTACAAATGAGAAAAATTTGGCATGTCACTTCTAACTGCATTGATAGAAGAGATTTTCTTCTGTCTACATAGGGACTACCAGTCCTGCTCTTCGTCTTCGAAGTAAACTCTCAACTATTAGTGGTACTAACACCTACAGTATGCATCGATACGACAAAAAGTAGAAGTAGAAAATGGTGGTCGAGAAGGGCGGAAAGAATGTCAGTGTTGTCCTCCCTAACAAAAAAAAATACGTCCAGACAGTAAGGATACACGTCCAGGTGTGGTTGTTAAGGGCACTGCATGACACGCGAAAGATGGTTTAATTACGGCCATTAAAGTAAGGGTAATTATGCAATGGAGAGTGATGATATGATGTCTTCTGCTCAAATAGAGACGAAATAAGAGACCAAGCAGGTTTTCTCATTCTTCTATCAGTTGGTTTTTCATAGTTTTAGATGGTGCTGGTGTTCCTGAGAATCAAACTGCCGGAAATTAGACAGCAGAGGTCAATTGCGCCTATGCGACACCTAGGCCGAGAACAGGACCGACGTTGTCATCCAGAAACCTATCGCTAAGTGCAAACAAATGTGAAGAATCGCCATGCCGCCGTCCAGGAAGAAACCTCGTTGCATGGATGGGCGGCAAACCAGCGATTCACAAAGACCAGTGAATGTTTGCGATGACGACCTGCTGGGAAATGACAAAGCACGGCTTTTTTTCAGACGCAAGAGAAAACGTTGCCTAACCAGCAACATACCGCTTAAATGGTAATTGTCGTCTACATGTTCATGATTTTTTCGTGGAAGCGAACTAGTATGGATAAGATTAAACATATTTTTCGAGTGTTTTAGCTTTCAATGGAGCTCGTGTAGCGCATTGGTCAGAGGCGCTCTGCATTACGCATGGGATCGATTCCCGTGTTCCAGGCCCACCAAGCCCTCCATCCCTCCGGGTCGGCAAATTGACACTAGACTTGTCTGGGAGGATAACAGCACTGACTCGATACATCGTTACGCCACAGCAAGTCATTGTAAGGGCCAGATATGCATTCAGTCCCTCCAACGATGCTTATTGAAGTCGTATGCGTGGCTCATAACTCAATGATTGATCAATGCCGAAAGCTTTATCCTCTGTGCCTTTTTTACCTTTGAAAATAAAACAAAGTTTCAGCAAAGAAGAAACGCTAATTAAGTCGGAAATCATTAAAATCTTTGTCAAGAACATTCTGCAGTTACCCTTCCATCTTTTCTAGAGAGTTTACTTGCTTGCAGAATTCTCTAATACATAATTAGTAATACAAAACATAAGGGCGCGGACAGGGCAGACAGAGGCCGTTTAATAATAAACCGAAGTCACTGGCTCCACCTCTCCATCCCAGAACAACATAGCTTCCCATCCATTCTGGGTCAGGAAAATGTTTCCAGATTTGTTTGTAGAGCTGCCTTCAATCAACAGTGACTGCCCGTTGTAATGAAGACTTGGGAACGTCATAGCATAGGTATCCCAGGTTTTGAGGAAGAATCGGCTAGTGCAGCATTCAACGCCGTTCATTAAGATCTTACGCGAGTTGGACCTATGAAGAAATCCAAATCTCGTCGATTTGGATGCCAGGATGTCTCATGCGGAGCATTGAATAAAAAACTGTAACTAACCAGGTCTGAGTCACAGGTAGCCGTTAACCCTTGTTGTTCAGCGAGTGGTTTACTCCACGCGATAAGCTTGCCTGCGAGACGGCAGCGACCGTTGGCATAGAGTTAACTCCTTGTTGGGCCTCCAGATAAATACACTCAAATAACTTTTAGCTTGGACGACTTTCCTAGAGCACTAATTTGGTTTTTCATCTTCATAAATCTACTTTCTGCGCTGTTTTTTGAATTATTCGGGTTTTTTGGTGTGATGTACTGTTGCATCATCTTCAAACGAATAGTGGTAATAATGACCAAATTCAGTAAGAGCGTAAGAAACTAGAAAAAAATTTACATAACCATTTTAGATCCCAGTTTTGCCTTTAAAGAGAATGGTCCATATTAATTTGTGGACTGCCTTTGGGATTTTGTTCTATTATAGTATCGGTCGGATTGAACGCTTCAGTGCCCTAAGTAGCTAAAACGACCCATCCACACGCAGTCAGTGAAAGGTCAACGCTTTGTATGCTTAATGTGCAACAGACGTCATTCGCACGGATTACCGTTTCGATAATAACTGTCAGAAATAGAGTTACAAACTCAAAGAAAATACTGCATTTTTCAAATCGAACACGCACAAAATCCTTGGAAACGAATGTATCTTGCAATACCTATTTATTCAGGTATTTGAACGGCACGATTTCTGGTGCCGACGTCATTTTCACTTGACTAACATCTCACTGATTAGTTAAGATTTTTTTTCGTCGAGCAGAGATGAGAGAATATGAGATAGAGATGAGAATGCTCTTCCAAGTTGTCAGCCACAACCGCTTTGGGCGCGGCCTTCATGGATCATAACAGGAGGTTTCCTATCTTACGAACAGGATTTTTCCAGCACGATGTAGAATTCTTGCATTGGTTTTTTTTTGGCAACGAAGCGATCCTTTCTAAGGATGAACATGGAGTGTCGAGAATGTAAAGCCCTTACATCGCAGTTAGATGCCCAGAAACATCATTAACTATGACAGGAGTAAACCACTTAGAGTGAGGTTATACTTGAAACAGATTGATAACGAGCAGTCACTTATCATGGACGTGGTCAACGCTGATAAGGGCGTGTGAGAAAAAGCATTAATTCGCTTGTGTACATAAAAGTTGAACACATCTCCAATTATTGCGATAGTGATGGTACAAACAGATTGAGTTTACCAAAGAGAAGGAACACCTTCTGAAAGACATTCAAATTGTGTTGTATCATTCTCTCAAACAATGTGCGCAAATCACCAGATCGGCTTTCTATTAACCTCGGCATTGATCAAATTGTTCTCGATATCCTTGTTGAGCAAACGGAAGGTGTTCCTTTATGCTTTATTCCGTTGAAGCCGACGTTTCAGCAGTATCACCTTCTTCAGAGCCTGGAAGGGTACACTGATATGTAATTTACTAAGTCAAATGCTTCAACAGCACAAACACGGTGTAATCATCGTTCGGGTTTTCATCTTTCTATTTGTGCTGCTGAAGCGTTTGACACATACCATTGTACTCTTCCAGGCTCTGAGGAAGGTGATACTGCCGAAACGTCAGCTTCAAAGGAATAAAAATGAAGTAACACCTCGTGTTTGCTCAAGAAAAAATATCGAGGATGTGCACAGACATTTCTGTTCTAATTGTTGAAGAATTCAAGCTTAAACACTCAAAACCATGCCCTTCATCTTCCAACTGACTTACAAGGACAATCAATAAGCTAAATAGCAGTCTTTCTTCTTAGCCATCTCATAGAAATAATCCTATATAACAACGGAAACGGAACTAAGTCAAAGAACAACGTCACCCTAATTGCATTGCAATTCTAAAACTTGAAAAAAAAATACTTAAAAAATTGTTTTCATGGTATTTCTTCCCCTTAAAGATACAATATTTAGTTCGGACATTTTCACTACCATTGTTTCCAACCTCCCTCAATGAACTACCAGCTCATAATTGTTCGAAGGTATTACTGGAAGAGGAAGTACGATGTGGAATCGAAAGGTTCACCCAAGCCGAAGGAAAGTTAGACATTTTCAACGGGAAGCCCCGTCAAGAGTAAACAAATGCTAAGAACCATCGTTGCTTCGGAAGTGAATTAATCACAAAGCAGCAAACCACGGTCTGTTTCAAAACAATCGCCAGTCGTCTAGTATGATGATCTGGGATGTCTTGGAATCTCTTTCTAAGAGATACTCATCGCTTGATCTACGAAGAAGAGCCACGATAATAATAATAATAATAATAATAATAATAATAATAATAATAACAATAATAACAATAGTAAGTCTTAACCTTTTTATTTACGGCCTATTCTTTTTAATGGTAGGGTATGTTGCGACATATAACTTTTTATAATGCTGAGATATTTGTAAAACTCCAAAAAAAAGAAAAAACAAAAGAATACCTGAGAAACAGGTGAAACGAAGGACCCGCATGGCGTGGTGGTGAGCGTGCTACTCCCCGGAAAGGACAATAGAGCAATCGTTCTCCACCGCCGACACCTGCGGTCGGGAGTTTTGCAAGTATCTCAGCATTATGAAAAAGTTATATTTCGCAACATACCCTGCCATCAAGAAGAATAGACAGTAAATAAAAAGGTTAAGATTGTGGTTATAACCACAGCCTCAGCTTAACTGGGTTCAACGCCGATTTGGGCTCCCTAGATCAATCCCGATGACGGGTGATTGCTGATGGCAAAAGATCGATAGAACTATCTGAGAGACAGGCGAAACGAAGGACCCGCATGTTGTGGTGGTGAACGCGTTACTTCCCGGAAAGGACAATAGCGCGTTCGTTCGCCACCGCAGACACCTGAGGTCGGAGTTTTGCAAATATCTCAGCATTATAAAAAAATAATAGTAGGGTCAGATTTTTTACTTACTGTCTACTACTATCTTTTACGGCAGAGTCTGATGTGCAATACAACCACTACGATGCTGAAATATTTGCAAAACCTGGACCCCACGTCAGATCGAACCGCCCCCACACTGTTCTGGGGCTCACATATTACGCATGGCACCACACAGGCCCTAGTTCTGCTTTTCTGCCAGCTCTTCCACCTAACGGCGCCATGAGCAATCATCCGTTGAGGGGGAATAATAGTAATGATAGTAATAATAATACAGGTGCAACTATATTGCTTTCTATAAAATCCAAAAACATTTTGAAAAGAAGTGCAGAAAAAAAGATTGGTAACTACCTAACAGAAGAAACAACCACGAAATTTGGACTTCTTAAGAAATCAGCACATCCTCCTGCTCATTATGAGATCGAGTGAACTAGGAAACGCACTAGTAATCGATCTGTATGAAGTCCGACAAGAAGCCAAGCATGGAATTTAAAACAAAGAAAATAAAAAAAATTACGTTAATAATGTATAAATCTTATGGAAGAAAGTCACTTGCCTTCCGCTTACAAATTTAAGAAAAAAAATAGAGCGAATTTTGAACTCTGAAATTTTACTACAGGTTACTGTACAAAGCACTGAGGGTGGAGATGACAATGGACAAGGATAGGAAATGGTGTTGAACCATCGACAGCACATTCTTGCACTGAATGATTGCACTGTTCTTCTTCTGCAATGGAAGAGTGGGTGTGACAACAATGCTTTTGAAAGTAGTCACTCGAATCTCATGACAAACTGACACTGAACAGCTTGTCGCTGATCCCACGCAAAATAAACAAGGACATATTATCGAGAGTAAACAAGTTTGATATAGGGTTACACACTTCGTTAGTGGATTAGCACTTGACGATACGCTTACATGCAGATGTTGATTTGAATTAGAAAAAATGAGACGATTTGACAATATTGATCTAGATAAAGTAGAAAATCCCAATTAATTTGCAACCTCATCATAGTGCTGCTTGAAGGGTACACCTCGATGTTAAAGTGTGATATGATGTACATCAGCTGGTTTATCGTCTGCCTTCTCTGGTCTACATCAAGTTCGCCCACTCTGATGCATATCAAAATTTAAATGGAAAAAAAGATTCCCTAAACCAAATTTGTGTAAAAGCAGAGCACGATGGTTCACTCTTCGCAAAAAACAGCAGATCTGAAGTGGCGCAGGTGATAAGGATGAAGCGTTGGGTGTCCACAAATCTCTGAAGGATGCACCACATATATTACCTTACTAGCGATAGTGTAGCTGATTGGTTTCTCAACGCAACTGATCTCCACAAACATCTAAGGTCCCAACTTGCCGCTCTGCACGAATGGAACTATTTGATTAAACGCTGTTTTAAAACAGTGAAGAGAGTACTCTGACAAAATCGTCTCCAATGACGACGGAACCTTTTCTTCTTCACCGCCATGGACCCCTTACTCTTTTTGATGGGCTTTCGAGTAGTCGCTTTAAGCACCCGGCATTAATAAGTTCTGCATGACATCGAGCAATTTTTGTTCCTTACATAATCTACATTGTCTTTTCACACAACTTCTCATGAATATTGTTTCATTGTTCACTAAAATATTAATACCATCCCAGATTGAGGATCTTTTCATCTCTTCTGAATGTTAAAGTCGTCTGATGGGCTCTGTTCTCACGAGGATCTCTTTGTATGTCGCGTGCTGTTTTTCCTGTTTTTGACAAGATGGTACCTACGGACATCCATAAATCAGTCGGGCGCAAGAAGACAAGGAGTCTATCAATCCAATAGATTCACCTGCGTCTCAGTCTAGGGGAAAAGGTCGCCTTTGTCCACAGTATAACAACATATTCATCACTAAAGACAGTTTCAGTGACCAAATGGGGGTCGAAACCCCCTAACAAAGGAGAACTCTCTGACATTAGCAAGTAGTGTGCAAGAAATACAGCCATGTATCAGCTAAGATACGACAATTTAGAACAAACGTCACAAAGATGGTGACTTGACTTGCATCCACTGATGCCAAATAAGGTGTTTGTCATAGCTTGTTGGTAGGTTTCACTTTTTATCACAGAGCTATGAAATGAATTAGGAACCAATTCACACAGTTACATTCACTCGAATGTTCCGCTATGAAAGAAGAGAAGCAGTTGAGAGTATCGTCGACATCAATAAAAGTGCTCATCTTCAAACATGTCGTTAGCAAGCAGCAAAGCCGAATTAATACCACCATATCTCTACTACCAGCTTCGAGGTGTCCAGCATCACTATGATTTTTTTAAAAGAGGAACCCCGTGAGAGACTGAATCCTATCTATCACTATCGGCAAATAGAAGACGTTCACGATTTTATCGTTGTGAGAAAGACAGACAGCTCATATTGTTTGTTTGCGGCTTTGGTCATGAGCACTAATCAAAGAAGGGTATATCGACTGGTACACATGATGAAGTTAATCAACCATGTGCTAACAACAAAGCCAGAAAATGTGACAGCCGCCCAACTACAAATGTTAGTATCGTTATAATAAATACCCTTCACATGATTAACAAAGAACATAAAGAAAAAACCTAATAATTATGGGAATATTACTTTCTTGATACTTGAACGACCCGTCATCACAAGTTGTGCGGGCTCCAGATAATCACCATTTTTCGGAGATTTGCTGGTTAAACCATTGTGGTTCCCTGGAATCCCGAGCACAGTCTGGCCAAAGTCTGCCCCAGTCTTCACCACCATATGCAGTCGCAGCACTTGTGAATCAGAGGGAGATTTGCCATCACGCGACTTTGATGCCAGGACGGTGGTGGGTCCTGGTATTGGTTTACTCTTATCAAGGCTTCCTAATGGAAACGCCGGACTCCTTCTCAGCTGGGGAGACCCTCCCGGGGAGACGAATCACCCCGCTGTACATCGCAGTCCGACACCCAGGAACACTTCCCAGCCACGATGAGGCGGTAAACCGTTGGGAGGGATGGGAATATTTCCACCACAAAATAAGGCAATGGAGGATGCTTAATGTTGCATTTCTTTCAGCTAAAAGACGACCTAACATAAGACTATTAACATAGTTTTGTCTACGGATGGAAGTTGTCGACGATTCCGTTCGGAACTTAGAGGGAGAAGTAAGACAGATCATGAAATGAGTTTAATGTACTCCATTATTAGAGAACATGATCTGAGGACAAGACACAAACGAAAATTATACGGTGAAATTAAGGATAGAGCATGAAGCATTCCATGTTGATCAATCTCTCAGGAATTTCCCTTTCATTTTACTCCATTTGCTGTTGCAGTGTTGATTGAATGCATATTGGGCCTATACAATGACTACCAGAGGCCTACCGACGAATTAACTCAGTGTTTTTATCTTTACAGAGCAAATTTCGTACCACCTCCCCCAATTCTCAAGAGATGTAGCAATTTGTTTGCCTGAGTTGAGAGGTCGAAGGAAAGGTCATATGTACAACAGGTCACCTTAAACCACTGCACCACACGCGCTCTATTAAAGGATAAAAAAAAGGATAAAGCTCTCGACGTTGATCAATCCCTGCGGGATGCGCCGTGCATTCTACTTCATTAAGCACCGTTGGTGGAGATTGAATGCATATCTGGCCTTTACAATGACTCGCGGTGGCCTACCGATGTATCGAGCCAGTGCTGCCATCCTGCCAGACAAGTCTGGTACCAATTTGCCGACCCCGGAGGGATGGAGGGGTTGGTGAGCCATGGGTGCGGGAATCGATTTGTCGTGTGTGTCGCAGTGGCGCCTCCAACCACTGCGCCACACGCGCTCTATTGATGGGAGAAATAGAGATGCTAATGTTTCAACCTAATTATTCGCAAATCTGAATATTCAAGACTTGGCGAACAGCCAAACTTATCAATATTTTGTGACATACAGATGCAATAATAATCAAATAATATCCGCCGTTAAAACGAATAACAGGCTGTAAATAGAAAAGTTTTACATTATCAATATTCGTCACCGTATCGTCAAGGACGAAAAGTTGCTGCTCGCAATTCAAAGGCTTGAGATCGGGATTTTTCTATGAGTGGAAGACTGACATAGTAAAAACTTGGTCCTGAACTAGATTTGCATGGTTTAAAAAGGAGGAAGATTATATTGGACTATGCAAGATGAAGATATGGCTCGAACATGGCCTATCCTGCCAACTAACAACTACGTACGAGTGGGTAGTTAACACAGTCCAACAGAAATCCTTAAAGATAGAGAAAAATATTACGCATCTGGCAAATATTCTAGTGAAGTCATCTCAATGCATGAGAAAAACGAAAGATGATCATTAGCAGTAGCAAGAACTGACTGCGATGCATCACGACATAGACGAACTGAGGAGGAAGAGATGATGGAAAACTGATCAGGTTATACAGGGTAAAAGTAAAGCCTTGATGGGATGCAAGTACTTGTCAGAGCTGAGGAAGCTACAAAAGGAAAAAATGAATGCACCACACAGAATTTGCTCCTACTTTAATCGATTTTTTCTTCATAGTTAATCTATGTCAAAGTTCAATGTTTTATGGACGAGAAAGCATTCTCTAGATTTAAAAAAAATATACTCGATTGTAGTTCAAAGATCTGCCGCTGAATCAAAGAAAGTTTCTTTTTCCATTATTCTCATGCCTACTAAACACTCCCTCATTGAATCCTCTTTCATTTTCATACATCCCATGTAGGAAAAAAATATAAACTATAAAAGGAAATATAAACTTTCACAAGCAATAGAAAAACTCCGAAAACTACTTAAGAAGTTCGTGGCTTTCTCAGAGTCGTTTCAGTCAGACCTTCACCCTCTTCAGATTTGAGTTGTGAGCGCCGCCTTCATATCAAAGGCACTCATCAGAAGAATTCTCTGAAAGGATGATTGGACGGCCTCCGTGATGTACTCTCCAATAAGGAGGTGAGGCACTAGGATCTAAAATGCCTCGTTAGCTCCTCTTATACACAATGACGATGTAGCGCAGGTTCCTACTATTGTTGAGAATTTGTTACATTTCCATTCCATGCACTCAAAAAAACAATGTTTATAGTATAGTTTATAGGTCCAA
This sequence comes from Angiostrongylus vasorum, assembly GCA_018806985.1. Lineage (NCBI taxonomy): Eukaryota > Metazoa > Nematoda > Chromadorea > Rhabditida > Metastrongylidae > Angiostrongylus > Angiostrongylus vasorum. The sequence continues at coordinate 450,386 of JADANN010000339.1, forward strand.
GTTCTCGACGCTTTTCCTTTTCTTCTAAAGTACCTTTCATAAATGGAAACAAAGCGCCTAAAAATCCCCCTTCTATGATTTGTTGCCTCATCTTTGCGAGAAGGGTGTTACTAGTTGTTGAGCTGTAATGCACAGCAAAAAGGTTCATCTATTCAACCATACAGAATGTAAAGGAGTTAGTTTGAAACTCCAATAACGGAAAATGGTGTAGTCCTGGAGGAAGTTTACTAGCAAGGAGATAAATTTGCATCTAAAGTGCTGCTCGTTACTTTTGGGAAGCTCTCACACAGCTGTCTCGTGACCTCAAAGGGAAAAAGTCACTTGAATGATCTTCGACTCCGCTACATTCCATAACCTCAGATTGCTACAGTATCCAAGAAACCAAATGACGCAATGCATTATTTTTCATTCTCATCACTTTCTACTGGAATAGTCAGCAAGTGACTCATATGAATACCAATAAACTCCATTCGACACCACATTTGTTGCTCATTTCGTCTATGAGCTATGTAGTGAACTGTTCGCCTCGCTCAAAGGACACTAAGAACACTATAGACCTGATTTCATATACTTTTACTACTTTTACGAGAATAACTACATTAGCTTTCCAGGTTTTCCAGTGGTAAGGACCTTCTAATACCTAAGCATACGGATGGAAATGCCGAAGTTTTCCGCTTTGGTAGTCTTTCGCAGGGAAATGAACACCCTTACTTCGATTACCACAGTGTTGACATCTAAGAGCAGCCTTCTAAGAGAGGATGAGATAATAAACCAGTAATGAAAAGACTTTTACAGATTCGTTATTATAAAGAACTTGCGTTGACCATCTAGTCATGACACGAATATCCACATAATATAATACAGTGACACAGAGAAGACAAGCCTTAATCTCCTTCTAGTTCTCGAACATCATTCATCATTGTTCATTCAACAGGTGTCCCGTCTTAGCATTCAGGTGCTGATGACCTCGACAAACACAATATCTAATTGGCAAAGAACACCGACACAAACCATGTGAGATAAGCAACCCCCTGTTATTATTAGATAAGACCGACGGCACTATACATGTTGACAGTGGCGATGAACAACGGAAGAAGGAGAACACGAGATGAGAAATATTAGACGTAGAGTAGGCAACTCTTCAGTTGGTTCTCAAATAGTTGGGAATTCAGATTGTTCTTGAGAGTGCTTGAAATTTCAAATACTAACCGATACAACTTCCTCCCATGAGAACTACTTGAAATGCGAAAAGAATGAGTTTTCTGATCTCTACATTGAGATTTGATAGATTTCGATCCCAGCTCTTATTGCGTAACCCTACAGTGGTCAGTTAGTCAGCAACTGACAGGATTTTGAAGTCACCGCAGACATTGGCTCGCCGTTTAAATGGAACAAGTAGGAACAAAAAACGAGTAAGGCAAGAGTTTTTGTCAAAGAAAAAACTACTGCAAGTCAATAAATTTGTTCATCATTCTTCTGCAAAGCTTCTTGGAAACTAAAGTTTTAAATAATCAAAGACGTATACTATAACGAATGATGGACCAGTGCTCTGTTATAAATTCAGATTTGCACTAACCTGTCCCTTATAATATGATGAAACTTAGCCTATGATAAGAATTCGAGCTGCACGAACATGTTGTGAGTGACAGCGAGTGGCGCAAACAAAAAAAAGAAAAAAAACAGGAGAAGAAACAAAAGAAAACATGAAAAACAAGCAGGAAAACAAAAGACCAACTCACACATCGCCAAGACTAGTAAGAATGCAAGAACACCTAAATATTTCGTCGAAAGTCGACTTATTACATCATCTTCGAATGGTTGGTCGGTTAAGCAATTGTAGCAGTCGTTGATGTCACGGGAATCAATGTCATTCTGGAAGAATTTAAGTACTAAGGCGGTAAATATGTCTTCTACAAAAGGTAGGAGTCCTGATCGTGGTTATCTGGGAACGCTATTGTGCGGTTATCTCGGGACTCAGATAGGAACCACGTCGGACAGTATTCAAACTGGCATTGAGAACAGAAGAAGGCAGATGCTCTAACCGCAAAGGACCTTCGTACTTAGCCTAGTCAACTCTGTAGAAATGGTTGTAAGAGAAAAAAAAGAAGATATAAATACTAGGACCTGTGCGACATCTGGAAAAGTCATCTATCTGACAGAGTAGATAAGCATTCAAATAGGTAACCAGAATCAGTGTTACTATTCGTATCGATTTCTGCTGCTGACAACAGAAGCAACTGCCAAAAAGCAGAGAATTTTGGAAACGGAAGACGTAAGTCAGAGTGAGACAGATGAAAACATATAATACGTTCATATGGGAATGGGAACAGATAAGAGCTGTGAACGTCGTTGCCACCACAATTCATCACTGTCTGTCCGAACAGTGCCAGCGCGGACAATGATGATTGAGTGTGCGAGAGTCAGACTGAAGAGGTGCTCTATATCACTATTATGAACACCGATGATTTACGATACGTAATGTATAGTAAAATCTACAAGTAATATGACATTTGATGGATGAACCACTGGAGGCAGAGAAGATTGTTATCAACAGAGTTCAAAGTAAAAGCACAAGAAACAAGCAGGGCTTCGCTAAGAGTCAGAAATTAACGAACTGTAAAACCAAACTTGAGCAAAAAAAAGTTGAAAATATTGCAGACATGGCAGGAAATTTTTTGAAAAAGTGGTTACGAAACCCTATAGGCCGACCTCGATACGGAGCTGAACACCACCATTCGCATTAACACGGCAACACTTTGAGTAGCCAATGTGACCATCGGCAACCACCTGAACCCCATTAGCTAATTTACTCGTAGATTTTCATGAGCTCAACACCTCAAACAAAACAGGTACCTCCTAATCAGTGCTTTTTATTCTGCACCTTGGTCCTCTTTTTTAACATTAATTAAAGGTTTTAGTGACTTATATGAGAACAATCCCTGTTATATGAATTGAAACCGGAATTCTATAAGAAGGATGTTTCTTCTCTGCTGTTCGGAAAATGTGGTAGTAACTTTGCACTCTGTATACGTTCGCTACCAACAACACAAACATGACAAAGAATAGTTGTCTCCACTGCTCAACCTAAGAAATTGGTCTGCTTCATTCGAAAACAGCGATCGAAAGAAAACAAAGCTTTCATAACAGCGTCTAGGCATAAATGGTGAAGACCACTCGTGAAAAAAAATGTTTGAACTTTAACTGATAAGTTCTATCGAGCCAGAATTTTCTTCGAAGCATTCGCTCGATGGTTAACATAGGACTGGGTTAGCAAGAATTACTTGCAGAACATTACTTTCGACAAACAAGTACTACCAAAACATAACAATGAAGCTTCTTCGTTTATAATTAATAAATTCGTTAACAAAAGCAGGCCAAATACCAAGAGCATAGGAACTTTCATTCTAACATAGTAGTGGGATTTAGGGAAACAAAGGCATTTATAATAAGGCTAACTAAATCATGGCTCTCACAAGACAAATATAAAATGGTAAATGGAAAACGAAATTTAAGAGCTAACGAATGAGGAAGACATTACGGTGTCGGGATAGTGTCACTCTACTCAAAGCTGCTATGGTTCATAAAACGCCAGCACCTGTGACAGGGAGATAAGCACAAAGGACATATGTCACCTGATGGCATAGTGGGCTATAGAGGTGAATTGAGGAGGCGGTCGAGACCAGCGGTACACTATGAGAAGAGATGACTCACGGTCACTTGTAGATGTAATTAGCAATAGACTCAAGGACATATCCCATGAACAACAAATTGACACCATTGTTGCACCAATTTTTACCCTCACCTTTTCTTCTTCTTGTTCCTCTTCTTGTTATTCATCATGGTTGGTTCTTTTTAATGGTGCCTAACACAAGCTCGCAGTTGCCTTGGAAACTATCGTTATTCGAAATTACATGTTCTATGCTTTGATCTGGGGCGTGTATAGAGCAGTGGTCAGAGGCACCCTACAATACCATGTGGGATCGATCCCCGCGCCATAAGTCACCAACCCTTCGTTCCTCCGGGATAGGTAAATTTGTACCAGACTTATCTGGGAGGATAGCAGTACTGATTCGATACATCGGTAGGCCACCGCTAGTCATTGAAAAAGGCCGGATATGCATTCAGTCACCTCCAACGTTGTTTAGTGAAGTCGAATGGATGACGCATCCCTCAGGGATTGATCAACGTCGAGAGCTGTATCCTTTTTTATCTATACTTTGATCGGTGCACTATTACTCTAGCTACCGACTAATAGAACCATTTACATAAAGAATCTTGAACCGATAAGTCTATCTGGCTGCAAAAAACGACTTTGTAGCCTTTTGATACGCTGTGAATTCAGGAGTGAGCTTCATGTTTCTCTTGCGTTTCTGTTCCAGATTGACTTATGTCTTCCGTGTCATACTTATGTCTACGTACTCAGGTGTGCTTGAATGTAAGCGGATTGCATACCAGACGTCAATTAACGAATGGCTGCAAGCAGCAGATCATTAGGAATCAGAAAGAAGCATTTCGGAGTCACCCTGAACTTCGCTTGCCGTGAATGTTAGCTGTATTTAACGACGGTGCCCAGTGAGCGACCAACGAATATTTTTTAGCTAAAGTCAATAAAAAATAGCGACCGTCATACGAAAAGTATGAAATACCGTTGTCTTTCCAATTTATGGAGCACCGGCAGCGTGAAGAGGTATTTTACGGTGCCTATTCGAATAAGTTGAAAGTGTGAATCTTACAAGTTGTATGGTCTTTTAATAACAGTGAAAAAAATAAAGAGTACATCCATTATATTTCACGCTCGACAAGGTGTAGAGCAGTAGGTGGAAGTACTTCCTCATAGTCAATAATCTACTAGCAGATAGCTTTAGACCGAATACAGTTTTGATCTGTTCCATTCTTCAATTACTTTTACTCGCCTCGAAAATATTCACTGGAAAGAATTCTAGTGGCAAATTTAATCTAACTCTGACCAAAATAGGCCGACGACTGCCTGAAATGATAACTCCTTAGCATGGCTCTCCAGGTACCAGAAAGAACCACCCTGGACCATTCAATATTTATGTAGAGAAACTTTGGCTATGATTCCTAGAGGCTCAGTAGAGCGCACTGACGAAAGGCAATGAAACAAATAGAAAAATGATGAGACCCGCTTAAAACGAAGACGTTTCATCAAGATTCAAGTAAACTGGAAAGTGCAAAAAATAAAGGTGACGTACCTAACCAAAACTAGAAATTCAAATAATATCGGAGGAATCAACTGGAACTGAACGCAACATCCAAGAAATTTGTGAAAGGGATCGAGAGAAACCTGCTCGTTCACCCCCCACTGGTGGCGCAGGTCCAAACACAATCAATTCAATGAGTTTTCGGCTCTCAATCCAGCAAGAAATGCTTCGCAGAAATTCAAATTCACCTTCCCAGCAGGAATCGGCACCGACATCCATATTGCTATTAGAATGGGTTCTCGTTTTTGTCCATCTAGCCTTTATTATAAAAACAACTGACCTCTCAATAGTATTCCTAAGGCACCAAAAAATTTTTGAGCGCTCAGAATGACTACTTTACACAGAGATGACTTTACTAAATTCGATGCGCGAAGAAAAAATTAACCATGGGAGCAAAACATAGAAACAATTTTCGTTTCGTTTTTAACACTTGAGTAGTCTAGCTTCATGAATAACCAAGTAGGCATCTGCAGTTTTCGCAATTTAACCAATACGGTCAATACGGTTAGTTTTCCCCATTACATTCGTTAGAAAGGAATGCCAATAAGATCCCTAGGTCGACTCCAAGTGGCTACTGCCAGCCTTTGTGGATAGGATGGAAGTTTCATGATAAGTCGTGTTGTAAAACATCTAGTCTACATACGGGAAATGTGACACCATGGTATCTTTCGAGTGGATGATGGCCCTTGGCTAGGCAGAGATGTGCGGTGGGAGCAAATGGAAACTCTGCTTGGTCGGTCAATGATTAAAGAAGTTGAGTGGGGTAGAAGCCACTATATTATTTTATAAAAAAAACCAATGCATTGTGTTTGAGAAATACAGAGCTATTCTAGGAAATGGCGCATCACTCCTATGCTATCCCTACGATAATTTCAACACTTTACTCCTCCAGTTCAGCTCAGATTGATGGGTTAGTAAAATCGCTTACCGACTCTTTCACTTCTTCCATATTTAACTAAGCAGCTCATTCCAATGATCATGCAATAACAGTACTCCTATATGGTTGAATAATATGAACAAAAAACGAAGTTTTGGAAGAGAAGGCCAAGTTCTATAGTAGTTGGCTTAGAACACGTGGTCATCGAAAAAGCTTTTTCTTGCATTTTAACATTTCAACCCACACGCGACAGCGTGACCTCTATAGGAGTCACATAACGCGAAAAAAGTTGACCGCCTTCAACTTCAAATCAACAGATTTCAGCTCATATTGAATTCTATTAATTACAATAACAACTTCCAGAGTTTACAAGTCTTTGTCCCTAGGATTAAAGTTTATTTGTTTTATTATGATAGAATTCAGATTTTCAGGAGACCACGAGGTGTATTTCTTTCAGTTTTCTACTTGAGGGCTCATATTTCGAAACTGAAAGCAAATGAGCAAAGGAGGCTTCGTGTGGCAGGAGTGTTCCCTAATGTACCGCTTATGTCGTTGTTGCGATGGAATTCTTAGAACTTGGAAATTCAATTCTTGACAATTTGAAAATCCCTTCTTCAAACATACTCAAATTGGGAACGACACTTTTTAATGATTATCGATATACCAGGGCCATCAGGAAAAGGATCAAATTTGTTTCTTCGAATCTACGAAATACTTTATTGAGGGAAAACTACCGTCAATTGTTGAAGAAGCAGCTTCGCAAGGTAAGGATAAAAGCGCCGTAGTAGGAAGTACCACTTGGCCTTCGAAATTTCTGGAATTTCTTCACAGTGTGGGCGATTAATTACGAATGGATAAAAATGCTTCCACAAGAGATCACGGCAGTAATGTATTTTGGTGAAGCAGTGTAGAAACCACAGCAAGTAAAAGGGCGAGATTTAAAAGAAAAAATTTAAAGCATGCTGGATTAACAGTGCAAAGAAAACCAAAAATTCTCTTTTTTAGTGCATCAGTAAACCAAAACCCTTAACATCCTTAGCAGCTTAAGCGGCATTAATATGCGTGACATACGGCTAATTAGGCGCAGGGTTACATGGTGCGCTCCAAGTCCAGATGGTGAGTAAAAGGTTACCTGTGAGCAAACCAAAAAGTGGCCTTGTATAATATGCACCCTGAGACGCAGGTGGATTCAGAAAGTGCTCTTTGTGTCCGTTGCACCACATTGACTTGTACCATCCATATGCACTGAATTGTAGTCATTCATGGATGCACGGATGTGTTAGACTCGATGCATATTATATCATGTAGATCAGCCGGATGAAAAGTATACAAGCAGTCGATTTCGAAGTACATGTGGAATATGTTGGTGTGGTCTCCATTAAATGACTCCATGTCTTCAAATGGTAATTCCAGCAAGGTCACCTATGAGTATATCCGGTTTCCCACGGAAAAGACGAGAGATGCACTTGTAGTTATGGTTCCTCCACCAGCAATGAGACTAGTGGGACTCGCAGAAAATCCGTGACACTCTTCATCTCCTTAACAAGCGCACTGAGCTCCTTACTTTGTATGACAATGATGAATGAGACTTCACTGGTGCCCGATGGTATCATTGGATAATTAACAGGATTACAGATTAAGCAGGGTAGCAATGAAGAGATACTACACATTCGTTTACGTAAAACCGCAACAGAGATGTAACATATAAATGAAGCTTAAACGGCCCTCACCTTTTACCGTCAACGCCAACGTGCTAATAATTTACTATGCCGGCCGCTCAAGACGTAATGAATGGCCTGTCAGAAACATTCGTTCGATCTCAATTACGGTTGCTGAATTACTCGTCATCCTAAAGTGATTTTTCGACGGTTATGTGAAATGTCGATGACAGATGAATCGGCTAATATTCTTGCTATACTGCATTTAGCCTTTACAGGAGTTGTATTCAAAGCCAGTCTTCCATGCATGAATAGATTCTTCTAGTCATCTATTGATTGTACTTTTTATCACTTAAAATAGGGGAGCGTGCAGCGCGGTGCTTAGAGGCGACTTGTAATAAATATGGGATCAATCCAGCGCCCGAGACTCATCAAGGGACTCGGTAAGCTTTCCGTCCTTCTGGGGTCGGCAAATTGGTGCCAGACCTATCTGAGAGGATAGTACCACTGACTCGACACATCGATAGGCCACTGCGAGTCACTACATCGGCCAGATATGCATTCAATCTCCGTTTACTGCCTCACTGTAGCTAAGAACGGAGCTGTATAGATGAGAAATCATCAACTTGCGGACAAGCATCTAAGTTGAAAAAGAAAGTGGAGCTCTCTACCCGGCTTCGGGTACGTTTAGAAGCCACGTTGGAACTCGAAAAAAGGTAATCAGAACTAATATTTATTTGGTTCATAATTATTTGATCAATATCAAAGTTGATAGAAAGTGGGCCGTGGGAATGACCAATATTTTTCGAATCATCTGTTCTGAGGAAGACAAAGACGGCGTTACATTAACCGAACCGAGTAAACGTCTTCATCAACCTCGTGTTAGCTTGATAATCCAGGAAGGCATCCATAACTAACTTGTCGCTAAGAATAGTAATGAAAGGTGTCATTCTAGAAGTATCATGTCCTTCATAACTATTGATCGATCAGGTGGAAATCACAAATAAAAACGAAAGACAATGAAAATTTGTTAACAGCTCGAGTGTGTTGATAACCAACGAAATTGCAATTACTGTAGGTGATACTCTGCTAGTTCTCTTAAAAAGGACCCTACTATGATTCGAACTATATTTCATTGAAAAGGTTTTATTCAATTTTTTAGATGGATAACCTATCTTCACTCGTTATTCATTCAGTTATTGCTTCAAATTGTTGAGAAATCATCTTTATAGGATAGACGTATAATAGATTAAACAGGTTCAAACAGATGTAAAGAGAGATGTGAAAAGTCAGGACTATTTATCGAACAAAAATTTTAAACGCACAATCGATATGTATCTATCACCTTAAGTAACTCTGAATCATTTACTTTGGATAGATGGCTCTAATTGTGAGAAAATCTGATGAGTTTGGGCACCAAAGTGTGCCTGATCACCTCATCGTACTCTTCCGAGCAACACAACAGCCCAGGTGCTCCTCTATTGATGCACAGTGGGAACCACCTGTACCCAAAGTGTTAATAGGTCTCAAACGTGTAATTAATGCGAAATTCATGAAGTTTTCATAAATGTGATAATTAGACACAATTTATGACGCCGTTCGGTGAAGAACTTCCTTGAGAAAATTGAACGAAAGCCAAGAAGAATGAGTGGTATAGGATGTTAAAAAGCTATTCCCATGATAAAAAAGGATAAAGCTCTCGGCGTTGATCAATCTCTGAGGGATGCGCCATGCATTCGACTACATTGACCATCATTTGGAGGTGATTGAATGCATATCTGGCTTTTTACAGTGGCTCGCGGTGACTTGCCGATGCATCGAGTCGGGCTGCTATACTCCCAGACAAGTCTGGTACCAATTTTCCTACCCTGGAGGGGTGGAAGGCTTGGTGGGCCGTGACAGCGGGGATCGATTCTACGTGTGTGTGGCACGGCGCCTCCGACCACTGCGCCACACGCGCTCCTATTCCCAGGAGTTCTCTGTATTTTCATGAAGGAAAAACTTTCGTAAAAAAAAGGTTTTTAACAACAATTTAAGAATTCGTTTCCTACATAGCTTTTGGTGCGACTAACATTTTCACCCGGAAGTCGTCATTGTTCGAGCTTCCAACAATCACAATGTGACTTCTGTTATTCAGTGATGTCTGCACAGCTCACCGACAGAAACAGGTGAATAAAAAAAACAAGTCTGTAGCTTTTCTATGGTTTGGTCTACGTTAAGAGTTCAAGGATTCATTCCTAATCGGTCAGCACAGGTTATCAATTCTTTTATGTAAAGGGGAGGTACAGTATACAACGCAGTCAGGTGCGCTCCGAGCGGTGTTGAAACGTTTTCCAAACCGAAAAATAAGCTACTGTAAGTCATCTCAGAATAACCACTTCAACATACAAAGCAGAGTAAACAAAATTTAGCAAAATTCAAAAATTAAAATAGGTCGAACTGCAGAGCTGCCCGAACTGAACGATGGATGCTTAAAAAATATTTGAGACGGATGTTTGAAGAAATGAACAGCTAAGTATGAACAACAGGGTTCGAAAGAGGTTTCACACATTTAAGTTAAGTGAATTGGCCTCGTCGCTGTTGTATACGTATCAATCGACATCTCCTTATTACCGTATTGACCAATCATTCATTCACTTTGTAAAGGATTTCCTATAATTGTGAATCCCATGGGAATGTGATATCCCATCTACAACCGCGATTCTTCAAAGCACTAAATATTCTTCATTTGAAAAAAACGCACATCATCCTCACATTATACGAATGACATTGCATATTCAGTGATCTTTTCTAACTACTCCTTTACGGGTCACTGTAGCGTATCGCATTCGTAGCTTTTCGTAGTGGTTATTTTTTTTCATTTGCTTTTGTCATAAGCGAAAAAAGGAGCTATTTTATAGTAGCACCCCACGATCGCTTCATACCTCCGCTGCCTTCGCCGGAGAGGCGTCAATTGTTTCGTGGCAGCCAACAACAGACAAGCCTGACTGGCTAGGTGGAAGAAAATTGTGATAATTGCCGTAGCCAGACCCACTATTTTCACAGTAATTTACACCTTGCGTCCATTATTCACAGGCGCCAAAGAGTCAGAACCACACTTGAGACATGAATGACAAAAAAGAACTGCTGATGGTGGTGGTATTGGGATAACCAAGCATGTAAAAAATCAGTCTTCGATTTGGAAAATAGAGAAATCATCAAGCAGTTATTGTTAAATGACGTTACCAAGCAAACAGAAGCAGTTTCTTGCCAGCTTGTACAAGTCGCTTTCTAGTGCTTCATTGAGAAATAAGTTTAAACATTACGGATACCACATCCGATCGATATATCGACAGCTTTTTTTAACTCATTGATTAGTAGTGGCTCCTATCATCTCGCAAAAATTGTTTTCATTAATTGAAACAATGAAGTTCGCATTCCACATAACTCTCCAGTTGGCCAAGTTTTAGCAGAGTTTTAAAAGAAATCATAGAAATTTTCTTCGAACACTCTTGTTGGCGTTCTTGTAAATTCAAATTAAACGATTTCGTTTACAAAGACGACAAGATGGCGAAGATGACGCTATTTTGCTGAGATCTTACAACTTCTTAAGAAAATTGATGGTTAATAACTAGGGTAGCATAGTGTTGGAAGTCATTCACCATCGCCTACGTCATCTTCGTTTTGTTCCTGCGACATCTTTCTTAAATGAAGGTTACTACTAGACAGACAAGATGAATGTTGATCGATTTCGACGGCATGTATTAGAAGGTCAAGTTATGGTCAGATGTAAGAAAGAAGGTTTTTATGAAAAAAATGCGACTGACTTCCATCATTCACGCCCATCAAAATGAAAATCTCCAAATCGACAATAGAAATAGTGCTTCGAAAGCCCGTCAAACAGCTTACAATAGCAAAAGGAAAATTATGAAATAGAAGAAGGGAACTCGGGTTCGCAACCTTCTCTTTGAACTCACTATTCCTTCTGCCCTTGTGTTCACCATAGAAACGTGGTGGTATATAGATGAAGTTGCAAGTGCTGTTACATCGAAACACTATTAAGAAAACAGCAAAAAAAGCAATAAGTGTAACTTGATTCAGTTGAGATAAAAACATTGGAACCTACACATCTACTCCAACAAGACAAGTACTTAGTTAAATCATCACGATGGAGCGCCAACCTTCTGGACTCCCGAAACACTTTGTTTTGTGTTTTTTCCAGTCAAGCTTACACCTCGAGTTGTTGAGAAGCGGTTGAAAAAACCAGGATTTCGTACAACTAGATGGTCAAACACATCTTCAATTACCCTTGACACATTTGCTACAAAGATTTTGCGTTTTCGATCGAACTAACTTTTTTAAGACTTTAAAATAGAAAATATGATATAGAAGCCTGATAGATGACCAGAACTGAGGAGGCGGAGAGATAATGTTTCTTAAGAAATAAAAAAGTACGACAGACGTGATTGACGCGATGGATGGAGAAGAAATAAATATCATTCCAAGCTGTGAAGAACATTATGTTTTGATTAGCACATAAAGGCGGAGCCCACTTGAGTAAAGGTGTTATTACTATAGTTACCCTCTGCCCACTTTACTTGACTTCCAGTGGGAATCTTTTTCGATAAATTGTAGAAGTTTACGCTTCGATGCTCACGCTGCGTCCATCACCGAAGGGTTTCATTTTCTCAGTACAAGCAAGAAGCCGCAACAAATTCAGCTTGTTGCAACAACTTCCTAAAGATTTCTAACGATAACTTATAAGCCACAAAAAATTTAGCCGCTTATGGATTCAGCAATTTTATGGTGTAGTTCATGTACATTTGCAGGATCCTATTAAGCACCTTGTATGTCTGCAACTGATGAAATCAGTTAAGGCTTTTATAATACGATGAAAGTAGTTAATCACAGCTTCAGTTGCCTTAAACAAGAAATGCTTTACTACTACGAATTTGTTGTCTTAGGAGTAAGTTTATGAGAAACTGAATTCTATAATGGTACGGCCTTTGATACTTGAATGGACCACTATTCTCAGATAGAGTGGCACAACCTTCAGGACAACTCTTAATTGAGTGACATTTTGCTTGCTGGGACATTTTCTCTGTAGTGTCAAGAAGAATAAACCGTCTAGTGGGTTCCTATAGCACAGTAGTTAGAAGTGTTCTCCAACACACATAAAAAACTTAAGTTCGATTCAGGTCGTTCAGCTACGTACAAACCATATGGTTCTATGGATGAGACGGCACTTTTCCACCTTTTGACATCGAAATAGAAATCGTAATGTCGAATTGCTGTTCATTCCCAGAGACAGTGCTGGGGTAATAAATTCCTGCCTGAACATGACAGTTTTAACACTCTGGGATACCCACTAGCCACGTTGGGACTGAGATTCATGCAGAAAGAGAGAGGAAGAAAGAGAATAAGGTGAGGAGAGAGGTTGCGGTTTCGATAAAACAAGCTGAGATAACGAGTTTTATTTACAAATTTTTTCACATTATTTGCAGTTAAAAATTTACACAGTGTTGAAGCGAATGCCTACAACGGTTGAGAAAGTCGTAGGAAGCCGTCGGATCCTCTATGAGGCGTTAGTGAACATTGCAGAACATTTCACTTTCATGAGAACACAGAAACTGGAAAAATTACTTTGCTGTGGTTCGAAGCTCACAAAAAGTTAGAAGTATGCATCTATTTGGAAGATAAGAGTACTGCATTTCTATTCCCATACGACGCATTTCAGATTTCACCTTTTTTTCAGCACTAACTCCTTCGTTTCGCAATAATTTCTAGGACCGACTTTCTATTAACATCGGCATTGATGATATAATTTACCGTATCCTTGATGAGCAAGGACAAGGTCGTCACTTTATTTCTTATTTAAACACAAGCTGTCATTTCGGTGGACTTCAATTCCTTCAGAGTCTGGAAAGGTCAAGTCGACTGCAATCTAGCCAGCTAAACACCTCCGTAGCCAAAACAGGGAAGATAGTAAACCAAGACCCGAGAGAGACCGAAAGAAAACTGGCTTCCATTTCTGAACGTTTGAATTAACCTATCCGAAAACGGCTACACAGCGAAATGGTATCGAAAGCCACGTAGCGAGAACATGGCGGTTCACTACCTGTCCTCTCATCCCTCACACATAAAAAGGGCCCTTGCAAGAAACACGTTTGGAACAGCCATTACTGTGTGCAAGGAAGAGATAGAAGGAAGAGCTCCCATAATTGGCCCGGCAAATAGCCATTTCCAATGGTTACGAAGCCATCGGGATAGGTGTAGAAAAAAATCCAAGCCCCCCAAACGATAACTACAGCGACAATAAGATCCTGTTTATCCTGCCCTTCATTTTCAACGAAATAAGGGCAGCTATAAAACGTTGCTTGAGGACGGCCGGTCTGGAGAATTTGGTAACAGTAATTGAAATACTACCGAGCACTCTGAAACGCCAGTTAGTTCGCAACACTTGTATGACAGTTTATGTACAAAGCAATATGGCACAATATGCCTTAATGATAGAGACGGTGATTCCACGAGTTTTGGGCACGGTTTATGTTATCTCTCGTAAACCGTGTGAGAACGAATCCATTGGTGAAACAAGTTGAACACGTCGTATCTGTATAAAAGAACACCTGGTCGGTAAACTTAAAATTAAGCGAAATACTCCAGTAGACACGCCAGTATCACCGGAAAATGACGGAAAAGGTTTTAACGTAGAAGTTAACATTCTTGCACAGGAATCGAAATCTTCAGCGCGGCGCAATGCTCTCGAAGAATTCTGGATAAATTTCAAGAATCCAAAAATGAACCCCAGGGAGGAGCGCCTCGCTATCCAATGTGACCTCACACGGTGTTTAAGACTGATATTTTCATGCGAGAGTAACACATTACGCTTCCATGTGAACTTTGTGCGGTTCGATTCCATATGAAATATTCAATGGAAGACTCATAGAAAGCGGTGAGTGTGCGAAGGAGCCATTTTTGTTCTCAATGCGCTTGAAGTATTCGTTTCGTGTTTTCTATGTTTTGGTTGTGGAGGTGTTTCACTGGGTACAGTGCTGTCAACTTGAGCTCTCAAAGCTCTAAAGAAGGCGAATCCACAGAAACGTCACAGGCTGGTGTTTGGTCATCAAGAATGCAGTGATGTCCACCGTTTATTTTTCATTTTATGCGTTTTTTCAGTTCACAAAGATTTGGAGGCAGCAGATGCTAATGGTGGAAACAACTAAGGAATTTAGGATGTGATTGTCTGAAAGCTTGGTTCGCTTGGAGGCGCCACTGCGACACACACGTGGAATCGATCTCCGCGCCCGTGGCCCACCAAGCCTTCCATCCCTCTGGGGTGGCAAATTGGCACCAGACTTGTCTGATAGGATAGCAGCACTGAATCGGTACATCTTTAGGCCACCGCGAGTGATTGTAAAAGCCAGGTATGCATTCGATCACCTCGTAGTGAAGTCGAATGCATGGCGCATCCCTCACGGATTGATCAACGCGGAGAGCTCTATCTCTATCTATAGATTGTCCGAAAAAATTACTCTGTGGTGCCCATACTACTGCCGAACCAATAGTGCTTGAAAAATAAACATTTGTCTTGAAGGGGTTTTCGGAAACAGGGACTAATAGAATATTCCAGAGAAATCGCTAGGACAGCAAAGTTGGCCGAGTTCTCCTCATTAATAGAAGCATATTATAGTAGCAGATCTCGGTAAAATAAAACGTTTGTAGACATTTAGAGTGTATTCCGCGTACTAAAACGCCTAAACTTTTTACTGAGCTAATTCGCTAATAGGAGGTTGCTATTGTAGCGGTTAGTGATGCAGTCCATCAGGAAGAAATGTTCTCGTTCGACTCCTTTCCAACGCTTTACTCTAATCACACGGAATGCCTTTGCTTCGCTATCGATATATCGTACGGAGAATCGACTCGACCACCATTCAACGACATTTAAAAGGCGAAAATTCTTAACCAGCAGCCGAAAAGCACACGTGAATTTTCCAAGGACCTTTGTGACGAATCGCGGATGATGAATGCTAGCAGACGAATCGAATGCAAGAAGTGCTGAGATCTGCACTGTAGCTGTGATGACAGGTTGAGTGAAAAAAAATCCGCCTACTGCTTTACTTCTGTCACTTTTTCGTATTCTTTGCAGACTTCTCCATGAACTCATTTGCCTTCAAAAACGATAAGCTTTAACCCAAGACAAAGACAGTTCTTATTATATCAAGCGGTGAAACTTCGTCAGTGGGTATTCATCCGGCTAGAAATCTCAAATAAGCGGTATCGTTCTATTTTTTCCAAGGATTACCGCCTAATCCACCTATTCGTCTACAGAGATAAGCCGATCGGGCAATGTGTTCGTTTATGAACCAAGGCGTCGTGCAAACAGATCAACACGGAGTAGGATTGGTATTAGCTAGCAGCGTGGACAAGCTTCATCGTTCATATATGAGGGACAGTGAGGAACGCCACAGCTTAATACCATTAGAATAGATTTACAATGAAATTTTGCAACAGATTGAACAAAAGTGAGGCTTTCCCTAGCCCTCTGAATGAGATCGCGTAATGACTGCATGTGAACAGGGCTAGTGTGAAGGTCCTAAAACCTTGAGGTAGCTAATTTTTAATAAAACGCTTAAATAAGTGCTTTTCTAACGCTCTAACTATGATCGAGCACGAACTACTTTCTTAACTATCCTAGGCTCATAATTCATTATGGTAACCTAAGACCTGGAAGGTGCTCGTTCGCATTTATTCTTTAACAAGTAAGTAACTTGTGCAATTGTTGTGTCTTAAAACGCTAGGACTATTTACTGCTTTGGAGACGGAAAGTCACAGGTTCTTCACCGGCTTAGGAATAGCCTGAGGGTTTCCATCCTCCTAGAGTTTAAGAGAGAATGTAGCACTCTTAGTCGTTCTGAGGAACTGTACATTGCATCCAGATACAAAGACATTACCAACCTACCATGATGGATTAAACTGCTGAGATGCTTAGCATAACGAAGAGCGGATATTTTCCTTATCGAATGGAAAGGGGAGCTGCGTTACCCGCAGATTTTTTCTTCAAGACGCCCATTTTTTTTCCCGAACATCAAAACACTGCTGCTACAAGGATGAAAATGCATAGAATAAGGAAACTTTGAGGTCGGCTTTATAGCAGCAAGGCTTGTTAAACAGCAAAAAATGCCATTTAATAGCATAGATATTAAATAATGACTTCGAATAGAATTGACAATATAGAAATCGATCGACTGAAATGGGAAGCAGATAGATTGTTACGAAATCAATCACGTTTAAGTTGATTTCGAATAGACGATTAGTTGGTTTGATGCTTCCATCTTATCATTTTAGCAATAAACTTAATAGTAAAGGGTCTTTGATATTATTGAGGAAATGGTAAGAAGTTCTACGCAATGACGGCTTCACTGCCTGACAGAGACCGACACATTAATCGTCTCCGATAGAATAAAGCGCCGAGTCGCTAATAACCAGGTAATTGCTCCATAATGACGACTGAGTTACATATTATTATTAGTACTACTATTATTATTATACTGTGGTGTTATTGTTATAGAATGAAACCCTGTTAGGCGAGTTTCGAAACCACACCTTCGATTGATTGCTCTATGATTTGTGATTAAGTAAAGTCTCATTACGTAGAACTCGTACACAAACCATAGCATTTAGAAAATAATAAATTCTATAGGAAACAAAATATGTTCTGGTCACCTAAAGAGCACTACATTTACATAAGTACTGTCCGTTATGACGCCTGTAGGTTAGGGGCAGCTCTGCCTGGCACATATGATCTTTGGTTTGAACTTACCCCTCGTGCAATCCAAATTTCCTTCCCTTCGGACTGAGCAAATTGCTAGCAGATTTGTTTGGGAGGATAGCAGCACTAACTTGATAAGTAGGTAAGCCACTTCAAGTGGTTCTATAGGCCATATGTGCATTCATTCACCTCCATATCACCAAAGGGACTCGAACAGACGATACATTCCTAATGAACTAATCAATGCCGAATACTTCATTCTCCATCATTTACCACCTACGAATGATATACATGTGATGAATCTCGAACTATAATCGAACAATGTGATGTGTTCATGCGAGTTTTTCTGTCGATAAGAGCTTCAGCATGAACAAGAAGGGGTTTTGGACTTCTGCTGAAAGACACCAAAATACACAAACATTCTCAATCGTCCTTGCATATATGCGCTCGTAGGCATATAGAACGCATCCTGCACAATGTTTTGCTCGAAGCGCTATGCCACCTGGTTAAGAAGTATTTCAGAGTGGTCACTACTGTAAAACACGATTATGCCTTCTTCCTCCTACTCCCTACCTCCTTAGTTACCTAAAGCAAAGAGTAACGTTGCTTGGTATTAAAACGAAAAAAGTTTGACTAAGCCAAACCCAGAGCTATATAAAGACAGGAAGTGGTAGTTAAACACTCTATATATCAGGCAAAATCTCAGAAAATTTCAATGAGGAACTGATGATTTAAGATAATACTACCACACACAATTTGTGAAGCTTGCGAGAGCAAAGGAGTTAGTGAAGCTGATGTGTTTATCCTCGTCAGCATGAGCTTAACACATCGACCTCTTTAAGCAACTAATGATCCAAATCGGATGTTTATGTGGACTAACCCCAACGGCGGCACTTTTGTCGACAACACAAGTGGTTACTCGAATATAACATTAAAAAATATATTTTAACTAATAGCATTAGAAGTCTCCTCTCATTATCTGCCGCGGGAATTTCTTGTCACGAAATATTACAGCGAGACTGAACGCATTACCTTCAATCGAAGATTCGGTTTGAAAGATATCGTTGTTGTTCCCAAGCCAACATGAAGGCGAACCATCAACTTTTTAGCAAAGTGCATTTTTGTCAGAATGAAGGAAAAGTTGCCGATGTTTATGAGTGAACCGTAGGTAAGAAAGTTAAGATGTTTCTGGGACTCTCCAAGAATCTTTTCGGCTGATACCTCTGCCGATATTGTACGAGCGAATAACGATTATCAAATTGCGTCCGGGCTTATATAGCTTTTTCGGTGGAGATAAAATAACACATAAAGAAAAAAGGATCAAGTTAAATCGTAGCAAGGACAGGTATTCATGCAGTTTTAAGTTCCACAAATGACTCGATTATGTTCACCTCTTCCCGTCGTCCATTCCTAGCGTCAACTGCACATTGTCGCTGACATTACCATATTTCCCATAACCTCGGTGCCAAAACCCGTTAAGGTCGAGACAGTGAACTTGTCAAAATTCACGACACACATCAAATTCGGGTTTTAAGAGTACTATTGTCTAACAGGATTCACTCCATTTTGTGTTCAGAACTCTTGTTTTTGCTTTTACACGCTTTGAGATGAAATTAATATTATATATTGAGTACTTTTAGAGGAAACTTAGTTATTTCTGACTTGTTATGCGCACTCTTAAGGATCCATTTCTAGCTCAGAATGCATGATTCAATCAATATTTCGAGAGAAAACGAACCAGAGGCTTATCATTAAGGTCATACTAAGGAAGAATTTCATGAAAGCGTAAAGATATGGATGAATAAAAGTGTACACACATTTTTGTTATAGAGCGAGAATGTGTGCTTTATCAAGAAAATTTCAAGGAAAGTCAAAGGAAAGAAAACAATGGAGTTGTGAGCTAATGGCAACACCAATAAATCCAGATTGAAAAGATCTGCTTTTAGGAACAGTAACTTTCAATGGTGCAGAGATATGTATAAAACTCCGTTCCTCACCACAGACACCTGCGGTCCGGAGTTTTGCAAATATCTCAGCACCACTGTGGCTGTTTCACACATAATACCCTGTCGTGAAAAAATTGTAATAGGAAGTAAATAAAAAAGTCAACAGTGACTTTCGCAACATTCCCAAAGCAGCGCTATCTTCTTGGGAAGAAACTGATATTTCGGCGGTTTCGCTTTTTTCAGAGGCTGCAAAGATTAGATTAAAAGGCAATCCATCCAACCAAACACTTTCATAACCTCAGCAGAGAAAAATTAATGCATAAATTTTTTATTCACATAGTAAACAGCTTCTTTTAAACAGTTAACATTTTATCCATTGTAAGATCTTCAGTTATTGTTGGAGACCAGTCGAACAAAGTCTCACATAAGTGAGGAATATGCCAGATTCAGATCAAAAAATTAGTCTAAGATATGGGGTTAAAAAAAGACTGGTTTTAGTTTTCAAAGGTCACATCAACCTATCCAAAAACGGTTACATCACCAAGTAGAAAAGACTACCAGTAGAAACATGCTTGTCCAATACCTCTCTTGTCACCCTTTAAACACAAAGAAAGGGGCTTGTGAGAAACAGGTCTTGAACATCCACCAACAACTGTACAGCAATAGCGCAGAAGGAATCCCTTAAATATGAGCGACAAATGACGATTTCCAATGGCTACAATAGGGTAGGTTCTCGAGACACGTTCAGATGAGCAAGCACGACCCCAAACGACATTCTAGCGACAATACAGTTCGTTTCTCCCCGTCCTTCGTTTCCAGCAAAATAAGTACGCTATAAAATGTCGAAAAAAAGGTCTGGCGAGAGAAATCGGTCTGCAACAACGACAGAAATACCACTGAACGCTTAAAGACACCAGCTAGCTAGTAACGCTTGTATGCCCGTTCGCGTATAATACAAACTTGGATAATTTGGCCTAACGATAAAGAAGGAGACTGAGTTCAGGTATGGTTTATCTGATCTCATGCAAAGCGTATGAGGAAGAATATATTGAAGAAACGAGTAAACAGCTCTGCTTCCCTGTAAAGGGAGCACCTAACTGGAAACTTAAAGCCAAACAAAACACTACACTAGTCACTCACTAGGTACGAAGGAATAACGAGAAAGATTTTGAAGTAAAAGTCCCTTTCACAGTAATCTACTGCATCATCGCGTAGAATAACGCTTCTGAAGCATTTTGGATAAATTCCATAGATCCAATAATGAATCGCATGTGAGAGTGCCTGGTTACCACGCATGGCCTCTCTCCATACCTCTCGCTAGTTTTTTGACCTGTGCCAGACACATTTCTCACCTATGGAGGAGTATGTGCGGCTGATCTCAACAACTGTAAGACTTACAAACTACATAGTGGTGATTGTTAAAAAGGTGTTTTCTATGCGAAGAATTCTTGCAAATTGCGTCTTTTCTGATTGGGTTACGGAAATACTTTTCTGAGAGAGCTGCGAATTTAAATTCAAATTTGGCGATTCTGAAAGAAGCGAAATCCCCGAAACGTGAACCACTATTGAATAAATCTTGTTATTAACAATCTCTTCTCTACTCGAGAATAAAACGATGACTTACTGAAGAAACTCGAATTTGAGAGAAAGTCGATCCTTAGAATTCCCAAAGCACAGGGAGTCAGAGATACACCAAGTCTTCCATCACTCCGGAGCTAAATTGCTGCGTAGGACACTGTAACTCGTCGAATAGATCGAATATGCTTTTAATAGCTTTTAAGACGCTTGATGAATCACATGAATGACGTATCCTTCGAGGAATGGTCAACACCGAATGCTTCAGCGTTCAACATTTATCAGAAAGCATCGTCGTGTGACATTTCCTATCCATATGATACCTTGCCAAGGGAACGAATCTATCTGTATGACATCCTGCCAAGGGTACGAATGGTTTATGCCTACTATTTATGACCTGTTCGGTAGGTGAACGCACATATGTTGAAGCACCAATAGAGAACGGCGTACTCCGGCATTAGAAATGATAAAGTTCCAACCTTAATGTGTTTTTCGTCGACCTAATATTTGACGTTTTGTTACGGATTTGGGAACTGGAATATCAAAAAACTGAGTTCGATGAAAAGATTGAACAACCATTGATATTTTATTGCATTGTTTACAATGCCTACATCATTCAACAATAAACTTTATTCATATACTTATTATTATTTATATTAGTATTATTTATAAGAAATCGTTTCGGCAACTGTGCTTTCTGATTACTAATCAATATTCGGGGAATTAGAGTTTTTCTGGCTGGGATACTGTAGAAATATCTAGAAAATGATGATAGGTCAGAGGAACAGCGTAATAATTGTCGTTGGAATTAAATTTACTAATTGCGGAAGCCGCTCAAGCACAATAATCAGCAGCATCGGGAAGGAGAATCATCAAGAGATGAGAGTACTTGAATAGGTCGATGTTGATCGTGCCATCCAGTAGCGCCATATTAGTCAAACTTTTGTTCTTTATTCATCACCACAAAATAGAATCGTAAAGAACAGATAATAAGTATTAGAAATTTACGAAAATACGAAGCAATTCTTTCCTATATGGTTATTTGAGCCTGTCGTTAGTGGAATTCTCTTTCTATCGGAACATGAAAGATAGGAATCACATGTTCAAATTGTTATCTTTCAGGGGTCTACTCGCCTCTGTTGGGCTATGGACATAATGGCCCGAAAGAAAGGGTGTTTCTTATTGGCTACGATGGCGGTACCAGCGATGGGTCTCTACGTCCTGAGAATTTCATCAAGAATAGGAAAGAGCTAAAATCTTTCATATGGCAAAGCTGCCAGAGAGTTAAGAATGACCAGAAGCTGTGGATGAGTGGTTGGTGGTTGTGCGCGGAGATATTCATGCATCATTGCATGCACACAACACCAAAATGTCTGAATCATTCATGAATACGCCACATTGATATACTGAAGACCCTTACTATATGGACACGAGCTTTGTTAGCCAAGATCGAGTTATGACGGAGAATGAAAAGTGAAGGAAGCGTTCATGAGTAAAACGACGAAGCTATGAGGACCATAAAGTTGTTGAAGAAGAATCGAACAGATTTTCACCTAGGTTACATTTTTTTGCACGGTATTTTTTTATAGGGGAATGAATTCAAAATGACTTTATGCACTTCCTCAGTGGTTAATCACATCATATTGACCGCGGATGTTTCTGGGTACCAGACACTATGGTGCGCAATGGGGGGTTCATCCCGCAGCCGGGCCGCTCAAGCCGGGAACGACGACTTCGACATTTCCATTAACGAGCAAACTAATGCAGGCTTAAATTAGAAATACGCATAGTAGTAAGGCCACGGCATATGGGAATATAGACGTTATTGAAAGCTCATAAAATATATTAACAGGTTAATCATTGTGAAAATATTATTCTCACGACGCTACAGTTAAAGCTACTTTACTCAACCCAGATGACAACAGCTAAAGTATAAATCCGAATAATAGTGAGAATTTTTTGAGCTTGTCTGAGTATTCCTCCTTTCCTCGGGATTCTTTCAATCTTTCGTCCGTTTTCACATTCGTGTGATAGAAGAGTGCGTAGACTTTGAAACGTGGGCTGTTTGCAAGTGGATAGTCGTGTATGAGTGAAAATTGTATTCCGTTCGTCAGTTAGACCAAAATCTTGGAACAAAGTAACCGGGAGGTGCATGGGATGCTTTGATGGTTGCTACTATCTTAATAGTAGTACTGTCATTTCTGAATACGTAAATAGAACTAAGGTGACCCTACGTTATTGAAAAAACGCTGGTTCTCGTTAAAGGAAAATTATTGATTTATTGTTTGATTAGGGATAAGAACAAAATACAATGCTTCAGACTTCAGAGTCTTAGATGCTGATTGCAACCGAACCATTTATTTTGGAGAATCATAAGGGTGAACAAAAAAATGCCACTATCGACAGGTGGAGAACCTATACCTTTACTGGACGGTTACAACAGTTACAGTTTCTTTCTTTCAAAAATATCCCTATCATTTGATATTTAAGAACGAATAAAAAAATCGTTATACACTGATTAAATTACTCTGAGGTGTGCCAAAGGAAGTCCCATGAAATATTCCGAAAATATGGTGAGCAATTTATGATAATAATATGAAAACTTTGTGAAGGCAGTGAAAATGTCTTCAGATCTTCAGTGGCTTTCTTAATAAATCAAAAAAAACTCACAAAGTTATAAGACATGAATGTGAACTTAGGGGAAGATAGCGCACTGCTAATGATGCTGCTAATTACGAACATGCCCGACCAAATGTTTCGACCCCATGCGGATGAGTGCTTTCAATCCAGGGCTAGTCCAAAAGTTGGGACCACACTGCTTTCTCCTATAAAATGACGTGATCATGCTCTGCTCCAGATTATCCCTAGATTCTACTGAGAGTCGACTCGACCATCATCCAATGAAATTCATAAAGAAGAAGGAAAGCAGCAACCGAACCCACACAGATCGAAGCCAGAAGACCTTCTCGGAATATACACGCGATATCTATGACGTCATTCCATGTAAAAAAAACAATGTAAGCTTTGCACGTAAATGTTGTGTAATCAATGAAGCAGGACATGTTATTCCCAAGATAACCGCAATAAGAAGGAAACTAAGTAGATTCTGAGGCTAAGTGTTGTTCTGCCGGACGTTCATCACCACGAATAGCTTAGTGGTGTTATATGACCCTATTGACCGCTTTCATTAGTGGTGGACACCCACACACACACACACACGCATTGGAACAACTAATGAATATCCCTAATCGGAATGTGCGGCGTGGTGTTATTTCCCACTTTGGGAATTCGGGAGATGTCCGGGAATTTAGAAGCAAAGCAGTGATCCAGGATAGAAATCTTGCTTCGACTTTATCTCCTCACTACGTTGTTATCTACTTTGTACCAGGGTACACAGATTTTATGGAGGGAAAACCCTTTTAGTGATTTTAGCGCCTAAACATCTATGCACTGATCAATAACTAGCCGTTGTTTGCATTCTTCTTTCGTAAACGCTAAATCTGCTGATTTACAACACCGTTGTGGATTTAGTTTGTTGCTTCGCCTCTCGAATAGCTGATGTAATGAAAGAATTTCAATCTCAAGGTAGTCATCCACTCTCCGTAAAGACCAGTGACTATTGACTACTTCTGGTGAAGAATTGCAAAGGCTCTGGCACCGCTATTTAGGGTTTTCCAGAAAAACTACATTAAACCATTTCAGTGAATAAAAAAGCGACATCCACTGGCCCAATTAAACAAACACATGAGTTTGACCACTTCTAATAATGTCGGTTACACGTCAATTGAAAGGAAAGAAGTGATGCGGCAGTCATGACATATGAGAAAGGGGGCCACGTAGGTATTCAAATGTAATAGCACAATCATAATCGAAAAATCAAGCGTGACTTGTGAAATCTTCACGGAATAAGTTGCCATTTCTCCCATTCTACCGACTCTTCAAGATTTTTTGGTCTTGCACGTGTTTTTCGACGTTCAGAACATGAAAACGAAAAAACAGCATGAACACTGAAAACATTGGAAACGATACAAAATTCTGGGTAGAAGCTGTTTGCTGATTCGAGAAATTTCGAACGCGAAGAAAGATGTCACGACTTCAACACTTCTCAGTGATAGGAAGATAATAAATTGGAACATAAAATAGCCGATGTATCTACATATGTTCTTAGCAACTGACCTGCCAAGCTCATACGAGGTTAGTACGAGTTGTTGCTGTTGTTCGATGGCTGACGCTTCAGCAATTTTCCCCTTCTTAGGGCCTGCACGTACTTCATGTAACGACAGCCTTATAAATTTTCTTTTACCTGTCCTTATAATTGGGTAAAAAAACCTATAACATTAATGAAGAATCATATAAATAAACGTCATTTTGTTCAGGAACTACTCACCATCCTGCTGCGAGTTGTTCACGCGAGATGGTAAGTGAGACCCACCAGTCAGAAAATCAATTTGAAAAAAAGGCACCTGGTCACGTGTGATAGTGAGGCATTCGACTTCCTCGTTAATCTTTGGAGTTCTGGAATTTAGTTCTCGATATTCTTGTTGAGCACACACGAAGTGTTACTTTATTCTTTATTCCGTTAAAGTTGATGTTTCGACGGATTTCGCCTTCTTCAGAGCCTGGAAGGGTGTATTGATAGGCAATTTACTAAGTCAAACGCTCCGATAACACATACAGAAAGATAAAAATCTAAATCGCAACCACACGATCAACAGCTTCTCGGGAAACCCACTGTTTACTACGTGCCTTCCACTGAGGAGTAACAACTGATCAGAGTCGCATATGGTCGAGAAATGCACCACCCCACATCAAAACTGGGTGCGAAGGTACGGGGCCAGAGCACGTGTGATCCCCGGGCATTCCTCCTGCTGTTCATACCAGCGTTTCTGCTATTTATCCAAAAAGCCTCCAGAAGTTTGCGCGTTGGTGTTTTGGCACCCTGGGCGAAGAATACTTTAATATCAAAATCGTCTCCGCTATGTTTTTTGTATCCTATGCGTCCCTAGTAGGAGGGTACTCAGTCATGCTTTTCGTTTGCCATCTAGATGTTCTTTAATACGGATACACAAAGGCCTGCCCGTTTCGCCAATATATTCATCTCCACAATTATTACAAGAGATCAGGTATATCGTACCTGAACTCATGCAATCACCGTCCTTTCCATAAGGGCAAATTACGCAAAAATAACGTAGACGGTCATATAGGCGGTTACGAACTAATTGACGACGAAGGGAATCGGGTGCTATTTCAACTATCGCTACCGATTCCCTTAGACCTGCCTTTCTTAAGAATCGTTTTATAACTACACTTACTTCATCGCTAATGAAGGTCAACGTAAACGGTGTTTTGCCTTGGCCACGTTTTTCCTTTTGGGGCGTCGTTCTCCTACTAGACGTATCTCGTGAGGCTACTATTTCGGTGACTGCATGAGTTCAGGTACCATATACCTGATCTCTTGTAATAACTGCGAAGATGAATATATTGGCGAAACGGGCAGACCTTTATATATCCGCATAAAAGAACATCTAGATAGCAAACGAAAAGCATGACTGAGTACCCTCCCTACTAGGGACGCATAGGGATACAAAAACATAGCGGAGACGATTTTGATGTAAAAGTCAATATCTTCGCAGAGGATGCCAAAACACCAACGCGCAAACTTCTGGAGGCTTTTTGGATAAATACCAGGAACTCTAGAATGAACAGCATGGAGGAATGCCCTGAGTTCAAACGTGCTCTGGCCCCGTACCTTCGCACCGAGTTTTGATGTGGGGTGGTGCATTTCTCGACCATATGCGACTCTGATCAGCTGTTCTTCCTCTGTGGAAGGCATCTAACAAACGGTGGTTTTTCCAAGAAGCCGTTGAGCTAGTGATTGCAATTTAGATTTTCACCTTCTGTATGTGTTATCGGAGCGTTTGACTTAGTGAATTGCCTGTCAATATACCTTTCCAGGCTCTGAAGAAGGCGAAATCCGCCGAAACGTCAGCTTTAACGGAATAAAGAATAAAGTCACACCTCGCGTTTGCTCAACAAGAATATCAAGAACTATTTGAACAATGCCGAGGTTAATAGAAAGTCGGTCGTGGGTTTCTGGAATTTATCCAAAACACCTCAAGGGTCTTGCTCGTTGAGGTTTTTTTGACTCCTACGCTAGGATCCGGACAGCCACTTCAAATTTATCACCATTTTACTTTTGTGCCCTATGTATACACAGAGGAGGACTTTGACGAATTTAAACTTTCCCTCCTAAGTGTTCTTTTATGTGGGCACAAAACGGTCTACCCGTTTCACCAATGTTTTGCTCATCCCATACTCATGCAGTCCCATCTCTCCCGTTAGGGACGGATTACGCAATTTTCTGAGTTGCACAAACGATGATAGAGGCGGTTGCAAGCTAACTTATGGCGTAGGGCGTAGGGTGTAGGGCATAAACATAAAACTTATAACCACAATGATACTAAGATATTTGCAAAATCCCGGATCGCAGGTGTCTGCGTTGGGGATCGAGCGCGCTGTTATCCTTTCCTGAGGCCAACGTGTTTATCACCTCAGTTACCACGGAAAAGGTAATAGTGTGTTCGATCCCCACCACAGACACCTGCGGTGCGGAGTTTTGTAAATATCTCGGCATCGTTGTGGTTGCATTGTAATATCTTGTTGTGAGAAGTTGTAGTAGGCAAAGAATAAAAAGTGAAAATAAAACCTATACTTCCAATAACAGATACTGTAGAAACACCTGCAGCGTCCAGTAAACGTGGATGACGCCAAGAATAACGACCATAGGAAAGATAGAGAGTGCAGTGTGGCGCCACTGTGGCACCAGGAGAAGGCGATGACACTGCTCAGTCATCCATCCTACTGTAGTACCCCATTCGGCTACCCTATGGCGATATGAATGAGAGCATAAGAAAAAAGGCATAACACTGACGACTAAACGGCATCAAACTTTCGCTTGTTCTACTTTCTGCAACACAACTTACACAGTGGAGGGGGATACGCACCAATCACCAGTCATCTACAGATTTGTGTTATCGCTATACACAAAGTTAAACAACATTTTTCTTGAATTCAGACCCAAATGGGTCTGTTTCTAGTTCCACAACCCTATTGCTCGTTCTCGAGCGTTCATGCGCTAAAGTATCCCTCTTCCATCAATTGTTGATGCTACATGCATTTATGAGCACGTCGGCATCTTCGGTTCCTTACAATCATCTAGTAAACGCTCACATAGCCATGTTTGTTCACATGATTCCTATTCTGCTCCTTCTCCTTCAAACCAAAAACATCAAGTCAGGAAACGGTAAGTGTTCCTATCAAATCATGCCATCATCTTCTCTTTAGAGCAGAGTTCCAAATAAAGCAAATCATTTTTTTACAAAAAGACGATAAAGAACTTTCCTCAACTGCCTTACTTTTCTTGATATTTTTTGTACCAGTAGCAAAGATATCGACAAGATTATGCCGTGAATTCGAGCGATTTCAATAGAAAAGTTGAGGACACTGCTAATACGGCTCAAGTGACTCTCATCTTGAAGGCTTTTGGTGTATACGAAAACCTCTGGTGCCATGGAAACCTCATCAGAGAATGAATCAAAATCTACTTCTAATTTGTCAAAAGGTGCCGTCAATTCTCGTTTAGAAGTGAATAGTACCTTTCCATAATGCCCCTTTGATATCGACGTTATTGCCACTCGGCTTGTCGATAATATTGAAGTAAAGCTTAGATGAACACAATCTAATCATCAGGTAGGTCACTAGGCGTATATCTTTAAGCTCTTACAACCATCTATCTCTATTAGAAATTGTCGTTTCGATGCTAACTGACAAGGCTTTATTCGCTGCTGGTATATGTGGCTCAGGCATCACATTATATATTCATTTTGAAACTTTGCCAAAAATCTTAGCTTTATTGGAAGAAACCGAGGACGTGAACTGCCGGATTTTTTTCGTTTTCCCTGACTTGTTGTATTAAGTGCTTATATTGATAGGAGCTTGACAGAGATGTTCATTCGGCTAACGTTTCACGTCTTCGTCTTCAGCGGAGCAGACGATCCTTGTCATTGGTTCACAGCTGCTTGTGTTCTCGATATGGTGTCTTCATCTCGCATCGAACCGTATCTTCCTCACATAAGCATTCATGAGGAACAACTGTAGACCATCGATAAGGATCGTCGGCTCTGATAAAGACGAAGACGTCGAAAAGTTACCCGAATAAACATCTTTATCAATAAACCAATGTAGATCAGCTGAAGGTTCAAAAAAAGTGCTTAGAATTCTGGTAATAAATGTTCCCACATTTAAAACAGAGTTTATCGATCAAATGATGCTAAAAAAGAGTTGGTTGCTCCTAGTTATTTCATTGATGGAAAAGCTTCCCTTCGACTTTTTCAATAACTAACTTCAAACACAGGCATAATCAGTTTGTATAACATCCAATATTGGTTGCGTAGCTTTCACACATGTAACTAAACCGTTTTCATTTTAATTTTATATCAGACAAGAGCTAAAGCTTAGGCGCCAAAACAGGGGCCAAAAAATTCCTAACGAGTGACAATTTGACTTGACTACACGAAGCATTCATTATTAGCTTCCCCTGTTCTTTCATTTACCTCAAACGAGCCAGGAAAACTTTAATGAAATCGCTGGATGTAAGAATAGGTGATCCATCTCATCGTCATGACTAGTGCGCTCTTGAGTGTCGAACTGCTGCGTACATTGCGAGTTCATCCATTCACCAAACTTAGAAGGAGTTCGACATTTCCATTCGAAATGGTAACTAGGAATAAACCAATTTTATGAGCGAGTGTCATAGTGGCAACAACACAGTCATTTCCTGGCAAGGGGATCACAACCTGGAAAACCTTCACCGGCTTTAGAAATCCCTGGGACGGAAAATCTTCTCCGTGCAGCAAATTACCATAAAAGTGAATAATGTGCTCAGAATCAAACCATTCTTCGTGTTTCGTGAAAGCATAACATCAAGGCCCTTAATGGTGTTATGCCATTTAAATTGCAAACAATTACCGTCGTTGTCTTCAGATATCCCGCAGAACTTTCCATTCTGTGCCTCTTCTGCAGTGTTGTTTGACGAAGCCTCCTAGAGATTAGGAGATGTTATTTGCCATTGTGCATTTTTTCCAAGAAGTATTGCAGACCAACTCATCAAATGGTCTCTTTGTTTGATATTTATTTTTGCCCCAATATAGTACACAACTTTGTGGCAAGCGCGTTCACGCATTGCATTCCTACTTCTGAATTCATGATATTTACAGAGATTCTTTCATAGGCTGACTCTAAAGCGAAAAAGCATTGAAGCCCTTAGGATAAGCTCGTTAATTGCTAAAAAATTTCACAGAAAAAATTCGTCTAACTGCGATATTGTTCAACCTGGGAAACAAGGTGTGTTTAACCACCGAATGCCACTTGTAGCTAAGTTCTGTATCAAATTCAAGTTAGAGTAATCCAATAGCAGCTATCAACTAAGTTTGGGCACTAGATATTTAAAGATCTTATATCACACAGATGAGATCATGCTGGTTGAAATTTTTACGAAGAGTTTTAGGTACTGAGGATCGCTGTCGAGAAACCGTCGACCCAGGACCCTGTCAATATTACCAGGTGAAACAGACGACTAACTAGCATTAAAACAAAACGACACATCCCGCAGATTTACAGATCTTCATTTAGAAGCGCTTTTTCCTTTTTTGCTACTGTTTCTAAGAAATGAGTTCACAGAGGCGAAATCCGATGTACTCAACAAACAGCAAAACCTGAAAAGTATAGTGTACATCATAGCAAACGGTGAAGAAGGACTCAGTCATTGATAAATCAAAGGCAGGAGGACAAGATGGTGTGGATCCTTGGTGAAATCTGACCGTAAGGTGTACATGTGGCACCAAGTGAAGCTGGAAGAAATAAGTGCACCTATAAAAAGGGGAGAGTAGCCGCCTATGCATCGGTTTAAGAAACCACTTTCTAACGGATCAAAGTCATCCAATCCATCTAGCGATTGAGTCCTACTGCAGCTATAATACTCAGTTGAAACTTAGCGAACAAATCAACTGTGTCATAGACTCTACCCACTGCTCTCGAAGCGCTTTTTGTGATGTTCTCTGAAATTCGACTCACACCAAGCTTGAGTGCGCTGATAATCGGAGTTATAAGGGAGTCACCTTCTTTATACGAAGAGAAGGAGAATACACGAGAGGCGTAAAGAGTTTATCGCCTAGTCGACATCGTCTAGCGCGATAAAGAGAGCTGAAGTGCGTTTTTCAAGAAAGAACGAGATGACAAAGACGGTAGATGCAAAGATGTAGTAGGAAGAACTCCTATTGCCATCTAAGTAGTCTTAACGACAGGAATGTCAAGAAGGCTATATGTACAATATGAACTATGATTGCCTCTGGCATATGCTCATAACTGTGCGAAGTAGAAAGGTGAAGATCCCTACAAAGCAGCAAATACTCAACAAGTATAACGGCGCGCACGTGAAGAATGGCTGTGAACGTCTTGACAAGTTGTAAACTTTATAAAGATAGAGGCAAGAAACAGCCTATTTGTTATTGATAAATTACCAACTTTTCTAGTTCTAAGCATAGCAGATTCCCAGTGAAGTTTTACACTGAGTTTCAAGATGGAAGAAGGTTATCTCGAATTCCGGGTCACGGATTTGGTGACTTGATTTTGATTTTGGTGATCGTAGCCATGTTAATTTCCGTTGGAATTTGCTGCAGTTTTAAATTCTGTCGTAGAAAGAGTTACTAAAAAGAAACTTTTGCACATTTATTCAAAATGGCTATTCAGACGAAATGGTTTTGGGACGACGCAGACGAAACGTGTAAAGAATTTCATTACGGTGGATGTATGGGAAATCAGAATCGTTTCAATTCGAAACATGAATGTCTGAAGTATTGTCGATACAAAAATGTTCAATCCCGTCGCTGTACCAGGTAACGAGCTTTTTTCCCTTCATTTCGGGGTACGAGTTGTCAAAGGCCCATTTCTGAAAGAATCTAAGGCGTACCATAGTAACCGGCGTCGAACATAGTCCCATTGCAGTGCCCGTTGTTTCTACGAACTCAATATCAGTTTCAAGTTCACGCTGCATACAAATTTTAGCCCTCTAACTCTTGTTGTTGATCAGCTAGAATGAGTGGCTTTTACGAAGAACAGGATGCCAAATTTATCCGATTGGCAGGCAATGAGGTCAACCGACGAACAATGTTCAAGCTTATTCACTGCGTAGAACAAATGAATCAAATGAATCTCATGAATCTCATGAATCACTGAATCATGAATGAATCTCATTGCAATCCTTGTCTTCACAGACATGACTCATCAACGACATTATTCCTACTGTAATTTTGTCCACGCCTCACCATTAAAGCAACATATTAAGGATTGATTTTTTTTCGCCAACAGAGAGAATACAGAGATTTTTTGCTGCTACGTCTATCTTAAAATGATTACCAAGAACGACTTCATGTTAATCTCGACATTCATTGAGAAAACAGTGATTTATAGAAATTTTTGCCAGCAACTTTTTTGCCATTACTTATTGCAGAAAAAGCTATCTATCGAAATCCCATCATGACCGTTTCTTCGAGAAGAATTCTTATATCTCAGGTTATAAAGTACGAAAGATTTGGCACACTCCGTTAATAACGTTGATGAAATATTTTCCTTATAACTTACCACCGGTATTAGAATGGATCATACAACAAAAATATGAATGCCTTTAGATTACAAAGAAGTGATCTGAACCTGCAAAACAAAAAGTTTGGCCCATATATATTTATATATATATATATATATATATATGTATACATATATATATATATATATATATACATATTCTTACAAACTGTCCTTGTTGAGCTCATGAGAGGTTGGAACAGGTTACCTTACCGTTATCATTATTGTTGTTGCTGCTGTTGCTGCTGTTGTTGTTGCTGTTGTTGTTGTTGCGGTCCGATGGCTGACGTTTCGGCGACTTTGCTTGTAATGTATTTTATGTAATAATAACCTTATAATTTGGTGAAATATCTATAGTGTTAATGCAGATCTGGCATATGAATGAACGCCACTTTGTTGAAAAAAAATACTCATCGTGATGATGCGTGTGGGACCATCCGTGTTTTTTCTCACGCGGGATGACGACTGAGACCTACAATAGTCAAAAAAATCACTTTGAAAAAAATCTTGTCTCGGAAATGACCATCCAATTTGTCCTGTCCTGCACCCGCTTATTGAGGCACACAAGCTTGGTCCTACTGATGATCTTCCAACCAACGACGCGTCATCATTTGAGCATAGACCAATCACCAGTTGTACAGGCGGGTGAACGGATAGAGAAACATGTTTCCTGAGCCCTAACCTAACCCAATTGCTGAAATCCATGCCAACTCATGTGACCAATACTAATATTCTTACATCACCTACGGTGGGCACAGCCAAACAAAACGGATGTAATAACTGCATACTAAGTCGATATTACTTCACTCTGTTCTAATGTGTGTCGAATGACTTCGAAATGCACACCATTCTCGAGCTGCTCGAAGAAAATGAACAGAAAATAATTATGTAGGGCTTAACAGGGGCTCGTGTAGTGCAGTGGTCAGAGACACCCTTCAACACACATGAAATCGATCCTCGCGCCTCTGGCTCACTAAGCCTTCAATCCCCCGATGTCTTCAAATTGGTACCAGACTTGTTTAGGAGAATAGCGAAGCCGGCTAGACACATCGGTTGACCACCGAGAGTCACTGATAAGGCCAGATATGCATTCTGTCACCTACATCGACGCTTAATGAAGTCGACGAGAGCTCAGTCCTTTTCATCCTTTATGGCTTGTCGATTCAACAACTAACGCCTCTCTTAAAACTGTGTCCTAGTTGTTCAATCTTAATGTGGTGTGAAAGGAATTTTGCACAAATTAGAGGGTTCGTCATGGGACAACGATTAGCACCAAGCCTTGCCATTGGGCTTATGACAAAGGTGGAAGCTCCAGTTCTCATCACCGGCCCCTACTCTACTGTCAATGAATAGACGACTGCTTAATCGTCTGTTCCACGCAGCAATAGGTAAGCGAATGCTGTGCAGTTTTGAATAAACAGTCGCACTTTACAAAATTTACACGAGACAAACCAATCGAGACTTCGCTTCCATTTTTAAATAACCAAATAAAGCTTTCAGAAAGTGGCTAAACAGCAAAATGGTATCGAAAACCAGATAGCAAAAATATATTGGTATATTTCCCTCTACTTATTCTTCACACATGAAAAAGCACTCATCAAGAACAAATATCGAAGGGATTAAAACGAGTGGGCAGGAGAAGACGAAAGACATGAAAAATACTCATTTCCAATGGGTTATCAAGCAGACGTCAATCGGGTCAAATCAAAAGGTAGGGCTATGCACCAGAATAATGTTTCAAACCTAAGCAAGATCGCATTGAAGCTACCCTTCATATCAAACGAAATAAGTCATGCCGTTAAAAAACTGCTTAAGAAAAGGTGGTCTTGGAAATCATGTGGCAGTTATTGACCTCCCATCCAATGTCCTACGTCATCAATTAGTCCTCAGTCGCCTTTATGATCGTTTCTGCAGCTCAGAAAAACTGTATAATCTGTCATAACTGGAGGGAAGGGGATTGCATGATTTTAGGTACAGTACAGTTGATATAATGTAAGGCATGCAGTGAAGAACACATTGGGGAAACGAGTAGGCCACTTTGTGTAAAAGATCGTCCAGATGGAAAATCTAAAACTCATCAAAGCACTCCTTTATGTACGCTCTGGGCAGAAAAGTGCAACGGTGATCATATCGAAGTGACTGTCAAGATCCTAGCGCAAAATCAGAAACATCAACGCCCAAGACTATTGAAGCGTTTGGATAAATTTCGAAAGTTCGAAAGTAAACAGAAAGACGAATGCTTCACTATCACGTGTGACTCAGCTCCTCTTCCCAAAGCGATTTTTTTGGTCTGGCTGGGTCTCACTTGCCATCTCACTTCATCAACACACCGATCGTCTCACATCCCACACGGTAAGTAGGTTTCAAACAACACGACGGTTATTTATTTATTAGATCTTCGTTCACCGAATTATAAAGCTGTTGTTGCATGAGATACGTTCAAGCTCTGAAGTAGGCGAAGTGGCCGAAACGTCAGCCGTCGAACCACAACAACAACAACGACATCAACAATTTGTTCCAACGTCTAATCGGCTCAACAAGGGTAGTTCATAAGAATCTATATACAGATATCGATTATTTGTGTCGAGATTTATAGGAAATCGGTCTTTGAGTTTGCTTGTAGATTAATTCGTAAATTTTCGAATTCCTGCAGTTACACCTTAATCATACAATGGCCGGGTTTGTTCTGCTTATGAGAAATTCGCCTCTCACACTTAATAAATAGTTGAATGACAAAAAATCCAAAATTTCAGATTTATGCCTTTTGGAACCAAATCCGGGACACTGTGGGGATGAACGTCATGGACAGTGGTGGTACTATTTCAATTCCGATATGGGCACCTGCGAAAAGGTTAGCGAGTGGATTCGTTCCTAAGAATTTGATGCCATTAGAAATTCAGCGTGTCTAGTCAGCTTTTTCAGTTTTTCTACTATGGTTGTGGTGGAAACGACAATAAATTCTATAGTCTCCACATGTGTAACAAAGTTTGCGGCGAACGGCTTTCACCTCAAATAGGTATCTCACTTACTTACATAAATTACTAGGTTTCACCAAAAAACCGTCCGAGACTCAGCAAAAGGTCTTTCTTACTGGAGTTCTTAGAACGCGCTGGTGCGCCGACCTAAGGTCGACACCACCCACAGGTTCTCGCCGACTATCTTGAATTGGAACGTGGTTTTCGATTTCGTCCTCTACGATGGCGATTTTTTGGCAATGCGAAAACTTTAGACCCGGTGGTTCAGGATGAAACCACCAACTCTTTTTGAGCGAGCTAACCCTAATGTGCTTTACCTGACCTACGTCACAGCTCAGTACCCAAGAATATTGCTTCACAATGCACAAATTGCTAAGCTATCGAAGGAAATCTGATAGCTGTTCTTCAGAAATTACAGAAGTAATTGTTTTTTTCATTGTGTTTAATTTTCGTTTTTTTTTGGATTAAAGCTTGTCAACACTGTGATTTACGTACATCGTTCTGCAAGTCACACAGCAAGTTCAACTACACTTGTGAATGCCGTATCGGCTACGAAAAAAAACCAGTACGGAGAATGTGTTGGTAGGTTTTGCTGCATTTTATTATTGCTTGAAAGTATATATTAACTGACTTTAAAACCAATCATCTACGTTGGACCATTCTACCCTTCATGGTAGTTTTCTTAGGACATATTATAGTTCTTGGGTGAATAAAGTGACTTCATACAAAATGGCCAAAATGTAGTGAAATGCAAACGTCTGGACAAAATGAAAAATCGATACTTATTTATTTATTACTAAATGAAGTGATATTGCATCCTGAAAATCATTTCTTGCATTCCATTCATTTCCTCCCATTCATCGCGGCTCCGGACTTTTTTCATGTGGCTTCCGCTTCTGCTTGATGAATTGTTCACCTTCGTTACGAATGTCCACTAAACGTCCCTAGTGCCGATTGTACCTGGAATCCTGAAACAGGCGTACTAGGGCGTGAAGTAGATGAATGGCTTTTTTTCCCTAAACAGGTCTGGTATCAATTTCCTAATCCCGAAATGACGAGAGGCTTGGTGTGCTCGAAGCAGGATCGGGCCAGCGCCTCGGTGGATTGGGCTGCCTGGATAGTGAACTGAAACTTTACCAGTGCGCCACCCACTCCCGCTACACTGTATTGAAAAACTCCCGCCAAACTGGATTGAAAAAATCGGTAGTAAGCATAAAATTACAAGTAGGAAACGATAATACGGCACCACGTTTAAAAGCCGAATCACATTCCAATTTCGTAGCCTCCATGGTTTAAAACCTGAGAGATCCAAAGAAAAACGAGCTAAGAAAACGAGTGAAAGCCCTAGTGAAAATCTTCTACAAACTTCAAATGATTGTATATCAGAGATATCGTAAATATTGGTCGACGAATTCGCAGATATTGACGAATGTCGTGGATACACAGCGGTTTGTGATCGTAACGCATGGTGTACGAATACGATTGGCTCCTACCAATGTGAATGCATGGCCGCCTACCGTGGTGATGGCTCACATTGTACCTTTGTTGGACTCGGTATGTTTTTCGAATTCTTCCTGGACGTTTACTTTTTCCTGTTAGTTTATCAAATAAAAGCGTGTTTTCAACAATTTGGTCTTTTTTGAAAAATATCTCCCAATATGTTGTGAGGGTAGCTCTTGCTTTTCTCAGAACTTCCATTCGTTCATTTCCTTTTGTTGTTCGCAACACTAATAATGGAGGACATTCAGTTTCATATGGGGGCTCGCTTGCTGCTCGTTGTTTTGTTCTTTCTTCATAGATGGATTTATTGATGCTGCAAAAGAGTGGCTTTTCTAGGAATTCCAAGTCTGTTGACCTAGGGTGTTAGACGTCTTCATTACCGCGTTCTTAAGCGCCTTCTTTGGTGATCGTATGTAGGTTTTTTCTGGCTTCGGAGTCAAATTTGTACATGACGTCAGGGATTCCTACGATTAATCGACCGTCCAATCAACAGTGATATGACAAGCCAAATTTTGCCACTTAGCTATTGCAAATAGTCACAAATGAAATGATAAAAAAAACTTTAAACTGCCTTATTAAGAACACTCATGTCGAATTTCTTTTATAATCTTGCTGGTTTAATTGCCCAACTCTAACCTGAAGTTTTTGATGTACACGACAAGATAATCACAAAGATTTTATTTTAACGTACTGAATAAGTAAGTCGAATGGTAGTTGTAAGGAATCCTTCCCTGCGTCCTTCTTCGGTGAAATGGCCGCACGCAACTTCCGCCTCTCGTTCGGCTCTTTTTTCTGTGCAGTATGCCATGATGTAGGTTCAATTAAG
This sequence comes from Angiostrongylus vasorum, assembly GCA_018806985.1. Lineage (NCBI taxonomy): Eukaryota > Metazoa > Nematoda > Chromadorea > Rhabditida > Metastrongylidae > Angiostrongylus > Angiostrongylus vasorum. The sequence continues at coordinate 488,410 of JADANN010000339.1, forward strand.
CTGCGTTTTTTGCTTCCTATGTCTATGAAAAAGTTCCCACAGCAGTTTTAATGCTATGGTGGTTTTCCTGTATTTAATTACCACGAATTCCTCCCAGCGGTTTACCGTCGCATCGTGGCTGCGAGGTGTTTCTGGGTGTCGGACTGCGATGTACAGCGGGAGGATTCGTCCTCTCGGCAGGGTCTCCCAAGCTGAGAATGAGTCCGGCGTTTCCATCAGGAAGCCTAGCAAAGAGCAAACCAATACCAGGATCCACCACCGTCTTGGTATCAAAGTCGTATGGTGATAAATCTCCCTCTGATCCACAAAGTCTGCGACTGCCTGTCGTGGTGACGACCTGGGGTAGACTTTGGCCAGGCTGTCCTCGGGATTCCAGGGAACCACAATGGCTTAACCAGCAAATCTCCGAAAAATGGTGATTATGCTGGAGCCCGCACAACTTGTGATGACGAGCTGTTCAAGTATCAAGTAAGTAAGATTAACACGAATTTGTGATTGCACATCCTAGGTCATGTGGTCTCGAGCAACCTTTTTTTTCCGCGTATAGCGATTGCACGGCAACTGAACTGCTCCTCCAACCTTTTTCTCTTTTATATCAATCTTTTCACTGTAACAAAGATGTCATACGAACTATTTGGCAAGTGAATCGAAGCACATTTAGCATTTTTTGAAAGCACTTTTCTACTGAATCTTTGACAGAATGCGTCTTGGTGTCACGGAATCATATTGAAAAAGATCTTCTTCGAAGATGTTCATATATAAGCAATCTGTCTTTTCCATCTGAAGCAGTTGCAGAGTATGCTTTCTAGAGGAATCCGATGTTTGGCTAGATAACAGTGAAAGCTATTTTGGTAGAGATGGAATGTTTATCGTGTAGTTTACTGAAGAATGATTTTGTCCAAGCCATGTTAACTTATCTTGTCTCGAAATATGCTGATTAGCGAAATCCTCTGAGAGGAGCACTGAAGTCAGTTTTTGCCTCCCCGGAATGCCTACATAACGAATTATTATCTTACTAAGGCATTACCACAAATAGTCGGTGATCCCAACTGATAGTCCAATAGAGTGCTCACTGTGGCTGGGAGCTGAACGACCTGTCGTGTAACGCCAAGCAACATCAGGAAACATTCTTAAACCAGCGCGAGACGAAAAATTTTAGAATCTATAAGTATAAGTAGACGTATTTTTCGTATGTGGCTTTTCCAGCTTCTATTTCTAAAATCCATCTTTCTGCTGCTCGTATTCTAATCAACAGGTCGGTCATCACTGGATTGTCGTGACTGTTCTCCAAACGCCACTTGTGAAAATGGTGTTTGTCAATGCAAGACTGGATTCGAAGGTGATGGTTTCAATTGCACAGGTCAGTCAAACGTAATGCTTCTAAATAAATGTTGTATCTACAAAAAATCCCAACACACTTTTTTCCATTGCTTTGTTTCCCTGAATGCCTAGATTTCCATTTTTCCGAAATTGGTTTTTCTTTTTCACCTTTTCTCAGAATTTCTTCTCTATTTTCATCATTTTCTCTCACTTTTACCATTTTCCAATTGATGAAAATTGAAACTTTTTCTGTTCTAATTTTTGAGAAAAAATTTTTTCACTAAACTTCGTATTCATTTAGCTTCACTGCACTAACCTTTGCGGAACCAATTCTGATTTGTCATAAGACTATCGGATTGAGGTTCGAAGGTGGTTTAGTCGCTGGTTCGATCCCGGTCCACGGGCTAACAAAACCAAGCGTCATTAAATTGGCATCATATTTGTTTGAGAGGATTAAAACACTGACTTTGTACATCAATAAGCCACCGCAAGTAGCCACGCTAGCATAGGCTAGGAATTCATTCAATTACTTCTAAAGATATATTTGTTTGTATGTTCTTATGAACTGATAAGGGCGCGTTTACCGCAGTCCGAGGCACCCTGTGACACACACATACACACACACACACACACACACACACACACACACACACACACACACACACACACACACACACACACACACACACACACACACACACGGGATCGATCGCCCCTCCCATGGCCCGCCAAGCCTTCCATCCCTCCAGGGTCGGCAAATAGGTACCAAACGTCTGGGAAGATGGCAGCACTGGCTCGATACATCGGTAGGCCACAATGGATCATTGTAAAGCCGAAATATGCACTCAATCACCTCCAAACGATGCTTAGTGAAGTCGAATGCATGGCGCATCCTTCAGGGATTGATCAACGACAAGAGCTTTGTCCTTTTTTTTCATTCTTTATAAACTGATCTCATTGACATGATGCGAGTTTGTATAAGTTTTAGTTGCTGTTGTCGTTGTTGTTGTTGTTGTTGGCCGATAGCTGATGTCTCTGCGATTTCTGCTTCCTGGGAGCCTGGACATACTTTTTTACAACAATACCTTAACAATTCAATGGAAAAAAACCACTGTATTAATGAAGAATTACCACATAAATAACGCCATGTTGATCAAGAACTACTCACCGTGCTCTTACGAGTGGGACTGACCTCGTTTTTTTTCACGTGGGATAACGATCGAAATCGCCCTTGGTCAAAAAAGTCGTTTTGAAATAAACAGCTCAACAAGATCTGTTCATAAGAAAGTGTAAATAAATAAATCCATTATCTATGCCGACGTTTTTTACGAAGTCGGTCTTTTTGAATTATTAAGAGATGTACACCAAAAAATACTGGAAACCGAACGCGTGGGGCAACCCTCAGGGCTTGATCGTCTCTTTGAGCTTTCTCTTTTATCTTTTGTCCTCACATTATTTTAATGTATTTTTGCGCTACTGTTCATGGAATTATAAAAAGTAGTGCGCAGAAGCATATTTTATGCAAAGGTTACTGTAGGCGAAAAATTGGCCTTTCTTTTCTCTAGGAAAACCTTTAACCATCATACTAAACGTCTCCATCGAAAGCTTAGCTTCGCCGCAGAAATGTAGCAAGAGAATAGGAGTAGATAGAATAGAACTGTCGAGAGCATTTAGACTTTTTTAATGTGCTTTGAAATCGTTTTTTTTTCCTTGCACTCTGCTATACACCCAATCTCATCTCTTCAACGGTGCTGAAATATCTGCAAAACTCCGGACCGCAGGTGTCTGCGGTGAGGAACGAACGCGCTATTGTCCTTTCCGGTGAGTAACGCGTTCACCACCACACCATGCGGGTCCTTCGTTTCGTCTGTCTCTCAGCTAGTTCTATCGATCTCTGCCATCAGCAATTATCCGTCAGCGGGATTGATCTGGGGAGCCCAAATCGGCAACAAGCCCAGTTAAGCTGAGGCTTTACTTATAATCACAATCTTAACCGTTTTATTTACTGCCTACTCTTTTTAATGGCAGGGTATATTGCGAAATATAACTTCAACGGTGCTGTGATATTGGCAAAACTCCGGATCGCAGGAGCTGCAGGCGAAACGAAGGACCCGCATGGTGTGGTGGCGAACGCGTGCGTTGCTCCCCGGAAAAGACAATAGCGCGTTCGTTCCCCATCGCAGACAACTGCGGTCCGCAGTTTTGCAAATATCTCAGCATCGTTGAAGTTATATTTCACAATATACCCTGCCATTAAAAAGAGTAAGCAGCAAATAAAATGGTTAACATCTCACCTCTCTTTATCCTCCTCTCATCTCCATCTTCTTCCACTCTTCTCTTTTTTCTGCTGTCATTCTCTAGCTGTTTTTGCTGCCTCATTCATAGTACTGAATCCTAAAACTTTGATGCTTTACCACGGAAGAATTTTGTAGGCAACAAATAAACCAGTACATGCAAAACAATGGCATTACGTTCAAAGGCAGTGCTTATTCTTACACATGAGAAAACCATAACTGCTCCAAATATAGAAGAAAAATGTTTTCAGACGTTAATGAATGCCTTCGAATGCCATACACTTGTGATAAGAATGCTGAGTGTCTGAATCGCGAAGGTTCCTACATTTGCACTTGTTTGTCAGGTTATGCAGGAAATGGCTACAACTGTACAAAGACAAAAAGTGAGTGCAACCACTATCCTTTGTTGAAGTAAAAGTAATAAACAACTCAAGAGAAGTAGATGTTCCTGCTCATTATTGGATGTATTATGTGTACGATCGACACCGATGCATAGTTCTCATCAGACTGTTTTGATTACGTCAACGAGCTCGAGTGAACCATACAACTTATAGGCCGCAATTTACTGAGACCTCGAAAAAGTTCCGGTGAGGTCGCCTTGCACTATCGCTTAAAAAATAAATTACCTGGAGACTCGAATGGTTCGCTGCGCATTATGCAAATTCCACCTTTTAAAATCGTATTGTTCCTACTTGGCCGTTGGTTTGTTCCCACGTACCAGGCAACTCAATCCTTCCTTCACTTCGATGTCGGCCAATTATTATCAAACTTCACTGAGAAGAAGAACAGACCGAGTGAATGCATTGGTAGGGACATAAGAACACGATCTACATCATAGTTGTGTCAAACCTGCTGTTCTTTTAATGCTTTTCCTCAACGCTGCTTATCATATGACCATGGCGTCCTTGCTTTAAATGTGTATGTCTCTTTATAACGCTGGATCTTGACGATGAGAAATTTGCCGGCAGTCTGAGTCACATATTCTGGTTTGGAGTTATGCTTCGTGATTGTATTTGAGAACATAATTCAAGTGCTTTGTGGGTGACATCCGAAGCTCCTGAGGTTGTGGAAGTGCCAGACTACGTGGCAGTTGCACAGGTGATAGCAGGAAGTACCGTCCGCTCAAAAAGATGAGCGCCAAGTTTCTGATCCATTAGTCGTTTTATAGCTTGGTTCAAGGCTAATATGCTCTCATTGCTCCTCTACTTCTAAATGTTTATCCTTCTTGTGACCATTCTACATACAATTGTACCGTGTTTTCTGTAATATATTGCACCACCGGGCTTTGAGGAAATGGCACCTTTAGATATATTGAAACTGCTATCACCTGCTCTGTCTTCCTGAATTTCTCGAGTATCTTCTCCACTTTGCTGATGGCTTTTTAAAAAGATAACACAGCTGTAATTAACAATGGATCTATTTCATAGGATTGGAAATGTTGGCAAGAATTACTGGACAGATCAGAACACCTACTTACTTGATAATAGAACGACCCGTCCCCACCAGTGGTGCGGGCCCCAGAATAATCACCACTTTTCGGAGATTTGCTGGTTAAGCCATTGTGGTTTCTTGGAATTCCGAGGTCAGCCTGGCCAAAATCTGCCCCAGGCAGTCGCAGCCCTTGTGGATCAGAGGGAGATTCGCCGCCATGCGACTTTGATACCAGCACGGTGGTGAATCCTGGTATTGGTTTACTCTTAGCCAGGCTTCCTGATGGAAACGCCGGAAGCCTTCTCAGCTTTGGAGACCCTGCCGGGGGGACAAATCCCTCCGCTGTACATCGCAGTCCGACACCGAGGAACACTTCCCAGCCACGATGAGGCGGTAAACCGTTGGGAGGATCAGAATAACAAGACTTTTGGAGTAAAACCTTCAGTAAAAAGTTTCACCGATTTCTATCCTCTTTTCCACTCAGTCCAGTGCCTTGTTTATCTCACAATTTCGTTGCGAGCAACTTCAATCAGGTGTTAGATTTGCCGCCATATTTTGGTCCGGTTATTGTAAATGATCCATGACAAAGCTGCATTTGCTTGATACACAAGTGGTAGCAGCCCGTTATACTTGTAATGTAAAATGGATCCTTTTCTTGACCACACTGATAATGCGACATTCTTCCAATGCTGTAGAAAGCCTTTGTGTAGACAAATATAGCAAAAATGGCGATTGTACTTCAGACAAACTCTGGTGATAATTCTGGCTTGAATATGATTAATTCACAAAGATTCTTATGGGAATCTTCAATGGTCATTTGGTTAAATATTGCGCACAAAACATAACGTTGTAATTTTAGTGCAGTTTTTGGCTCCCATTCCAAACTCATTTTCATCCTACATTCTCCTTTTGGTGTCTGTTGAGACCATTGATCCATTTCTGAGAGAGGTTGAAAATGGAGGGTGTCCGAGGGGCGTGATAGGATCTCTTATGAGTCAAAGAGATGGATGATGGATGAGTGTACAGAGATACTTTTCTCTTTTTCACTGGATAATAAGTCACGCATTCTTAGACTAGCTTATGTTGGTCTTCTTGCTCTTTATCTCCTTTAGCGTGATCTCGTGAAAATCAGTTTCATTCTGTAGATCTACAGGTACAGATGTATACGTCCTATAGAACAAAGTGAAGATCTGAATCTAGGTGCTAATGAAAAAAACGCTGTTGCTTTTTTGTGTAGAGTCAGAAAATATCTCCACTGCATCGTACGCTCGCATCGTTGTTGTTTTTGTCCAGAACCATGTCCATAACTGTCGCAACATTAGAGTTGTCGCATCTTATCGCCTATCCCATGCTTGAGATCGCAAACGGAAGCGGCAAGTTTTTGGGACGCAAATTCATGTCCACTACTTCGTTCGATTAGCGTTTTCTCTGAAGTCCCGGAGCAGCCGTTGCAGGACTTTCCGTGATCCCAGATACAGATAGGATGCAGCATTTGTGGAAGTGGATGGAAGTTTGACGAATTCTTCACTTATCCCACTAAAATATCCTGACAACATAACTCCAAATTTATTAAAATGTTATGGGACTCACATGAAATTCTAGAAAACTTGATGCCTTTAGAAAACGTTTTTAGCTATATTTTACCACTTCATTATAGATGCTTGCCTGGACAAATTCGACCGAGGTTACCAAGAGACGTGTGGAGGTGAAAACTGGCGTCAGCACTTCTTTCTAGACCACGAATCAAAAATGTTAGACATTTCACCACATATACATTTTTACTTATATATATATATATTTATTTATTTATTTATGGGTTTATTAAGTGGCTTATAAGTCCAATGACCTGGTTGTGCTTGCGTATGCGCAGACAGCTTTCTATAAATCAAATCCAGGGAAGAAACTACAATCAGTTGACTAGGAAATATCAAAAATATAGCGCACTTATTGTGGCCTATAACAGTATGAGCCTGGTTATGATTGCTAGAGCAGCGGACAGGCTACCCCATAGGTAAATCTAACTCTTAAGACCAAGTTATTCGCGCAGGCAGTGGACACTAGGAAAAAAATAATGATGGATCTCTTACGAAAAATGTATAGCTCAGTGACAAAGAAGAATGACGAGTTTTCTGGAATTGACGAATCGGTTGTCAGTGGAAGCACGTGTGATAAATAGTCAAACGACTTAAAAGGGCAATAGCGCTCTTGTTTCAATTAAACATAAATCAGGGCTTTGTTTTCCATTTACGAGAATATTCCTTGTCTCACACCGTTCAAAGAATATTTGGAAATACGGAACGCACTTTCATCCTGCTCAGATCGAAAAATAGTTGAGCTGTTAAAGTGGATTTTTGCAAGTTAGTTGTCCTTCGCCTTCTTTACTGCAAGACCTTTCATTTTCCACCTATGCCAGTTCTCCATAGTGCTTATCATGTCACTGCATTGCCCAATCATTTCTTTAAGCGCTGAGAAAACTCACTAAGCGCTTTGCTTCGCCACATCGTTTTCTTCTAAGCAGAAACGACTTTTCCATAAGCTCTGCTAAAATCAGAGCGCACTAGTTCTTCATGGCCAATTCTTGGTGCTTATAAAGTGTTGTCATCGCCATAGCTAAAACAGTGGATTCCGAACTCTTTCGTTCAAATTTTAGTTGAGCGGTAACTTTGTCACTGTGTCCTAATAAGACTTTGTGTATTGAGTAAGAATTTCCTGATCGGCCACGTTTTCGATAACCGCGTTAGTCTCAACAGAATCGATGGAAGTGAGACACAGCGACACCTTGGATTCTTCTAACTTCGGTTCACAGCACTTCAGTACTTGTTAATCTTGCTGCTGTACGATTATACATAAGTCTGCAAATTAGAAAAAATCACACGGCCAACGCTTGCAGGCGACATACAGTAAACCGATGAGCGAGCGATGTTTACTTCTCATAGAACAATACGGTATTGCTGACACCTCATCGACTAGACAGCTTACTCCCTGAAAGTAAGTGACCGAAAAGACGAACAGTACTATGTAAAGACTGGTGATAGATTTTCCATAAGTTCTCGACTGATCTGCATGAATATGTACCAAAGAAGTTTCTAAAAATAGGGCCTCTGAGATCACAGACTTTCCAATATCATGAAGTCAAATGTTAATTGATGAACGTGGCTCTCCAAGTGGTCACATTCCGTCTATGTCGTATTTCATTTCATTCCTGGATGAAGTGAGTTTCAGACTGAAGTCTGGAAGCGGTAATGTTGGTGTTGTAATAGACTCAGCCCCGATGGTCCATCCAGATAACCTTTCCAATCCGCGGAACTCCATCTAGACTCGTTGCCTTTTCTTCTCCAGATCTTTTTCAGACCTCCTTCAAAGTATTCACCAGAAAATAGTCAGACATTCAGTTTCTAAAAACCTTGGCGTTAAAGATGACAACTTTGCAGAAGAGTCTTTGTTTTCTATATTCCTCCCAACAAACATAGATATTGGAGAATCGGTGTTGTTTATTTTCAAAAGCGGTAAAGGCCTACGTATATTTACATTTATTTCACCATTATTGTTTATTTAAACTGTTGGCCCCTAAAACGAACCGATCTTCACAGCAAAGTTACAGTTAGAGATGGCGCAAACTCCAACAACTCCTTAACAATTGCGTGTTCCGAGAAAAAAAGTTTATTTTTTCTGATTCACTAATGGCATTTGTTGAAGTTTGTCTCCGCATCTTTCCATTGACAATCTTATCATATTCATACCAAGTGATATCAAGACAAGACCTCAATCAAAAAGGAAGAACAACTGTGGAGAGTCCACTTGGAGCCACCCGGCTCTGAAAAGGGCGAAGGCGCTGAGGCGATACTCGAATAAAGTTTGTTTTATAAACCTCGTATCAGCTTATTCATGAGGAAGTGCGTGTTGATCTATCATGTCGAAGTTAAATTAAAGTCGGTCTTTGAAATATGATGAAATACTGCTTCCAATATCAGTGTGGCTACATTGTAACAATGGAGCCTGAAAGAACTCTTGAATGATTCCCTCTCGGAAAAGACGTATAAGGAAAAGGATTGCCATACATTGTCGTGCAGTAGCAAAAGCTTCAAATCTATTTTTTTGTGTCCTTATTAATTACTTGAATGTTTGCATGGCCCGTCTTCACTAGTTGTGTGGGTCCCAGCATCACTTCCATTATTTCGGAGTTTTGCTGGTCCATTGTGGTCTTCTCGAAGTCAGTCCATCCAAAGTCTGGCCCCACGTCGCCACCCTTGTGGATCACAGGGAGATTTGCCACCATGCGACTAGTTCAATACCAGGACGGTGGTGGATCCTGGTATTGGTTCACTCTCAGACAAGCGTTTTGATGAAACGCTGGACTCGTTCTCAGCTTAGGAGGGCCTGCTGAGGGGGATGAGTCCCGCCGCTGCACGTCAAAGCCGGACACCCAGGAACACCTCTCAGCCACGATGAGGCGGTAAACCATTGAAAGAGGTGTTCTTATTATCGTTTTTAGTCGGAAAAATTGTATTGCTAAAATAGTTCCACTGCAAAATATGAATTCTCGTTGATATTAAGTATTGAGAACCTCTATTAAGATTTTCAGATGCCAACAGTTCTGGTACGACGGATGTCATGGACGATCGCGTAATATTTTCTCTGATCTTGAAACATGTGAACAGATGTGTGAGGCTACGAACATTTTGACCAGGGCTGGTGTGTTCGTAAAAATCGAACTTGTAAACTCTGTTAGAAAACAACCACAAGGATGCTGAGATACGAATAGATCTCGGGGCTTTAGATGGGCCAGCGATTAGTGTTTCCCAGGGAGCCACGTGTAAATGTTATTTTTATAATATTAAATATATGGCCTTAACTTGAGGTCACGTTAAGGATAAGGAGGTTCCAATTACGTCTGTTAACAACAATTATCGCCATATAAGAAAGAAATTTTTTGAAATCAAACTATGGTTTTCTCATCGACGCCACTTCTTTTCTTTGCGTTACTCAACAGAAAGGTGGCGTTTCTAATAAAGAGGAAGAATTTGAAAGCAGTTAATAAGTACAAATAAATAAGGCAGTAAGTAGAAGTTAAACATCGTGATTTCGACTGCAGCTCAGCTTAACTGATTTCCATTCCGAATTATACTTTCTGAACATTTTTGTTGACAGTATTGCTGACAGCACCGTTAGGCTAAAAAAAAAGTGGACGAGAAAAATGCAAAGCAAGGACGTCGCTTGGTCTCGTGGATAGCACATGAGCTCCCGGAAAAAAGCAATCGCTGGCTCGAAGCCTTAATAGGGGTTCCGAGTTCTGCTCTTATTATAGCATTCTTCTGGTTGCATTTGACATTATACCTTGAAAGGAAAATAGAATATGCAGTAAACAAAAAAGTGAAAACACTACATTAGAATAATGAGCATAAGGGACACGAGTGCCTAAGTGTTTGAAGGTGATGCCTTTTAATACACAGCTCATCGGTTCACTTTTTCTTCCTGGCTTCCCAGTTTAGGAGAATTCGCACCAGACCTTTTTAGGATGGTAAACTGATTTGATATGTTTTTTAAATTGTATAGCTTGCACGAGGTTGATATACATACTTATTTCGGAAAACGTTTCGACGTCTTCGTTTTCATCAGAGCCGATGAACCGAGTCGGTGTTCCACAGTTGTTCATCTTGTCGACGTCTATGCTAGCTGATAATAATACCGACTTTTACAGGATGGACTGCCTGGAAGCAACAAGTTGTTATAAACGAATAGTCACTATTATCAACAATCAGTATCCTGTATAAAAGAGCACAGCCGGCTGAGTATGGCTCATTCGAGAGATGCTCCAATGAGGAAGATCCGATTCGATACGAAGACGAAGACACCACTTTGAGAAGACGAACAATTGTGGACCATCGACTTGGAGGACGATCCACTCGCCTCTGATGAAGACAAAGACGTTGACACGTTAGCCAAATAAAATTTGTTTATCTAATGTAAGCTCAACAATTTAAACACATACTGAGTTGATACTCCAGTAAAAACCATGTTAGTAATTGTACAGGCCTTAAATAAATTTAAGGATGCATAATGGAGTCGAATGAATGGCACATCCCTCCATGGATCAGCACCGAACGTTTGATCCTTATAAAGCCGTTAAGGTCACCAAAAGTTGTAGTTGTAGATAATTGGTACTCATAAACAGGAAACATGGGGCCAGACATTCACGTGGCACCTGCTGTGCGACTTATCTCAGAGCTAACTCAAGCATACATCACTAGAGCATCTATTCGTTGATGTGGTCAGCCTGAGCTACCCAGTGGGGTCCACTACCCCCGAAGGATAGCAAAGAAAAACACCAAAAAGTTTATCACGCATTCATAAACTGTAAATGACCACAGTTCGAAAAAATTCGTCCGGTATTCCACTTCATTCTAATCGACAGCATGTGATTCCCAAGATTCAAACATCGCAAGAGATCGCTGTATTTTTGAACACCTAGTAACTTGGCGGTGCCGCTTAAAAACGTCACTGAAGCATCGTCGAAGTCTTTGTTTTAAATGGTGCTACCCAGTTCTTTTCCTGGACTTCTATGAAGATTTATTGAACAGGTTTCGATTCAAAGCGACCTCGTTCCGATTTATTGGTTCATTCCTATCCAAGGCTTGCTGCCTGTTCAACAACTGATAGTGGGTTTCAACCCTATGTGAGCGCTTCGAACTTGCGTCATCTCTGAGAAAACCCACTTAATCATCAGAAATCGAATATGTATCACGATGTCAAGCACTTTACTTTGCCTAACAATTGAGTTTCCTTTTTTCCTCACTAATACCACCTCATTTCGGTTGAGAAACTAGCCCTGCCTCATGCCTTCCTGCACTTTTGCTCTTACACGTTGTCTTTTATTTCCTTCGATTTTTCACTCCTTTCATCAACAACTGCTTTCATCTTTCCCATTGTATACAATTCTTTTAAAGTTTTTCATGCATTTTATTCTTCAAGTTTCTCACCTTTCATCTCTGTTTTTCTCTCTTTTTACTCCTACCTACGACTACTTTTACTACCTGTCACGTCTACGATGAAAAGGAATATTCAAGAGAATGCAATAAAAGCTAGTCTTCACCTTATTCTCTCGAGAAAGGATGAGACGCTGTAAAAAAAATTGAGGTTGTGGATTACATTGAAGTAGACAATGAATTGTTATATGTCGAGCTCAGCTGTCGCCATTTCCGACATTCAACATTGTTCTTCCTCCCTTCTTTTCGCCTACCTTTTTGCACATTTTCCAGACTTCTCATTAATCCCCAAATTGCGAATTCTTCCATGCAAAGCTGGTTGTAGATGTTTCTCTGCACTCACTACTACTCACTCGCGTAATTAAAATGAAGAGAATTTAAGCAATTATCCTGAAATCTGATAAGCACTGCAGTTATATTGTTGGATGTCATCCAAAATTGGTTTATTCTCTCTGATTCGCCTATCTAAACAAATTTCATTCGTTATTGATGACAACGAATCAAATTGTGGGTGGCGACTGATTGAAGGAGGAGACGGCATTGCCGCTGCCGCCCACGTTTCCGCTTATCCCAGCGCCTTCATCGCCTCGGGGAATTGGGGCTTCATTCGCATAACGGCCAGAGCGAGCGAATCAATGCTTGGGGCGCTCCTGAATGCTGTTGTGCCCTTATAGATCACCATCTACGACGGCCATTTTTGATCGAATTCAACTCATCGAATATGAAATGCCGCCATCGGTCCATTCGTCGTCAATGCACTCGTCATCTGTCCAAGCTAATCCCCATAGTAGAGTGTCGAACGATGTCGACGACAACAAGATACCAAAAAACCTGAACAGATTTATTCATGTAAATTGTTCTGCCACTATCAATTCATTGCTGTGGTGGGCCTCAACTGTGCTACAAATTCAAATATTCACTACTCCACCTTTAGATTTTCGAATAGTCTACCTCATTACCCATTTGTCACTCATTGCTTCTCGTTCAGAAATATGCTGGGACAAGTTCGATGTGAACTATCGCAATCAATGCTTAAACGGTACGTTCATTCTTGTGCTATATTTTTTGCCCTTATGAATTGGCCATTTGCATAGAACAAATCGATCTTATCGATTTCACCATGATCCAAACATGGTACTGTAGTAGTAAAACAAAAGGAAATAAATAATGGAATGGTGCTGAGTTTCTACGTTTCAAAAATTCAGCAGATCACCCATGCAATTCTAGAATGTACGCATCCCATAAGTTGTTAGCATGGATTTTCTACTTTATTCCAAATACTGTGGAATCATTATGTTCTATATGTGGTTACAGTAGGAAACGAAACTATAATACCGTACTTTTGTCACTTTTTTTGAGTGTGATGTTTTAGAAACAAAAGGAAGAGTGCCAAGCATTGCCCGTTAAGGATATTTTCCTCTTTTCATGAAATTTTGGGTAGGGGTGGTCACCGACGAAATATGCCTCGCAAAGGCTAGTGTATTACTCCGATTCATTAGTGATCGACTGACTCATTTTTTATTTTTTAAGAACGAATTTGCATTGATCAATATGCATGTTAAGCACTGCAGAGCAGCTCATTCTGTTTTGTTCTTTTCTATGGGAATGTTGACGGATAGCAACATCATAGAGCTGGAATTGAATTCTTTACTACCGATAGTTGAAAATTCCATGAGTACATTTTTAAGGTCATTGGAAACAACGGTATTATTTTGATCATGGCTCGTTAACATGCAGACAATTCTGGTACGACGGATGCCGATCGGATTCAAGAAATATGTTTGAAGATCTGCTAACCTGCCAATGGTTGTGCGAATTCCAACCAATGTATAAATCAAGTAAGTTCTTAAAGGCTTTATTAAAAATTGGAAGCGCACAGCGTAGTGGTAAAGAGGGCTGATGGATACAGTACACACATTGTCATTCGTTCGATCCTGCGCCCCCGAACGAACCAAGCCATCAATTCTGCCAGAGTGTGTGGATAAAATTTGTCTCCCGAGATAAAGCCCTCGACTTCATAAATTGGCAAACCCTTGTAAACGATTATAAGGGCCTAATATGCATTCAGTCAACTCTATTATAGCTACGAATGGAGTCGAGTGCAGGGTGCACCTCTGAGGAGTTGATCAATGCCGAATGCATTGGCTTTCGATCTCTTTATAGAAAAAGTACTCAAAGTTGTGCGAAATTCCTACCAACTTTTTGTCGAGTTCTAGTTTCCTCATGGATTTAAGTGAATCAGCGCGTAGAATTTGGTAATCAGTGGTCCGTGCCAAAAATACGGTTGCGAATGTCAGCAAAGGCATGCGACTTTTTTTGGATTGTTATGCCCTTCCAGTCTCCCATATGACTTTACTGTCTCCTTATTTTTTGCATCTCCATCCTATGGCTATATCCTCATCTTCGTTTTGATCTCCAGCTTTTTTTCGCAAGTACATTTAAGCTCTGAAAAGTATGCGTTTCTTTACCTAACCCTTTTCGGCTTGCCTTAACTGCTTCCTTGCTGTCTTAGTTTTTCTTACATTCACTCCTCTTCACCACTGCAGTTTTTTTTCTTTGTTGCTGACTTTCTTCCTTACTGTTCTTCATATCTTTCTCCCATGCCTTAGCTGCTGTTCATATATCTCAAAGTATTCCAATCGTGTATTTTCTCATTCTATCTTCTCCTATACTTTACTTCGTATCCTTTCCCTCTTTGCCGTTTTGTGCACCTCCCTTTCTCATATCTCTCTCTCTCTCTCTCTATATTGTGTTATATATCTCTTTTTCAATAGCCTTCTTTCTCTACATCTCTCTCGTTCTGATCTCTGCCTTCCTATTTCTCGTTTTTCCTGCTTTTTTCTACATCGTTCTTCTTCTACGTTCTTTTTTGTCACTATTGTTTTCTCTCCCCTTTTTTCTCCCAGTGTTTCCGCATCTCTTCCTCAATCTTCTTTGTTTTTCTTAATCTCTTCTCTTTCTCGACTTCCTTTTTTCTTGCTCTCCCTTGTCTCGTTCTCTTTCTTCCTTTCACTCTCATTTCTCCTCTTCTCATTGTCTCCGCAGCAAACGTCTACACTTCTTATCTGTCATTTTGAATTCATTTAAGCTTTTTTTAAGCACCTTTGCTTGCATTATCAAAAACTGTTTCATCAAAAGTATATACAGAAGAACCTTAATATTCAGGAGCCTGTCTACAGGATTTCGATAGCCACTACAAGGACCAATGTAGTGGCGGTCGATGGAGACAACAGTATTATTTCGACAGGAATGCCAAGGTTTGTTGGATCAAAACTGGATATTTTGTGCAATAAAGGAATAGTTTCCGTTTAGAAACTATCGACTGAAATCTGAATGTTTGTTTCCTACAGTTTCATAAAACCTGAAAATCCCTCTATCATCTGCCTGGCGAAAAGGATTTCGGCTGTGGGATTACGATAAACACGATGATGTTAATTCTCCAGTTAAAATCATTCGAAAGACCAGTAAAAAATGAAGCAACGGAACAATAGACGTTCTGAAGAAACTCGTTAGCATAACAACAAATCGCCGGTCCATAAAGGTTGGCTGGCGTTTTCCTATGGCAACCAAGAACATTTCGGCAAATGCCCTCTCTTGGCTACAGAGAGATACGCACTCGACGCTATATTCAAGGATCGATGGCAATAGTTATCTAGACGCTTTAGAATGACGATATTCGAGACCCTGCAGTAAATTTCAGTTGAACAACAGAGTCCACTATTACATATAAAAGGAAGAAAAAAGTCCCAACAAAAGTTTTCCATTGGAAGAGCTATCATTCTTACCTTCTATAGTCATTAATCATCAAGTGACCCCTGTGGAAATCACTGAAGTCTCGAGTCCACTTCTAATCAGAGCCATAGTTGCCTAATACTCTCCGTTTGCACGAAAGGTGTGAAGTCCCTCACATTTGAGGTATGGAACCCTTTATTCTTACCGCTAGGGAAGAAGAAAAAAATCGATGAACACAGAAATGAATCACTGTGACAAAATACGAAAAAATCTGTGTAAAAGAATAAATTTAAGGGTTGAGCAATGTTGTTATTTTAGAGGTGCATATCGTTTTGGTACGATGGTTGCACCGGTGAAAGTGAAAATATCTTTCAAGATGAAAGTTCATGTCTACACACATGTGAGAATCCAGCGAAAAAACGATCGTGGGTTATAGATTCCTTCAAAATTATTGGCTGAAAGATGCTTGTTGTGTATTTTCCATCAATTTCCAAAAAACATGAAATGGTCAGGGGTAACTCCAATTGCTATATTTAGTAAAACTTGTTAGGATCAAAAGGATGGTGATGTAAAATGTGCTTCTTGTAGTGTTCGAAAGAACATATTCTTCCAATACCAGACATGTTTACACCACGTTTCTGAAGATTTTTGGGGTTTTTTTCCATTGAGAATGAAGTTATGTTAAGAATGCACAGGCGAAACGAAGGACTCGCATGGTGTGGTGGTGAACACGTTAGCCCCCGTAAAGGGAAGCAGCGTGTTCGGTCCCCACCGCAGACACCATCCGTCCGGAGTTTTGTAAATATCTCAGCAACATTGTGGTTATATTTCACACAACACCCTGCCATTAAAAAAAATAGTAAGTAAAAATAAACAACAGTAAATAAAAATTGACGGCATTGAAGTTATGTTATTTCGTGTATAGAAATGTTTTTAGCATATCAGCAGCGGCATACTGAAGAAAGGAATAAAATGAAGGAACCACTGGCGGAGGTGAACAGTGAGTTCTTCCTTAAAATCAGGCTTAGTAAGAACATACATAAAATGGTTGAATAGATAAGATAGATAGATAGAAGACCGCATTTATTCACACGCACTGCCAACTATTTCCACCAGGAGCGTTGGTATGACATTTTTCGTTAACATCGATTTCATGGTATTTGATCGAAGGTACAAGAGCAAGAGCAAGGATTCCATTGCCCATGGACAAACCAAGAACAGCACTAAGGCGTTTCCTCTTTTGGGGCTTACATAATCTCCTTATGGGATCTCTCATTTTTACAGTTTTCCGTTCGCTGGTGTCCACCTCGTCTAGCTCTCCTATGAAAGTCTTGGGCACGTGTCTTCATAGCTTTCATGAGCAGCGCTGTAATAACGTTTGCTGACTCTGAACAAAATCTCATGACCTCTTGAACTATTTGATTATAGCATTTCGATAGGGCCAAGGTGTAGAATGTAATCTGCTTATAAACAAAGAGTATGTAGCGCAGTAGTTCGAATTGCCTTGCAGTGCACACATGGTATATGGTTTGGATTTGCGCCCTAGCAACCGAGCCCTGCAACCCACCAGGATCAGCATATTGCTTAGTCTCAAAGGATAAAGCTACCAATATGACACATCAATAGGTGACCACAAGCATGTATGGTTGAATATGCACCTCCAAGATGCTTGACTTGACTTTGTTCGATACATGAAGCATTCCTAAGAGATTGGCCAATAGCGAAAGCTCTTTGCTTCAATTTCGTATGGTTTATGGCTCATAAAGGAAAGTTTTATGCCATCTCCAACAGCTAGAGAAAAGCAGGGTTGAAACCCGAACGATGAACTCACCTATATCTTAAAGAAAACACATACTCGCTTTTTTGGTGAGCCAACCAGACGAAGGAATATCGAGATCGTCCAAATGAAACAGTTAATTTTTATCACAGTGCTTTCTTCGGAAGGAATGGATCTGTACATGGTGTATTTGACACCGCAAAAATCGCCACATCGTTTTCTTAAAGTGAATGGACAAAATTTGTCTTTTAAGCTCCCAACAGTACTTATGCCTTCGATAGCAATCAAAGTGGAAATCTAGGGTCTACCATGAGGTGTATGGTTCTCATCGAATTCCTCAAATTTTCTCTACTCATCACATCCTACGCCCTCACCTTCTGACTCATATTTATGTCATGTTCTTGTACAGAAGTTTTTTTGTGCTACTGTAATAATATCCATTTTACTCATGACGTACGAAAACTGACTTCTGACGTCGAAAAAATGACTACGGTCTGAAAACTTTGAAATGAGGTAGACGCTAGTGTGGCTTTTTTGAGACCTCGTTGTAATTTTTTCTACGGCAATCAACACTATCGAACGCCACCGTTACTGTAATTGCAGATGATTTTACTCTTTAAAACAACTTTGTTGTCTTCTTCTAACACATCTGCCACATACCTTGTGAAAATTGATTTAAAGTGAGCTTTGTTGAGAAAGATCAGGAAAATACGTGCCTTTTTTCAGAGCCAAATTTAACCGATATCTGTGCAGTGTCAAACCCATGTCGTAATAACGGTATATGCGTGTTTGTATGGAAGAAAAACACTTATTACTGCAAATGTGAGAATGGATACACTGGACAAAACTGTACGGAAAAAATCGGCAAGTGTTCTTCTAATAGTTCATCTGGCGACACTCAGATGGTTCCTAACAAAAAGTGACCAACATTGAAGAAGAACAACTTTAAGCTGTTGTTTTCGCTTCGTATATCAAATTTCTTCCAAAAGTCTTCCTTTCCACTCCTTAAACAACTGCCTAGCCACCTCTCGATGACTATGGGAAAAACAACGGGTATTAATGGTCGCCGTACCAGAATAAACGGTATGAAAATTATGTCAGTATTGAAACGTATGATGTTTTGTGCCTAGGAAAGGCGCCGAAATTGTGAACAGTTCGACACTTTTCAGTAAATAGTAGACCTAACGAAAAATCTGGGCCAAGGATAATCCTGGAAAGCCCGCGACCTGGGGGATGGCCAAGCGTCTGTTTCTCTAGACTCCGGAGATAAAAATCTCCTCTAACCACGAATTGAGGGTCTGTTCCAGAGCCCACAGGGCATTTGTTGAGCTCGAACCGTTCAATATTAACAAGCAACTTTGTTTTCTTACCAGAAAATCTAATGAACTGAAATACAGAGTGCCATTATGTTATCCAAGTCTTCTTTACCCTTTCCACTTGCTACTTAAGGAATCTTTGGCATAGTTTTAGAGTATGCGGAAAAATTATAGAACTAACATAATGGCACCTACAGTGTATGCGAGTACTAATAGACTTTAATTAAGAATCAGGGAAAAGAACGATTTATTATTTGGATGAAAGGTAGCTCAAAATATTATGCCACTGCAGATAGCGATCCGTGTGCGGCCCATCCGTGTAAAAATGGAGCCACTTGCCTGGCAAAGGTGCAGAAGGGAAAAACGACATTCGAATGCTATTGTACAATCGGTTACGGTGGACCACATTGCGATCAAAGTAAGAAGCACCATAAATGACAAACATAGACTGTACAATTCATGTTTTTCAACTGCACTTTGTACTTCGCATATACATATAGTCGCCTGTGCAGCAGTTCTGTACCCAAGAGAACAGCAGAGTATCCCGTTAATTATTATGTGGATGGAATTCATGATGGACGGTCCTTCCTACCGTGTTGTGTCTATGCTAATAAACCCCTTATAAACCTTTACAATGTTTGACCAAAAATCCAAAAGGAGTTAGGAGCCGTTAAGATTTTTTCTCGAAATCTGAATTCGCAATACCAACGAAAATTTCTCATCAAGTTGGTTTTCTTCTGTAAACTACCGTTTCTCCATTGTTCATCTTTCGGCAGTTTTTTGATTTATAGGACCATGCGATGTGAATCCATGCCTTCATAACGGTACATGTCGCACAACTGCTGGATTGAGTTCTTATTTCTGCGATTGTAAAGAAGGATTTGGCGGAAAAAACTGCGATATTGGTAAGATGTCGCAGATTTGCTTATTAGTCTTGAAACTGCGTGTATAAGAAATCCAAGCACAGAAGTAGGGCATCTTCTCAAACGAACTACAGAACAAAAGATAATGTCACTTAATAAATAGAACAAGAATTGAATGAGTTATATGTCCCTTCTGAGTCTCTTGTCGGCAATAATGCAGTGTCCGTTTCTACATCATCTATTCATTAAGCGATTGGCTTCAAATTACCGGAAGAACGATATGGATCGAACGTGTTACTAGTTTCAAGCGGTAAAGCTGAATGGATACAAGAAATGAAAGAAAGACTTGGAGGGCAAAAGAAAACTACGCCGCCGTCAATAGCTGATGAACCGTACAAAGGTGTGTCTAATTTTTTCAATCCTTTTGTATTTTCTTCAATTATACGAAAAAACATGACACCGTCCATCATGAGCACGGTGCTGATTTTTCCTCTCTCGAACTCTCCGAGCCTCTCACCACAAGGGAGTCGGGAAATTAGCACCAAACTTGTCTGAACCCAATTCCCTCTGTCAAATTCTTCTAGGACCGCTCAAGTATAGTTATTCTAGGACTCAAGGGCTAATCTACTTGACCAGAACTCAATGACATTTGCAAAGAAGACAAAAATCCTCAAGCAGCAACCGAATCAGTTCAAAGACTTTCGTGGGTGTAGTATGAGTGGAAACGAGTGGAATGCACAGTCCTCTGATGCGCACAGTATATCTGAACATCAGTCATGTAAAACAAGTAGATAAAAAATACGAAAAAACTTTTGCGATTGTATGTTTTTTCTTCGTTGATTCGGTACAATGGAAGAAAGTACGGCAACGAAAAGAAATAGTTCAGATCAACTGACCACAAAAGTGTTTTTCACCATACAAAGTCATCTACAACTCCAAAAAAGTTTTTAGGTTTTTTTCTTTCAGCATAATTAGCTGCATGGTCAACCTAGCCTCATCTAAAGTGCGATTCCAAACATTCTCGCTGATCGTTTCGTTATCATGTAACCAACCATCATCCATAAATACAGTTGGGCTCGTGAATAGCTTGTACTGCCGTTTTGAGGATTCATCGTCTTTTCTTCTGATTGATTGACATGTTTAATGCTTTTTGAGCGCAATTTTCTTTGAAATTCCAACTTAATCGTGCATTGATGTTCCCAGGTCAATGCTTCACCACAGACAGTCGTAGGCCCTTTTGATTTGAACGGAATCTTACCTTTCCGCGACTCGAATTACTCGAGCACGACAAGTTCGCGTTATTCTTTTATGAACTGGAAGATTCGACATTTATTTGGCCACTGTATTTAGTTTCTCTGTCAGCTAGTACCTTAACAAAATCTTGCTGTACGCGGTATATTTCCAATACAGACTTCAGCATAGATAGTTGACTTTCCTAGTTTTTTGGCAAGTAGGTGCTTACAAATCTTCCTTGTGGCTAACGTTTGGAGCCACCCTCTAAGTCTTCCTTAGAGCTGCGATTATTTGAGTGAAGTGTACCCAGCAATTGATTCTCGCCGTCTTAGCGGTCGCCTTGAATGAAGAACGTTACTCGTCAGTGCCCTTTTAAACGGTTCTTGCCGCTGGAATGAACTGATTTCGTCCAGTTCAGTTCTCAGTGTTTCCCATGCTTATGTTTTCCATTAGCATAATTTGAAAAAGGAGATCTTGTATTAACACTTTTCCTGAATTCAGCTGTTCTACCTTTACTTTCACTTAACTTCACTTATTACACCACCTTTTCTTCTTTCTGATGTCTATGCACGTCCTCATTGGCATTACTCTGCTGAGTAAGTTAGAAAGACCAGTCTGTGATTATCTTTCTCGGCACATTACCTCACTGTCACTCTCGATTTCATGTGCTGTGTGATAGAAAGCTCTTTAAATTTGGACAGGCTAGCACTTCGAACTAAATTTTGCTTCTATTAAGTGTTATATTTCCAGCAAAACCATATAGGTCTTTTTCATTCCCTTATTAATGTGATATGCAGAAGCAGCTACAAAAAAACTCGGCCGAGAAGAACGTGAGAAACAGGACGCCGAAAGTCGTCATAAGGAGGAGGAGAGGATAGATGCTGAACTTAGTTACACTGAAAATCACGAGACCGCACTACCTGATGGTGATAACGATGAGACACAACTCAGTGACAATGAACCTCTAAAAAAGAGCAGAATGCCACCTATTTCTTTTTCGTCCTCCAACAGTTTCTTACCCATTTCTTTGCTATGTCTGATAGTCTATCATTTCTTTGACAAATATAGGCAGTTGCCTTAATAGTTCATATTTGGCAGATACATCATATTTGTCCATTGTACCGAAATACATCAGTAGTGTTGTGATCTTGGAAAAGTCCCCGGCCGCGCTTCTACTACAATATGCCCGCCTCTGGTACAGTCTGTGCTTTTGTGAGGCAAAAAGCTAATCGTCCCCTTCATGTTTCCTTTATGAACGAGACAGTTGTCTGGTATTAGTGTATATAATTAGGGACCTAGTAGGATTCTAGGTATCAGAGTTTTACTTTTTAAAAGCGGATAGTCGGAATGGAAACTCTTAACATGATCACTCAAAAACGCTTGATTAGGCGAGAACAACGAAAACCGAACAACTGTTTCTTTGGGTTCGCCTGTGCACATTTTGCACTCAGAGTTGTGAAGAGGAAAGCGATATAGATGTTATATACTGTATTCTACGTGCCGATAACTTTTCTGTAAAAAGATGTAAAGTGAATAGAAAATTATTGATGCAATCAGTTATCACTCTGTACGTGTATTTTTGCAATATTCCAATATCTTCTTCCGATATCACTCGAATAGTAGAATAAATATGTGCGTTTTCCACTGTTACCATTATAAGTTAATCGAATGTCAAAAAACTGAAGTGTTAGGGGAATTTCCACAGTCTAAAACATCGAGCTGCTGTATTGCTCGAAACGTTTCACAAATGAACAAGATATACAATGAGTAATTCTTCGTATTCTTAGCGTAATACTACGCTTCCATGTGAATTCTGTGTGGTTGGTCTCCACGCAACATACTCAGTGCAAGCCTCATAGAAAGCGGCTCTGAGGAAGGCGAAATCCACCGAAACGTCAGCTTGTTTGTGAATAAAGAATAAAAATAACACCTCGGGTTTGCTCAACAAGAATACGAAGAATTACTTGACCAATGCCGAGGTTAATAGAAAGTCGGTCGTGGGGGGATATACAATGAGTTTGTCATTGTTCTAAAACAACACCGAGAACGAAAACTACTCAGACAAAATGCGGAACGGCATTTCTTGATGGAGCTATCTATCGACAAAGGTCAGATGATTCCTAAGGATGATGAACACGTTAGGACGTGCGGACCTCCCTGGGAGAAAAACTCGGCTAGTCAGAACAATATACTAACGAATCGAAACTGTGTGATTTTTGCATGCTTCGCTGTGAGGAATAACCAACCCTTTGAAGTATCATTTTAGGCACTCTGGTGAAGGACAGTGGATAAAAGATGTGGTTGACGTTAATCAATCCCATTGATGATACACCCCCTTGATGATACACCATACAGTAATCGACTCCATTTAGCTTGTAGAGAAGCATTGATTCGATGCATATCTGCTATAAAGTGGTTTGCTGGAGGTTTATCGATGCACCAAATCAGTGTTTCCCATCCTTGCAGATAAGTCATGTACGAATTCACAAGGTGCTGGATTGATCCAAAACCATCGGTGTACTGCAAGACACTTTTAACAATTATTATAGAATTCTCTATAACCCTTTCAGAGGTAGCAACTCATCCCAAGGCATTACTTCGTCATGGTGAGACCCAAAGAATTTCTTTCATAACTGACGTAGAAAACACTTCTAAGGAACGAAAGCTATATTCCTTGACATTAAAACAATTATGATCCTTCTAGTTACCACAACACAGTGATTAAAAAGCTCTTACTCACTATTAACACACTAGGATATCTTATTCGTTATTTATTGGAACAGCATAGTATAGTCACGGCTTCTTAAAATATCCAGATGTTGTTTTTAGTAATAAGAACACCCGCCAGTTGTTTGAAAATGAGTATCGCGTAACGTCTATGTTATCGCATAACGCTTCTTACTGGCTCCTTTTCAAGATTTTGTCCAAACGCTTCGTCAAGGATTGCAAATTCATTCAATGAAATGTGATCCTGGAAAAAAAATGTCTTGACTAAAAGTCGATAATAGGAATGGCTGATAACAACAAATAGTTCCTGCAACAATTTGAATTAGCGGGGAAGTATTGGTGAAAGCCCCGATAACGAAAGACTTCTAGGTCCTAACGACGCTAACGAACCACTTCCATTTTGTGATTTTGACTGAAGTCTCAGCTTAACTGGGTTCAATGCTGATGCGGACTCTCCAGATCAATCCCGTTGACGGGTGATTGCTGATGGCACTGATAAATAGCTATCTGAGAGAAACGCAGATCAAGGGCCTCCGTAGCGCAGTGTGTATTGCGCAAGCCCCTGGAAAACGAAGTCGTGGTTCGATCTGGCCCGGGATCCAAGATTTGCGAACATCTCAGCATCGTTGTGGTTGATTTCGCATAATAGCCCGCCGTAAAAATTGTAGTAGGCAGTAAATAAAATAGTAAACATTGTGATTAAAAGAATCGTACACATTTTGAGAAAGACGAAAATTTATCGTGAGATGAACTTGATTCCACTATGTATGATGCCAAACTACCAGTGCTAATCCCTCACCGAGTTTAATAATATTAAAGCATCCTTTCATAGAAGTACGCTAGTCTTTGTAAAACAAAACCTTGAAAATTGTGAACAGACTCCTGGACAAAGCCAATAACATCATTAAGAACTATAGAACTATTGTATGAGCATGTCTTGAAAGTGGTGAAGATCACATAAAACATGTTATTCAAATATGCCCAAGTGAAGGACGTGCAACACGCCGTTTTAACCGAAGCCATAACTTTCTCATTGAGAAGATCCAGTGATAAAAAATGTTGATGGAAAACTGATCTACGAAGAAGAACAAGGAAATAATGAGATTCAAGTAACCGATGAAGAGTCAGTGTATCAAGAAACACTACTGCGATATCATGCTTCTTAATGAACGTCCAGCAATACAATAGTAAGAGTCGATGATCTGAGTCGATGGTCCACAGTTGCGCCTCTTCTCGACTTGGTGTCTTCATCATATATATATATATATATATATATATATATATATATGTGTGTGTGTGTGTGTGTGTGTGTGTGTGTGTGTGTGTGTGTGTGTGTGTGTGTGTGTGTGTGTGTGTGGTGTTCTATATGTGAGTTAGAGTTTCTCCAAACAAAAAAATTCACGCACCTTCGGAGACTCAAAAATTTGAGTTTCCAAGCAGCAATCTGTGATATTCTTAGATATCTAGAAATAACTCCATGATTTGTAATAAATGAAACTGTAAATATTAGCTGATTTTCCTTAATACGTTGCACTCAGCATCGGATTACTATTTCACCATCCTTTTAATAGGAAAAAAACTGTGAGTTAGTGAAGAATATAGCATGCGTCCGAAGTTTGCTAAGACGGTTGAGTCTACCCACTCAGACAACAAACCCCATAAGAACGAAAGGAGTTAAGTAGTGAACACCAATGTGAGGATTAAAGAAGGAACTTTTTTGCTGTTAGAGACGATTTCCATATGTACGAAGACACCAAACATATTATATTTTGTATGTGTTGCCAAAATAACCTCGTGAGTGGACTGTAATACTTCGTCCAGCACAGCTGACCATGGACGTGGTGCTTTGTAGCTGTAAGCAAAACATCAGGCCTGCCATCACTTTCTTTACACTTTTTATTCTTTCACATGTTGCCTTTTTTGCGACAGTAAGTAGGATTTACGCGACTTCAAGCATATGTTGTATACAGTCAGCAACCCAGTGGTCCTACTTGATCACCAAAGCACTGGACGAAGACTGCGACAATCTTCGAATAAGAATTCACTAGCAACGACAGGGAAAATGAAAAAAAAACAGCAAGCACTTAATTAGCTCGAGACACTCGGCGATCAATCAGCACTAAATTTGGTCCCACCCGGGTCACTTAAGCCAAGAAGGAGTTTGAGATTTCCATCCAGTACCCCAGGTGAAAGTGACGTTACTCCAAGAATCACCTACGACTACGTATGATGACGATATTGATGCGCTCTGGGACGGGTTTCAAGAGTTGTCAAGGAATAAATATGCCTTCTAACTCACGAACCAACCAGAATATGCTGGGAATCGTACGGTTCCTCGTGAAGACGGTCGTGAATCAAGTGCAAGTTAAATGCGACTGTGAAGTCGTTAGAATTTCAAAAGAAATTTTACACTATGGTTGAAGCCGCATGAGTTTTGTGCTATATTGACTGAGCCTCACTTAGGTGCATTACCCATTTTATGAGCTCAAGACTTTTTTCTTTAGTTGAGAGGCTTGGTCATATTCACGATTAACGCTTATGTAGTAGATTTCTCTTGATAATAGAGGATAAAGCTCTCGGCTTTGATCAATCCCCTGAGAGATGCGTCATGCATTCGACTTCATTAAGCATCCTTGGATGTGATTGAATGCATATATATGGCCTTATGACTTGCGGTGGCCGACCGATGTATTGAACCAATGCTTGATTCCATGTGTCTTGCAGTGCGCCTCTGAGCACTGTGCTATAAGTGCTTTTCTCCGACAATTAGGACATTGGGACGTTATACTGAAATAACGGAAATTGTGCCAAAAGAAAAGTTCTCGGTAGAGTAAACAAGACGGAATTGTTGAGAATTTGAAGTAGATACGTCATCCATCGCTGATTAGTCTAATCAACCCTGACACTGGAACGATATCGTACAATGATTTGGCTTGTAAAAACATTCTTTCTGTCCCTACATTTAAAAAATGAATGGCAGGAAAAGAGTGCTATACAGAAAAAAAAGCTAGGGAATTTACCGCAAACACCTCACTATTGGTTTGTACGGAGTGTTGAAAGCAATGGAAGGGTTCTGCTCCCAGTTCGGATTCAGTGAAATGATACACGGAAGCATAAGCATATCAATCCGATGAGATCGCATCGTACCCATTGACAGTTTGATCTGCAAGTGATTACTTAAGAGATTCTGAAAACTCTAATTCCTCGAAAAATAGATAAAAAAGGTTAGAAAAATAACTAAAAGACCAACATCACATGAGATCTCTCATAATGCAACTGTGCCCTTTCTAAAATACTTTTTTACAGAAAACTTCTTTGCTGTACGTTCAGGTTCCTAAGACGATACTGTAGACACAAAAGATACTTCACTACAACCCTAGCTAGTGAAGAACTGGCCATATAAAACGATTCTACACGGAACATCCCAGATGTGCGTAGAACAATGCATATAATTTGAGAACGATGGCCGCGTTCAACATTACACCAACCTACCTCGGATTTGTACAGAGCTTTATTAGTTGGAATAAAAACCACTACAATCTAAAGACCTTTGCAAGCCAAATACAAACTATCTTACTCTACTAAGCTCGGATTCTGATTCTCTAAAGCCCTTGACGCATCTCATTCACTTTTTTCGCATTAAGGCTTAAGTTTCGAACACGAAAGCAAACAAATAGCTGCACTTTTTCTCCAGCGCGAGACAACGACGCGCTCTATTTTATCGTTTATATTTGTGGCTTCTGCTTATGAGTGGTAAGTATTAAAATCCAGATTTATACTTAATGTTTAAGAAACTTTGTCCTAGACACTGTTCAAATTAAAAAACACTGCAAAAAAATGCACAAATAATCAAGACGATAGAAGAAAGCCAATTCCACAAATTCTTAAACTTCTCCAGGTCACGAAGTTTTCTACTAATCCAGAAATTCTTCTCGATTACCGAAAAACCAACTTCGGGCGTTATATTTTAAAGCTTAGAACCCTCCGTCCACTTTTCAGGGAAGGAAGTACTTTGGATTACATGTCACTTTTTTTTCACGACATTTCCTTGCCATAATGTGTCCATCACAAAGGGATTGCTAGCAGGTTTATCGTGAGGCTACATAGCGTGTGGCCAGGTGGCGGACAGGAACTTAAAAGGGACCAAAAGTGACCTTGTACTTCCCATGAGACACAGGTGTAGCCAGGGGATGACTCCGTGTTTCTGTTTTACCCTAGTTGGCACATGCCTCCTATATTTATGGAAACACATTCATTGACACGTGCGTGGGTGTGTTCTGGCTCAACTGGTTTCTCTTTTCTCTTGACATCGACAACACCGACAAGGAATACAACCGATTATTCAACACCTTCACATGAGCACTCATGAAAGCTGAGAGTTCGAATATCACCAAGAGACGTCTGTCTCCAGAAAAAACTCGAGCTGATATGCCAAAATGGAATCGCATGAGCCACAGGCAACTGTCAATTAATGTCCGCATCTGCAAAGAGTGCAGAAAGGCGATAAAAGTCTTAAATAGAAAAGAACAGAAGTTATCGCCTAAGCTGCAGAGGTTGGAGAAATAATCCCAAAGTCCACCGAAAATTCGCCAGTTACATAACCAAGATGATTGTACTCCGATACCCAAATGGAACAGTTTCAGCTTCCAGAAAGGCTCTAAAAAAAGCTCTCCGTGTTGATCAATCCCCTGAGGGATGTGCCATGCATTCGACTTCACTGAGCACCTTTGGAGGTGATTGAATGCATATCTGACCTTTGCGATGACTCGCGGTGACCTATCAATGCATCGAACTAGTATTGCTATCCTCCCAGACAAGTCTGGTACCAATTTGCCAACCCCGGAGGGATGGAAGGCTTGGTGGGCCATGGGCGCGGGGATCGATTCCACGTGTGTGTCGCAGTGGCGCCTCCAACCACTGCGCCACACTCGCCCTTCCAGAAAGGCAGTGGAGAAAATAATTCACGATTACTACTGAGATCTTTTCGCTAGCGGCGTCCTTTTTTCCTTCACATGAAATAGAACAGAGTGTGAAATAGAACCTCAAGGATGCTGAGATACGAGTAAAATTGAGGACCTCAGGTGCTCTTCAAACCTGCGGTTACCCTTTCCAAGAGCTTATGTGTTATCCGCTGCAGCAACTGAAGCCCTTGCTTTGCCTTCCCCTCGGCCAGTTTTTTACCTAATAGTGTTGTCAGCAATCACACGTAAACGGGAATGATCTAGGGAACATAAGTGGGCATTGAACCCAGTTAAACTGAAGCTGCAGTAAAAGTCACGATTTAATTTTTTATTTCCTGCCTATTCTTTTGTCGTTACAGATTATTATGTGGAATACAACCAGAAGAGTGCTGAGACATAAGCAAAACTCGGAGCCTCAGATTGGCTTTGAACTCGCGATTACCATTAACGGGAGCTCACGCTATCTGTTACAACGAAGGAATGGGCAGCAAATAAAAGTTAAGGATAATTAAGAAAAATAACAAATAATAAAAATAGGAGCAATTAAGAAACAAATAAAAAGTTAAGAATGAGCTGGGAATAAAAGTCATTTATGCCGAAGTTTATAGAAAGTCGGTCTTCTGAGTTATTCGAACTTAAGATATTGTTATTTCGACTGCAGCTTCAGCTTAACTGGGTTCCATGCCGATTCGTGCTCCCAGATCATTCCCGTTGATAGATGATTGCTGATGGCACCGCTAGGGTAAAAAAAATGGCTGAGAGAAAGGCAAGACAATGGCTTCGGTTGATGTGGTGGATAGCTTATGAGCCTCCAGAAAGGGTCATCCCGGGTTTGAAGCCCAAGGTACCAAATTTTGCTATCAGGAAAAAGTAGTACATGGGAAAAGAAATAGTAACAGGTATAGGTTATCAGATCAATAACAATTAGTAATGATAATAGTGATAGATGGTAGCAGGATAGCAATAATAACAGGAATAATAATAATAACAATAATAATATTAATAATAGTGCACAAAAATGAATGACCATTAAATCCTTCCCAAACCCTATTTTGTAAGATCACTTGAAGATGCTCACCATCTTCCGTGAACTGTTGACGTTCAAGTAAAAAAAACGTGGCGAACACTTTTTTAACAGGCTAAGCCAAAAAACATTTTGTATCTAATTATTTTCTTCAGGAATTTGAAGCCTTCCGTACTCACCTCAACATCCACCCACGCTTTCTTCCCAATGAAAAAACAGTTCTTTGACACTGAGAAACGATGCGGTGCCGTGGACATGAACTGAAACGAAAGCTTGAGAATCCTTTTTCCATATAAATCAAGAAAAATCTGTGAACAAATAATTTTTCATGATCAAATAATGGTTCAAAAAGTCGAGCTTTCATTTTATTGTTCAGTTTTTACGTGCTCCATCAATCGTTGCCATCTCGTTGCAGGTTAATGATGTTCCCGGATATCGAAGCCAAGGGGTACTGCAGTTCAGTTCCATGCGACCGGCGAAATAAGAGCAAATCTCATCCATGAATAGCTGGTGTCACTGAAGAAATCTACTCGCAATCCAGTAAACCGTCCTCCAACTCATCATGGCTGACAACTACTCGTGATGACGACTTGAGAAATCCCCTCATAAGGTTACCTCAAAGCTTCAGTGGAGAAGCTCTTCTTAACGAAGAACATTGTAGTTAGTGAGAAATCAGCTGTGAACACCAGGACTGGGAGTGAAGACCAGCCAATTAATTCGTCAAATAGCACATACATGATCTTAACATTTTTATTTACTGCCTACTCTTTTTTAACTGTAGGGTGTTGCGAAATATAACTTCTACGATGCTGAGACATTCGCAAAACTCCGGACCGCAGGTTGTCTGCGGTGGGGAACGAATGCGCTATTACACTTCTGGGGGGCTAACTCGTTCACCACCACACCATGCGGGTTCCTCGTTTCGCCTGTCTCTCAGCTAGTCTATCGATCTCTGCCATTAGCAATCACTCATAATACCCCACCGTGAAAAATTATAATAGGCAGTAAATAAAAAAAGTTAACATTGTGATTTCGACTACAGCCTCAGCTTAACTAGGTTCATTGCCGACTTGGGCCGCCCAGATCAATCCCGTTGACGGGTGACTGCTGATGGCACTGATCGATAGAACTAGCTGAGAGACAAGTGAAACGAAGGACTCGTATGGTGTGGTGGCGACCGAGTTAGCCCCCCAGAAAGGGTAATAGCGCGTTCGTTCCCCACCGCAGACTTCTACGCTCCGGAGTTTCGCAAACATCTCAGCATCATAGAAGCACATACATAATTCATTCCCTGGTCTATGTAATATTCTTAGTCAAAAACTCAAAATTCCTGATTCATTTTTAGGAACGCCTTAGCATAGCTGT
This sequence comes from Angiostrongylus vasorum, assembly GCA_018806985.1. Lineage (NCBI taxonomy): Eukaryota > Metazoa > Nematoda > Chromadorea > Rhabditida > Metastrongylidae > Angiostrongylus > Angiostrongylus vasorum. The sequence goes on from JADANN010000339.1 coordinate 519,436, forward strand.
CTAGAGTTTCCAGAAAAAGCCACAATCAAGTAGCATTCAGTGTGGCGATGAGGATAGAAGCTGAACGACAGATCGTAAAGCCGCAGTGGACCTGATACACTAGTGATGGGGACCGAACGACAAATGACCAGGAGCTTTATAGGGAGTAAGCATTTAAGTAAGATCGATTCATTAGTGACGATACGCCATTTCAACGAACAAGAGATTGAAAAAGAATGGACAGTAAAAAAAATTCCAAAAGAAACTGAATTGCCCTCCAACAGAATCTCAGACAATCGCAATGATGTTGAAAAAAGACATACATAAAGCAGTGAATTCCAGAAACCCACAGATTTTCAGCTTGAATCTTTAGCAGTACAGGTGAACATTCCTACCAACTAGAAGCACAACGGCCGATGCTCTTCCATTCGGCGAGCGCTTGTTTTTGCAACACAGATCAATTCCTTTTAGATTTTGTTCATAAGAATATAGAATTCTTGAGCACGTTGCTCTTTTTCAACTTTACCTTTACTACTATTGGAAATGGGCTTTCGTTTTCGATCTTATGAGTACATGCTTGCTCATTAGTCCCAGAAATCAGGTACGTATCAGGAGTGACAGCCACCGAAAGAAGAGGTAACGCTCTGCAGTAAAGAACGATAAAAGTTATAAAATGTAAGAAACAAACGGGTTCTCTTACGGTTAAATGTAACGGAACCATACACATATTAAGTCTCAACACAGGCTTTCTACTGATCTCAGCATGAATCATTTAGTCGGAGTATTCCAGCAGATTTTTCCTCCTTTAGAACCGTTTCTTCTGTCATCTGCATATTTCAGAAAGCGTGAGCATCAATTCAAAGCACAAACGAAGTGATAAGAATACTGACAAGTGATGACGGATGAAATAACAAGTGCGAACTCATTTCGAGTAGGCTAATCTCTAGAAGAAGTTGGACCCCGGAACGCTAAAGCAGCTTTGAGCAAAGCGAAATTCATTTTTTTAAAAATAAAGCCTCGGTTAATCAAAAACAGTGCAACCTATGTAAGCTATAGTTATTTTTAATAAGCAAAAAATAGGGTTTCAAAACCTTTGCACAAAATGGCTTTGAATTTTTTGAACACTAACTTACTTCGAAAGAGTAACCCCTTCCATCGTAAATGTTGGAGATTTAGCTGCTCTCATTATGTCTAAAAAGTAGAACAGATAAAAGAAAGGAGAAAAATACACCCACGGATGACATCCATGACGGAGACCTTGCTACATCGTTTAAAGTATAGTGTTGTATCGAGAAAAATAAAGCTTAGAAAACCCCACTCACGAACTGACAGGCCAAACGACCAGACGGTTGCAAGCTTACAAATGCAATGAATTCTTCCCACTATCAAAAATATGCATGTTTTGATCGACCGTTTTTCAACAGGTTGTTGTCAGAAATAAGTGCAAGTACTGTCAGCTAACGAAAAGTCGGTAATGGGAGTCATTGAAAAAACAACTCGGTAATATGTTCAGTACACAAGGACATCAGACAGTAGTCCTCGGAAGGTTGTAGATCTAACAAGACTGGTGTTGATACACCAGTACTGTATATTTGCAGATGTTCAGAGCAGGACCAAAAATTGAGTTCTGCAAATTCAGGCAGCGTTCTAATCAGATGACTGTGTAAGCCATTTGATGTCATTCAGTGGAATGAATCAGATGGAATGCTATGGTAGCAACATGCCGATCATTGACCAAAAATGGATTGCTTAAGATCAATAGCGAAACTGTGGGTTTTCATCAGAAATCGCCAGTATGATTCCCATTTCATTTCTGTGATTCTCCTGGAGAGATCGATTTCTTCTTCAGAGTTCAAAGAAGGAAAAGCTACAATAGTGCCTTCCTAGGTTGTCACAATGGGCTGATGTCAACGCTGTTGAGTCAGAAATAAGTTTGCACCGTATAATTAGATTTCTTCAGGTATGATGGCGATTCTTGACATAGGATTGCTCTTAGCTGGGATCTCGGAGGCTTCTCTTAGATTACTTTGCTGAAATGATGAACGTTGTGGTGCACAACGCAATTCAACACCCATCAATTCGTTCCTAACCATGTTGAGCCAGTAAACCAGTCATATTTAGATCCACGTTCACATTCAAATTCATGTGCGCATAATATGAAGGCTTCATTGAAATACGAAAACGCCGGGTGTTATGTGTTCGCACTTATCCTCGAACCTCAAATCGCATTATGGACAAATGAGGCACTGTTGGGAACAAACTCGCAGGCCAGAATAGACTAGAAAAATAAACCAATTCTCCCCAATACCGGTCACAGCTGCCCAAGTTGAGAAAGAGGACGACATTTCGGTCTGAAAAGCTAGCTGAAGTAAATCTATATCTGGAATCACCACTGTATTGTATAATACTCCACACCGAAACACTATTAGGAGAATTCCGTCAGATCTGACCTGAGAACACTATAGCATAGCTACCACGGTAGTTCAGGAAGAAAACCTTACGAAAAGAGAAATCGTGGCGGGACCCGCGTGATTCTTCGTGATGGCGGGTCACGTATGCATGAAGTACTAGTACTGAACAATGTAAATACGGTTAGCAAAAGCTATTTTTTCACTCGCATATATTTCTTTAGTGGTTTATGACTGTAACTACAAGCTTTCAGAGACGAAATAGTCTTTCGGAGGCTAGTTATTAGGAAATTACGTAATATTTTAGAGATTTTCCAGACTACTCGACATAGTCAAACAATCTCAGATAGTTATTGATTTATTTAGTGTCCATATCAACACTTTATTTAGACAAGTTCTGGAATAAAGCAACAATCCAGTCCATGGCGATCACCACAATGGATCTGCCCGCTTGACACCTCTGTGCCGATCGATAAATAGAAGCGGGCCACTCACTCTTTTCGCGTTCCTCGTGCTTTGGCGTATAATGGGCTTTTTTCACTTTACCTTTAGTCCTGCTATTTTTGCAGTAGTTTTTAAATCTTACTGGATCCATCATTGTATTTATTACTTAGTATTGTACTCTAAGTTGTCTCTGTAGTGCTACAGTGAAGTTCTAGTCAAGTAGTACCTGGTGTTGCAGATCTTGTAAGCTGTTAACGATTGCCTCTGTTAAAACTTCATATGAAACCGCTACTGATAACCACTAATCAATATCCATGTAGAAACGCATCGATCCTTGTGTGCCTTCAAGGTTTCTACTGTTTTGGTTACTTTTCCCGCTATACGTTTTGTTTCTTTGACATGTTTTGTCATAATCATGTCATCAGTCATGTCATTCGATAATGGATCACTGGACTGGTGGGGATTATGAGACATTCCATGGATGATAAAATTCCTGACTTGGACCACCGTGCTTTCATGATTCCACAGTAAATTCCCTTCTAAGATACTACTAAAAACAGTGTTCGAACCCTTTTCATGAAGAATCCTGAGTAATTTAGCCAAATTTGCTTTCAAATGGCGCATCGCATTTGAGCAAGATTTCATTTTCTAGGATCCCAAGAAAGTAGTATCATCGCCTTCCCAGGAGCAATCGCTAACCCTTGTATGAATCGGAAGGAGATTTATGGTTTTCGACGGGTCCCGCTTTGAGTTTACCCTTACCTCGGCTTCTTGTTGGAGGAGATCTCAAAGTCATTTTGGGTTCGATTGTTACCTTACTAGATGGAATCTCCGATGGAACTACATTTCAAACTAGGAATATCATCACGTACCATGAAGCGGTCAGCTATCGCGCGAATTTACTAGAATATTGATATTATGAGGATAAAAGCACTGCTATGGATTAACCACTTAGTAGTGAGTTGTTAGTTCTTCCACAAAGAGACTTCAACTCTTGGATGAACAGCCCTTTATAAAAACAGTGAATCAATAAGGTAGTAAAGAAGGAAAGGAGAAATGGCTTACTTATTTTTAAAAGAGATATCGCTTTCTTAAAGAAGAACGAAAAATTACAACAGCCAACAGCGGAAAACTGGGATGGGTTGTCATTGTGTTCAGTAGACGGGAGTCCGCTTCGAGCATGATGACGTCCTCGACTACTGGAATATGTATCCTTTGTATACGTCACATCTGATATTCAGAGACACTTCTCGCCCATAGTGATCAGGGCATTCATTGGTATGACTACTTCATGACACTATCAGCATGTGTGGTCACACTCTTGTTCCACTGATCTATCCCTTCTTAGCCACGGTGCATGACCAGGATCTCCATGACCAGTAAAGGTAGCCAACCGATAAACTAGCCAGTATTTCAGTATTTTAGCCCTAACAGATCGGCTGACCGAATTTTTATATTATGTAGGGTTTCGTGAAACTCAGTCTACTACTTTCTAAATCGGTCATAGCGTATATTTATTCAGGATCCTATCGTAGTGCGACGGTGACATCTCCGTCATATACACCATCGTCATTAGGGCGTACACCTACGTTATTCCTCCATGTTTTTTCCTTTCCAGCCTTCTCTCGTTTTTATAATATCACCGACAGGACACAATAACGTGGTTAAACAGGTATTTTCGGGAAATCTTCACCGAAGCTACAAAAACCCCGAACGCGGCGGGCGATTGGTTTAGGCCCGGGCTAGGAATTACCCTGTGTGGTGCACATGGCCAAACATTTCCAACACATGTCATGTGTCCTTATGCAGGATTCTAAGTGTTTTCTTTCCTTTATTATTCGTTGTACACTAAAAAATGAGTTTGTATTGCTGTCATAGGTATCATATTTGTGAGCTACCCCTTGGGATTCGAAGGGTTGCTAAAAAATAGCTCGTTAATTGAGTGAACTCATGATTTTTCTCAGTACATAGACTCATTTCTCCTCATCATCTCCTGTGTTGTTTGTGAAACAACATAAATTTTTGCTTTGACAACTTCCGGCTTGAGCGGGTTGTTTGTCCTACTTATTTACCCACAATTCATTGAGCATTTCACTCCTTTTCTTACCACTTCTATCATAGCGCTTTGTAAATGTCGATGATCCTTTGATCTAACCAAGGAGATTTCTTTTCGAAAACATTTAAAAAACTGCTTTTATTAACTATTAAGCGCCAACGCTTTGCGCGAAAGGTTCGACGGCCACACGTTTATTGATTGCTATTAGCTCATAGTTCGTTCCCTGTCTATTGATTGCTACTGGCTCATAGTTTTTTTTTCCCACTTATTGATTGCTATTGGCTCATAGTTTCTATCCTGCCACCCTTCGCCAGCAAAAATAACTCGTTTAGGGCAAAAAACTTGTTTTCCTTTGTTTATTGGGTCGGGATCATTCTCTGTGTCCGTTTGTTGAGTCGGAAACATTCTCTATAAACAAGATTGATGGTGAAGTAGAGACTACTTTTTTAGCCTTTTTTGCCTACTGCCTACTCTTTTTGATGGCAGGGTATGTTGCGAAATATAACTTCAACGAAGCTGAGATATTTGCAAGACTCTGGACCGCAGGTGTCTATGGTGGGGAACGAACGCGCTATTGTCCTTTCCGGGGAGTAACGCGTGTTCACCACCACACCATGCGGGTCCTTCGTTTCGCCTGTCTCTCAGCTAGTTCTATCGATCTTTTGCCATCAGCAATCACCCTTAGAGACTACTTTCTTCAGCGGAGAGAATAGCCTCTATGAAGGCGGCCGTTGGATCACGTAGTTTGTTGAGATTTAAATGTAGTAGATTATATGACAACAGCAAATACTGTTGACCGAAATACCTACTAACTGTACGAGATTGGTGATAAACTGTAACCTGTTCTCGATTTGGAAGAGAACAGTCTTTATACTCTGCCTCTTTTTTCCCTGTATCTATTTCTGCGTCTCTTTTTCTCTGTCTCTTCGAAGAGTTCCTCTTTTTTTTCACAGACTGCTTAGTATAGCAGTCAATATTAATACCACCTTTGTTGTGTATTAGTAGTGTAGTAAATAGTACATTTGTATTACTGTTTAGTACAGTATTTGCACGTATTTGTTGTACAACCTGTGGTTACATAGCCCATAGGTTATAACCGATAGTAGCGAAGTAATAAAGCCTCCAACTAATCCCTCGGATATCATGACCTGGTTCTCGTTCACGAACTAAAATCCCAGTGTTGGCAACAGTGTCACACTCTGAGAGAACGAATAACTGCTGAGTTTAGTGTTTTATCCGTGATCACTTTGAAAGATGCGTACAGAAGTTGAGAAGCCGAGCACGTGTAGCGCATTGGTCGAAGGCGCCCTCCATTCCTACTGGGCTGACAAATTAGTACCAGACTTGTCTGGGAAGCTAGCAGCACTGGCTAGAGTCATAGGTAGGCCACCGCAAGTCATTCTAAAAGCCATATATGAATTCAGTCACCTCCGACGATGCTTAATGAAATCGAGTGCATGGCGCATACTCAGGGGTTGATCAACGCCGAGAACTTAATCGTTTTTTATAGAACTAGAGAACAGTTGTGGTCACTTGAGTAAGTCTCTTGTCTAGAAAAGTTATGAACAATCTGAAAAAAACCGTTTTTTCCTCAAATCCACACTGATGTTACGGTTTTCTAAATGCATTAATTCATCACTTGGGGCCAAACGAATCCGTTCGTTTTCTTTCATTTCTTTGAGCCTTGAGGATGGTCAAGTAACCATATAGATGGCCGTTTCCTTGATATCTCGTGAACATGTTGCTTAACCTGAAATTAACCAGTATTCATTCGTTAAGGTGGTAAAGGGATAAAGAATAAAGCGCTAGTCGTTGATCAGCCCCTCAGAAACACGCTGTGCATTCGGCTCCATTAAGCATAGTATAGGTATCTGAATCCAAAAAAAGGATCAAATACTATTTACCGAACATAAAGTGGGATACGTTGGACAGCAGAGTAGTACATTTGACTTTGGATTTGATAACTTCTATTACCAGCAAGGATTCCAAAGGATCAGCAGAGGTGATAATGCCAAGTTCTGCCATGGATGTTTCCATCCCTACAGGAACGGTGAACTATTAATGTGAGGTTAAATAAGCCCTTATTTTGTTGAGTCTATTGGTCAAACCAGTTGCCATAAGAAGCAATATAATGACAGATAATAACGACATAGAGAAGTAGAAAGAAGGCTGTTTTAAAAAGAGATCGTCATCTTCAATGTTACGTTGCAGTTCTACCACGTGAAAATGGATTTTGAGTAGATGGATACGAGTAATTGTTGATAATTAATACTGAAGCTTGATGAAATTCGATTTTTTAAGATTTTGAGCTGGCTATCGTTCTGACCCCCCCCAACGGTGGTATCGGACTGCGATGTACAGCAGGAGGACTCATCACGCCGGCAGGCTTTCCCAAGCTGAGGAGTTTGAGTTTTTTTATCAGGAAGCTTAGCTAAGAGTAAACCAATACCAGGATCTACCACCGTCCTGGTAGCAAACTAGTTGCATGATGGCAAATCTCCCTCTGATCCAGAAGGGCGGCGACTACTTGTGGTGATGACGACCTAAGGGCAGACGTTGGCCAGGCTGACCTCGGGACTCCAGTGGACCACAATGGCTAAACCAGCAAAACTCCCAACAATGGAGATTATGCTGAGGCCCGCACAATCAGTGTTTACGGCCCATCCAAGTATCCAAATAGGTATTGTTTTGACAATAAAGGATTCCATGCGATTCATTTCTGACAATGATCTAGCACAATTTTTGTCAAAGCCCAACCATTTTTCTGATAGACAACGTCATTAAGGTGACCGCTTCATGTAGCTTACTTGTGATATTACACTCATCTAAACAGGGCTTTCCTAACGCAGCATCTCACAACCCACCACAGGGCAATAAATTCAGTTCTAAATTACGCTCTCTGCTTGATGACTTTATTCCACAAAGTGTTTATCTGTGTTTCTCAACATTCCTAGCTGATGAGGTGATTGTGTGATAACGAGTAGGATTTTCTTCCATCATCCATCGTTCAGACTGCGGAAGAGTTTTCTATTTTGAAGTCCTCTTGAAAGCGAACAATGTTTAGGAATTCGTGCCGTTTTGGTAGAGGTATAGTCTAAAAACCTTTTAACATTCTCTGGCTCCTGGATAACGATCAGTTCTAGTGTTGCGATGAAAGTCACTGATAGTGGACCAAGACAACATGTCTACGACAGTTCGTGGAGCGTTTCCTGTTCTCTACCTACAGAGCTAAATTACTCTCATAAATCGTTCTTTACTTTCCGAGATTGAAATAATATGTGGGACTGCGAAGAAATCCTTTGGCAGTGAGTAGCTTATGACGAATTCTCCATCATTGGAATGAGCGAAATGAGCCACCCAGAAAAAAATTTCTGGGATACTTTTATTTGACGATAACCGAGGTTTAACAGTATGTTGGACTATATGGGCGAGTATAGCGTAGCGGTCAGCGATGCCTTTACAATATATATTTTATTTTTTTCATACGACCGGTAATCACATGTACTCTGCGGATCCCTTCTTACATTCAATTCGTTTTTTCCTCCTATTCATAGTACCATTGCTTCTGGAACATTCCGCTTGTTGTTTCGGTAAACGCTCGAGGATTTGGTCTTCTTTACGAGTGTCGTAGAATGCCGGTCGAGCCGATTCTCCTTGTAATCCTGGAGACAGCCAACCAGGGCGTTTTCAGGTGTAGTGGAGGAAAGCGTTAGGGAAAAGGGTCGAACTAGCACTTTGCTTCCTGATGTATCACTAACCACTGTATATATATATATATATATATATATATATATATATATATATATATCAATATTTTTTTACTTGATCTGTCGTCACATCTACTATGTGGATTTCAGCACTTCTGTCAACCAAATTAAGTATAAAATTATACGCGTATATACATTTATAACACCACGCACGTGGTCATTGGTTCCATCCCACTCCCAAATGCATGGCATATCCCTTATGGATTGTTAAATGTTGGACGCTTTACCATTAATGTCCTGCTGGTCATTTATTTGCTTAACTTCGTTAACGAAACGGGATATTTGTGTGGTTTTGGGTTTTATAATCTTTTGGCGTTTTTGTTCCATGCGTCTAACATTTATAGATTAAAAAGGATAAAGGATAAAGCTCTCGGCGTTGATCAATCCCTGAGGGATGCGCCATGCATTCGACTTCATTAAGTAACGTTGGAGGTGATTGAGTGCATGCATATCTGGCTTTTACAATGACTCAGGATGACTTACCGATGCAACGAACCAGTGCTTCTATCCTCCCAGACAAGTTTGGTACCAATTTGTCGACCCCGGAGGGATGGAGGGCTTGGTGGGCCACGGGCGCGGGGATCGATTCCACGTGTTTCGCAGTGGCGCCTCAAACCACCGCGCCACACGCGCCCTTAACCTTTTTTTAATTTTTTCTTCAATGCAACATTTGAAGTTAGAAGGTCAGGAAGTGTATTACGTGTTGTAAAATCTCAGCGTTCCATCCGTTTAACACTTTTTACGGTACCTCTTTTTAATCCTTTTTTTTGCAGCATTTGAAGTTAGATCAGGCATTATGTATTGAAGATGCTCAGCATTTGACTTCCACAGTGTTTTTAGCGCTCTGTTAGAAGGACTTCAGCGAAACGTTGTTGCTAAGAACCAGTTTTTGCAACCTCTTCTGTTGTTCTTCTTTTTTCTTGCTTTCACTCCCTTTTCTTGTTTGTTATGAAGGGGTGTAGCACCGATTGGTGAAACGTTTGTGTCGTATGAGATCAACTTATCTTTATATGCCTCTAAGGAGGCGTAAAATTGAAATGTTGAGTGTTGTTATTTCAGCGTGTACATCAGTCAACGATGTCTTATTTCAAAGGAGTAGAGGTTGCACCTCCCATCGAAGTTTTCTTCATGAACCAAATGTTCATGGATGAAAAGGATCCAAATAAAGTGAACCTCACTATTGGAGGTAATGTAGATCTTTTTGTAAATTTATATCTCATGAACTATTCAACATACTTCATCATTCTCGCGCAGGCTATCAGCGAATAGCATGATTCATTGGCACCACGCGAATTCCTTCCAACCTAGAACAATCCGATTCGGAAGGTAGCAAACCTTAATCCGTTTCGCCATGACTTGCATCTGTCTTTAGTGAAGTCCTTAGGTCGCCCAAACATTACTACCTTTAAGTTCTAGAGAAACCCATTCTCAGGTGGCATTCAACTTATGAGTGAGGTGAGAAAGTCCTACTTTTTTTTATATGACCGGTCTTCACGTCTACTGTACCGATCCCAACACCATCGACTAAGATCTTCCAACTTTTTACCTGTGGCTTCGGTTATTACTTAGAGGATTTTCATTTCATCTTGAATGTCGTAAAATGCTGGTCGAGTCGATTCTCCCTGGAGTCCTGAGATAGCCAGAGTTTTTTCCCGGACAAGTCCGATACCAATTTTCCGACCCGGGAGGGATGAAAGGCTTGGATAGCCCGGAGCTGAATCGAACTAGTACCATGCTCATGATGACCAACATCGCTATCACTGTGCTAGCCGCTTCACACAAATCCTATAACCATGGCAAAATCCATGACTACTGGAATCAGTCACCTCAGCTATGGAAATTGCTGCCGTCTTGGATTAACCGATGTCCGAGCACTGAGCAAACCTCCATATAATCCATAACTAATGCCGACTAATATCATTAATGAAGACTTGCGACTCAGTGAAAGTTGGGTCTGCGTGAACACCTAGGTTTTCTTCCACTATCGAGACTGCGGTTAGTGGAGACCATTTCCACCAAAGAATTTTAAACATTGAGCACTTTAAGAAATCTAAGTGCAGATGATTTCAGTCAAACCTAAATGTAGTCGAAATTGAATGTTTTTAGCGTATCGCACCGAAGAGGGTAAGCCATGGGTCCTGCCAATAGTACGAGAAACTGAAAAGGTGATAGCTGCCGATAATACTCTGAACCATGAGTACCTGCCTGTTCTTGGATTTGAACCATTTACAAAGGCCGCTTGCACCCTTGTGCTTGGAGAGAATAGTCCAGCAATCAAGGAGGGAAGGTACACTGGTGTGCAGTGTCTTTCCGGCACTGGTTCTCTCCGAGCGGGAGCTGAATTCCTGGCTTCCGTTCTTGGCTTAAAGACAGTTTACCTAAGTAATCCTACGTGGTAAGACCTCATAATATTTATTTACTCTGATGGGCGTAACCGAGTAGGGGATAAAAATCATTGTTTGCTTCCAGTGTTTATCTTGTGTCATACTAGTATAGAACAGAAGGAAGAGTTTTAAAAGGGCTAGAAAGTGGTATTTTTTCGTTTCTAGACAAAGGGCTATAATTTGGCTGGTTTTCTTATCTACGTTGTTTTAATTACAAATGAATGTTGGTGAACTGATGTCCATAAAGAATAGGGCCATCGGTATTGACCAATCTCTAAGGGATGCGCGATGGGTTCACCATCACCAAGCATTACTGAAGTAGTTGAATACATATCCGTCCTATACGATGACTTGCTGTAGCCAGCCGATGTATCAAGTCAGTGTTTTTGCCCTTCCTGAGATGTATGATACGAATCCACCGAGCCTGGACGGTTGGAGGGCTTGGTGAGCCCAATGGACGGGATCATACTAAACGTGTTTATTGCAGGGCATGTCTAATCACTGCGCTACATGCACCCTTCGATTGGTATCCGTGTATGGATAATGGACAAAGGACAAAGCTCTCGGCATTGACCAATCCCCGAGGGATGTGCCATCATGCATTCGACTTCATTTAGTACCGTTGGAGATGATTGAATGCATATCTGGCCTTTACAAAATGACTCGCGGTGGCCTGCCGATGTATCGAGCCAGTGCTGCTATTCTCCCAGACAAGTCTGGTACCAATTTGCCGACCCCAGAAGGATGGAAGGCTTGGTGGGCCATGGGCGCAGGGATGGATTCCATATTTGTGTCGCAGTGGTGCCTCTAACTACTGCGCCACACCGCCCTCTATAAGTCTAATTTTATGTATCGAGTTTTTTTCACCTAGATTACGAAAGTGTTTGATTGAGTAAATAGCGTGTCAATTTGACCCTTCCAATCCCCGCTGAAGGAAAACTGCCGAAATGTCAGCTATTGTAAATAAATATGGTAATAACAATCTCTTGTTTGCTCATTAAGAAAGCAGTTAGATCTATGTTGCATGTAAAGCATTACCAGCTGATGGCGATCATCCACTGATGAAGTTTACAAACTTGTTTATTGGCTCTCAGTTTTCATCTTACGACGCACCCACCACAGGTTCCTTTGGATGCGTATTTTGGCAGTAGGCGTGGTTTACTTTCTATGAAGTTGTGAGATACCACGGTTTTACTGGATCGTCAACGCAAGCCGTCACTTGCTGTTGTACTTCAAGCGGAGATATTGCACTTTTCGATTAACTTTTCGCAAAGTCGTTTATAACTCCTAGTTGTGGTCTGGGTTTCTAGATGAGAAGGTGGACATAACTTGAAGTTTAAATTGCTAAGCGTAGGGCATGGGTTACCGGCTGTACATCGCACTTCACACTGGAAGCCACGACTTGACGGTGAAACATTAAAAGTTTTTGCGGCGGCTTGCATTATTTGTGATAAATCTCTAACGTGTAAAGATGTAGATTATGAGTGCTGTATGACAGCTAGTGTTCAAGACAACTATGGGACGCGTGTAGCGCAATGGTTAGAGGTGCCGTGAAATGCACACGTCGTCCTTGATTCGATTATGCGCTCTGGGTTCACTAAGCCTTCCATCCCTCCAAGGTCGAGAAATTGGTACAGACTTGTATGGAAGGGTACTAGCACTGATTAGATAGATCGGTAGTCCACCGCAAGTCATTGAATGGGCCAGATGTGCATTCCATCACCTCTAGCGATACTGGGTGAAGTCGAATGCAACGCGCATCGGCCAGAGATTGATCAATACCGAACGCCTTATCCTTCATTTGATTTACTGTCCAAGAATGTAGTGGCAAGTGATGACGACTAATGCTGAGTCTAATTGAAAGGTTTTTTTTTTTCAAATCTATTCTTACACCACTATTTCAGGGGTAACCACAAGCTAGTATTCAAAAAAGCAGGATTCGAAAATTTCCGTGACTATACCTACTGGGATAAGGTGAACAGAAGAGTGGATATAGACAGCATAATTGCAGATCTTGAAAAAGCTCCAGAAAAGTGAGTAGTAGGAATGACGTACTATCTTTTCAGTTAAAAATTCTGGCTCATTTCTAATATGTCGGACTTTGGAGGGCTTGGTGATTCAGTGCACAGACTGCGTATTCATCAATAGGTAGCGAATTTGTTAAATGTATTAACAATTTACTGAAAACGACGATTAATTCAATGGTGAACTACTGAATGAAGAAATAAGAGAGGGGCAGAAGCTTATCGTAAATGCAGAACACAGTAAAAAGTATAGAAGTGTTACGGTACTTGGCGCTTAATGTCTTCTATGGAACGTACTCTTATAGCATCTTGTGGTCGTAATTTTACAGAATTGATCATTTGATGAAGTGTATATTAGTTTCATCTAAGCTGGTGTTGATTTCCTTTGGAGAAAGTTGAGGCCCAATGCCTAAGGGAAGGTGTCCATCTTAACCGAAGGTTTCTTCATAAGCCTCATTGAGTTATGTTGGTTGGAAACGCTTAACATACAATGTCTTCAAGATTCAGGTGGTTATATAATAAGTGGTGTGTTTAAATACAACTTCTTTTTTGAAGATCTGTGGTTGTTCTACACGGATGTGCACACAATCCGACGGGTATGGATCCTACTCAGGAGCAGTGGAAACGGATTTGTGAAGTGGTGAAGGTTGGTGGTTAGTTTAACTCCTTTTACTTCCGGTGTTTATTCTATTCGTTTGTCCCAAAATTGATTACCATGTCTTCACCATAAAGCATCTGAACACTCGCATACATTTTGTTTATAAGGAATAAGTTTGTTTTAATCCATCACTATAAAAATTATATTGTTCTGGAGTGCTAGAAACTTCTGACAGCACTTTTAAAATGCCGCTTCCTTGTTGATAATTTTTCCAGGAAGTAAGCATACAGTAACTAATTCTGATGTGGCAGAGTCTCATGCTGTTTTTTTCAAACTTTTCGATCCAGGTTGAACAGAATCGGAATCAGTTCCTTTCAATTCATTAATACTGGCTGAAGATGTTGCAATTCTTGGTTAATTTTCCTGAGTTCTTGGCTATACGTTTCTGTTGTAAGGATTCCACCAAGCCTGAAGAAGTTACAGTGCTTAATGTCGTCTTGCCAAACATCAATCATTCACAACCATATCCCTCTTGATGCAGCTTTAACTTCGAAGCATATTGCATTACTGCATAATCGTCCTAATGTTAAGCAGAACATGGTAGCTTTTGGAGGGTTTATCTTACATCATTTGTCATAATTTAATGAAGAAAAGAGTTGTTTTTTTTGCTTAGAAGACTAATAGAACTGGTTCCATAACGATGATCTCTTTGGTACTCCTTCGACCTACACACCTCCCGTTCGTCCAGAGTTTTTGAGCTTCCAGTTAGAGTGTGTTCCGAAATTTTAACCTACACCTCTTTCTTCTGGAAGCTCTTGATCAGTTATGCTTGAGACCGATTCATAGATTAGTTTGAAATCCGCCTTGCAAGTTGTGTTCGCTAAGAATCCCTTGGCTGTTGAGAAAGCGACTATCTTTCTCGATTCATTACCGCCTCATATGGTGATTGGTGTTGCTGTGGTACGGTTATCCATATCGATAATATCGCTATTTCCACCTGGTACCATGCCCAGGATAAACACTTCCACGAATCGTCCTAGATGAAATCTAGGCACAAAAGCGGTAACACGTCCGATGTACATTGGTTGTCGCCCATCAAGAGGTAGAACATAGAATTAAAATAGAACTTTTTTCGTTGGGCAAAGGATCTTTTTCTGCGGAATTTGAGATAAGTGACATTGCGCTTCTAGGTTGCAATCATAGGCAATCGAGAATCCTTGGCTTTTCGAAGAAAATCTAACGCATTACATCTAGGACGAATCACGGCATGTCTTTACTTTAAGTTTCATAGATGAGCATCTTGTTGGGTACACGGATAGCTTTCCTTCGTAAACTAGTCAGAGGCCAAGTTTGAAATAAATTTTGTTTTCGAAGGACCAATGTGACACTATTGCATACACATAACGGATTAGCCAATGTGCCTGGAAGGGAGCCATGGTGAAGTTTTTACTTCTTATGAGTGGGAAAATCATAGTCCAGCTAGCTACGAGAGCACTGCCCTAACTCCGATGATTATGTTTTCTCTACTTTAAAAGGAAATTATATGCACTGTAAGAAGCTATCAATTGATAAACACTCTAGCTCACTCTTTTAGCATCGCAATCTTTTCACCTTCTTTGACATCGCCTATCAAGGATTTGCCTCTGGAAATCCGGACGCTGATGCATGGGCAGTTCGTTATTTTGTTGAGCAAGGAATGGAGATGTTCATAGCGCAGTCGTTTGCCAAGAACTTTGGATTGTACAGTGCGTTTCATTTGCAGAGAAGTCACTTAACGCAGCCAGGTTAAACTGTAATATGTTAAAGCTTTTACATCTTTCAAGTGACCAATTCCTTGAAACGTTCGTCAAGAGTAGTAATCATCCGTTCATTACATTTTATAATTCTTGCCATCTTATGGTTAGAGTGTTTAGCACTCCTTAACCCTTTCAGGACCAGGCACGTCGATTTCAATACGTAAGCCAGTGTACGTTTCGTGCCGTACATCTTGATTTCAGTGCACATTTCGCGTTGTAATGACACACGGTCCGACGAGCCCAAGACCCAAAAATGGCCGCGGTCCTGAAAGAGTTACTTTCGGGACGAAACTGTTTCTTCGAGAACCGATGATAATTTCTCGAACAGTAAATTACTACAAAAGCTTAGAACCTTATAGGTTCGTAAAAGAGACCTGGTTCTATCGTGTTAATCACATGTGCATCTTTCGTACACTGTTTTTTTAAATTTAAATGTGTCCCGAATTTAAGCTTTCAAGGAATTGACAAGAAGATTTAAGTTTTAAAAATTCCGAATACAAGAACGGCAGTTGCAAGGATAAACGATACATTGGGAAACATTCATCACGTCATGTGGGACCAAATCCTCCTTGTACATTCGCTTTCAAAATATGGGCTTTGAACAAATAAAGTGGGAAAATATATGTAGTAGACTCCAGAAAGCCAGAATTTCGTCGTGAGAAAACAAGGCAGCTCGATTTTATATCAAATACATGTAGATTCTAACGTTTTGATTACACTTATGAAAATTTACCTTGAACTGATGCGTATTGGTTTAAAGTTCAAAGCGGCCATTATTTTCACATCACACTAACCCTTTAGGTAATGTTGTCGCGAATGTTTTAATGTAGTCGTATGCATGATGCATCCCTCAGGGATTGATCGTAATCGGACTCTTTATCCTTTACCTTTTCGTTTAAAATTTTTTTTGTATGTTCTATAAAGTATTCAAGTTCTAAAACGTCTGAAGAAACCTGGAATGAATAATTTATGAGCTTGATTATCGATATCAATGTGTTCAAAATCAGCTGTATATTAAAAGTGCTCTGATCTGTGTGATAAGTGTTGTGTTATGTGTTGTTATACGGATCCGATGTTTCTGGGTTGGTGTTACTCAAACTTGGTTAATTGAACTTTGTATTATATACAACTAAAACAACAACATAACTGTAAAAGGTAAAAGTCACTCATGACTAAGGCAATATGCAACCTATTGAGCAAGTAGGGTGAAGAACCAGGAGTTTCTCATGATAACCCTGTTTAACGAAGCTGATCGTGAGTGGCAGATTGCCATTTGGCTGTTTATCACCAGAGGAAATTTCCGACGTTAAACTTTCGTCTGTTTTCTTATGATATCTCTCAAAAGAGTTCTTTCAGATGAACGTGTTGGTAATCTTTGCCTGGTTGTGAGCGACCCTGCCGTTTTAACTGGGTACAAGTCTCAAATGTCGCTGGTCATTAGAGCAAATTGGTAACTCATTCAATTTTTTTTTCAGGGCAAGAAATCGTCCATAAGTACCCGGCATTCTTCGTAATACACATTATTGCAATTTTTCTGTTTTTCTCTTGACTATATCAAAAACAGAATTTTTGTAAATTCAGGCTGATTTTTATCTTACCGGTCCTGATTCTCAGCGATGTTTTAACCATGTGGAATTGTTTTCCGTTTAAGGTCTAATCCACCGGTTCATGGTGCCCGGATTGTCCACAAAGTGCTGACTACACCAGAGATGCGAAAGCAGTGGGACGATGCCATTCAAGTTTATTTTTTGTTTTTTTTTTCTTTTTCTTGCTTGGAAAGTTTTAGCCATAAACTGATTATATTTTTCGATACAGACGTGCCCCTTTGAACTACGCTTGACTAATGTCTTCATTGTGTTTACTCAGCTAAAAATTTATTTCGTGTTCACTTACAGACTATGTCATCACGAATAAAAGAAATGCGAGCCGCGCTCAGAGGTCACTTGGAGGCGCTGAAGACTCCCGGCACATGGGTTCACATCACGCAGCAAATCGGAATGTTCAGCTACACCGGCCTTAATGGTAACATATATGGGTTTTTTTTTCGTACTTTTAATAATGCACTGATCAAAGCCGGTGCTTGAATGGTGAAAACGTGGCACACCATTCATTGAAATTGATACCCGACTTTGTCTTCGTTTTCACTACTCGGTACTAGGAAATGAGTCTAAAATGATAACTTTTTTTTACGCTCCAAAAAGAGAACGTAACGAAAAAATTTGATTCTAGCCGCTCAAGTTGATTGTCTCGTCAAGAAACACAAAGTGTTTCTCCTAAAGGACGGTCGTATCAACGTATGTGGATTGAATACGAAGAACGTCGAGTATGTGGCAAAGGCAATCGACGACGCAGTGCGAAATGTGCCATCGAACCTGTAGTCTTCTAGGGGTAATTCACATAGATAAATGAAACCTTTCTTTAGACTGAAATAGATCTTTAGAAACTTCTAATGTAGCTTTCATATACTAATGAAGCCTTTCTTTAGATCTATATAGATAGTTAGAAAAATTAATCCGCCCGAACACCGAATAGTTTTATAGATTTTCGCGTGTATCTAAAATTGCACACTTGATTGTGATCGGATAAATGTTAATAGCTCTTGATGTTATTCATCACTTGAAATAAATTAAAGAGTTTTTTTCTGTTTTAACTTATTATTTACTGCCTACTCTTTCTAACGGCAGGGTACATATTGCGAAATATAACTTCAATGATGCTGAGATATTTGCAAAACTCCGGACCGCAGGTGTCTACGGTGGGGAACGAATGCGGTATTCTCCTTTCCGGGGAGTAGCGCGCTCACCACCACACCATGCGGGTCCTTCGTTTCGCCTGCCGCTCAACTAGTTCTATCGATCTCTGCCACCAGCAATCACCCGCCAGCGAAATTGATCTGGGAAGTAAAAATCGGCAACGAACCCAGTCAAGCTGAGGCTGTAGTTATAATTACAATTTGAACTTATTATTTACTGCCTACTCTTTTTTAATGGTAAGGTATGCTGGTAACGTCACACTGGGACCCACGGATTAGAATGGAACGGACAGGGGTGAGCGGCTGTCTGAGTTTGTCATGACGCAATTCCAGAAGCCCCACCCTCAACGCTGGACGTGAGAGTCTCCCAATGGAGAGTACCATAGCGAAATAGATCACATCGTAGCGAAAAGGTTTTGTCTAGCCGATTTCGCTGTTGTCCCAAAATTCTAAACGAGATCAGACCACCGTCTCCTTCGTCAAGATCCCATTTCTTGCGAAAAGGAGAAAAAGCCGCTAAATTTAAAAACCGAAATCCCAGAACCACCACAAACTGGGACTTATTCAATTCATTAGTCGAATGTTGGGAACATGGCGTTGTCGATAACATCGACGAATAATACGATCTGCTCTTGCAACACCTTCACGTTTGCGCTATGAAAGCTGAGAGTTCGAAAGTCACCAAGAGACGCCTGTCTCCAGAAACACTCGAGCTGATACGCCAGCGTGGAATCGCACGAACTGCAGGCAACCGCGAACTAACGTCCGAACTTGCAAAACAATGCAGGCAGGAGATAAAAGAAGATCTTAAAGAGAGAAGAGCAGCAGTAATGGTCGGCGCTGCAGAGGGTAGGGAAAAGCATTCGCAAAGCTCACGGAAGCTTCGCCAATTACAAGACCAAGATGATTGCACTCTGATGCCCAGACGGAACAGTTTCAGCATCCTGAAAGACAACGGAGAAAATCATTCACGAATACTATCCAGATCTCTTCGATAGCCACGTCCACCTTCCGTCATATGAAATAAAGGTGGATGGATATGTTGTACCACCGGTTCTCCCTTCCGAAATTCGACGTGACATTTCGTTGGTGAAAAATCGAACAGCAAAAGGTCCGTGCAGGATAAGACCAGAACACCTGAAGAACCTTCCGCCAGTCCTCGTAAACACACTGGCTCGGCTCTTCATACGTTACCTGTCTGAATACAAGGTCCCTACTCAGTGGAGGGACCAGGGAAGACCGTGTTATTGTTTAAGAATGGTGACCTACGCGATATTGGCAACTATCGACCAATCTGCTTGCTGTCTGTCGTCTACAAACATTTCACTCGAGTCATCCTAAACAGGTTTGACAGAATACTGGACAAAGGAAAGCTATGTTAGCAAGCAAGGTTTCGAAAAGGATTTAGTGCGATGGACCACATCCATACGATAACAAGGCTCATTAAAGTATCGCGAGAGTACAAAAGACCGCTCTGTCACTTTCATCGATTTACAGAAGGCCTCTGATTTAATTGAGATTGAAGCAGTCATGGAAGCCCTTGATAGTCAACAAATCCCTACTCAGTACATAAAGATTCTTCGTGAGCTGTGCAAGAATTTCACAACCAAGATTTCACCATTCTACAACGATGTTAACATTGACGTCAAAAAAGGAGTTAGGCAAGGCGATACTATCTCGTCAAAATTATTTGCCGCCACTTTCTAGAACGTCATGCGAACATTGGAATGCGATGATGTGGGAGCGAAAATCGATGGTCGGCAGTTACATCATCTTCGCTTTGCTGATGACGTCGTGCTTAAAACAGCAAAGATTAGCCAAGCGGAACGTATATTTGCCGACTTTGATAAAGCCTGTGGAAAGATTGGTCTTCGACTAAATCTCAGAAAAACGATGTTCATGAAGAACGGATTGGTTTCATATCCCCCCATTCACGCTCAACGGAACGAATATCTCCGAATGCTTCAGTTATATCTGTCTAGGGTCGGGGAATCACTATGATGAACGACTTAGCTCCAGAGTTGAGGAGAAGGAAACGAGCGGTTTGCGAAGCTTTCAAGAGCATCAAGGATGTAGTGAAGAGGACAAAGAACACCCCCATTCGTGTTCACCTTTTCGACTAAACGGTACATCCAGCCCCTAACGTCCCTAACGTATACGTTAGAAACTTGGTCGCTGCGTAGGCAGGATGCAAGATCACTCAGCTTTATCGAACGCGCAGTCGAAAGGACGATGCTAGGAGTATCCCGTTTCACACAATTAAGGGATGGGATCCGAAGCTCCGACCTGCGTCAACGGTCAAAAAATCAAAGATGCCGTTCTGTACGCCAACCAGTCGAAGATAAGGTGGGCCGGACACGTAATGCGTATGGATGGCAACCAATGAACAGGAGCCGTTAGTGACTGGATTCGTTGGAATGTCAAACTTGCTGCAGGAAGACCACCGACCCGATGGTCAGAGTTCTTCACGAAAGGGCTGGAAGAAAGATATGATGCTCGACGAGTACCTAGAGCGAGAAGAACCCACTGGGCTACTCTTGCACCCAACAGGGAAGAATGGGACATTTACTGGCGCCCGCTCGAGTCAGTCGACGATCAACGGGACTACAGGTGATACAGGTGATGTTGGGAAATATAACTCCAGTGATGCTGAGATATCTGCAAAACTCCAGGCCGCAGGTGTCTGCGGTGGGGAGCGAACGCGCTATCATCTTCTCCGGGGGCTGTCGCGTTCACCAACTCACCGTGCATGTCCATCGTTTCGCCATTTAGTTTTTACATTACATTTACATTTACGTTTTTTTTTAAACAGTCTTTTGCATGTTAGTTTACTTCGTAGTTCTCACGTGAAGTGTGGCTTCAAAGTTTTGTTAGGAACTCACATGAAGCATTTCGACTTTAGAAAGTAATCCTTTGAATGTGTTAACAACGACTTGCACTGATGATTTTTTTTTCCGTTTGATACGTAATATTTAATTTTTATCCTTTAGCAATCACTCCGTATGCGTCATATATGTCTAAGTTTAATCTCTAATCAACAGTTCTTGCCTTAACATCGGAAACATAGAAGTTACTCTGAAAGGATAAGGCTTAGGGTGTTAATTAATCCCAGAGGAATTCGCCATGCATTCCACTTCACAAAGCATCGTTGGAGGTGATTGGAATGCAAATCTTGCCTTTACAATGACTCATGATGGACTACCGATGTACCGAGCCAGTGCTGCTATCCTCCCAGACGTCTGGTGCCAATTTAACGATCTCAGACGGTTGGAAGGCTTCGTGAGCCTGCGGTGTGTGGATCGATCCCATGTGCCTTGCAGGACGACGCCGACCACCGCGCTACACTAGGAGTTCCTCTAACAGTCCAAAATTAGTGACGGTGCACTATTAGGAATTGAATACGATTGAGCAGAATACCATATTTTAAGTTTATATGAGGCCAAAATCAACCGCCAAACTTTGTCCGTTTTAAGCAGAGAATTCTAAAATGAATCGCATTCAAGTTGGTCAAGTATCTGTGACACTGACAACGGAAATTCAACCATCATTGGGAAATTATAACGCATTTTCAAATTTTGTCGGCGCGAAATAACGTAGAAATACCCATGTGCTTAAAATGTTGAAATAACCGACTGTTTCTTGAAAGAAGCATGTCCAGGATTCACTGCAACACGTGTGAAAAAAGCACTAGATATTCAAAATTGCAGGCACACTGTTGCACTAAGACAACGCACGAGGTACCTCGGTCGATTACAGCCGACATTATTACTGATAGCGACTCTGTCCACGTTGATAGTATTTTCACTGTCTTCAGTAAATTCCTGTAAACAATCTTATAAATCACAATGTTAAATTTTCGTTTGCTGCCTGTTACAATTTTTCACGGCAGGGTGGTATGTGTGATACAACCACAATGATGCTGTGAAGGGGGTGGCGAATGGGCTAGGCCCCGAAAAGGGTAATTAATAGCGTGTTCGTTCCGCACCGCAAACAACGGCGTGATTTCGACTATAGCCTCAGCTTAGCTGGGTTCATTGCCGATTTGGTCTCCCCAGATCATTCCCATTGATGGGTGATTACTGATGGCACTGATCGATAGCTAGCTGAGACACAGGCGAAACGAAGGACCCGTATGGTGTGGTGGTGAACGCGTTATCCTCCGGAAAGGGTAGTAGCGTGTTCGTTCCTCACCGTGGACACGTACGGTCCGGAGTTTTGCAAATATCTCAGCATCGTTGTGATTGAATCATATAGGTTTTTCGCGAAAATATTGAGGATTAAACCAAATCGATTTGATCACGAATGAATCTAAACGATTCTTCGACATCCCTAATGACGATTTAGAACAATTCTGTCTGGAATGGATCCATTAGGTGGCCGTGATTTCAAAAATCCGATTTTCTTCTGTGATAAAACCTTGCTAGGTTGTTAAGGTACCTCATGTAGACACTGTTTCTGCTGTAACAATTATTATCTGAATCAGGATTTCCTTAGCTAAGCTGCACTTTGTAAGACCTCACTATTCACTACAAATGCATTAGAAGATTCTATTCTGTTTGCCGAATTTAAGGTACAAATTGGTCACTAGTATTTCTCACCACTCCTAGCTGATGAGGTGACTACTTTTATTTGAAAGTCATTGTTATATATGATTAACCTCAAAGCCTTTATAGGAACCGCTGAGATTTGCTTGAAACAGTATTTCTTATTTCTTTATAATAACGAGCAGGAATTTCTTCCACCAGCCAGTGTTATCCATATTGACGAGAAGCTCGGCATTTCTATTTGCAACTCCTCTTAAAACATAGAGTTATGAAAAGATTCGTAACATTATGATCTCGGAACTTCAGGAAGATGTTTGATGAGCACAGACGCCCTGGACATCAAATGCATTGGGTGCTTTCGGGCTCCTGACTACCGGTGAAAGCTAGGGACCCGGTGGATTTCACTGATAGCGTACCAAGGCAGAATATCCATGACAAGCCGAGAAGTGTTTCTTGCGGTTTATCTACCAAGCTGGGACATTCTCATAAACTATTCCTTACACCAAGGAAATGAAAGATTGTGTGGAATGGCTAAGAAATCTAATCGGCCAAGTTCGTGAAAACTCATTTTCGGTGAGCGCGTTGTTGTCAATGGCTCTATTTTCACATCAAAAGTTCTGGGATACTTTTCTTCTCTGATAGACGAATATTAAAAGTACACTTAGACCATACAGTGCAGAAAGTGACGTAATTCGGTGGCGCACCCTAAGGAAGAAGTTATCCAGCTGTTATATGTTCTAGTGCAGCGCAGTGGTTACAGATACGTGGGGTGCTCACGATCGCTGGATCAATTCTGCGCCCGTACAGAACAAGAAATCCATCATTCCGTGGTCGGAAATTGCAACAAGTTTTACTGGATAGGTGAAAAGGCTGACATGGTTCATCGGTGGTTTGCCGCAAGTCATTGTGCACTATGCAATCACTTCCTGTAAAGAGTGATAGAGAATTCATAACGTGCTCATAATGGAAGTAGTCGATTCCAAAAGCCCACTCTTTCGTATATTAACGCTTTTTATCTGTTTTATTTTCTTGGTTTCCTTTTATTAGTTTTTTTTTGCTCAACTTTACAGTTACGACTTCTGCCGGCAAAATGCTAGAATCTCTAATGTATAACTTTTATCTACTTCCCATTAATTTTTCACGGCAGGATATTATGTGAGATACAACCATTGCTTTGCTGAAATATTTGCAAAACATGCTAGCTCGAACAGCGGTTGCCTTGTCCGGAAAGGGTAATCACGGTTTGATTTGGTCTGGGTTCCAAGTTTCGCAGATAGCTCAGCATCATTGTAGCTACAATCTCTCTTTTATAATCGTCGATGCAACATTCAATGTCCAAAGCTCAAGAAAGATATATTTATTTACATGATCTTATAAACTGATCTTCTTTAGCTGATGTGAGGTTGGTATAGGTCTTCGTTGTCGTTGTTGTTGTTGTTGTTGTTGTCGTTGTTGCTGCTGCTGCTGCTGCTATTCTTGTCGATGGCTGACGTTTCGACGATTTCGTCTTCCTCAAAGCCTGGATGTATTTTATACAAGAATACTTCAATTATTGGGTGGAAAAAAAGGCTAAAGTATTTACCTGTATCACCTGAAATCCCGTTGATCGTCGAGTGAATGGAGCGGGCGGCAGTATATCTTCCATTTATCCCTGTCGCGTGTAAGAGTAGCCCAGTGGGTTCTGCTCGCTCTAGGGACTCGTCGAGCATCATATCTTTCTTCTAGGCTTTTCGTGAAGAACTCTGACCATCGGGTTGGTGGTCTTCCTGCAGTACGTTTGACATTCCAACGAATCCAGTCACTAACGGCTCCTGTCCATCGGTTGCCATCCATACGCATTACGTGTCCGGCCCAACTTATCTTCGACTGGTTGGCGTACAGAACGGCATCTTTGATTTTTGATCGTTGACGCAGGTCGGAGCTTCGGATCCCATCCCTTAATTGTGTGAAACGGGATACTCCTAGCATCGTCCTTTCGACTGCGCGTTCGATAACGCTGAGTGATCTTTAATCCTGCTTACGCAGCGACCAGGTTTCTGACACATACGTTAGCGCAGGAAGTACCGTTTAGTCGAAAAGGTGGGCACGAAGTCGCGTGTTCTTTTTTTCTGTTCACTACATCCTCGATTCTCTTGAAAGTTCCCCAAGCCGCTCGTTTCCTTCTGCTCAGCTGTGGAGCTAAGTTGTTCATCATATTGATTTCCCGACCTAGATAGACATAACTGGAGCACTTGAAGATATTGGTTCCGCTAAGCGCGAATGGGGCATATGAAACCAATTCGTTCTTCATGAACATCGTTTTTCTGAGATTTAGTCGAAGACCAATCTTTCCACAGGCTTTATCAAAGTCGGCAACCATACGTTCCGCTTGGTCAATGTTTGGTGTTATAAGGGCGATGCCGTCATCAGCAAAGATGATGTAACTGCCGACCATCGATTTTCGCTCTCATATCATCGCATTCCAGGTTCGCATGAGGTTCTGGGAGAGTGGCGGCAAATAATTTTGACGAGATAGTATCGCCTTGCCTAACTCCTTTTTTGACGTCAATGTTAATATCGTTGTAGAATGGTGAAATCTTGGTTGTGAAATTTTTGTACAGCTCACGAAGAATCTTTATGTATGAATAGGGACTTCTTGACTAAGAGCTTCCATGACTGCTTCTATCTCATTTGGATCAGAGGCCTTCTGTAAATCGATGAAAGTGACAGAGCGGTCTTTTTGTACTCTCGCGATACTTCAATGAGCCTTGTTATCGTGTGGATGTGGTCCATCGTACTAAATCCTTTTCGAAACCCTGCTTGCTCACATGGCTGTCCTTGGTTCAGTGTTCTGTCAATCCTGTTTAGGATGATTCAAGTGAGAGTTTGTAGACGACAGACAGCAGGCAAATTGGGCAATAGTTTCCGATATCGTGTAGGTCACCCTTTTTGAACAATAGCACGGTTTTGCTGGTCTTCCACTGATTAGGGACCTTGCATTCAGACAGGTAACGTATGAAGAGCCGAGCCAGTGTGTTTACGAGGACTGGCGGAAGGTGCTTCAGGTGTTCTGGTCTTATCCTGCACGGACCTTTTGCTGTTCGATTTTTTCACCGACGAAATGGCATGTCGAATTTCGGAAGGGAGAACCGGTGGTACGACATATCCACCCTGGTTTATTTCATATGAGGGAAGGAGCACGCGGCTATTGAAGAGATCTGAGTAGTATTCGTAAATGATTTTCTCCATTGCCTTTCTGGACGCTGTAACTGTTCCGTGCGGGCGTCGGAGTGCAATCGTTTTAGTTCTGTAAATGGCGAAGCTTCAATGGGCTTTGCGAATGCTTTTCCAAGCCTCTGCAGCTTCGACCATTACTGCTGCTCTTCTCTCTTTAAGATCTTCTTTTTATCGCCTGCCTGCATTGTTTTGCAAGTTTGGGACGTTAGTTCGCGGTTGCCTGCAGTTCAGTGCGATTCCAAGCTGGCATATCAGCTCGAGTGTTTCTGGAGACAGACGTCTCTTGGTGACTTTTCCAACTCTCAGCTTTCATAGCGCTAACGTGAAGATGTTGATTGAGCCTGTCGTATTCCTCGTCGATGTTATCGACAACAACATCTTTCCAGCAGCCGACTAATGAATTGAGTAAGTCCCAGTTTATGGTGGTTCTGGGACTTCGGTTTTTAAATTTAACGGCTTTTTCTCCTTTCCGCGAGAAATAGAATCTTGTACGAAGGAGGCGATAGTCTGATCCCGTGTAGAATTTTTGAGACAACAGCGAAATTGGTTAGACAAAACTTCCCATTTACTATGATGTGGTCTATTTCATTATGGTACTCTCCATTAGGAGACTCCCACGTCCAGCGTTGAGGGTGGTGCTTCTGGAATTGCGAGTTACCATGGATGGTCTTGGTCGCCGTGATGGACTCAAATAACTGCTCACGCTGTTCGTTCCATTCTAATCCGTGGGTTCCAATGTGACGTTCTTCAGACGTTCTTCTTCGTCCAATCTTGGCGTTGAAATCTCCAATGATGACGTTGAAGAATGTATGGTCCTCTCTGTATAACTTTTTCCAAGTCCTCATAGAACGCTTCGACTTCCTCTTCATCATAGTTTGATGTCGCCGCGGAAACGACGAAGATTGTCAACGTCGGTATTGATCCACATCTTTTTAATCGTAAACGTCCGATTTGGGTTGTTAGTTGTTCGAATTAATCAGTATTCATGGACAAACTCGTGTTGACGAGAATGCCGACGCCGCCGACTCCTCTACTGTCGCATGTTCCGAGCAACAGTTCTTCTCCGGTGTCATATACGGCGTTGAATAGGTGGCGTCGTCTCGTCTCGGCCATGCCGTTGACGTCGTACCTTATCTTTCACGTTTGCATGATCTAGTCTTCCATCGAGGACTCGGATACCAGGGTACGTGCATTGTAGGTACAGATCGTCACCCTAGTTCTGCGTGATTCAGGCAGCTTCCATTGGCGTGAGATTTTAGCACCATCTGCGTAGTCGTCCTTCCCAACGCTGCCGAATTGGGGGGCTAATTCGCGGTCAGGTGAATGAGGCCCATTTCTTTTACCGTGTCTAGCATTTTGAAACTCACGTATAGCTTGCTGAGCTCTGAATGTTGGGGAATGGGTATACTCACCGGTAGCTTGTCAGGCTCTCCCAGCGTGGACATGGAGCTTATTTGTTGGAGGCCACTCTTAACCGCCTCCCATATACTTCCCTGTCACTTGATTGCAGGCTTTTGGCCGAAGTGACTCGTAGAATACAATCCACACAAGCGAGAATGCACCCAAACACGCATGCATGAATACGCCTAGCAAATACAGAAAGTATGTGCCAAATAGGCACAGCAGAAACAGGAGTCCATCCCCTGGATCCACCTTCGTCTCAGGGAAGCAAAGGTCGCTTTTGGTCCGCCATTAACCCCCCTATACGCCACCTAGGGAGGCGCCACGTAGCCTCGCGACTAACCGGCTCGAGATCCCTCATATGAGGGAGATCCGTGGTATTATTGAAGAGCAAACTTTTAAATAGACGCTATATTGATGAGAAAGGGTGCTCACAGTGATGTTACGAGTCGAACTGGCCCACGCGTTGTTCACGTGTGGTCGCGAGCAAGACACACCTAGGGGTCAAAACATCATTTTGAAATAAGACGCCAGGTCATGTGTGATAGTGAGGCATTCGTCTTTCCGGTTCATCTTTAGATTTTTTGAAGTTTATCGAAAACGCCTCGAGAGTTTTTGGCGTTGATGTTTTTGATTCCTGTGCTAGGATCCGGACAGTCACTTCAAAATCATCGCCGTTGTGCTTTTGTGCCCTATGCGTACCTAGAGGAGTGTTTTGACGAATTTTAACTTTCCCATCTAGATGTTCTTTTATGCGGACACAAAGTGGTCTACCCGTTTCCCCAATATATTCCTCACCGCATGCGTTACATGAGGTCAATTGTATTATACCTGAACTCATGCAATCCTCGTCTCTCCCATTAGGACAGATCGTACAGTTTTCTGAGCTGCATAAACGATCGTAGAGAAGGTTGCCAACTAACTGACGGCGTAGGGTATTTGATGGGAGAACTCATGAAAGGCATTATATATAAAAGAAACCCAAGGTTTGACTTGAACAGCGTTTTAGTGATGTTTTGGAAAATCTTCAGCGGTATCATGAATGCCCTGCAACGTTTTTCCCTGAGACCAGTTTTTTCAACTTCATGTGTTGCCGTTCTTCTTTCATGCTTTCAGTTCCCTTTTTTATAAAAGAGTGTAGCATCGATTGTTGAACCGGTCTTTTGAAATTGTTCACGAGAATGTGATCGGATAGAGGTTGGC
The DNA here is from genome assembly GCA_018806985.1 of Angiostrongylus vasorum. Lineage (NCBI taxonomy): Eukaryota > Metazoa > Nematoda > Chromadorea > Rhabditida > Metastrongylidae > Angiostrongylus > Angiostrongylus vasorum. The sequence continues at coordinate 548,008 of JADANN010000339.1, forward strand.
AGTTTCTGGTAGTATTTACTACTTGAAAGACTGAAGGTTTTTCGTTCACGGTTAAGAATAGGTGGAGATCAGATGAACACTTATTTTCAGGGCAGATGTTCCTTTTTCATGTCCGTTTATCTAGTCGTTTCTGCTGACGTATGCTCATAAAATCATGGGAAGAAACTGCTAAAACTAGTATATCATTAATATAGACTTTTTGAATCCCTTGACAACTTATTTCACTTATACTGACTTTCTTTTTGTTCAACTCAGTGAATATTATTTCTTTTTTTCTTTTCTTTTCTTTTCTTTTCACATTCACTTTGTAAGAGTCATGACTAACATGTCCTGCTGTGCGCTTCAGTATTTTTTCAAGATAGAAGGAAACTGGATTTTGTATTTTTGCTCGAACTGTAGTTCGACTCATATGTCTGCTCTGACTTGTATAAAGACGTCGCACCTCTCGTAATTTAGAGGCATCGACGTCAATTTTTTGAGACGATGTGATCAAGAACATGACGAGCCAAGCCAGAAGATATTCCCCTACGACACCAAACAATGATCCTTGTACTTTTCACACGTGTTGTTATTTCATTGTATTTGCGTCTATATTTGTTTACCTAAAGAAAATAGTGTCCGTTATGTACGATTTGCCTCTGGTGTCCCAAGTCCTATAAGTGAATCGGATCTGGTGTCCCAAGTCCTATAAGTGAATCGGAATGATCCAGATACGCTGGGAATGGGACGGAAAGTGGACATAACTGGAAATTGGTTCTACACTGAAACTGCAAGTGCTGAACAGCTTAAAGATACTATAAGAGCACCGATAGGAGGAAAACATGGGGCACTACGATTCGAATCCGTCTTTCAACTCGACTATTCTTCCTGGAATAGCATATATATATATATATATATATATATATATATATATATATATATATATATATATATATATATATATATATATATATATATATATATATATATATATATATATATATATATATATATATATATATATGGCAAACTGGATGCTACGTAAACAAGATCAAAGTTTGGTCAGAATGTGACGGTAGATCTGTTGGGTATCACATGTGGAAAAGGCAATCGTGAGTGACAATCAGGGATAACTGAAACTGTACTGATTGCGGTTGAATACGAATAAATAGCATACAGCATGTAAGCCCAGATAAAGCCCACGTAAACGGATAAACGGAGAATCGAGGGTGAAGAAGAGCACGTGTTACAGACAGTGTAGTGCCTTTGATGAGTGGATCTTCGTCCTGCTTTCCGGATTTCTACAGTGGTTAATGCTTCCACACAGTGGTGTCTCAAAAATGTCAGAAAATATCTAACAAGGACATGTAGTACGTGTTAACGACGACCTTGAACATAAACCGATAGTACGTAAAGCGCCGAAGAAAAATATGAAATATAGATGTTACAAAACTTGTACCGGTATATTTTATTCAATAAAGCGCTACCAGCCAAATTAGGTTTGCTAATCGAAAAAAAGAAAACTCGATTAAGAATTGCTCGGAAGGTTTGAAATGTTCGACACCGAAGAATTTCGTTTTGAGTCGACTTCTATGAAGAACGTCTCCATTGGTTCCTAAAATACATAGAATGTCATTTCAAGCAAGTGTCATACAATAATCTATCTATAACTGGTTATTAGAATTTCAATTTACGTGAGTCCATATCAGTGGTCAACTTTCTCACCGTTTAAAGGTTCCTCCTATGAGGGTGCATAGTAGGAAGCCCTGTAGTTCCTATCAAAGCTAAATAAAGCTCAACATTTTCAAACACACGCACTACTATGAGTGAAGTTGTCCACTGGCAAAGATTAGAGTAATACCCTTTGTTATCCTCGCTTCAAGAACTAAAAGGAAGTGCTTAGCCCCTAAAGTACGATAGGGAAGACTGAAGCCGTTGCCGGTGGACCTTTGTGTCACTAGATGATTAATGGGGTGTAATAGAGGACAGGTCATTGTTGCGTAAATTTTCTAGTTCTCTAAAGAAAAATTGAAAGCACGATCACCTTTACGCCTTTCACTTTGATTTTACCTCGGCTTTGTACTCGAAAGCCACCACGACGCAGAAGTTCACCCATTTCCGTTGTGACCTAGAATTCCCTACAATGCTGTAAATGTTTCTACACTTTTTGGTAACAAGAACAACAAAGAAAAAAATGCTCAAGAGTTTAGTGGATAAAAAATCCTATGCAAAAATATCTATTCAAGAAATAGAGATTTACATGAATTTTCCTCGGTTCACCATGCGTATCCATTCGGCTAGCTAGATTCACGGTATTTCCCCAGATATCATATTGTGGCTTTTGTGCACCAATCACTCCAGCAACTAATGGACCTACGCTCATACCTAGAACTGACAATATATTGCACTAAGCAAAAAGAAGAATGTTGATTATTTTCAAATGTTTTTCGCCTAGATCAAATTTGATTACATCGTCCCAGTCCGTCCAGTCGCCCAATTACAGGAAAACATGAGGGCACATGTGCATAGAGAACCCTAGTGGACATGCAGTAAACTTTTATTGAATTTGCAAAGGTCAGCGAGTGACTGTGGTGAAAAAGAAGACGGCCTTGCACGGCTGTTTCGGAATGAATCACCACTGAATATGTCATTAACAAAAAAGAAGGTAGATAGCCGGTGGCAGCAATAATCCACAAGCGCGTCCCATCACTGTTGGAGGTGACGGTTGCAGAAAATAAAACGGGCGGAAGAAGTGTTGATATTTGAAGGGTATGCGAAGAGGGACCATTTACAAATCATGGTAAGGATGTTTTTTTGATGACGCTTAATCTCAGATGTAGAACTGCACTAAGATGGAAGTTGTTCCAATTTAAATGAAGAAAATCGAGATTTCCATAAGCGCTGTTGGTGATTGTTTCTATTCAAGAAATACTTGATACTTGATACTTGAACGGCCCGTCCTCACTAGTTGTGTGGGCCCCAGCATAATCACCATTTTTTCGGAAATTTGTTGGTTAAGCCATTGTGGTTCCCTGGAATCCCGAGGACAACCTGGCCAAAGTCTGCCCCAGGTCGTCACCACGGCAGGCAGTCACAGCCCTTGTGGATCACAGGGAGATTTACCACCATGATTTGACACCAAGACGGTGGTGGATCCTGGTATTGGTTTACTCTTAGCAAGGCTTCTTGATGGAAACGCCAGACTCTTTCTCAGCATGGAAGACCTTGCAGGGGGAGACGAATCCCCTCACTGTACATCACAGTCCGACACCCAGGAACACCTCTCAGCCACGATGAGAAGAATTACTAGACTTCGCAATATTGCTTTGTTTTACGGCTTCCAGTAGGCCGAATAATAACGACGGATTACTACCCCTATGACGATCTATGGTCACGCCAGAAGTTTATCTATTGGGAGGGATCGCGCAGGCTCAGAAAGAGTCCGACAACTCCGCCTGGGAAGTTCAGTTTAGAAAAAACAATGCCAAAAGCCTTTTTTGGCAGTTGAAGCCTAGCCAGAAGCAATAAATCTCTGAGCTACACGGATCATCGACTATGCTGATGGCAATCGAAGAAAAAGCTCTGACATTATCTTAGTACCTGGTCGACAACGCAAAAACCATATTGAGTAGTTCATAGAGGGCGCTAACATTGTATTACAGAAGCTAAAATCGCAATAGATGACATTAGTGCTCGATAAGGATAACACTATTTGTGATGGCATTGCAGGAAAGCAGGAGCAAGGAAACCCGCAATTTAACCATTGTTGTACTCGAAAGAAAGGATTCCACTTCGAAAGCTCGGTAACTAAGACCTTCTAACGCATTCATCTGCAACCGATTGCCCTGCTTCGCATTCTTCCATTTCCTTCCTACTCGTTAAAAAAGGATAAGTACCATCGACTATGCCCGAAATTGAGTTTCCACTAACCACAGTATTGGCCAATAATTCGCTGCTTTCTTGATAAGCACAAATGAGGTTGTTGTTATACCCTCTATTGACATAAGCTGAGGTTTCGGCGCATTTTACCTTCTTTAAGACCTGGAAAAGTCAAGTCGACTGCAATCCAGTCAGCCAAATACCTCAAAAAAACCATGAAACCTGAACCACAATCGCATTCGAAACAAAAATTGATTCTTCACACACATCACTGGCTACTATTCACCAAACTCTCATAGCAACAATTAAAAGGCGATAATAATCCGATAACAATGAATAATAATCCGTCTCAACAGTTTACCGTCTCACATGGATGGGAAATGTTCCTGGGTGTTGGGATGCGATGTATGACGTGGGTATTCATCCTCCAAACGGAATCTCCAAAGCTGGAAAGGAGTCAGGCGTTTCCATCAAGAAACCAGCTAGGAATAAACCATTACCAGGCTCCACTACCGCCCTGGTATCAAACTAGTCGTATGGTGGCAAATCTCCTTCTGGGCCACAAGGGCTGCGACTGCCTGTGGTGGTAACGACCTGGGTCAGACTTTGGCCTCGGGACTCCAAGAAACCACTGTAGCTAAACAAGTAAAACTTCAAAAAATGTAAATTATGCTGGGGCTCGCACAACCAGTAAAGATGGGCCATCCAAGTATCCAAGAAAGTAAGAATGGTAACCAGTTGCATACTATTATCCACAACAAAAACAAATTTTTCCCTTTCCCGATAGAAGTGGAAATTCCTTTGTGGCGAAATACAAGTGTGAAAAATCCAGAATAGAAAACCTATGGAATGGAACGGAATGAGACTGAAATGCCATCACACCGGGCTGTTGTTTGCATCACAACTTTTCGATGGAGATCCAATTTCATCAGTATGATGCTAAGATATTTGCAAAACTCCAGACCGCTGGTGTCTGCGGTGGGGGACCGAACACGTTGTCACCTATACCTATAACCTATAGGTGCTATCAGCAATCATCCGTCAACGAGATAAATAACACGGCCGATAGAAAAGCGAAACGAAGGACTCGCATGTCGTGGTGGTGAACGCGTTAGCCTCTGGAAAGGCTAATAGCGTGTTCGGTCCCCACCGCAGACACCAGCGGCCCGAAGATTCAGTTGTTATGAAGGATGGAGAAAGGTACCAAACATGACAATCACCTGCATAGCATAGATTTCTTAATGAGTTATGAAATTCTCTTCACTTCTGCTACCCAGATCATCCGGCTACTCACCTATTCTTAGCTCGAAATTCTGAAATGAATCGCGGTTCAGCTGGTCGAGTATCTGTGACATTGCTAAGGCGAATTCGATCATCATTGTAGCATTACGGTACATCTTCAGATTCTGCAACTGCGAAATAACGCTCATGTAACCGATTGTTCCGTGAACCTCTATCGAGAATGACAGCAGTGCATGTGAAAAAAAATTACGAAATGTTCGAAACACCAGACACAGCACTGAATTAAAACAACGCACAAGGTCCGTTGCTCGATTAGAGCCGACGTCAGTGTTTATAGCGACTGCGTCCACGATAGATTTCTCATTGTCTTCAATAAAGTCCTGTAAAGAATCCTACAAATTTTCACGAAAATATCGAAATCCAACTTTACTAGATGCCGACTTATAACCAGATGAGTCACATGGCCTAGCTATTGTTCCGTTAATCATCGAGGAATTTGATCGGACACCAGTGTACTCCATTCGCCTCACCTTCAAATGTGAGGTGTTCAGCGAACTACGGTCATTCGAAAGACAAAGATGTAATGTTGAGGGCTACTTTTTTTTAAGAGTTTTCGATAAGAAAGTGGCCGAAGTTAATTTACCGTGACGCCTCTGCGTAGCATAGGTTTGCCTTTATCTAGGTAACCTTTAACGCCATCAGGACAAATGGAGATTTCATTGGCTTCAGTTCGAATCGTTAGATGATCAACGAGAGGACAGTTCCTAGGGCTGTGAACTCAGTCCTTTAATTGGTGCATAACAAATGAAACATTCAGCATCAAAGTGATGCAAACTCTATTCGTTCGTCATACATGTTTTTATTTCTGGACATTCTAAACTTAGCTATAGTTCCGATATTTGAGAAGTTGTTAAGAACTTCGTCTAGCAGAAGATATTAAAAAAAGGACTAACGCATTCTTCGATATCGCCTTCAATTTCATTTAGACCAGCAGCCGCCATATAAGTGCTGGCAACGGTTTTAATTTTTTCGATCGATGAAAACTTCGGCTTGGAGAGTAACTGTAATATTAAATAATGAACACAGTTGCCATAATAGTGACAAAAAATACTTACCCGTTAAAATCTTTGGTAATATAAGTTATCTTCTTACTAGCAACTTAATCACCAATGCTCATTTGTGGTGTCGGTCAAACGTCGTGATTGTTGGCTGAACCAGATATCCCTCAGGGGGTCTATGTCATTACACATGGCGTTCATAGATGTCTATGGTACTGGCTTCCAATTTGATGCAGAGAGTTTTTCTATATATTTCAATTAAGATACTGTGGATCACATAGCTCAACGATCAAAGGTGCATATGCTGACCCTTGATTCAATCCCACCCATAATGGGGCCAATGAAACCTATGTGTTCCTGCGAAGTGGACAATTTTTATTTTACATTACTTGTTATCATTTCTATTGTGTGGATCTCAGCACTTCTTGCAGAGCGTTTGCTTCCCGATCGAGGGCATCACTAACCATTGTGCTACCCCTTCCCGTTTAAGTCGGAAAATTGCTAAAATACAAAAAACTTTGATTTTTTTGCATCAATAGGGCTTCCAAGAGGCATTGCATAGACGAAATATCCATCCAGTCACCTCTATGATACATGATAAGGTCGAATTATAAAGCACTAGAGCACAAGGACGTTCGCATGTTTTGACGTCTTCCTACAACTTTATTTCAATTTGTATTTGACAAAAAAAATGGGTCCTCTTCAAAACCATTGGTGGACTCAGCGTAATTTCCATTTCATTGATATTTTGTCAAATGGGAAATTTTTTTGGATGCCGGTCCCAGAAAATCCTAAGTACGACCGCAAAGCCAAGCCATTTCCAGGTCGTTCTCATATGCAGGGACTGGTCGGTGTTAATCGAATGTACCCTTGTCCTTTGAGGGTATGTATTTCCATATCCTCATCGATTTCATGTCTCTGTTTCCGAAAGTCTAATTTCATCTTAGACAATTCTGTCAACCAGATGAAAAAGCCGTTGCTCTACATCGTAGTTCAGAATTCCTCTGTCATAGTCATGGTGCATTTTTTATTTATACGTGTAAAAAAATAGCTGTGTAAACTTCTGACCTTATCAAATTCACAGATAATCTCATTCAACAGTCGTAGACATTCCAACTTCCGACTGGTATCCCACTGACTCCAAAAATCCTTGAAATTCGGTATGGATGCAAACATGACGCATACATTCTTGTGCTGCCGAGCATAGAGCTCCTAAAATACAATGCTAATCTAATCAATAGTGCTAGTCTAGTTCTTTACTAAACTCCCAAAAATCAACTTTGTGAGGATGAGAAAAGCGATAGTGTGGTCGATGTGTGGTTCCTATTATCCCATCTCGTAGTCATTAATATGCGAGCCATACATGGCTCACGTTCAGGGTTTTAGAATTACAAGATCGAAAATAGTAAAAAAAAATCTGCAGAGGCTTACTCCAACGTTGTAGTAAAAGAAAACCATGCTAAGACTTTCGTTAATGTTTTTTTCCCTCGTTTGGTTTCATATTTCTGAGTTGAGTACAATCATCATCACTAACTGCCTGCTTAGTGATTTCACTATTCAAGGATTGAAATAGGCTTTAGTAACATTGCTAATAACATTGATAATGTTAACTTTTTATTTGCTGTCTACAACAATTCTCATGGCAGGACTACTACAATTTTTTATGGCGGGCGAAACAAAGATGGTGTGGTGGTGAACGCTTTAGCTCCCGGAAAGGGTAATAGCGCGTTCGTTGCGCACCGCAGACACCTGCGGTTCGGAGTATTGCAAATATCTCAGCACCACTGAGGTTTCATTTCGCATAACACTGATAATATTTTGCGAAAATATTTCATTACGTACGTCAACTGGCCTGTCTGGTGTTAGGAACTTTCCAACAACACTACTTGGAAGAATGTTTTCAATTAGAAGCTTGTTGATATCCTGCATCATTTCCACATCACGTTCCTCATTTTTGAATGATACATTGCAAACGTTTTCGGCCTTTCTCTCATAGTTTGTCTGAAGAAAGAAGCATTTCGAAGAGTTCGAAAAAGTTCAGTTGTAGATCGTACCGACGATAACAGTTTTATTGGAATTCCACATAAAAAATCATCTTTAGGACTGTCTCTACTGAGTCGAATTTAAACAATGCACCGAATGTTCAGATTTAACAAAGTTAGGTTTGAAAACCACTTTTAAAACTGATGGTGGAGGATATACATGGAAAACGAGCTTTGATGTACTGCAGAGAAGAGTTCATTCCGAAACTAGGGTCAACCAAACTGAGAGAGAGTTCGACATCACCAATCCAGAACCAGGTTGAGATTTAACCTATGCTAAATCGTAGGAGGGCGAACTACCGGTGCATCACAGATTTTCGTCCAAAAAAAGTGAAAAAATGTAGCCTGGCACCAAAAAATAGTGATCATCCTGCCCCTGGAACAAACGAGGTCAAAGAAATAGGTACGGGGTCAAATTAACTCCGGTGGAGTCTACTGTTAACCCAGCCAGTCAGTTATTGATTAGTGGGATTGTGGTGATAAAGATGGTGCCAACCTAACAGAATGCTCTGCTGATGTTCATGGGGACCAATCAATATTATGTGTAACATAGAAAGTGCAATGGAATAACAAAAAAAAATTAATGCAGTTCGAAATGTGAGATCCTTAGCATCAACTTCTAGTTGCAAAAGCCCATTGGCAGAGACAAGAACAAGTCAAGTTCTATAGTTCGAATTAATATTTACTTCAAATTTTAAAGAACATATAAAAACGTACAATCCAATCGATAAATAACATCAGGACAAGAAGAAACGACAGATTGATTGCGACAGTTGTGAGTTGATAGCTGAAACATAGAACAAATTCCTTAGATCTTAAAAACGCCTTTCAGATCTTTCAAATGTCCATGCCTTTTCTTAGTTATCAGATTTGCGAAGAAAAAAATCATTTTCATTGGCATTATTCAGAACTTCTTAGGAGAACTGTTTTGCTTCCCACAAAGTAATGGGATTGAACTTCTTAACAGCGCAGATCGTTTTACTCATGGAGCACGGTTGAGGTGTTCTGCAATGAACATGATCGTTGATGGTTCGGTACCAAGCGTCAGGCTACCCAAGCTCACCATCCAACCGGGTTCGGTAAATTGGCGCCAGCCTTGTCTAGGAGATTGGAAACACTGATTTTATAGCTTCAATGATGCTGAGATATTTGCAAAACTTCGGACCGCAGGTGTCTACGGTGGGGGAACGACTGCGCTATTACCCTTCCCGGGGTTAACGCGTTCACCACCACACCATGCGCGTCCTTCGTTTCGACTGTCTCTCAGCTAATTCTGTCGATCAGTGCCATCAGCAATTACCAGTCAGTGGGACTGATCTGGGGAGTCTGGGGAGCTCAAAGCGGCAAATGCACTGATTGTTTGATAAGCCTTTTCATGCTATTAGGTATGGCAAGCATGCATTTAGTCATTTCTGAGGTGGTTAACGTAGTCGAATGTACAACGCATCCATCAGGAAATGATCAATGTCGAAAGCTTAACAAATCTGTGACAAAAAAAACTTCAAAAGAAAAAAAAACACCTGAGGAAGCTGTGCGCTGGAGTAGCACCGTATACTGGGAAGATGGAGAGTAAGATCTCAAAAATCACAAAATCAACCGTGAACAGTATGCAGCGATACGAGTACGGTATGCGGTAGAGGAGAAACACAGACGTGATGTGAGATACACAGGCTGAAGATTTTCTATTCTTTATATATTCCTTTGTTACTTCCTTTTTATTTTTTTCACTCTATTCTCCGTTCCTCTAATATGAAATCTGACAATGTAATTTCACCTGGCATGAAAACCATAGATGAGAATGGTTTCACTCCATGCAGATCAGATTTGGCGATTATCATCTGTAAAGGAAACTGTTTCCAGTAAAATGAATACGTTGGAAAAAAAATGACACAGATTTCCATTTCCCACTTTTTCTATTTTTCCCCTTTGCTACAAACTCTAACACTCTTTTCAGAAATGCAAAGGAAAGAAGTGGCATCGATGCAAAGACTATGAAAAAATTCTTTCACCAATAGGGATATTCGTTACTAACAAACGTAACTGGAAGGTTTCAAATCCTTGATGTGACTTCATACTAATGCCATATTTAATATTATAAGAATACCACTTACATGTGGTCCTATGGCAATAAACGATGAAATCAGAAACGATGCGCTAGTGAGAAGCAAATGGGCATACGGACAAATCCGATCAAATAGTGAGAGCACAATGAGAATCAATAGGATGAAAAACTGCAGCAGACCAGTTGTATGTTGTACTTCCACTCTGAATGAAAGAGTATAAAAAGCTTATACATTACTCTCTCCGATCGACTAGAGATAGGGGCCACCCATGGCCAGAAAGAATACTGGAAGCACGGAAAAAAAATTTCGCTTCGATATACAGGTTCTGGTAATTAGCTGTGGAGGAGTGGGCATAACGCCGCTATTTCGAAAGGTAGAGGAACTATGCCTAACATGTTTTCAGTACTCCCATGAGGACATATCTACGATCCACAGCCGAAATCACACACCCCTGTCACTTCTATGGGTGGTAAATGTAGCACAGCGATACCAAAGGAGTAGTAGCTGGAGCCAGCATGATATGTGAGGACGGGCCATCGAATATATGGGTGGCACATGTAGCACAGCGATACCAAAGGAGTAGTGGCTGGAGTCAGCATGATATGTGGGGACGGGCCATCGAATAACTGGTTACACATTATGTTGCTTGCTTCATAATATTTTCTCTACAATCTTGAGCAACCCATGTCATGAATGAGCTACCTCTGACATGAATTCTCAAAGGCTCGCAACAAGCAATGGCCAACTTTTGTGAACAGGAAGAGTTTTCGCCTCAGACTAGGTTTTTATCAGGAGGTTATGATGATTGGCATTGGTAACTCTTAACTGAGCTTCTGAGTAGAAAAATCGAATTCTTTCTCAGTTTAGGTGAAAGCATTGGAAGAAGAATCCCCGCAAAGCATCGTAGTTCGACACTTAGAAACATCCATAAGCGATGATATGGCGGTAAACTATTGTGAAACACATCATTAGCACAACGCCGACATTTTTACAATATGTCTGAAATCCGAAATTGGCAAAAAAAAATTAAGCTCACGGGCAGTAGAGTCGGCACACCAGAATATTGGCGAATGAAGCTGGCAAAGAGAGAAACAAGAACACCATACAGTCAGAAAAATTACAGATAATTGCCTTATTGCTGGAAAAAAACAGAAAAATGCACCTCAAAGCCTTATTAGTAAACTCATGCTTTCTGATGAACATCTCACCTGAATGGCCAGAGAAGATACGGCGATACTTGGCTCGTTGGGTCACGACAGTTGAACATATTGTTAATGCTTAAGAAGAATAATCATTTGAGTTCATACTTTATGAGATGCACTCAGCACTACAAAACAAAAAGTCCAATTCATTCACACAAATAAGCGAAGAAAAAAAAACGGCAAGAAAACAACTGAACGAATTATCTGACTTGTTCAACGAGAAATTTGTGAGGTTGTTTTCGATAAGAGTCATCGATTGAATGGTATTACTGTAGTTCGGGCGGCGAGGTGTGTCTTCCTGAATCAGCATGTACGATGACGGTCCGTACTGTTTAAACTTGGCCATTTTTAATATCGTGTTATTGCACTTAAGTTAGAGGTGGTGCATTAGCATATCTCCACTGTTCTCGGTTCCTTACCAGCTGCACAATATGGTAATCGAAGAAGATGTCTGTAATCGAAAGCATTTTAAGGCCATCCCACAGGCATTCGTCGTTTTCTGACCATGGTGAAAGAAGGGTTACATTACGTTGTCACAAGAGGTGCTGGTTTCTCTAACTGAATCCGATAACGCAGACTTGATTCCATTCTTCAAAAAATGAGTGAAAATCAATTATCTCATTCTTTTGATTCTTAAACACCGATGCAGCAGAGATGAGAAGGGCGACTTCTGGAAACCTGAAGGTTGCCAAAAATTCAAGCGATGTGAGTCAGCCAAATTTGGTTATGCTATAGTGATGAACGCGTAGTGGTCGGAGGCGCTCTGCAATACATACATGGGATCGATCCCACCCCGGTGGCTCACCAAGCCTTCCATCCCTTCGGGGGTCGGCAAATCGGTACCATACTTGTGTGGGAGGATAGCAGCACTGGCTCTATACATCGGTAGGCCACAGCGAGTCATTGTAAAGGGCAGATATGAATATGAATTCATATTCAATCACCTCCAAACGATGTTTAATGAAGTCGAAAGCATGGCGCATCCCTCACGGATTGATCAACGCCGAGGTCTTTTTTCTATTGTGATGATCACTTTCGAAAGCTCACAGTGATTACCTTGATGATGCAAGTTAAGCAAACCAAGTACTGCATTCAGTGATAAGGTACACCTCTTCAACCAAACGCTGTTGACGAAACTTGTGAAGAACTGCTGCTTAGGATGTGCAGCAGTACATACATTTTAACTAAGAGTAATGGAATAATAGATGTTATTTTAATTATATCTAATAAGAAGTAACGGATAGAAGGATAAACGGCCTATTTAAGCCTATCGTGATCGAATTTATTTAGAGCACCTCTAACCACTGCACTATACAGTAGTTAACGATAGTTAACGATTTATTGATTGGATTAACTAAACAGGGAACCGTAAATAAATTTTTGCTAGCAATATTATCAATTTTAACCTTGTCAAACCCAGTTTTGTCTAACTTAATAATTGGTCTACGGCAAAAAAATATTCCCAAAATTATTACCTTTACAAGGAATCGTAAAAAACTATATAACCAGAGCTAGCCATGAACATTGATTTCTACGAACAACTAACGACCTTTATAAGGAACAATGGTGGTTTTCAGCAAGCCTTTTTTGCTTCCTTCAATACCTCTACTTAAGACAAAAAAAACGAACGTCTTTCACATAAATTTAGAAAAGTTCTATGGAGAAGTTGACATCTTCTAGAGACCGTCGCAGTGTGCCTAACGTTACTTAGTCACATCTTTCCAGATCATGGAAGTTAGGTGCCTTTAGATAAGATGCGTTGAAGAATTCAGACGTCTATCAAAGTTGAAAATTTGAAAGGCATTAAAGCACAACCATTTGCAAAAACAGTACAGATGTCAAACTAGTGCGGAGCAGTACGGAGAGTGCGAAAGTACCATCTTACACATGGGCATGAAAAACTCTCCAAGAAGAGAAAAAAGAAAACCTTGCGAAGGCAGGAATAGCAGTTTTGCGTGAAACCGTATAGAATGGAAAGAGTAACCGTAACGGCTGTGAAGACTGTGTCGATCTCATATGTAAGGTGATTGTTTCTCGATGTACACAAAAAAAAACTGCTGTATGTAGAATGACAATGGAGAATGTTCTCCACGAGCCATCCGTTCTTCTAGGAAGTCAAGTCTACATTTTTAACAAATGTTGTAGTAACTAAAAAATGGGAAAAAAAAGCATTCGGCATTGATCAATCTGGGAGAGGTTCGCCATGAATTAAACTCCGTAGTGGTGATAAAATGCATATTTGGCCAATACAGGGACTTACGATGACCTGCTGATGTATCAAAGCAATGTCTCCATTCTCTGAAACAAGTCTGGTTCCAATATGCCGAACCAAGAGGAATGGTGGGCTTGGAAGGCACTGGGCATGCGATCGGACCAAAGACCGATCCACTAAGCATTAAGGGTCTCTTTAACCAAACGTTCACAGTCGGTCCTAACGTAATATATTCGCTCATTATTAATGAGTTACTCCAAAAGAAAAGTTACTGGCAAATTTTTAGTCACAGATCGCACTGTATGAAGCCTTAGCTTTCGACAAGATTGCACTAATGTAATACATCATAAAAACACGAATTAAAGAACTTCTGCTAAGTCGCTATGTAATATGAATGGATGATGAACAAATTGATGTGGTCGCTACTGTTGCAAAGATTACCGTAATTAAGCCTGGTTCGAAGCATGTCGACGATTTTTTCCTGTTGAAATTAGCGAATGGTGTCTCGGCGCCCCAAAACTCGACCATTTTTTGAGACCTGAAATAAATTATACAGTTACTAAATCGTAGTCATCTCATAATTGTCGTTTCTAAAATGATGTTATAAGCTACGATGTCCCTGGCAGATTAATTCAATTGACAGCACTGACAGATTAGATGGAGATTAAACACACTCATCAGCAAATACTTTTTACGGAAAGCATTTGGCCAGGACAAAACAGTGCTGTGGTCCTTGTATAGGATTTTTGAATAGCAGTGTAAAATCTTCGATGATTTCTGATGTCGTCGATTTTCTTACAGTACACATACTCCACTGGAAGAATCCCATGTTCATCGCTGCTTAAGCGAATGTCCCTTCGGCAGAGATTAAAAAAATCACCACTGGGACGAAATTCCTAGCGACTTGGAGAGTATGCCGCTCAACTATCCATTACTTATAAGCCAGGGCTATGCACATGGAACTAGCTAACCGTAAATGATGACCTTCCTTATTACTGTCTTTAATAGGACCTTACAATACTTTGTTTTTGTCTCCAAAATTACATTTACTTCCATAGAAAAACACAATACAATACAACAGTAGCTGACGTTTCGGCAGTATCGCCTTTTTCAGAGCCTGAAAGGGTATACTGACATACAATTTACTAGGCCAAACGCTTCAATGACACTTACAAAAAGACGAAAAAACTCTATGGTAATTACATGGTCAACAGCTTCTCGAACAAACTCACCGCTTTTTTTACGTGCCTTCCCATGAGGGAAGATTAGAACAGCTGATTATGGTCGCATAAGGTTGATGACTGCACCATCCCACATCAGAAATTGATGCGAACATACGGGGTCAGGGTCGCGTATGACCTCTGGGCATTCATCCCTGCTATTCATTGTAGGGTTTTTGGCATTTATCCAAAAAGCCTCAAGAAGTTTTCGCGCTGGTGTTCTAGTCTCCTGCGCAAGGATATTGACTTTTACTTCAAAATCGTCCCCGCTGTGCTTTTGTATCCTATGCGTGCCTAGTGGGGTACTTTGTCTTAGTTTTCGTTTGCCATCTAGGTGTTCTTTTATACGGATACACAAAGGCCTGCCCGTTTCGCCAATATATTCATCTCCGCAATTATTACACGAGATCAGGTATATCGTACCTGAACTCATGCAATCACCGTCCCTGCCGTAAGGGCAGATTACGCAATTTGTTGTTTCGCATAGACGGTCATACAGGCGGTTACGAACTAACTGACGACGTAGAGTAGCCGGTGGTATTTCAACTATCGCTACCGATTCCTCTAGACCTGCCCTTCTTAAGCATCGTTTAATCGCTACGCTTACTTCATCGCTAATAAAGGGCAGCATAAACGGGACTTTCTTTTGGCCAAGTGTTTCGCTTGGGCGCGTCGCTCTCCTTCTAAACTTATCTCGTGGGGTTACTATTTCGTAGCCATTGGAGATGGCTATTTGCCGAGCCAAGTCGCGCGATTCTTCCCTTTAGTTCCCCGGTTGTGCACACAGAGGTGGCTGTTCGAAACATGTTTCTCACAAGCGCCCTCTTTGTGTGTGAAGGAGTGGGAAGAAAGGAAGTGAACGAGGATGTTCTTGTTACTTGGCTTTCGGTACCACTTTGTCAGGTAACCGCTACTTGATAGGCTTATTTGGACGTTTAAAAACGGAGGCCAGTCTTTTCTCGGTTTCTCCCGGGTGAACTTAATGTACTCAGACTGCTCGTTCAATAATTCAAAGCATTTGTCCATCTCCTCCTGCGTAGAGAAGATGACAAAACAATCATCTACATATCTGCAGTAGAGTAGTGGCCGGAGATCGAGAGCAGGGGCTTCTATCTTAGACATGAATACAATGGCAAGGCTTGGTGCCAGTCGCTGTCCCATAGCTAACCCCCCTTATTTGCGCGAAATATTTCCCAGACCATCTGAAAATCGAGCAGTTTAGGCACTCCTTTAGGAGAGCCATTAGCTGCTGAATGGACAAGCCATGCATATTTATTCTTCCTTCATGTTTAACAAGAAGTTCGAAGATGGCTTGCATTGCGGAGTCATTCGATACGTTGGTGTACAACGCAGTAACGTCGAAGGACTCCATCACGTACGCGTTATTAGGAGACGCGTTACGTAGACGTTCTAGGAACATTTGGGTGTTTGTGAGGTGAGCTGGAATATGGTTAAGCAACTGGGTAAGTATTAGGCTTAAAAACCAGGTTATTCTATCCGTTGGTCCCGTCTACACAGCTGATGATGGGTCTAACCTTAAATGATGACGGATTGGTTGACGCAAGATCATCAGGTGATACCAACTTATGTGTTTTAATAAGTAGGTATAGGACGGGACATGTTGGTGTATCAATTTTAAAGTGCAGAAATAACCGATGGTTTTAAACCTGCAGCCTTTGCCACACTGACCCATTGATTGTTTCGCTTTCGGTATTGACTTTTGTATTCCTTTTCAGAGGATGGGCGATAGAGGGTAGCATCACTAAGATGTTCCTCTGTTATCTCAACATCCAGCTGGCGAGGAATAACTACGAACTCTCCCCCCTTGTCACTAACAGACAATCTTGTTGTTTTTGAGTTTATTAATTCTCTAATTTCTCGCGTGCCACATTTTTGTGCGGCTGTGGGGTTGGAGATGGACTTTCTGTCGCGGTAGTGATTAGGGGTCTTGGGAGCCCCGTCCGAAGGCATGCGGAATTTTATGTCAACTCCATCGTTAGGGTCCTGCTGTCTAAAAAAACGTCCTGTCTAAAAAACTCAAAAACAATAAGATTGTCTGTTAGGGATAAGGGGGAGAGTTCGTAGTTATTCCTCGGCAACTACATGTTAAGATAACTGAGGAAATTTAAGTGATGTTATGTTATCGCCCATCATCTGAAAGGGAATACAAAACTCAACACCGAAAGCTAAACAATCAGTGGATCAAAGTGGCAAAGGCGGCAGGCTTAAAATCATCGGTTGTTTCGCACTCTAAGATCAATAGACCAATATGCCGCGTCTTACACTTACTAAAACACATAAGTTGGTGTCACCTGATGATCTAGCGTCAACCAATCCGTCATCATTTAAGGTTAGACCCATCATCAGCTGTGGAGACGGGCCAATGGATAGAATAACCTGGTTTTTAAGCCTAATACTTACCCAGTTGCTTAACCATATTCCAGCTCACCTCACAAACACCCAAATGTTCCTAGAACGTCTACGTAACGCGTCTCCTAATAACGCGTGCGTGATGGGGTCCTTCGACGTTACCGCGCTGTACACCGTGGTGTCGAATGACTCCGCAATGCAGGCCATCTTCGAACTTCATGTTGAAACATACAGGAAGAATAAACATGCATGGCTTGTCCATCCAGCAGCTTATGGCCCTCTTAAAAGAGTGCCTAAACTGCTCGATTTTAAAATGGTCTGGGAAATCTTTTGCGCAAATATGGGGGTTGGCAATGGGAGAGCGACTGGCGCCAAGCCTTGCCATTGCGTTTATGTCTGAACTGGAAGCTCCCGTTCTCGGTCTCCGGGCCGCTACTCCACTGTAGGTACTGAACGAGCAGTCTGAGTACATTAAGTTCACCTGGGAGAAACCGAAAGAAAACTTGTTTCCGTTTCTAAACGCTCAAATAAACCTATCACGTAGCGGTTACATAACAAAATGGTACCGAAAAGCCAAGTAACAAGAACATCCTCGTTCACTTCCTTTCTTCCCACCCTTCACACACAAAGAGGGCGCTTGTGAGAAACATGTTTCGAAACAGCCACCTCTGTGTGCACAACCAGGGGAACTAAAGGAAGAATCGCGTGACTTGCTCGGCAAATAGCCATCTCCAATGGCTACGAAATAGTAATCCCCACGAGATAAGTTTAGAAGGAGAGCGACGCGCCCAAGCGAAACACTTGGCCAAAAGAAAGTCCCGTTTATGCTGCCCTTTATTAGCGATGAAGTAAGCGTAGCGATTAAACGATGCTTAAGAAGTGCAGGTCTAGAGGAATCGGTAGCGATAGTTGAAATACCACCGGCTACTCTACGTCGTCAGTTAGTTCGTAACCGCCTGTATGACCGTCTATGCGAAACAACAAATTGCGTAATCTGCCCTTACGGCAGGGACGGTGATTGCATGAGTTCAGGGTACGATATACCTGATCTCGTGTAATAATTGCGGAGATGAATATATTGGCGAAACGGGCAGGCCTTTGTGTATCCGTATAAAAGAACACCTAGATGGCAAACGAAAAACTAAGACAAAGTACCCCACTAGGGCACGCATAGGATACAAAAAGCACAGCGGGGACGATTTTGAAGTAAAAGTCAATATCCTTGCGCAGGAGACTAGAACACCAGCGCGAAAACTTCTTGAGGCTTTTTGGATAAATGCCAAAAACCCCTACAATGAATAGCAGGGATGAATGCCCAGAGGTCATACGCGACCTGACCCCGTATGTTCGCATCAATTTCTGATGTGGGATGGTGCAGTCATCAACCTTATGCGACCATAATCAGCTGTTCTAATCTTCCTCATGGGAAGGCACGTAAAAAAAGCGGTGAGTTTGTTCGAGAAGCTGTTGACCATGTAATTACCATAGAGTTTTTTCGTCTTTTTGTAAGTGTCATTGAAGCGTTTGGCCTAGTAAATTGTATGTCAGTATACCCTTTCAGGCTCTGAAGAAGGCGATACTGCCGAAACGTCAGCTACTGTTGTATTGTATTGTGTTTTTTCTATGGAAGTAAATGTATGCTGTTTAACAACCTCGCGATTGCTGAACAAGAAAACGACGCATTCATTTTCCAATGCCGAGGTTAATACAAAGTCGATCCTGGGAACTGTTCCAAAATTACAGATCGTACCTTGGCCTTCATGCTGTGTCTAGTTGATATCCCACCAGAGTTACCGGAAACATTGCTGGACTTGTCGCTGTCACAAAGATCAAACGTTCGCCTGTAAATGACAAATTCCCACAATTTCTCCGTGTTTTTTCAATGAAGCCCAGAAATTAAGGAGATTTAAAGTCTTATAAGCTGATGTTTTTCTTCCATGACCACATTGTATGCTACTTCAGAGGAGCTATTGATTTAATTTTTAAAAATGGTCGGAGTAAAATAACACATACCAAAAAGTGGCTTATATTGACCCAAGAGGATACAAGAACGTGAAAGTGGCTTACGGTAGGAATTCGAAACAACGGTGAAAACTTTCGTCTACAATTTCGCTAGCACATTTCTTGAGAATTGAAGAAAAGTAAAGACAAGCCAGAAAAAAAAGTTGACATGTTTCAGACTAATTCCTTCCGATTTGTTGCCCAATGTATTTTGAAAGAAGATGGTATGGAGGTGATTTCGAGCATTTCTCTTTTCTCATAATAAACCGGCAATTCAACTTGGCTGCTTTCAAAACCAAGGGATTTCCAGCATTTTTCAAATTTTTTTGAAAATCTTGGAAAAGAGAAAGACGAATTCAATCACCTCAGAGATCGAGCTTTCATCACAGAAAGAAAAACAACTTTCTTAATTACTTAAATAATTCATTAAAAAACTCAAGAATAATGGTAACTTTTTATTTGCTGCCTACTACAATTTTTTCACGGCAGGGTATGATGCGAAATACAACCACAATGATACTGAGATATTTGCAAAACTCCAAACCGCAGGTGTCTGCGGTGAGAAACGAACGCGCTATTACTCTTTCCGGGGACCAACGCGTTCACCACCACACCATGCAGATGAAGAATAGGTGGAGAATTAAGGCGATGCAAAGAATGAGTAACAGAAGATGGAGAGATCAAAATATGTGACTTTTTATCTACTGCTCATTATTTTTCACGCAGGATATTGTGTAAAATACAACCACGATGATACTGAGATATTTGCGAAGCTTGAACCTCAGGCCAGGTTGAACCGCGATTTTCTTTGGCCTTACCGGATGCTCACGTGTTAAACATGGGACCGCTGAGGCTCTCATTCTGCTCTTCTCTCAACCAGTCTTTTTATGCTAACGCGCACAAGTCGCCATTCAAACCAGTTAAGCTGGGAAAAGAAGGAGATTTTGACCGGCAAAGGGAGCGTGCCTACAGGCTAAAGATAGAGTAGGGAAAAGAAAGCACCCATCACTCCCATTTGTGCAAAGATAAAGATCAAGCTATCATTTTTTATATGCAAGAAAGTTGTAGAGGTGAACCATGATTTTTTATGCACGGAAACACTATTGAAAACATGTATGAAGATGCGTTTGTGTTTAGTTTCAGTAATAGCCTCTACATGGAGCGGGTGCTGCAGCAGTAGTGATCCCGTTCATTAAGCGGAAGGTCGAACCTATCCAAGCGTTGATTTGACCTCGCCTCAGACCCACCAACCCTCTCCTTTCTCCGGAATGGGAGAGTTGGTACCAGACTTATCTTGGATCGGTTGCCTAACCGTATGCGGGGACGCAGCATCTCGGGTATCTTACACTTCCAGAGAGGTTTAGCTCGAGCAGCGTTCAACGACATTCCTAAAGAAGACAAAAAAAATCCTGAAGGAGCCAAGCCAAAGCCACAAGCACAAAATGTCCGAAAATCGTAGTGAACGGTGGTTGCAAGGAAAAGAATCAAATGTGAGAAGTGATGGGATCCGCAGTGTTGTACATGTGAGGTCAGTTCATGTAATAAGAAAAGTGATTTAAAAAAATCCCCCTATTCATCTTGGCTCAAAATCTTCGACTACCTGTTTCTATAAATCGATGCTGTTCTTTCTATCACAGATGTTTTGTCGGGTAATATGTGATATGTAGGCTCACCGCATGCCAACACATACGGATCATCGGATCTGAAAAGGATACGGAAACAATAACAGTGAATATGTGAGGGTATATCAGAGCACATACGGTTTCTCGATACCGCACTGGGAAGTACAGCGCGGCATTCTCAGTCTCAATAGGGTTATTCGGGCTAGAAAAGAGCTTAACTTATCTGTCTGGAAAGGTTAACTAGAATTAAGCCTGTACTCCTACAGCATAACCCGCAAAGTTATGGTTCGTTGGCTATTCGCGGAGAAAAGAAGGCATGAGAAGCGAACTAGGAAAAGCGTGATGTTTTTCGTATCTCTCCAGGAAGCGGATTCGTAAGAAATCTATAGCACGCGAAAGGGACAAATGAATGCTTAGTTGGTACTAAGTTTTTCAACGATTAACAGTAACAAAGATAATACAAGTGGTTTTCTACACGTAAAGACAAATTCGAATAAGTTAAATTAATGTGGCGATTTGCGATGAAGACAGAAAAAATACTTTTGCCTCGACGATGCAGTAGTCACCAAGTAGCATATCCTTTGTTGTCTTCGTTATATGCACAGCTCTGGAACATTCTTTTCATTATTTGTAATAAAAAATTATAAAAACTTGAAAACAAAGTCAAGAAGAAACCAACGAATTAAAAAAAGCTATTGTTTCCTTCCAAACAGTTTTCTGGGCCGTGTACTTTTTTAAAGAAGTTAGACCACCACACAGAGCTCACGTAGTAAAGAACGACAAGAACAAGCCTATCACCCGATTCCATCGAATGTTATCGAACACAGTTGTATCTCCTCTAACTGATGATAAAATTCATCAGAGCAACTCCTATACCAAAATCTTCAAAACCACAGGATTTTTTGACAAATTTGAGATAAGCTATATATCTTATATATTGAATTAAGTTGGGCACATAGTTTTACATCAAAATAAAAGAAACAACAATTTCGGTTATAAAAAAGATAAAAAGCTCTCGGCGTTGATCAATCCCTGTGGGATGCCCCATGCATTTGACTTAATTGGGCATCGCTTGGAGGTCATTGAATTCACATCTGGCCTTTACAATGGCTCGCGGTGGCCTATCGATGTATCGAGCCAGTGCTGTTATGGTCCCAGACAAGTCTGGTACCAATTTGCCAACCCTGGAGGGATGGAAGACTTGATGGGTCATGCGAGCAGGGGATCGATGCACGTGTGTGTTGCAGAGCCCCCTCCGACCACCGCACCACACACTCCCTACTTTGATTATAAGTTCAGCTATAGAATCTGGTAAATAAGATGAAAATTCTAAAAAGATGCTTTACTTGATTGCTATATAAGAGCGTGATTGAGCCATCCATTGAGAAGTCAAAGGCACCGTTCAATGAAACAATAATGTCGTTCATTTTACCTTTACAAATAAAGTTATAAATGTCACAGATAAGATAAAAAATTGCATTGTTAACCCTAAAAGCTCTCAATACTACAGGTCATCAAGTGAATTTGACATCGGCATTTCGTATTCGTAGGTTATTTTTTAATGTTTTTATACCCTGGCACTCCGGCTGATTCCATATGATTTGCTAATGTCACATCATCACTCCAAATATCAAATTGCCATTTTCGGAGACCAAGTATACCACACAGTACGGATCCGGTATGTACACCGATTCTCATGTTCACATCGACACCGGTTGCAACACGAATTTGTCTGTAACTCTTCAATGAGTATCACAAAGTACAAGTGGAAACCACAATGATGCTGAGATATTTGCAAAACTCCTGAACGCAGGCACCTGCGGTCCGGAGTTTTGCAAATATCTCAGCATCACTGTAGTTGTATTACGTGTAATAACCTGTCGTGAAAGGATGAAAAAGGCAGTGAACAAAAAGTTAACACTACAAGTGGAAATTTATGTA
This sequence comes from Angiostrongylus vasorum, assembly GCA_018806985.1. Taxonomy (NCBI): domain Eukaryota; kingdom Metazoa; phylum Nematoda; class Chromadorea; order Rhabditida; family Metastrongylidae; genus Angiostrongylus; species Angiostrongylus vasorum. Next base: position 570,839 of record JADANN010000339.1, read on the forward strand.
AAAAATCCCTTAATCTTCTTTTTGAAACAAAGTCTCAGTATTATGAAAAACTGCGAGAACTCTCGACGTATGTATTTCAAAACTCTTAGAACGTAACTAGCTCAACAGTAAAGTAAAAAACAGTAAAAGTATAAAGCTCTTAGGACTGATCAATCCCTGAGTGATGCGCCATGCACTCAACTTCATCGTTAGAGGTGGTTGAATGCATATCTGTCCTATAGAATGAACAGCGGTCGCCCACGGGATGTATCGCGTCAATGCTGCTATCCTCCCAGACAAGTCTGCTACCAATTTGCCGAGCCCGGAGGGATGGAAAAACTGGTGAGCCTACTGCGCTGGGATCGATCCCATGTTTATAGCAGAGCGCATCTAGTCACTGCGCTACACGCGCACCTCAACAGTAAAATACCAGTGAAACGAAGATTATGTAGATGAAGCATATCAGTGCTATGTCCAAATCGGAATTCGTCTACATTTTATGGTTTATGTGTTTAAAAAAGACCTATTTGTCTTAACACTTCTCTGTGAAATACCGCTACTAGAGATCCAAACACTTTTGATTTGCTGAGTCTACAGAGGATCGTTAAAATTCTGATCTATGAAAAACAAGCAAAAAAGCGGGAGTAAACTCCACTGTTGTCGTCATATGTAGCACTTACTTTATTGTCTTTATCATCTCCAATCCCATCACCACACACATATCAGCATGATTCGGTCGGTTCACAGGCATACCGGACACACAATAGTAGCAATCGCCAAGAAATTTGATACGCATGCATTGAAGCTTCTTAAAGACGGACAACACTACTATCCTTCTTGTATACTGACCTTCTAATAAAAAATTGAATAAAACGAGTTCTTAAATAAGTTGAGAAACGAGAAGAACATCAACTTGGGCAACATAATTCATCTTCTAAACTTACACAATAATTCATTTATTCCAGGAACAAATATAACAATAAAGAAATTCACATTCTCAATTCTCAAGTTACATTTCTTTTTATGCTATGAAAGATAACATTTTACTTCAATCCTGCAATTATATTACTAGTTACTATAGTGTTTCTTGATAGAAAGTGGAGCACATAGCATAGAGGCTAGTCGACTCTTGCAACACACATATGGCTGTTGGCCCGATCCCGTTCTTGGATCAACCAAGCCTGATATCCCACCACGTATATTGTCAAGCTTCTGAGGCTGGATATGCATTGGATCACTACTAGGACGTGTAGTGGAGTCGAGTTCACAGCATGTTCCCAATTGAATGACAAACGCCTAACGTCTTTTTTCTACATTGTCTCAGTGTTCCTCCTTAACTTATCATCACTTCATTTGGACTGGGGTTACAGAACGAGGGATTCATTTCAACTGGAGGGCCACCTAAAGCAGAGAAAGGCCTCGAAAATTTTATTTTTGAGGTTACTAAATGAGGGCCAGCAAGTGCCAACGTTGCCACAATGACATAATCGCAAGCTCATATGTCCACAAAGAATATATAACTGCCTACCGTGGCTATCTGGGAAGGAATTACCACGGATCTTTTGGGATTTCAGGAACGAAGAATCATGACCAGCAGGCAAAATACTATTGAAATAGATATTCTACTACGTACTGCAAGATTGTCCGTGAAGGTAAGGTAGTCAAACATCAAGTATACAATAAAAGTATCTCTATCTTCTTTACGAAACTTCACCTCACCTAACGAAATATAATTGAAGACTACAGAGGTAAAGTTGAGTACTACTTCAAGGAAATATACTCAAGGTAATTTCTACCAACATTGCATAAATTTGAGACTTGACAGTCCCAAATAAAATATAGGACTACCTGAGCATCCTTATCAAATTTGCTGTATAATTCGTTCAAAGTTCGTACAAGATCCTTTGCCGTCAGTTGAGCTGCCAGAACCGTGAAGTTCACAATATCGGCAAATAAAATACTGTAATTAAACAACTGTTAAGCATCATACCAAAAAGTGACATTTAATTAGCTTCCAGCCTTTCTCAGCTCCCACAAAGTGCATAGTTAATTTACTGTGATTTCTTAAGACAAGAATCAGATAGGTTACCAGGTGGTACTGAAAGATTTCCATACGACATACCATTCCGGAATTTAAATAGTGTCTATAGGGATAAAAACAATCTATCAAGATGTTTTTTCTACGAAACACAGAGGATGTCCGGACTTCCCTTTAAAAAAGCCAGTGTTGTAGAAAGTCATTGATCCAAACGACACAAATCAAAAAATTAGCGGCGGGACGAATCACTACTCAGACGCTGTTATCGTTTATGCTGAACATCTACTACTACGACAGTGATAAAATTGAAACGCTTAACGTATGTTTGTAGCATCATGTTCACAAAATTACCCATATCACCGTTAAAGTTGTTAATTGTCGATTGTCTTAAGTAGAGAGCGCGGCGTTTCCATCAGAAAGCCTAGCTAAGAGTAAACCAATACCAGGATCCGCCACCGTCTTGGTATCAAAATCGCATGGTGGTAAATCTCCGTCTGATCCACAAGGGCTGCGACTGCCCGTGGTGGTGAAGACCTGGGGCAGACTTTGGCCAGGCTGACCTCGGGATTCCAGGGAACCACAATGGCTTAACCAGCAAATCTCCAATAAATGGCGATTATGCTGGGGCCGGCACAACCAGTGAGGACGGGCCGTTCAAGTGTCAAGTGTCAAGAGAGCGCCTAATAAAGCATATGGTGCCTGTGTACAGTACGGCGAGTGAGCTCAGAACAACTGCAAGGAAATAACGAGCATCGTGATTTTGTATTATTAGATTCTAAAATGACGTCCTTTATAGTTAATGCCTTGGTAGGCGCATATCAGGAGCTCATAAGTCTCGCGTGGGGGGACTAAGTGTACTAAAGAATGGATTGTGTTGTGCTTCGAGAATAGAGCTGAAGTTTCGATCCAAACGTATCCTTCTCCTTCTATAAACACATAAATTTGTTATGAAGGAATCTTATTAGAAAAAATATAAAACGCAAAAGTAGGGTATGATACTTCATAACGAAGAACGTTAGTTAACGCATTCCGCTTTGTACGGACGCTACTTTTTTTTCTTATTTTATATGAGCTGGCTTCACATCTGCTCTGCAGATCCTAGCACTTCTCATATTCGACCCGTTTCCTCGAATCTACCATCCACTTCGGCCTTCTAACTTTTACGTGTGGCTTCGGCTGCTGCTTGGCGGTTTTCATTTCAACTTGCAGGTCGTATAACGACGGTCGAGTAGATTCTCACTGGAGCCCAGAGATAGCCGGACAGAGCACTCCCTTTGATTTCAACAGAGTAGACTTCTCCCTGACAAGTTCGGTACCAATTTCCCGAGCCCGTGACGAGTAGAGGCTCGGTGAACGCGGAGCGGTATCGAACAAGCACCGTGCTCGTGATGACCGGCATCACTAGCATTGTGCTATCTGCCCCTCCTGTGGACAGTATAGCGTCCATATCGAGTTTAATGGGTTCCAGAGTACCGAACAGTGTATATTCATTCGATAAAGAGTAGAAAGCAGATCAAAATAGGAGGAATGAAATTAGAAAAACCATTCTTCAAACCTAATGATTTACAAAGAATGTATCTTCGGAAAAAGTTCATTCACTGGTACTCTAAGCAACACTTGACATTCGAATGGCCCGTCCTCACTTGTTGTGCGGGCCCCAGCACAACCACCATTTATCGGAGATTTGCTGGTAAAGCCATTGTGGTTCCCTGGAATTCCAAGGTCAGCCTTGCCAAAGTCTGCCCTACGGGCAGTCGCAGCCCCTGTGGATCGGAGGGAGATTTGCCACCATGCGACTTTGATACCAGGACGGTGGCGGATCCTGCTATTGGGTTACTCTTTGCTAGGCTTCCTGATGGAAACGCCGGACTCCTTCTTAGCTTGGGAGACCCTGGGGGGGGACGAATCCCCGGCTGTGCATCGCAGTCCGATACCCAGAACATGTCCCAGCCACGATGAGGCGGTAAACCGTTGGGAGGCTCTAACCAACAATTAACTCTTATTTCATTTTTAATAACGATGGTTAGCGTATGGAATGCGCGAATATAAAAAACACCGAAATAAACCCAACACAAACTGCAAAGTGCTTCCAAACGCCGACAGCAATATATTAGCGATATGGACAATAGTAAAGTAATACAAAGCAAATAGTGGCATACGTATCATTCACACTCATAGAGCGATAGCCCAAAGGCTATCCTACAATTCTCTCACGTTCAAAATGCCTCAATTTCCCTACTTATTGAAAAAAAAGATTATTTATTGTCAAACACCAGAAAGATCGCAACTGACGAGAAAATAAGCGTAGTCCCTTGGACCAACCACGCAATCCCATAGTGGGGGGCGGGGGGATGGGTTAAGGTCCGAAAAACAGCACATAGAAGATGGATACTCGATATGCTTCAGTACTCATCGACTGGTGGTCTAACAAGCATGTGAAATGTGAGGCTTTATTTTGTAGAAAGATGCACCCTATACTCACCTTACATTATCATGTACCTGAACATGGAGATCATGAAACAGTTTGTGATGTTTTGAATTAATTCTAGCGGAAGTGCTACTTGATTGAATGATGCTCTTGCTGACCTTGTCAGTAAGGTAAGCAGGAATCACTGATAGAAGTAACTGATCCTGGAAATAAAAAATATATATATATATATATATACATATATATATATAGTACATCGTAGCAAGTAAAAGAATAAAGGTTAAAACGTTTGGCGTTGATTAAACTCTCAGGGAAGCACCCTGCATTTGAGAATTCATTAGCCATTGTTAGAGATGACTGAATGCATATCTGGCCTACCAACAACTTGTCGTGGCCTACCGACGTTTCAGTCAGTGTTGTTACCCTCCCAGACAAGTCTGCTGGTACTAATATGTCTACCCATGATGGATAAAAGCCTTGGTGAATCGTGGACTCTGGATTGAACCAACGAGCACGTGTATATCGCAAAGCATCTCTAACCATTACGCTACATGTGCCCACCCTAAGAAGTAGGATTTCATACGTGAAATGCAATCACATTGATGTTGAGATAATTCTAACCTTTTTTATTTACTGCCTACTCTTTTTAATGGCAGGGTATATTGCGAAATATAACTTCAACGAAGCTGAGATATTAGCAAAACTCTGGACCGCAGGTGCCTATGGTGGGGAACGAACGCGCTATTGTTCTTTCCGGGGAGTAACGCGTTCACCACCACAACATGCGGGTCCTTCGTTTCGCCTGTCTTTCAGCTAGTTCTATCGATCTTTTGCCATCAGCATCGATCTGGGTTCAATGCCGATTTGGGCTCCCCAGATCAATCCCATTGACGGATGATTGCTGATGGCAAAAAGGTCGATAGAACTAGCTGAGAGACAGGCGAAACGAAGGGCCCGCATGGTGTGGTGGTGAACGCGTTACTCCCCGGAAACGACAATAGTGCGTTCGTTCTCCCACCATAGACGAGCTTCGCTGAAGTTATATTTTTGCAATATACCCTACCATTAAAAAGAATAGGCAGTAAATAAAAAGGTTAACATTGTGATTATAACTATAGCCTTAGCTTAACTGGGTTCAATGCCGATTTGGGCTCTCCAGATCAATCCCGTTGACGGTTGATTGCTGATGGCAATAGTAGATAGAAATCTAGTTGAGAGCCAGGCAAAACTAAGGACCCGCATGGTGTGGTGGTGAACGCGTTACTCCCCGGAAAGGACAGTAGCGCGTTCGTTCCCCACCATAGGCACCTGCGGTCCAGAGTTTTGCAAATATCTCAGCTTCGTTGATGTTAAGACATTTGCAAAACTCTGCACCGCAAGTGTGGCAGACCGATGGTCTATTCACGGCCGATATATCATATAGTGAAGTTGCTCCCTATCGCTCTGTATAGCATCTTTAGCTAATGCTTACGTTACTTCTTACACACTTACGTTCTCATTATCCCTATTTCGTTATCACTATACTATTATTGTTATATACAGATGGCTTAATTACCAAGTGTGACATCTGATGTTACGACAACAACGAAGAGGTCCGCGCAGCAGGAAATATTGCACAAAAAGCAATTCCACCATCATCTGTATTACCTCACCAGGAGAAACGAAAGACCTGCATGGTGTGGTGGTGATCGCGTTAGTCTCCGGAAAGGGTAATTGCGCGTTCGTTCCCCACCGCAGACACCTGCGGTCCGGAGTTCTGCAAACATCTCAGCATCATTGTGGCTAATTCCGCCATAACTGGTCCTCATGATAGGTATCGAACCCTGGCCACATGGATGGAACCTATGAATCTACCACATAGGACTCTGGACTTGGCTGAGAATCATTAAGTAGACACACAAAGTGGGACAGTCAAGAAGAGGTGCTGATATAGCATACAGATGAGTGCTACGTCGAGGGTAGTAAGGTGCAAAAATATACTACGGGATAAGTACGTACACATAAAGTGCAATTTGCGAGAGCGGTTGATTTGTACTATGAAGGATCAAAACAGTGGTAGTAACATAATCAGTGGGAACAAAATAAAGAATAGTGCGATACTAAATGAAGACTCAATGAAAGAATAGAATAGGCGAATCACTGATTCCTACCCTGCTATTCATGGACTTACTACCTTAGAGATAATATTGGCAGTTGGCTTCATTCTAAAGGATATGTAATGAGTCATTTTGTCAACATGGTATCTCAGAGAATATACATACAAATAGTGAAACACAATGATTCAATGATCTCTCCGATTTCAACTTCAACTCGATGAGTTCCTATTCACACACACGTCCAATTTATTCCTTCAAATTATCCGTCTACACATATTGTGCGGACCGTAACTGCTTTATTCGATTCCCTAGGATCCGTCAGTATGATCATCTTCGGATGTTCGTATAGGTTCGCTTACCACCTGACAGCTTTGTATTCTTCATGAATGTAGTCGAGTTCTTGCCGATTTTTTTCCCAGTTGGATTGACCCGCTCCAGATAAACTCTGGTACCACTAACGGAATGTCCATCTCCGAATGATCCAGCTATGTTTACCTAAGTCGAAAATGAGCAGAGTAAATGGCTTCGTTCCAGTGTTGGGTGAGAGGAAGCCAACGGATTGAGAGCTTTTACGGGCATCCAAGATGTATTGAAGAGAACAAACAGCACCCGACTCCATGCACACCTTTTCGGCTCCACGATTTTTCCTGCTTTAACGTATGCCTCAAAAACCCGGTGCCTACAAAAGCAACATGCAAGACCACTCAGCGTGATAGAACGCGCAGTCAAAAGGACGTGCTAGGGGTATTCTGTGTCACATAAGTGAAGGAAAGGATCCGAAGTACTGACCTATGTCAACGACCAACAATCAAAGACACTGTTCTATACGCTAAACTGTAGAAGGCATGGTGAGCCGCACAAGTAATGCATATGAACGGCAACCGATGGACAAGAATGATTTGCGACTGGATTCTTGGGGATGTCAAACACATCGAAGGAAGACTTCCGACCCGATAGTCAGAGTTCCTCACGGAAACCATAGAACGAAGACATGATGCCCAAACGAATCCCTGAGAGCGAGCACAACCACTTGGCTACCTCTGCATGCGACATGGGAAAAGGGAAGGTTTAAAGGCTCCCGCCCAAATCACTTGACTTGAGGACAGGTGATACAGATGATACCAATCCGCGAACTCCCGATAGATAGTACTGTTGCTTGGCTCAATCAGTGGTCGCACCACTGGCTAAGTAGGTATCGCACTGAATCTTGAACCATTGAGCTTCTCGCGCAAGGAGACCCTAGTGAAAACAAATTTCGCCGACGCATGTATGATTCGTAAAAACAGTCCATTCAAGTATTCAGATACTCAAAAACGTATACGAAGAATAGAGTGATTTCGCTGCTTTTCAACAATATTTAACTTTTATCTACTGCCTACTCTTTTTTACATGGCAAGGTACTACGTGAAATACAACCACAATGATTCTGTGATATGAGCAAAACTTGGAACGCTAGATGAGCTTCGAACCCGCGATTACTCTTTCGGGGGAGTTCACGTGTTATCTTATTTTTATGACATTCTCGCTTTCAATTTTGCTGCATTTTAGACTCAATAATATTACTGAATTTCCCTGTTAAACCATTTTATTCAAGTTGTTCTATACTTTTGAACATCTTTAGTCTAATCCTTTGACAACCTGTCTATCCTTTTAAAGATTCCAGTTCAGTCCTACGATAAACGGCTTCTGTTAGTTTCATAGCGATATCGGCGCGATTTGCAGCTTCATTTGAATCGGATACAATCCCAACACAACTGATCATTAGTTGTTGTAACAGAAATGAAATCATCTGTAAGTAAATGATGTCAGCAGGAAAATCGGGAACGACTGTTGTCGTACTGAGAACGAAATAACTCTACCGATTTTCCTACGGTAGCAGTTCAACTTGCCAACTACAATTTGGCATCTTTCAAAACGTTGATCTATCAAAGGACAATTTCTTCACAAAAAAGCAACAGATACTTACTGAATAGATAAACGTATAATCAGCATTGATCGCATCCTTGTTGAGTAGGAGAAGGACGCTCACATTTATTATCACCCACAACAGCGACAAAATAAGAAATATTCGACGATGGCGTGGTAGCACGAAAAATTGCACAACTGAAAAAAACTTTTTAACCCAATGAGAGCATCGCTTTGTCTGCAGTAAGTAAATAAGTGCTTTCACCCTTATGGCGTAACAAGTACTCTAACATAACTGGAATTTTGCACAATACTTGTACTATTTTGTCCCGAAGATAATGCCTTTTAAATTCAGTTCGTAATAAACTTTGATAATCGACATAAAAAAGACCGCGCTAATATCTCTAAACTACAACGCTGATTTCTCTACATAGTTTTTAGAAGAAGATTCGGCCCGATAAGACTATAAGGATATGAATACACCGCACCGAGAAGATGAACGACTGTGGACCATCGACTAGGGGGGTCATCGGATCAGAGGAAGACAAAGGAGTCGAAACATTAGCCGAATAAATATTTCGTAACAATCTCATGTTAGCTTAGGTGCACTTTTTAGAGTTTGCTCAAGGTGCTTTAATAGTCGACCTTCATAAGGAATTGTGGGTACGCTATTTGTCTTATTATGCTTCAAGTTGGACTATCAGCTGATAGACGCTGTCATGGAAGCCCTTGATAGTCAGGGAGTTCCTACTCGCTGCATAAAGATTCTTCATGACCTATACAAAGATTTCATAGCCAAAATAACACCATTCTACAACGATATTAACATCGACGTCAAAAGAGGGGTCAGGCTAGGCGATACCATCTCGTCAAAATTATTTACCGCCACCCTCGAGAACGTCACGCGAACATCGGAGTGGGACAACATGGAAGTGGAAATCGATGGTCGGCAATTACATCATCTTCGTTATGCTGATGATATTCTAGTAACACCAAATATTAGCCAAACGGAACGAATGCTGCCCGATTTTGACAAAACCTGTGCAAATATTGGTCTTAGACTAAATCTCACAAAAACGATGTTCATGAGAAAAACGGACTGGTTTCGTATGCCCCATTCACGCTCAACGGAATGAATATCTCCGAGTGCTCTAGTTACATCTATCTAGGTCGGGAAATCAATATGATGAACGACTTAGCTCCAGAGATGAGGAGAAGGAAACGAGCGGGTTTGGGAAGCTTTCAAGAGCATCGAGGATGTAGTGAAGAGAACAAAGAACACACGACTCCATGCCCACCTTTTCGACTAAACGGTACTTCCTGCGCTAACGTATGCGTCAGAAACCTGGTCGCTGCGTTAGCAGGATGAAGGGTCACTTAGCTTTATCGAACGCGCAGTCGAAAGGACGATGCTAAAAGCATCCAGTGTCACACAAGTAAAGGAAGAGATTCGAAGCTCCGACTTGCGTCAACGATCAAAAAACAACGATGCCGTTCCATGCGTCAAATAGTCGAAGATAAGGTGAGCCGGACACGCAATGCGTATGAACGATAACCGATGGACAAGAGCCATTAGTAACTAGATTACTTGGGATGTTAAATGAACTGCAGGAAGACCATCGAACCGATCGTCAGAGTTCTTTACGAAAGGGCTGGAAGAAAGATATGATGCTCGACGCTGATGTGAGTCTCTAGAGCGACCAAAACCCACTGGTCTACTCTTGCATGCGACAGAGAAAAATGGAAGGCTTACTGGCGCCTGCTCGAGTTGCCCGACGATCAACGGGACTACAGGTGATAAAGGTGATGTTTCAGGTTTGTCTTTATATTATTTTCATTCTGGAGCAACGAAAAGCTGTGTCCAGCCGTCCCAAAGTTACCGCTACAGGAGGTCATTGGGCTATTCAAAGGTTTGTTACCATGCCAGCAGCTTTCCTTAGATGATGGCCAAATGTTGTTTATCTCGACCATGAGCCAGGAATTCGAGTGGAATTATCTACTTCTTCTAAGATCAGCACTATTTGTAGCCAGTAATAAAAGGAGCCCTGAGAATAGACTTGTGGTCAATGGTTGAACCTCGCGTCCAGGCAAATCAAGCCATCCATCCCTCTTGTGTCGGCAGCTTCATGACAGACTTGCCTGAGAAGATAAAAAACAATGACTTGGCACTTCAAAAGACTTCCGAAATTCACTCGCTAGGCGAAATGTTCATACAGTTGTTTTTCACAATGCTATGAATGGATGATAAATCTCTACTCTCCTTCATATTCAAATCATATTTGAGAAAGTTGCTTTCCTTCTCAAATCACCTCCAATCCTTTTCCTTCAAAACATTTCCAGGGCAATTTCCTTTCATAGGGATTCTCGATGAGATTCACTTTAAAAAAAACTGAAGTTACTTTCGGCGATTATAAACGGAGCACTAAAAAATATTGAAATGCACTACTCATATTAGAACAAACCCGTAGCTATACATAAGCCAGTATAAAGTGATGAATGGTCGTACATATGTAAGTGAACTCTTTCCTGAAATAAAATTTCATTTCAACAACAGAACGAACTGAACGAATTTACTTCTTCTTATCAACGGCACATTCAATGAAATGAAGCTTCTTCATGTAAGAAATTAAACTCATCTTACTGACAAACACCACTATCGGAAGATGTAATACCCATATAAAAACCGGAAACAGCATAGTTGTTGCAAGTGACAATAAAACAAGACTGAATCCGCTGCTCTAAAAATCTTTGTCTGCGGATAATCATCGGATTCCTACTCGGATTGCTGATAGCTATCAGCTCAAAAGATTCACGGTATATTTTGCCACAACAGCTTAATAACAAACAGCTCATTATAATACAATAAAGCAGACCTTTAACTCAGTGGTTTGCCTCTTTATACTAAATAAAGAGAGTGTTTCTTGGGAGTCGAGTTGCATACCAAGGAGGAATTTCTCTTCCAAGCTTAAGGACAACTCGACGGTTTTAGTTAATATAGGGCGCTGATGCTACCTTTTATAACCATCACGCTCAAGGGAACTGCAACCATCACGTTTTTCACACAGGAAGTGATTTTTTAGTGAAGGCGAGTCTTTTTGCTAGTGAGGTTCTGCCGTAACGTCGATGTACCGACAAGCGGTAGTTTTTCGGGTTCCACTGAAGTAGAAGCGATCCTTATAATCAAGAGATGAATTCTTTGCATGCATCACGAAATTCGACATATAGGACATCCTTAGCTACACAGTAATGTATATATAAAACGATTTAATGAGGAACAAAAATGTCACAGCAAAATGTTCAAAGCGTGCCAAATAACGGGAATTACGGTAACATTTACCTGATCACGGAATCGTATGGAAAAAGCCGCTAATCAATAAATATCCAACGAATATAATAGAAATAAAGAAGCATGTTGGTGCCCATTTCTTTACCTAAACAATTTCTCCATTTCCGGTATATTTTATCCGTGGAATCGCTTCATTCTATCTCTAATAAGTAATAGTTAATAATTCAAACGAAGTTTTTAATATAAACTTTTCCAGGAGTACTGAAGCCTCGTTAGGTCTGATTATCAGATCAGAGGCTACGATAAGTAATAGGAATTAGATGGGCTTTACACCTTCGTATAAGTATTGCGGTTTTTGGCAACACTTTCATAAACTAGAAATTGTCCATATCAAACACGTAACACCAACACACCACTCTTTAAAGGCATTTCTTCACCACCAAAAAAATTTTTTGAAATCTTGCGTTAGCGGGATTTTATAGAGAATTTTCAATTTTTTTATACCTCCTCTCTATTCGTCACCGATTGAGCACGATTTCCTACCGGCAGAAGAATCTGAAAAATTCATAATACAGCTATTGCTGAAAGTCAATCGTACTGGATTTGATTATCATCGTCAAAGATTTCCACACTGTAATCGTTTTATTTCCGATTTGTAAGAATTTTTTCCATCCTGTGGAAGTAAATGTACGTCAAATCATTCATAAAACTAAGTCGCAGTATTCGCTAGCTGATGACAAGTCACAAGTAATCAGTTAGTTGGATCTGCATGTCTTGCAATAATCACGTTCTCTGTTGGTTATGCGTGCTTTTCAATAGAGAACATAGACGGCCACAACGGGTTCCGTTGGCCCACTGATGTATAAGTATGGAATTTGACTTCAGTATCCTCAATGCTTGAATGGTCTACACTGTGTTTTAACACACAAGAAATTTCTTACTTGCTAATAATCGCGAAAAGGCCAACCATACCTTGGAGTGGGGAATAATCCGCATCGTCTGTCAAAAAATGCAATCGGAGATCGAGTGTTACTCACAGCATCATCTAACACTGCTCAATTCAGTTACTAGTGAAAAAACTAAACGCGCCTGACCACATTTTGTATGAATCGTTTATTATTCACACGCTACGAAGCACAATGAACTATGTGAATCACGTTTGATTCATATCTTGCGTGCAGAATTTTTTGGCTATAATTCGACGCGCCGTCCGCACGGAATCAGGTGTAGTCGCGAAAAAGAGGATTGAGAGAAATCAATTAAAACCATTTTCTAAGACATCATACGCAGTCAACGCCTTAATAACGGAAAACGAAGGTAAAAATTATTCACAGAACTAACTTCACTAAAATAGTACATGATGAATATTTGAGCGATTGCATAGATGAACATCCACAAATGCAACGTGTGCAATCTAGCACGATCCAGTGTTCGCCAGTGTCGAACCAGTACCGAACGAATCTCGGAACGAGTCACCGCCTCAGAACTCAACATCGACCTCAGCAAACCCTCAAACTTGAATCGATTTTGAATTGGTTTGATTTCAGGCGAATGAACGTTGTACAATAGCTAACACAAACGCTAAATATTGTAGAGTCCGCGTTGAAAATTGTCTATTCAGACAAGGGATGTACGGTAAGATATGTTTTAAAACATTATCTCGTAGATCGTTATAAAAAAACGGTCGACAAGGTTGAAAGTAGTAGGCTGTGTAGTGGAAAAAAAAATTTCAAAGAGTAGTAGCCGAACGTATGTAAAAGTCAACAAAAAGGCAATCCAGGCAATCCATCCGATGCACCTGTGATAAAAGTCGCCGCAATAAAAAGAACAAAAAATGATTTAACGCAGCCAAATTCATGCTTGAATGCCTTATTTTCGCGATTAATAGCTCGGTAAAAAAAAGTATGTCACTGGTTGGTGGACATAATCGAGTTAAAGGATTGCCTTCCAACTCATCACTACACACGATCGACTTCCCTGCGATAACGAATGTGGGAGGGTTTCGCTTTGAAATTAGATTTCCCTGCGATAACGGAGGTGAGAGGGCTTCGTTTTGAAATTGGATTTTTTCCGTGATGGCGGAATTTTTGACAAAAGATAACTCTTCGCTGAGATCCTTCTTACATTGGATAACATTAGCTGAAGATGAAATCGCTAGAGCAGTTAGCCAAACAATAGAACCTTTCCACTTTAGGTTTTTCAACATTTTTAGAACAACAGTAATTATTAATCATTCATGAAAGCTGCTACAAAGACTTGGTATGTCTTACTAACTATCACGATGACCTTCTGTGACTGGAATCAAGACTCTTTATGTAATAGGAAAAGTCAGTAAAAGAGGAATTTTTTCTAATCTACCGTGACTAGCATGAAGAAAATCTATCAAAGCGACCAGTTTCTAACAGTACTCATCACTGGCAATATACCGTGGCACAAAATTGTTGTGCCACAGCATCAATTACCCAGTTGAACATGGTTATATTCATAGCAACGTCTGCAAAAGACAAGCAGCTTCCTATAAAAACCGTGACTCATTTCATTTTCTTCGAAACATCAAAGCCCAATTAAGTGGCATTGATGCACGTCAGAGACGAATGAAGCTCAATGGTTCACGCTTGGGTTACACGATCATTACAGAGATAAGTTAACTGAAATTCTCTGAAAGATGTATCAAAGTATTGCCGGAGTAAATGAGTGTTTTCATTTCTACGGACTTGAATAAAACCGACCGTTAAGAGACAGAAGGCCATAAAGCCCTAGTCAGTCTTCCAAATGCAGCATATTATTGTCATTCATGAGTTGTAGAACAACTCTACAACAAGAAAACTCTCGCCAAAGTGTTTTTTGCTAGTTCATAGATAACTTAAAGAAACTACGCTACAAATAATCTATGACGAAGTAGCGCGCGTTAGAAACAATGGTTCCAAAGATTATGGTGCATACATTGTTGTACATGTGATTAACCGAGCAAACAGAATCTGCCAATACAAGTATAATAGCTGCAGTAAAATTGATATTTGGCGAAGTACAAAGAGAAAACTTAGGACGTCGATTTAGTGTCAAGACACCTGTACCACAACCAGTCTATTTTCACACCACAATGGATTACTACACGTGAACATAGCCGCTCAGACGATGTAGACCAGTAGCATACCTTGTCATCCCGTCAGCGAAAAAAAATTCAAGCTCATTCTTATTGGTCACATAGGCATGTAGTCTGGAAATATTGTTAGGCACAATGTGCTAGCTTGAATGGGCCATTTGTACTGCAGATCGCTATGGTGAATCCATAGTGCAGAATCATAACCATGTCATTTATTATGCAGTAGACAACTTAATAAGTTAACGCTTCTCCATTACGCTCGGACACTTCTAACGTTTGTGGTTCATCTAACCTTCCGCTTTCCTTTTGTTCGTTATCTCATCAAATTTAATTGGGCTTAATTATCAAAAGGTGGTTCATAACTATAGTAAAGATCAATGAAACGAAAGATCACTGTGTATACTATGTTGGCTTTGTTTTCAGGTTTTTTAAAAAACCTCTTCATTTCATAGTGTAACACATTACCACCTCCCAACGGTTTACCGCCTCATCGTGACTGGGAGGTGTTCCTAGGTGTCAGATTGCGATGTACAGCGGGGGCATTCGTTCCCCGGCAGGGTCTCCCAAACTGAGAAGGAGTCCAGCGTTTGCATCAGGAAGCCTAGCTAAGAGTAAACCAATGCCAGGATCCACCACCGTCTTGGTATCAAATCATAGTGGTAAATCTCCCTCTTATTTACAAGGGCTGCGACTGCCTGTCGTGGTGACGACCTGGGGCAGACTTTAGCCAGGGCGTCCTCGGGATTCCAGGAAACCACAATGGCTTAACCAGCCAATCACCGAAAAATGGTGATTATGCTGGGGCTCGCACAACTAGTGAGGACGGGCCGTTCAAGTATCAAGTATCAAGTAACATATTACCAATTAGAACGGGAGGAAAGTGACAAGGACAGACTGATTGCGTGCAGAAAGAGATAATGAAAGGAAAGTCAGTTTTTTATTCTTGAAAAAATTTAGTTGCCTGCCAATACTAAAAAGGATAAAAGCATAAAGCGTCTGATGTTCATCAATCACTTAGAGACATGTGGTGCATTCGACACGATGAAGTATTGTAAAGATGATTGAATGTATATCTGACCCATAACTTGATTTGTGATGCTCTACCGATGTATCAAGTCAGCGTTGCTATCCTTCAAGACAGTTCTGAAACCTATTTGCCGGTGCGCGGGATCCAACCAAAGAGAACGGGCATCCATAACAGCTGCGCTACACGCTCCCCATGCTAATATTTGGACACTTTATTTCTTTTTCCAAGGTGGCAATTCGTTGAATTATCTATCTAACTGCTTGATAATTAGTTTGTCGTATTGAAGAATAAGACAGAAGCCTAAAGTAAACTAAGCTGCAGAGAATTTATCCCATCGTGGAAGGTAAATTACAGCGTAACATGGTTAGTTTTGAGCGAAACAATATTTATCCGGATCTGTATTCTTGTTCTCAAATGCACCCTCATCCTCACCTTTTTCTGAGGAATGTTATAAGGAAGCTATAATGCGAAGAAGATGAAGCAAAATTCAATGATCGATAGCACATTGTCTTTGC
This sequence comes from Angiostrongylus vasorum, assembly GCA_018806985.1. NCBI lineage: Eukaryota > Metazoa > Nematoda > Chromadorea > Rhabditida > Metastrongylidae > Angiostrongylus > Angiostrongylus vasorum. The sequence continues at coordinate 587,216 of JADANN010000339.1, forward strand.
TTGAACAATGACGTTGTCTCATATGGAAACGTTGGTCTACGGCTGAACTCTATTAATGTGTTTTCATAGAAACGAGTAAGCTGCCCTTATCCAATCCTATTCACGCTCAGTGAGACGACTATCTCGCAGTGCTCCGTCCTTGTATCCCCGTGTAAATAAGGGAATTCAGCTCGATAAATAACTGAACTCGAAAAAGAAATAAGCGAACAGCTTCCAGAGCTTATAAGAGCACTACGGAAAGAGAGTAAATGACAAAGAATATCCTGTTCCGCATTGATCTCCTCAACTCCACAGTGTCGATTTTAGTCGTTTTATACCTGGACGCTAGGCAAATAACACGGAAGTCCATTCAGGCACCATAAATCACGCTATTAAGAGGATAATGTTGAAAGGATCCTATTTCATACAAGCAGGAAAAGAAATCAAGACGAGCGGTCTAACTCAAAGATGAAAGAATGTGGATGAAGAAGTTCACAATAAAATGTACCGAAAAAACAGGTAGTTCGTTGAAGAAAACCCAATTGACTACAGCCGCTAGATAAGAGTGACTGAGATTAACGAAACGTTAAGGGTACATATGAATAGCCACTGACCCCACGAAGCTTCATCGCGAAGTGGTACAAGGGAAAAAAACACGATGTTTTTCGTTCTATTTTATACAAATGAAAAGCACCCATCTGGCAACATTAACACATTCGAGGAATGAATGGAAATTTTTCTAGTGACCACACGCATCAGCATTAGACAATCAACGGGAAGACAAGCGACAGATGAGAGAGTAGTTTCCGTAATATATAGTCGTGAGCCTTGATGGTGCTATTAGATTTTTCATATTGAACCGCCTCATTTTTTTCTATTGAGTGTTATTTCATAATGGTTCTTGTTAATACATTAGAAAAAGTAGAAAAAAAATGTAGAAACGATGATGAAGCTTGCCGAAAGTAAGAAAAATTCTTGCCTTTCGCTTAGCCGTCTCAGAACAGATCACATTCATGGAGATAGGATAAAGTTGTGAGCCAATTTTCAGCAGCAGTAGAAGGAGAGAAGGCGGAAATCGAACATATCCGATGTTGCAATTACTAAGAAGAAATAGGAAGGTAATATTTACCCACAGAGTAACGTGGTTTGCTCTTTAATGTTGTGTGAGCTTCCTTCTGGTCCAAATCGTTGCCTTGAGCTATAAACGGAAGTAGTCGCGTTCAGGCATGAGTTTGACAGAAGCTTGAAAATCTGTCATATTCTTCTTTTAGTTGAGTTGCTGAATACTAGTTCATCGTTACTTCCTGACAACCGTACTTCGGTTTCATTATAGGCGTTGTGGATAGGAAGAAAGTTCGCTCCTTTTCGTCGTGGATTCCACCAATATAGCAGCGATTTCTGCGATTTTATAGCGCGACCGATCGAGGAGCATGCAGATGAATGGGTTCTTTTAATCAAATTTCCTTTTACGAGTGAGCAGAAGCCGATAGGACCACAACTTCAATTCTTTCATTGGTAACGAATAATTAATTTAACAAATGGAAATATTCATCTTATCTCACTAATGAATTGTAAGTGTCCTTCATTTCAAGGCTCTTATGAGAACGTTCAAAAAATGCACTATCGTATGAAATTCCGTGCAAAAATCTCTATTACGTGCAAAGAAAGGCTGAAATTAAAACTGGTATAAGACATGTGCGCGTGTGGCGCAGTGGTCGGAGGAGCCCTGAAACGCACACGTGGAATCAATCCCAGCGCCCATGGCCCACCAAGCCTTCCATCCCTCCAGGGTCGGCAAATTGGTACCAGACTTGTCCGGGAGGATAGCAGTACTGGCTTCATACATCAGTAAGCCACCGCAAGTAATTGTAAAGGCCAGATATGCATTCAATCACCTCCAAATGCTTGTTGAATTCGAATGCATGGCGCGTCCCTCAGGGATTAATCAACGCCTAGAGCTTTATCCTTTTCTATAAGATATGGTCTATAATGGTGGAATAGAAAATAGAACTGTGTAGAATAGACTGGATTTGTTTAAAAAGGTCCAACAAATATTCAAAATGTATGCAATACCATCAGAAGTAGACGCATAACAATCGAATTCCGGAATGATGGCAATTTTCTGAGCAACACATCAAATTACCATCTCTTACAGTAGTCGCATTCATCGTGCCATCGAGCCGTTTGACACTCGTAAAAAGTATTCTACTGTGAAGTTCTTTCAAAAATAACGCCACTTAACGTTCTTTCCTTAATGATTAGAAAAACGAAGAATACAGCAAAAGGAAAAAGTTAAAAACCTAACAAAACCAACCAAGTGCTTGTTCACTGACAAGAATCAAAGCGATAAACTCCTTGGCTCTACTAGGCTGAAATTCATTTGCATAACGACTAAATGTATAATGCTTTCTAATAGAAACGATTTAAATCCATCACTTTGAGCTTTGTCTTTCTTTCGCAACCAGAAAACGCCTGAGAACACATTAAGTTCTGCTTTAACATAAAATAGCCAAGTCGATCCACCATTTGTGTGCCACTGATAAACAGTTATCTTGCGTTACGGTAGAATACTCGTCTACTCAGAAAGATATATATCAGAAAGTGAAGTAGCAATAATGAAGCTATCATTCTCATCACGAACATTCAGAATCCAAGCTGGAAGAATTATGAGCATGAAAAAGAAAGTCAAATCTCACAATAATCATGTATAAATCACAAGCACTTAAGTTGCTGAGGGACACCATATTGAAGACAATAGTACAGGGTTCGATGTTATTAGGACTTAGCGAGATATACGAAGAGAAAAGATAATCCATATACCGTGGGTTTGAAGATGTGGGTGAATGAACTGAAGTTCTCGCAATTGTAATCAATACGCATATTTTGCACATTGCGTATTTTCCATCTAATCCCTCAATATGTACTTCGTCTACATCAATGTCTAAACACACCAAAAACTCCTACCTACATTCACTTACCTTTTACATTTTTATATTCTATAATGGACATTAAAGTATTAAACACTAACAGATACTATTAGAAACGTCTAAAGAGCTCAGCAATGTTGACTATGTGAAACAATTATGGAGCGGAGCTGTTGACTGGAACAATGTACGCCCTAGAAAGATACTCATTTCCTCGAGCGAATCAGTCGTACAAAAAGCAACGCCGCAATGGAAATTGCTTTAAAAAAGGAAAAAATCGAATTAAATTTGTTGCCTGACATAAAAGTCTCATTAAACATCTACTCAGCAGCAACGATAAGACCAACACTACAAATATCACCGAGAAACTGATGTACTCTTTTAACGATGTGAAGCTCCACGCCTTCACAAAATTCCTTTTAGTACAACCCTAACCACAATTGCATAGCTTCTTTTCTCGAAGTACTAATTACATGGGCCAAAAAACATACTTCAAACAAGAAAAAAAACAAATTAAATTTGCTGCCTATCATAAAAGTCAAATTAAACATTTATCCAGCATCGTCACTAAGGTGGGAAATTCACAGTTTTGTGGAAATACTATTCTTGGGCAACTGCACATATCAAAAGCACTTAGCAACAAATTATTAAAGAAGTGAACAAATTCACGCGGAGAATAAAGTAAAGCATCTAAGGAAGGACAAAGTTCTTCGCCTAAATCGTGCGGGACCAAAGTCTTTAAGGGTACCTACTACCCACAACCGTGTTAGTAGAGGAACCACACAATCTACGGCATAGATTCATCTTCACCATCTGGGAAAGCACAAGTACATATCGTCTCCAATTGCTAGCCATTTAGGTAAATAAGTCAAACGGCTATAGTCAGATGAAACGCACACAGAAAGCTCGACATTGACGATGTTAGACTCAATAAACGAGGTTATATCCATCAAAGTTTGCTTGGAACGTTCTCATTTCTCCAAAATGGTCAAGTATATTTGTTTTTTTCAGTCCCGATGGGAATGTGGTGGAAAACCGGAATTTAAAATTGAAGGAAAACCGAGTTCGATTTATAAGCGAGATAATCTCCGTTGAGATCAGAAACACATTAATTCTTTCTATTGTGTCGACATTCTATCACCTATTCACTTACGTTCTCATCCAGTGAATGAAGCCATACGAGTATGACAACAAAGAAACAAAGAAAAGGCAGCGCTAAAGTCATACGGCTTAAGTGTCTAATATACTTCAACACAATCAATCAAATCCATTACCTCTTCTCGACATACTGAAGAGTTCCATGCAGAATGCCATTTCGTCTCACATTCATTCTCGCAAATAAAGTTCAGTTGTTGAAAACTGAAGGGAGTAACGAAGGCTTTCGAGAGAAGAAGAGCGAACTGCTACTTAACATTTTCACGGGAACGTGCATTGATTTCGATAGATGTAGTCATGAAGATGTTTTACTTTTTCAACTTTGAACAACCATATCTCAACTCAAAGTGATTTTTATGAACTTAAATAATAATAACAACCATATGGATGCACTGCTTTTTCGCAGTAAAGTATACAATCTTCCCTATTTTAAGCGATAAGTTTGGAGACCATAAATCGCTTTTTTTTTCTAGAGGCTTATACTTCAAGCATAGGGATGATTGAACAAGTGAGACAATGTCGAGAAGAGCACGACGATGCCAGCGAATGCGCTTTTGACTTATGCTGTTATAAGCCTCTTATACAATCCCGGTGAGCTCTCAACTCCTAAAGAACTCAAATTTTTAAAGAATAACCAGCAATTGTCTAAAAAGGGCTTTGTCCGGAGCCTATCAAGACTTGGAGTCCAAAGCTGGTTTTTTTGAGAAAGCCGGCTTCCGTTGATTATTTCTTGATAACTAAGGTATTGAGAAGCTGAAGAGTTACTGTATTTATAGAACAGGCTTCGTTCCACTGGTGAATGTGGCTCTCAAAAAATATTACTTTAGCTACAAAGTTTTGCACAGTCACAAGTAAAAAAAGTAAGAAATAAAATTCAAATTATATTTTCAGAAAATGGTGAGCAAAAATTTAAGCTCTCCAAATCTCTGATATGATCCTAGCAATCGCAAATACTACCGATAGACTGGAGGATAACATTGTCTCGTGCTGGGCACAATCCCGGTCGTTCGACCTCTTAGCCTTATTGTGAGTTTCGACGAAAGAAAAAGGGCGTAAAAGAAGTACAACTTCTTTGCTCCATAAAGTGAAATTTTAATCTGGATGAAATGAGGAAAACTCTATCTAAATGGAGAAGATATGTCGATCCTCAAGAATTTTATTTTAATTAGTAAAGTTCGCTATGAGTGGGATATGTTTCTTTAAATTAGAGGGGGGCGAAATTACTTTTGGGGACGAATGAGTGCGAATCACCTAACGTTGCACTTTCCTTATTACTGTTTATAACCCACTGCTATTCATGATCTCTAGAGAAATTTCCTATCCGAATTCTCCCACTCCAGGCGAGCATTGTTATTGAGTGGGAAAAGTACGTCCTTCTACATTGCGTCAGCAGAAAATTAAAAACCATTTGCATGGTTTTTCATTTTTTCGATTTACTACAGTAAGACTTTTTCCAATCTACAATAACGACCACGTTGATCGATTATATAAGCCTAATGGCTGCACAGGTTGGATTTATCCACTAAAATAGCAGCACATTCCCATGGAAGACTGGCTTGAGTCACAATATGATTAAATTGGAATTCGGCAAGTAAAGTACTTATGTCGAGAGAAATTTTCTGATATTGAAAACCCTGAAATCAGACGGCACACAAATTTGGCTATGCAATGGATGTGGATTTACCCAAGCGGAGCACTTACGAATTCTGGTGCTCTGTCAATGCAACTTTGAACTCCTCACATCTCAGAAGTAGTCAGCTAAAAAACCGTTTTGCCTAGAAGTTCATGACGACGCCAACTTCGGCAGCGGCTTCCATCATAATATATTGCACAAGTTTCGTACAAGAGAGGAAGCCATGTAAGCGTTTGACTTCACATCGAGTTACATGCTCTTAATGATGTAACACCCAGTGAATTCCTCAAAGAAATTCTACTTTGAGGAAGCAATATTAGTGAGTGGAAGATTGACATACTGACATTCTCAGTCCACATCAATAGATAAGATGTGGAGAGCTATCATTATTCAGCAGCTGGGCGAGTGAAAATACTCGATGGCGGCGTGCTAACATCTGCATATTTTTGTGAATTCGTGTGCTTTTCCGCCGGATGCTCTTCCAGTTGACGTAATGGCCCGTCGTTGTCAGCTGAAGAACGCTAACCTCGTTATACACAAGTTTTGAGATCGCATCACCACTCTATTAGCGATCGGGAACTTGTATTAGGTTCTTTTCTTGAAAAAAAAGCTAACTTCGTTATACACAAGTTTTGAGATCGCATCACCACTCTATTAGCGATCGGGAACTTGTATTAGGTTCTTTTCTTGAAAAAAAAACCTTCAGGAGTGCTTCACAATATGACAACTTGGCCCTTGCGTGGGGACTGTTGAAGTAGGAAAAAAAAGGAGACTCTTCAAAAGCTGTGCACTGATACCGACCGTTGCTACAATGAATTATCCGCTGAAGAACAAATGATTATCAACAAGCAGTCATTATCAAAACAATCGTCGTGTATAAAAGAGGAGCGCTGCCGGGTGAGACTGCCTCATTCGAATGGTATTCCATTGCGCAACACACGACTCGGTAGGAAGACGAAGATGCTGCATCGATGAGACGAATTTCTGTGGACCACTGACTCCGATCTTCGGCTCTAATGACGACGAAGACATCGAATCGTCAGCCGAATAAACATTTTTTATCAACCTCATGTTAGCTTATTAAACCAAGAATGTATTGATTATCAATGCCCAGGTTAAACGACAATCAGTCTGAAGAATACTGGTTTGTTGTGCACTGATTTTCCACCGACTCAGAACAGCTGAATTTTACAAACGATATGTGTATAAGCCTCAGTTCCTCAAACAAGATGTGCAGACCGCATCTTCATTACCGCTACACAGTTGCTCAAGAAGAGAAGGAAAGTGAAGCTTGATCCTACTGCAACGTATCTCAATGGTCGCTAATATCGCCAGCTGAAGAAGATCTCTGCAAAAGGATTTACAGCAGTATAGGCAGAAAAAAGTTATTGAAAGCAGCTCAAAATCGATCTTATCTGAAGATCTAAAGAATTGGCGTGGGGATTTGGTCGACTATAAAGTCCCGCTATCCGCCCTAACAAGCGAAGATGGTTGTTGTCATCACAACCCGCAAAGATATCGAATTAGTAACAGAAAGGTTCTACATTCATCCTTTTGGCTCGACATACCCCGTATCGGACCCTGAAATTCATGGTAGTAAAAAACCGCCGAGGATTCTACCCTCTGAAGTTTGAATTGCGATAGAAAGCATGAGGAGACACAGCTCCATGACCCCCATAAAGCAACGCCGATTTCTTTCCAGCTGGAGGCTATAAATTACATGTTCATCTCGCAACCCACAAGGCATCTTACATTCAGGAAATCCTAATCCAGTGGAAGACATCGCGCATGGCTATCCTACCCAAGAAACGTAACCGAAGAGATCTTTGCAATTATCACCCAACATGCTTTTTGAGTGTACTCCATTAGGTGCTCAATAAGAATATCCTTTTCTCACATCGAAGAGCTTGAATGAGGACTAACCAGTTGAGCAAGTTCGACTCCGACAGGAATGCTGCTGGATGCACTATATCGAAATCGTGTCACGGGTCATAAAAGTCTATCGGTAGCAGCATCTACTTCTTGTACTAACCTTTGTCGAGTACCAGAAAGCGTTAAACAGCGTCGAAACGAAGGCAATCCTATCAGCACTCGTTGATCAAGAAGTGCACCCGTTCTATGTAAAAACACATTCTGACTGCTATCGGAGGTTCAGCGCAAAAATCGAGCTTTTCTATCCACAATAAACCATACCCATAGGAAAATGGGTTCGACAAAACGGGACAATACCATCAAAGTTGTTCACTGCTGCACTCCAGTGGACAATGAAGTCATTTGATTAGGACCAGAAAGGCACAAGCATTGGCGGACAATTCCATTCCTGTCGAATCATCGTTTCGCGGATGATATCGTCGTCCTTTCAAGGGGTACCGGTGGAGCAGAGACAATGCTTAATGAACTCAAAGAGGCGGGGGAAAAAGATTGGACAGCGGATAGGTAGCACGAAGAGTCAGTTCATGAAGAACCTACCTTGCGAAGCCGAACAAATCGAACTGGATGGTTGTCCAATCACACAGACTACCTCGTACATGTACTTCGGATGCTCACTGAGCATGAAGAATCACATGAAGGATGAATTAGATAGAAGAGCAATATGGGTCGCAATTGGGCCTTTCAAGGAATCCACCGCCCAACTAGCGGATCCAAAAACTCCGTGATCATCTTTTCGATTCATCACCCCTCCTAGGGCTCTGTTATACAGCAGAGACGTGACTTGATGCTTTATGCACGTCAAGAACTCTGCACATCACCCACAGGGCTGAACGATGTCTTCTGAAAATTAGCCAGCACTCATAAGCTTTAGCCGGAATGCGCAGTTCAGATCTGTGAAACGCATCTCATCCTCGGAATCCTTGAGAATAGACATCAACAGCAAAACGCAGATCTTCCGGTCACACAATAAGAACAGATGACAGGTGGACGAAAAAAACAGTGGAGTGGACTATAAGAGAATGCAGGCGCCCTCTTAAGACCACCATAAGACCACCCAAGCGGACGTGTTCATGGATAACGCCAACCATCTGTATTCGCAGATGTAAACGACTTTAAGAATTCGAAACGGGCACCACGGAGGTCATCACATTTGAAAGAGGCCACCACCATGGACGATGGGGCGAGAGAAAAAACGAATGGATTACGCTGGGGCCCACACCACCACAGAAGACGAACCATCCAAGTATAGAAGTAAGTATGTGAATAAGGATGCAGTTGCTAGTAAAGTATAACTTCTTTTCAGTAGATAGTCATAGGTGCTTCAACCAAATTTTTTTGAAGGTGACGTTGTAACGGTTCACAAATTAGAGTGAAGAGACGGAGCACAGCTTGGATAGCAAAATCTTGATAAAGTGGTGAAGAAGAACAAAAACACTCGTCCTGCGTCTTTAATGCCACAGTTATTCATTTGACTTGTGGTTTAAAAGAATTTACCTTGAAAAAATGCGACAATTTGAAGAGAACTGTAGCAATATTATATACAAGATGGATATTTTAATGTTATTTCAATAGGATGAGACGATGATAATTCCAAGTGAATTCACCTCAGGAACTTCAGCGCTACGAGAAATCATCGGCCAAGCACACAGATCTCTTCACTCGTCTAAATGTCAGTGGGAAACTGGCTCTTCTGCTGATTTTCTGCTCCAACAAGAATTCTGCGATCGGTAGAACAGTTACATACGAATAACAAAGGCTCCATGTCAAACTCCACTTTCATATAGGAATCGTGTTCAACATGGTCGATCAGCCTTGACAGAAAGCTTGAGCTTGCACAATATCTAATTTCTTTTTATACGACTTTAGTCGATCGCCCTTGTCAGAAAGTTTTCGCTTGCTCACTTTCTAACGTTTTATTGTCAAAAACCATGGAGGTCTTGCCTTCAACCATTAACGCTGAAGTAACTACACATCCATCACATAGCAACGGAAAGAATTCCCTTGGCATTTCTCTATAAAAATCTCAGAATTTGCTCCAATGTTCCCAAAGGAAAAAAAAGTATGCAGAGTTCGTATATGATGTGTTTCATGTTTCCCTTAGATCTAGTAACTCTATTCTTTTAGTTGAACAACAACCTCACTTGAAGAAGTACTGCCTCCTGCTAACCTCCCATTATCGGAGCTACTGAGCATTTAGTTTTTCCTATAGCGTGTCCTTGCCTAACGTCCAAGAATCAGTTAATCAAGAACGACATTAGCTAGGCCTCAAAACTACGTTGTTGAAACCCTGCTCGCTGCATATATTCGAAGGCCTAGAAATCGCCTTAGTGAAATAATGAAAGGAAAGTGTATAATATAGTAATAAATAATAGTAAAAAAACGACAAAGTAGATGTATTGGGTCGTCATACCGTGACATTGTCATCAGTCTCATGGACTTTCAAAACAAAAACATCATGTAATTCAATATGTTATTTCTCCCCCTTTTCATTAATTATTTGTTGCAGATAGCGCAGTGGTCGGAGGCGCCCTGCAGTACACATGAGATTGCTCCTCACGCCACAGGACCACTAAGCCCTCCATCCCTCCGGGATCAGCAAATTGGTACCAGACCTGCCCGAGAGGATAGCAGCACTGACTCAATACATCGGTACGTCACCACGAGTTATTGTAAAAGCCAGATATGCATTCAATCACCTCCAATGATGCTTACTGAAGTCGAATGTATGGCGCATTCCTCAGGGATTGATCAACGCTGAGAGCTATATTCTTTTATTTTTATTCTTCCGTTTTTTAATCAAATCACGATACATTCCTTAGGATCGGCTCTTAAGAGTGCTCTGTCAGGCGTGTTCATTAGATCCAGACCCCCACTTTCTGAGCTTCAAGAAACTGTGTGGTAGTAACAGGTTTACATTCTAATGTTTTTATTTTGATGAACATACTTAGATATGATTATGATTAAAAGCTCTGGTTTGTATTAAGAATAATACAACTTTGAGGACCATTTAAATTAGAACATTGTGAAAACAAGGAAAGAAAAACAGGACATGCCAAAAGCAGGTAGCGATGAGCACGGCGACTAGTCGCCTAATTGAAAATTAGATGAAGGGTGAGCAATGAGCTGAAAAAAACTCCACAAAACCATAATAAACAGTGATAACTTGAGCCTTCAGAGATTCCAAAGAAGTGATGTGGTGGTAAAATAGCGGAACATGTCAGTAAAATTTAGGAGATGCCACAAATACATTAACACATGCAAGCGTCTCTTCTCTAGAATTAAGGAAATAAGTGAAATAATCAATATTCCAGTGTACGTACACACAAAATATGCTAGAAATCAATATCTGCAACAAGTAATCAGTGATATAAAATACTATAAATGACTGCAAAAACCATGACATCAAAGCTACCAGGCAGACAGTTACGATTACGGACCACGATAGTCGCAAAGACCATAGTGTCTGCATACAGTAGATGGCGTATGCAAGAAAAATGCACCCGTTGATCGTACAAACAATGAGGACTACTTGAGTATCAAAATATGCCGTCATGACTGAAAGATCCAATAGAAAAAGGGAATTGTGCCTTTGAATAGCGAAATGGCGAATTTGAACTGTAGAAATTGCTTCAAGAACATAAGCTGAGATACCAAACATTGAAAACTAGACACACAAAACACCGAAGTCAAATGGAATTCGGATCAATTGACGTGAGATCTTAGACATATCAGGCCTAAATTCTCAGTACAACCGCATATCACCGTTACAATTCTTAATCCTGAGAATCATCGGGTGACTCATGAGAGTACTAGTAATCTCTCCAACTATCTTTATTGTAAACCAGAGCTGTCACATGGATTCAGCTTGTTCAAAGAACAAGAGGAATCATTTTACCCTTTTTGGAGAGCACGAACTGACGAACCACATAAGTAGGTGTGGTGCCTACTTTCTCGAGGAGAATCCGAACCACCGCTCTTCTGCATCCTCATAGTTAAATGTGATCAGGCCCATATAACGCACAAGATGCAATTAAAGTACTTAAGTTATAACGACTAACGTAAGTAAACCAAGGAAGACTTGGTGATTTCGTAGAACAAAGTCTGCAACGAAACGTTGCAAAATCATAATTCGATTTGACATCGGACATTATTGCTGAATACTCTACTAGTTTACTAATAACTTAATTAATTACGAGCGCATAAAGATCCTAGTCATTGACACTTGCATTTCTCTTCTCAATTTTTAGTGATGATGTTAGAGCTAACAACTTTCTCTTCGAGATATACTTTATTTCGAGCTCCACAACCTCGTCATTATATTCTCCTCGTTTTTTCTTGAAGAAAATCTATAACCATCTTTCCACATGAATCACAAAGTTTATTTCGGTGAAACATTGGGCAGCATACTACTAACCAATACCACAAAAAATAAGGGCGCGTGTAGCGCAGTGGTCGGAGGCGCCCTCCAATACACACGGGATCGATCCCCGTGCCCATGGCCCACCAAGCCCTCCATCCCTCCGGAGTCGGCAAATGGGTTCCAGACTTGTCTGGTAGATAGCAGCACTGACTCGATACATCGATAGGCCACCGCGAGTCATTGTAAAGGCCAGATACGCATTCAATCACCTCCAACTATGCTCAATGAAGTCGAATGCATGGCGCATCTATCATGGATAGATCAACGCCGAGAGTTCTATCCCTATTTATACCAGGAGCCACAGTACTAGGAGTTGACCAGAATTTTGTATCTTTACATTACTACATCAACGATCTATTATACTTACCTGAACAAGCTATTGCCAATACAGCTGTGAACGATACAAACATCAAACCGCACCATCTTTGCTCATAATGTGCAAATTGTCGCAAACAGAACGCACTAAAATGCGCCGATATCACCAGGAAACCTAACAATTTCAATGCAAACTATAATCGTGGATATCAAGTACTTCTGTCAAATATACCTCTAAGAAACTTTGGAAAAAAAAACCAAGTACGAGGTGACGTCAATGGTGTATATTGAAATGCGCAGAAAGCAGTTATAATGGACAAGTATATACAACTCCTCCACAAAACAACGAATGTCTGCCAATTTCTCTGTGCTAAACTTGTCCAACTTCCTTTGAAGCCATTTAATTGCTATCTGATGAACTTTTATA